>OX402535.1:7504628-8168689 GCA_948098885.1 Drepanosiphum platanoidis
CGCCGACCATTTTGCCCGTCGAACGCGTCGGAGGCGGATCGATGGTCGCGCCGCGTGAGCGAGCGCGCACGAGCCCGGCTGCGGCGGCTGCGGCGGCTGCGGCGGCTGCGGCGGCGGCGGCGGCGGCGGAACGGGCGACGTCGAAGCGACCGCGTGTCTGCGCGAGCTCGCGTCCGGATCCTCGGGCGGCGATTTTTTTTTCGTTTCCGTCCCGACATTTGATAATACAATATTACCGTTCGGCGCTCGGAAGTTCTGCGGCGAATGCAAACGTTTTCTCTTCTTTTTTTTTTTTTTTTTCGGAAAGTCTTAACGGGGAAATGTCAATCGTCATTATTATTTGGACCATACACACGTAATTTTTTATACTCAAATCCGGCAAAAACGGGTAATTCAGCTAGCATATTTTATTTCAACATTTCTTCGATTACAATTGTATCTTACAAAAAAAAACAGCCTATAAAATATATATGTTATCAATGAATCTATAATAGTGCTATAACAATTGACACGCACACAATTAAATTGTGAATTCCACGTAATATATTAGCACTAACACACCACGGCCTACGAAAATGCCAAAAAAGAAACTAATACACGGCCAACGCCGTGTCGGGACAGCTAGTTTCAACAAATTCCACAGTGGTTATAAGTAGAAAAATGCAGCGCATTGAGTATAACATAAAAAATATCACGAGACTATATGTGTTTTGTAATGTTTTCCAGTCATTCTGCAATATATATATATTACATGCTGTTATAAATACCGACGATAACGCATTTCAAAGCTGGTGAACCACTTAGTGATTATTGAGAACTAATGACTCCATTGCCCTCCGCCGAGGTCTCACATTTGAGGGTATTAGGAAAGTATTTATATTTTATAAATCAGGACTATGTCATTGTCACTATATTATATGGTTTTAAAAACAACTTTTCCACTTAACGTTATAATATTTATAAGACTCTTGAAATTGTTTTCACTGTTGTGCGTTTTAAAACGTACGAGTATTGAGTATAGATAAACACACAGTCAACTGGTACTTGTGCATTATTCTCGCCATGAATACCTAACCTACACACACATATATACACATACACTACGCGCTTTTACATATACACATGTAATAGTATGTGTTTTTGTGCGCTGCGGTGTTGTTAGTAAATTGACTTCAGAACTAAATATATTATAATATTAAGAGTTTGAAGACACAAGTTAGACACTCGAGTTTGATCAATGTCATATATTATAATTATACAGTTTGTTGCATTAAGTATAAGTATATACATGTATTTTATTTATATGTAGGTATTTATGTTCATATAACTTTAATCAATTTCATATTGTAAGTAATGTGTACTTATGCACAGTCGAAAATTAGGGTTATAATGTCTCTGGTCTTAAACAACTAACTAAAAAATAATTATATACATCTACAATGAAGACGAACGATACTCTTATATGCATAATATACTTCCAAACATTTTATATGTTTGGCTATACTTGTATAATATTCAATATAGTTTATGATTTTCTCGTGCAGACCGCGATTCGAAAAAAAAAAACACGACACGTATACGATCTAAAATATATAGTTTATAATGTGTATAATGATATAACGCGTGCATTCCAAAAACAACGACTCAAGGACGTCCATGTGAAAAAATGCCGAGGCGAGTTTGAAACGAACGACTCTGCTGCAGGCGCTGCAGCAAGCAGCATCAGCGTAGTCACGTAGTCAACCGTCGAGATATAATTAATTATATTCTCCCTACTCCGGATCGTTTTCCTACTATTTGTTCGCGGTGTTAATATACGTACGGTTGAACTATCGTGTAAAAGAATAATAATATCAATGATAATCTAAAACAAATAACCCAAATGTTGAAACAACTTGAAACAAAAAAAAAAAATTCGCGGATTTTCTTTGTTTACGAAGACGACTTGTAAACACAGTGATAAAAAAAAAATCGTCTATTTTTAACTGTACAGGATGAAAGTGTGCTTGAAAATGCGGTAAAAGAATAAACCATATATATCGTATTATGTAAACTTCATAATGATTAAAAGAAATGGATAACAATATTTGATATTATTATAACGTTGTAAAATCGTTTGATACGTAACTTATATTATACTATTATAGGACTACCTATATAGACTATACCGTATTAAAAGGATTTATCTGTAAATAACAATTAACGTGAGCACGCGCTTACCGAATCGATTGATGCCTTTTTTTGTTGCTTTTTATGAATACATTAGGACGAAAACGTTGCAGACGGCTGCAGTAGCGTTATATACAATGCATAGTATTGTGCATAATATATACATACATATATATACGAGTATATGTATACATAAAAGTGTTAGACTTCGCACTTGTAGGTAGTATAAGTATATATATGTATGTGTGTTAGTCGAGTGACTCGCCTTTATGGCGCAATAAAGACGCGTGTACAACACATTATAAACGCGTAAAATGAAGAAAAAAAAATACGTTTTATTAGAGGTTAAATATTGGAGTTCGGGAGTGGGGAACGGTGTTTTACGATCGAGAAAAATATAAACCAAATTAAACGACTAATCCGATTATTTATATTGCGTATCATATACACACATATTATCACCTATTAAACGATATACTTAACTACCAAAACAATAATATTGTTTGTTAACGGTACACATATATATATATAGTTAAATAAATACGCGGTGTACTTATATATTTATATACCTACTCGTATATATAATATCAAGTACATATTATAATGTATACTCTTATGATATAGTAGTATAATAATTATTAGTAAATACATAAACATATGAAATAACATTCGGGAAATCTTTTCCTTTCGTTATTTACAAACATATATTATTCTGTTATATTATAATTCGTCGTCATTTAGAACGCGTGGTGTGCAAGTACGCGCTATTATTTAATATGTAAATGTTTGCACGCGCGGTAAAGACGCGATATTATAACGATGTTGAAGAAAACGATGTCGAGTTATATTTTATCGGGAAAACGATATTTTTTGCATAAGTTATAACCTTCTTGTCCGATTTCAGACGGGTTGAATTTTATATCATTCATTACGGGTTTAATTAAACGATGAAATAACGATTGTATTATAACAACTGAGTTGTCCCGGAGACAGAAATATATGTCGTCGTCATAGCTATGGTATCTTTCATTTAAATGTGAATTATCAGATCAAGCTTTGATACGAATATACGTAATATACATATTTTCATTTATAATTTATCGAGTTAGAGAGAATAATAATTATAATACACGGGTACACAACAGACATAATATATTATTATTATAAAATGTACTCGTAT
Source organism: Drepanosiphum platanoidis (assembly GCA_948098885.1). Classification (NCBI taxonomy): domain Eukaryota; kingdom Metazoa; phylum Arthropoda; class Insecta; order Hemiptera; family Aphididae; genus Drepanosiphum; species Drepanosiphum platanoidis. The sequence continues at coordinate 7,507,978 of OX402535.1, forward strand.
ACGTATAAACAACGCATCGTATCAATGAAATATTCGAATAATTCCAATAAAATCAAAACTATATTGTATAATATATATTAATTAATTTAATCTAAATGTATTGTTTATGCAAATAACCTATAAAATGCAACTCCATTCATAAGCCAATAACCTTTTACGCCACACGGAATTAAAGTGAAAAAAAAAAATTAAACCGCGATAACTACCTATATTATAAAATACCACGCGATATGTATCCACGTAATTATATTTGGTTTCAGCGAATCAAATATAATGCGTCTATATTCGATAACAATAATTATTTTAAAATATAATATCTACTGCATGTGGTCGGAGAGTGGAATACGAGTCGATTTCATGTGATATTTTATGCGTTTTTTTTAACGTTATCGAAACGCAGATATAAAAACCCCGCCGCGTATAAAATATCGCGATATTATTCGCGGGTCGAACGGGCGTTCGATTATTTATCGTCATATTATTCTCAGATCTCACGTCGAGTTTTACCTCGTATACACGTGCGGCGAGCTTATTTTCGCGTTTGCGTGTGTATACGAATTGTAATATTATGGTACGTTTAATATAATATATTATACATAACGTCATTCTATGTAGACACAATCTATGTAGACTGCTGCGTACGCTATCCGATATACGTGGCACGGGCAATAATTCTTAATGAAAAACGATCGGGGAAACTCGGAGAAACGTTCACGTGAAAACGGTCGGGTGCGTTGTATGGGTATATAAATACCTAACCGCAGGATATAATAATAATAATAAATAATAATAATACGCAAAGCTGCAGCCAGCGCACGCGATCGAAATTACACGAAACCGTTTTTCGGTCGAAACCATCACGTGCGCGAACGGCACGTTAACGTAGTTATGTTTATATGAAATATATATTATGTAGTTTTAACGCGTATAGCATATTAGACGTGTGTGCGTGTGTTTAGGCAGGTAACTAATGTGTTTCGTTCCCGATGGAAAACACGCGGTGGCGTAGTGTCTCCCCCACGGAGGTAAAGTTTTTTCGCCCCCGAATAGAATTAATAGATTTAGCGCGCGCGCGCTCCACTAAAACAGCGCTGCGAATGTAATCGTATTATTTATCTATGCATGTTTTAAATTTCAATACATTTGAAGTTTTTCGCGATTTGCGAGAAAACCGTATAGACTCTATATACTATCGAGGGACTTGAAATATTCACCGGAGAGCACATCATATTATGTAATTTATCTACAAACACCTACATAATATACGTATGCAATACGCGTACGGTCCGCGGCTGAATCGTATGAATGGGAAGAGAAAAAAAAAACGCGCGTCGAAGGGACAGCAGTCGTCATAAAATCCGCCGTTTTTATGTACGCGCACGCGACAATAAACCAATAAAAATAACGCGCTCGCCGTTATCACCCAGTTGTACCGCATTATATATAGATATATTTACAGTCGGTGTTAAAGACATTACCGTTATTATTACCGTGGTTTTTATTTGCCATGTATATACATCATTTATCTACCGTGTGTATATACACACCTATATATTATATACATATAATAGTATACTTTATGGTACCTATACATACACACACATACACAAGTGTTACGCGAGCGAGTTTTATATTTTTATTATATTCGTCTCCACGGGGTCAAGGACGTTTGTACAATGTGTCAGCGATAACATTACATATTATATACTTATACGATGGTATGATATAGGCCACGAGGCAAACGATCATAAACGCCGCGGGTATTAGACAATTTTCATATTCCGCAGCAGACACACGCGGAATGCCTCAAAAGTCATTGCCGTATTTTTATAACACTCGAGAGAGATCATTGTACCCGGATAATATTACTGAACACTTATATTCTATACTGCACACGTTTAATACTATGTAGCAGTTTCAGGATTCAGGGCTGAAGACATTTATTCGGAATTAAAAACAATCGTTTCATACCTAATAAGAGACTTTAAAACTTTATCCTTAAAAATTATCAAATATATTATGTAGACCTAACTAGATTGTACCTAACTAGATTTTTAAATCATCAAAAACTATATAGGACAAATGATTTAAGTACAAATTTTATAGACAAGTTTATAATTTGTTTTATCACTTTACATCCTTCGCTAGAATAGTCGCTTGTAAAACTCCCAAAAATATAGACTAAAATGTAAAATTGATTTTTCAACTATACGATGAAACTTGATACAAATCAGAATAATTAGTACACAACGTACTTATATCGTGGGGGCCTCCCATTTGTTTAATTTTGTGTGCCCCGTGCCTTCCCCCCTCCATAAATCCAGAACTGCTCTGTAGTGCTATGTATAGCTCGTGTTTTCGATTACAAATCTGGCACTCAGAGATCACACGGATTTTTTTTTCTCGAAATAATGCTATAACAGACTTTCGGGCTACTCGTGTACTCATATCATATTATCGATGCGTTAGCGTTTCACGTTTGATTTCCGTCCGAACGATCATAACAATAATAATTATGAGATATTGTTATAAAAAGTAAAATTACTCGGCGAATCCGTCCGTCGCACGGACGGCTCTCAGTGGCGTCGACAAACGCACACGTTATTATTATACACACACATATTCGTATAACACGATCGAGGTGTATCATCCGCCTCTAATACGATATTACATTATGAAATCGTTGTTGAATCACCAAGATGGCCGCCGCCATGTTTCGGAGGGCGACGATCTTCTCGGCGGCGGCGGCGACGGCGGCGACGTCCTCGCGCGCGCGTTCTTTAATCCGTCTCGGGTTTCGACTTCCGTGCGCCGGCAAACGACAATCGTTTCGATATATTATTACGACGATAATATACCAATCTAATAAGCGATTATACACGTCGTTCGGCGGGCGATAGTATTGCACGTCTTGTATTACGATATCTTCAACAGTTATTTATTCCTTCCTCTCTCTTGCCTCCCGCCCGTTTGGTTTTTGGCGTGTGAAAAACACTCGAAACCGCGCGCGTTTTATACGTAGGTATATATTGTAATGTCGTGGAAAATGAAATATTTTATACGAGACGCACGACGACGGAATTTATTATCATTACCGCGCGTTTTCTTCGTACGTTAATAGGTAGATATTATACATAATATAATATCTATTCTAATTTATGGGTGCCTATATATAGGCATACGCGGCTTACGCTTATATTGAAAAATGATTGTAATTCACCGTGTTATTGAGACACGCGTATCTATAAGTATATATTATATACTTAAAATCTTAAATGCCTACCGATCTCTCCATATAGTAAATCCTACTCGTGTTCGGTGCGAAATTAATATATTATAGTATATGGTTTTTTTTCAACTCTACGACCGTCAGCGCGTATATTATAGTGCGTGTAAAAAAAAAATCACATTTCGTACGCGTTAATGTCGTACATTTAAACTAACTTTTATCGTCCGAGTATAGTTTATTATACGGCCATAACTTGTATTACTATTCATCATAATTATATTTTATATATATATACATGTAATTTATATGAGCGCGGTGTAAAAGTATATAATATAATATATTTAAACAGGTTTAATTAATTCGATTATATTGCTTTATTTTAATAAGCAACCAAATCAATTTGTTAACGTACTTTATAATTATTATTATATGCGCGTTCATAAATTACATACTGTTCAACGGTGATTCATAATAATATCGTTTTCGAACGCGGTTTACAACACACTAAAAATAAGTGAATTCATATACATTCATTCACATACGCTCGTGTAGGTATTATAAAATAGTGCGTTTTATGACGCGCAGTACGTACTTATTACCTATTATATATTATATGTGTTAACTCGTATACGTAGTTGTTCGAATTGAATTCGCTAGTTATTGTAGCTGTTTAATTAAACGCGTGTTCGGGTAACGGCCGTTTTAAATGGCCGATGATAACGCTGCACGTTCAAGATATTGTCCGCGTAATCTTTCCGGGACGATATTATATTTATTTTTTAGTCCGCTGTCGAAACGAAATCCACGTGTACACTGCGCAATTCAACGTCCGTTTTTCCTGTGACGGTCTGCTCGTTTACTGTATTTTTTTATTTTATACTTTGGCAACTATACGCGACAACAATATTCGCAACGTATTACCATAAACACATAGCGCGATATGCGCGCCATTTTTGAGTCCCGTCGCGCAGTTATATGCGTTCTATATGTATGAGTTTTTTTTTTTTCTTTCTTTTTCTACGTTCGCCCGATGGCGCAACAATGTGTACGATACGCGTATATCACATAATATATTGTAATATATAATGCCGTACGCGCGAGGGCTGGGAATAATGGGCCGCGGGTATACTCGCGTGACCACGCGCCGTCTTGGTGCGATAGAAACCGCGGCGGATAATAGACGCGACTTATTATACATTGTCCATTTATATTCTGCGTTTTGTTGTTATTATATCATATACTTTTACATGCTCTCGCAGCAGAACGTTGCAGCGTTTTCATTCTATTTATATGGCTTTTTTTTTCTTCTTTTTTTTTTTTTATTGCAAAAACCCCGAATCCCGCACAGTTTGACGTTTTTCCATAGCCCGCTGCGGCAGTGATATATTCCATCTATGCACATCGCGTCTTTATATCCGGTGTCATAATATCTTTTATCAATCGTATAGTATATATTTTATATCACCATAAGGTCTCTGTTTATATAGACTCCTATAACAGTGAATGATTTTGCTGCGAACAATACCTAGCTATATTATACCCCCGGCCGACGACGTTATTTTATATCGTTTTATGTACTGCACTCTGTGCAGCGACCATAATATACTATTTATAATATATCGTGCGATCCGTCGTATCGATGACGCGCGTTTAATTGGATCAAACGGCCGAGTGTTTTGACAAAAACGTCGGTCGTGCGGTTACAGTATGTAACGATTTTCGGTTGAGTATATTATATAGGTATACCGCAGGAATACAGCGCGAATACCGAACACCGATATAAACGTTTGATAATATTTCAATAACGCTTTTGTTCCGTGCGATATTTTTGAGATTTTTTTTTTTTTGCAAATTTATTAGTATAGAATATAATTTAAAATGTGTTTCTTATTGCCGGACTTGCGTGGTACACAACCGAGTATACCTATATGTAATATACGAACCGACTTTGCGCGTATTGCGTATAAAATCGACCCGCGCGAGCGTCGGCAGTCGGAAAATATTTATCTCCTACTGAATATTTAATCGCGCGCGCGATGAACGCACTCGGATTATCGTATATAAGAAGCCACTTTACCTGCCCGGAGCTTTATGCATAATATATATATATTATTTAACACCGCGAGCTTATTTATGCGCTTGTCGTTAGACAGTTATTTGCAGACAGGGAAAATTACGTGTAAAGTAGATGCGTGTTATATAATATATTATACTGCTGCGGAAGTTTATCAAAATGTGTCCGTTAGCTATATATACCCGCAGGTATCTCGCGCGCGTATTATATAAGTACGTTTTTACGTCAAGTCCGCGGATATGGACGCGTTCGTTCGCCCTTTATCGCGCCTGCACCCCTCGCGCCACGCACTGCGCCTATATTATAATAAATGTTCATGATACACTCGAGTCTTGTTTGTATATACTTTGAGACGCGCGATGTATACATAATATCTGCAGCACAGCGTGTACATTATATTTTGTATAGTATATATAAGTGCACATCACATTTTTTAGTGTTCGTTTGAAAGAAAAAAAACCGTTTTTTACTCGACGCGGTGCTGCGCGTCTATACTTGTGTGTACATATATGTATTATGCATATCGTATTCTTCGTTTGAGTTTTCGTATATACACATGGCGTACGAGCGTGCGACGCGAGTCTAGTCAGAAGACCGCGTCGGCGGCGGCGCGACGAAAAAAAAAGGTGCCCACTTGACAAAACAGCCGCCGCGAGAGGTCTCGAAATATTATTATACGTAATATAAATTACTATGCGCGTCCGTGTGTCAGAGTTCCATTGTCGATATATTGTCGACCTCGAATCGTGTTTTGTCGGTCGTTTTTTAAGACTATTGTTTACGGAAGGGACGTGACCTTGGCGTGTCTGCAGCGCCGCAGTTCTTTTGAATATTTTTTTGTCACTTTCGTTTTTCCCATTACCATTCTCCTCCGGCGACGACGCGACGTTCCGTCGTACTCGCGACAAAACCGTACGCGTGTATATACACACATGTAGAGCTACGTACATATTGTTATACATTTTTCCCGATCGCGCTTGCATGAAACATATCGGCACATATACTGCATACGTGAACTGAGAATATTTTCAAAAGGATATTCTCGAAAAAAAAAAAAAAAAAAAAATGCGCGAGATCGGATTAACAGTGACACTGTGTTCATTTAACACGCCCTTATTTTTTACGTTTGAATATAACATTTATGACGACTGATTTGTGAAGATTTTATTGAGTGAAATATATTACATACGTATTTTTTTAATGTGATGATTTACAAATTTACGATCGTTTAAAACACAATAATAATAAACGAGCAAATAAAATAATCGTAAACATACAATACGGCGATGAACGATATTATACTATATCAAATGTCCTAACGTCAGGTCAACCATGAACTTAGATCCAAAATGATAATTGCCGGATATTCACCGCGGATTTTAAGAATATAACTATCGTATGAGAGATTATTGTTGTAATACATTTGAGACCATCACTTCTGCACGAGTGGCGCTTACGCGCGAGAGAGTATTTTTTAAGTATTCGATATTCTTACTCGTACATGTAGGCGTGTATTTATATAATAAAAAACGTGTGTATATGTTTATTATATTGTTATGTTGTAACGTGGTGTTCAAATTCGATTTACATAATATTATTAGTTTGTATATCAAGTGAATTAATAATTTAAATTTTTCTCTTTTTTTTTTTTTTTACGTATATAATATTTATTTCTTGTATTTAGCTTTGTAAACACAAGTTTTACAACTTATATATGATAATTTTTTGGTTTTTTTTTTCGATAAGCGCATAATTAAGTTTTCAAATTTATCACGACCTTAACAACAGTATTTATATATATTGTTATTTCTGCCATTCTGGTAATGTTTGACAAGCAATAAATAATGAGTTCCATACAAACGCATTTCGTTATTAAATTATAACTTTAATATATTATGTATAATATATTATTATATTATATGAATAGGCTATTGTGATGATTACGGGGGTGCGAGTGTTCACACGGTTTTTTTAAATATATTTTAATTATATTTTTCTTATCAATTTTCCGGGTAAACACATCTGCACTCTGCGGTAACAATACTGCTGCAAGGAAGTTTACAGACGACTTCTTCTGTGTTTAATATATTTAGAGATGACCTTCTGGTCAGTAAAAACTTTCAATGGCGGTCCGTCATCCTTATATACGATTCGTAATTCGGTTAATGGCAGCCTTATTATTATAATCTAAGAGCAGTGATCATATAATTTCAATGTACGCACGTATAATATCTGCAGCGGTCGGCTACCGGTGGCCCGCAGGCCGCGTGTCCGGCTCGAACGACTGTTTCACGCGATCCGCTTAAATTTTCGTACGACCTAAATACAAATAATTATTTCATGACTATTTGTCGAGATTTCTCTGGGTAGTAAAAGTACCGATTTAAATAATTGTATTCGTTTCATAATAATTACCTGCATGTTTGACAGTTTGTGTGTGTGTTTTTTTTTTTTAAATTTATCCCATGAAAGTCAAGAATATCTGCGCAAAATAAATAATTTATGCACCTGTGTTTCGCATGATGAAAAAATAACCAAATCTCGTTCGACTGATGACCACGTAGGACGTAGGTACTTGTTGAGTATTATAACACACACACACACACGAATATATTTATGGGCAGTTAAATATTGTTGAATGAATTATCTATGATCTAATAATATTAATGTGTGAGTGTGTGTGTGTGTGTGTGCTTAAGAGTGAAAATAATTGCATTATATATACACGAGTTATATTTTATTCGCTCGACGATTGCGATCGGTAGTAGTACATATGCACATATTTATGTGTGTAATTGCATATTTTACTCGGAGGCGACCGAGCGTTTGCGGGACGAAGCTGCCGGGATTAACGAACGAGATAAACGCGCGACGGCGGAACGCGTTATAATAGTATCGCGGTATAATATTATAATAATATTACGTAGCGCTCGCGCAATATACAATACGGTGTCCCTTGTGCACCCGCACAAACGTATTTTCCGCCCCCGCGCCACGACGAACGAGGGCACACCTGACATAAATATATAAATATTTGCTCGGTGAAAAAGCGTTTCCGTCTTTGTACAGTGCAACGGGCGAAGTAAAAAGAACTACGTCGCCGCCGTAAATAGACCGCGGCGGCGAATAACAATGGCGAATGACGGACGGACGGCGAGAGGGTGGAAAACGATCGCGCGGGGATCGTCTGAGCGAGATAATAATACGCGCATTATTATAATACTGCACGTCGCGCATATATACGTATATACACGCACAAAAATACAGCAGACCGAATTAAATGCAAAAAGCTCGGCCGGATGTGCACCTGACTTCCGCCCGGAAGCGTTAAGCTGTGTATACGTCATGTTATACGTATATACTTAGTCCGTGGCCCGGAGGATTTTCATTAAAAACCCGAGAGATATTGCAGCGGTATACGCGGAAGGGGAGGACACGAGAAGACCGACGACGACGGAGAGAGAAATCGCATTTAATAAAACGACGCGGTGTTATTTGTTTCGTTTCGTTTTTTTTCTTTTTATAAGGCTGAAAACGCGCGAGAGCCTGTATATTTATATACGTATAGCCCGACTGTACATACACATATATATATATATACACGAGTTAGACGAGTTAATTTCGCGAGTCTGTAGCCCTCGCGCTCGGCGAACCGGCGGCGCGTCTTCCGAGGCGAGCCGTTATATAGCGTTTCGCCGACAAATCGCACCGAGGGGATTTTCTCGTCGGATATAATACAATTTATATATATATATATATATATTATACTTGGATAGAGAAGACTGCGCAGAAAATTGCTGCAGCGTTCGGTTGGTGTATAATAATATATAAATATATACTATATTATATACAGAGTTTAATTAAAAGTCACGATGTTTACGCGATTTTTTCGTTCCCGCTGACTCTACGAAAACGTGTTTATATAATATGTATTATGTATATACATATATATATATATATATACTCGTATACATGTATAGCGGCAGTATGATTAATACTATAATATAGGTAGTTTCTTTGCGAAAACGACACGAGTTTTTTTTTTCGTCTCGAACAAAATCACCAGTTTCCCTCCGTTCCATCGACTTTTTCAAGAAACGTATTATACACACGGACGCACGGCATACAAAGCGACATCGCATAATAACCGTAATAATATAATATATTTCTTTGCGGAATATACACGTCTTACACTAGTTTAGAGCGACAACATTCGGACGGCCGAATAAGTCATTCGTACGCGTATATCGCGTTATTATTATTTATCATAATATATGCGATATTAGCATTCGAAATTCGCGTGTCTAAAAGTTGTTTTTCGCTCCACCGTATCGCTTTCGATCGTGTCGTCATCGATTGCTCGTACCTGATAAACATTTAACGCGATATATATAACGTATACGTGTATGTTTTTTTTTGTTTTTTTTTTTTGTACCTTTGTACGAGTGCGAGTGGGCGTGTTGAGGACGTTTTAACTCGCGTGTACAAAATAATAATATATTTAATTAATGTTTGCCGTCTCGTTATACATAATTTTTATGATGTTTCGGAGATAATGTATATTATTATATATTATCGTATAAATTATAAACGGATAAACGCGCGTGTTCGTATACGTATTTCGCAGTGCGCGGTAGTTCGGTAGTATATATTATGTATTTTATTCAATTTAATGCCTCTGTTTAAAGTGGTGTCTGTTTAAAAAAAATAATACCTATTGCTTAAATAACAAAATATAACCTCCCACTCCCCGAAAAAAAATAGTTATTGAGTATATTTTTATAAAAGAAACTTAAAAGTTCAAATACAACATGATGTGAATATTTCATACGAATATAATAATATTCTCTTATTTTTATTTACTGTCAAGTTATTCAAATTTTATAGTAAATTTTTGTAGTTGTTAGGAAAAGCACCTGTTTTTTGGAAGGTTTCGCTTGAGAAAGATCTTCACTACAATATAGCCGTGTCTGTCTGTTTGATCGATGGGTTGACCCGAAGTTTCTACGCAAAATTAAATTTTTAAATCAGAAAAACTACCGAATAGAAGAAAACTATCGAATTTCCGCCTGCAGGTCCTGAGATTTTTGTTGCGACGATATTTATCACGGAAACCCAAATGGATTTTGTTGTGCTCGTTCGTATACACATTTGTTTCCTTCGAATCTATATTCCCTTCGTATAATACGACGACGGGCGAAAACTTCATAACGGGTCTGCAGTTACAAAGTTTCGTGCGACGTCTGCGTGGTTGTATTATGCGTATAGCGTATTATACGCGTTCGCATAATACATACATTGTACATAATGTATAGAACAGCACGGTTATATACGTATATACGCTACGCATTGAAGAGAATACAATTTGCATACATACATAAGATGATTCGTCGGTTTCGCCTGCGTCATAAAACCCGTTTATACACTTTGCAGCTTTTTCAAATATTCATGAATATGTTTATACATGTATAGAAAGATAAAGAGATAGATGGAGAGAGGGAGAGATACCTCCTATTCGCATCAATGTATACGACTACCTTGGGGCTATTGTATACACTCTGTCTATATGCGTATTGCGTATATATAATCCGTTTTTTTTTCGGGGACAATTTATTTCGAAATAACGCAATGCCATCATATATATACTCGTATGTACATGACTTCGAGTCTGAAAAATTTCACGTTGGAAACAAACCTTCAACTATATAACATATATGTAACGTACAAAGTTGCAACTTACTGCCACAATACATATGACGACAAAGCTACATATTATATTGTATTACGAATTTTTTAAAAAGGACGATCACGAGGAACTGATTCCACGTTGCGAGTCCCTCCATTGTTGTTGTGTTTACCGTATTTGTTTGTGATGTACATTCGAAATCTTGATTTTAAATTTAAAATAGTTTCTACACACCGGTGAAAATGTACTGACTGCGAGTTTGATCGCAAAAATTAATCATTATGGATATCTTTATTTATAGGACCAATTACTTCATCCGGAATATAAAACGTATGAATAATAATTATTTAATATAGTGTTTTTGTAATCATTGGAATATCGATATTTAAGTATACAATCCTTTGGCCGTCATTAGGATTGTCGAATTTCGACTGCGATTCAAAGTTTGTTCGACCACTGTCTTATTCTTAAAATAATCAAAAAGGACGACTTCCGGGTATACTCGATCAGGTCACAGACAATGGAAACCGAAAACGAGCAGAATTTTTAAAGACAATTTTATGGGAAGTTCAATTTTTTTCTGGAATAAACATTGCGCTGATCTCAATAGTTTTCTGAAAAAATCCGCGAGTAGCTTTTATGCAGGAAGCTATATAAAATAATCGACGATAACGTAATAAAATCTTCTTATCTCCCATTCTTCCGGATTGGTTGCGGTACATACCGTCGTGTAGTGGCAATTTTTCTGAAGTTTTATTGCAATCGACCAGAACACTAATAACAGAAATTCCAAACTCGACTTATACATTTCTCGTCTATATTGACCGGTCAAAAAAAAAAAAAAAAAATCTCTCTCGCAAGTCCCCGTTGAGCGCAAGAGCGTATTTGTTACGTTCAGTTTTTAATACACGATCAAATATTCAATCGGTAATAAAACTTATATCGGACCAATAACAAGATAACAATAAAATAAACATCTATATGTTGCGGCGAAAAAACTGGCAATTCGTTTCGAAATGTGTACTCCGCATTAATCATTTCGATAATAAATGCGCGTTTTTAGATGTATATTTTACGAAATCGGTAAGAAACTATTCATATTATTATAATTTTATTTACTGTCGTAGGCGTTACAGGCTATAAACTATTACGAAACTAGTGGTAAAACACGGCAACGAAACAGAAATATCGTAATTGTCAAACGTCTATAATATATTATATACGTGGTACTGTACACGATTATTGTCAAAACTATTCCTAGTATTATTTTCTAGCGTTTCGAGTTTTGAAACTTTATGAAACCTCGATAACTCGAACGTCTATAAGTCGAACGTGTTCGGATCGAATCGAAAAAATTATCTTGGCATTTCGAATAAACTAAAACAATTTTCTGTAACTCGATTTTTTTTTTCCATTTGCGTCTGAAACAGATTAGTAGTTGTATCGAGATTGCATTGTGTTCGAGACACTCACAGTAAATAAAAAAACTGAACAGTTCGCTCGGTTATATTTTAGCATCGCTTCGTACGTAACGACGAGAGCAAAACAAAAAAAACTCGATTACAAGCAGCGCGACGACGGATTCATTAAAACGTCCGAGTTTTTAAGATATATATATATTATAGTAAGTGAATGTAAATGCACAAACGCACTTTCAACGCGGAACCATTGTGACAAGTGTTACATTGGATTCCGAACGAAAATCGCAATAGTCTTGGACAAAACGTGCGTAACCCCACACATAATATGCGCCGCCGTGCCGTTCGTGTACACTGAGGGTGAAGAATAGATAGAAAAACGGTACGTATACGAAATACAATATCATTTTCTTTTATTTGCCGTCGGGTTTTCTGCGAATCGAGCGGAAACCTACGACTCTCTTCCTATCATTGTTATTACCAAAAGTAATTTACCGGAAACAGATGACTTTTACGCGCACGGTCGCAAATATACGTATGTATGTTGTACATACTCTAAGAATTGGATTGAACGAAAATGCATACGCGCACACACACACACTCGCGCGCTTATCTTTTTTCATTTTCTTTTTGCCCGCACGCGCGCGCGTGCACATGGCGAAAGACGGTGAAAAAATAAATCGTGCGTTCGAATTCGAACGTACGCGGCGTGCACGCCATATAACTATACTCTATATTGTATATTTATATTGTCAGTCGTATTTGTTATATGCGCGTGCGGAAATATAGTATGAATACGCGCAGGTGATATTGTTATCGCGGCGTTATACCCATCACGAGTGATGGATTTTTCTTTTTATCGATTTACCACACGGCGGAAAACAATACGCGCGTATATATTATACGTAGTCGGCGAATGTGCGCATAAAATCGCAAATGGTTCTTGCCAAACTCAAAATTAGTTTATAAACTACATCGCTGTAATAACTCCGCGAGTGCCCCCCTTGTGCATATAATATAGAGTATACAGCGTCAGAAGTTCACTGCAGTTTGTCCGTCCGTGGCGAAACGGAAAAAGTTTCCGCCCGAACGATAAAAACGTTTTTCAATACGCCATCGCGAAGACTTTCCCAAACGAAAACAGGCATACTTTATATTATTATTCAGCGCGTATTCTATAAACACTATACCCACGTAGGCGAGATAAATACCCTTTAGGTTCCCGAAGCCTCCCGAGGATTCGCCGCACCACCGCCAATAAAATACAATAGGTTATATGTCGAGTACCTATGCGAATTGAAAATCTGTCTGTACTTCGTTTATACGCGTGCCGGAGTAATTCTCGGGGTGGGACCGGTGAGCAATCATCATCATTACAATACTATCCTCTGTTCCGGGTATGTTTGTATTTTTAAAGAATTAAAAATCGCGACACAGAAAACATGAAAAAACTGCGACCGAAATATTATGGAATAAATATTCTAGATTGATAAACATAATCGAACGAATAACACTGAAACCGAACAGTTAATTAAGAACAATAAGCACACACATGTACTTTTGCATATTGACTCGAGTCATAACGACTTTGCATAGTTTATAATACTCGTGCAATATGATCCTTTTCCGGGTCGACAAACAAAATGAAGATTTTGTAGGTATACGTTTTCGAAAAAAAATAAAAAATAGAAACACTCGCGTGTCTTTCACAAATACGAAACGGCGTTGTTTACAACACCATAATATATAAGCTGTGCGTTTTTAATTCGACAACCGCTTTTAGGCATATTAGGGCGTTTTCCTTTCTCGTCGCCCTGAATTTCGGATCGCCGCACATGTCGTGCTCGCGGCATATTATACGTTCGGGGTGTACTTCAGTAGAGTACACGTGCAGTGTTCAATGTTCATATAATAACAAAACAGTGTTGAACCCGAGTGTTTTTTTTTTCGTCCGCATCCGGTTCTCCGCGTCATTATAATACGCAAACCACGAGCGCGCGTGTTTAAAACTCTGTACGCTCGTTTAGCCCCGGGGCGCGATACGCCCTTATAAAATTATTCACCTTCTACAAACAAAGGTATAACATATTCCGCGCAGCAGTCTCTCTGTTAGTCATCATTATTATCCCGGACGGTGTGCGCGCGCACACGGTAAATGTGTATTTACATATTATTTACACCCATATTCGACACACACGACCGTGTTTTTTTTTTTTTTTTCCGTTTCGCAGACGCCATTACGTCTGTGCCGCAAATTTACGCGAGTACATTATGGCGTTGTATGTATTGTAACTAAACGGGTATTTAATGTCACACAGCCTGTGACTTATGTGCTAAATAACGCTATCACAACTGCTGCTGTCTAGAGAGGTCTGAATACGTAAATATGTAAAAATAAGGGAAAACGAATTAGACCGTTTGCATACGTTCGCGTCACACGCGCGCGTAACGGACACACACTCGGCGCAGGTACGACGTGTAGTATAAGTGTGTGATCGTAGACGACCGCAAAAAAAACGCAATGGAAAACGTATATACTGTTCGCATTAAAAAAATAAACTATGAATACACTCTACTGCGAGCGTACACGTCGTCGTTTAAAATGCGTTTTGGGACGCTTTTTGAGAAATTAACAAATAAAAAATCATCGACTTTATGCACACTCGTTAGGGTTTATAAGTCTAACGTGAACGAGTGCAGAGACTGCCTGGCATTTGACTAGATATTTAATAATTTTTTTCTAATTATTCGTTTGAAAGTTATTATATTTTTTGGTAACTCAGAGGAGTTACATAAATTACAATACTTCTTAAACGAGTAGAACCTAATAAATTTAGACGAATAATACTTAAGAAGTCAAGACGAATGAAATTCATGGGTATTACACATAATGCGTGCGCGGATTTTAGCGGACGCGCGACAATGGCCGAAATAACCAGAAAAGTTTTTGATAAAAGTACATTACATTTGAAGTGATGTAAGCACTCGGCGGAGTATTATCGATGCGATTCGGAAAGCTTCTCGGAAATTCAATTGATGTGCGCAAAATATATTATACGCGCGCTCCACATATTATACACTTTACTTCCAAACACTCGAGCATAAAAATATTGTAAAACAGGACATTGATTGAGAGTTATTTATCTAAGCCGGGTTATTGCAAAATATTATTTTCAATTGACAATGTATTTATGCGTCGACATATAAAAAGAACGCGCAGTAAAATGTTTATTTACGTCCGCGATGACGACTGGTTTTTATTATGTTGCGTGGATTCCGGAGTAAAACGTTTAGTATATTAATTCCGAGTGCGCGCGTGCGAATGGTAGTATTGTGTACATTTTACAAGATCGCGTCCTCGAGAGTATATCTATCATGATAATAAAGAATCGAGTAAATTATGAATTTTCGAAACATATATTATATATCGCGATTTAAAAATTTAGTGATGCGTAGTGCTTCAAAGCTTTGATATTATTATACAACAGAATGTAAACGAGCGTGAACTATACCATCGTAATAATATGATTAAAATAGTGTTTTCATATATATGTTTTTATGTTTATATAATATGTTTTAATAAGCTTTAACGAATAATTATATATTTCTAATGCTCATAGTTGTAGTTATTCGAATATTATTTTCCTACATGATATAATATAGTTTTCCGATTGAGTGTAGGCACTATTTAAATAAAAGTGTACATTGGTAAAATAATTTATCGTCCTGAGAAAGTTCCACGTTAAAGTCTGTATTTATCTGTCTTTGCTCTGTGTTTCGATGAAATGTCCTCGCTTATTGTACCGCCACCGGATGGTTTATTGATCCCGATTTTAATTTTTCGAGGATATAGGCCCGCCGAGTCCCCTCCCCCCGCATTCGTCCCGTTCGCGCCGCGAAAAATAGACAGATATTTATAGACCAAATCTAACCGGCCAGAACGCGTCGGTAGACATTTTTTTCACATGTTCGACGATAATCACCTCGTTTGAGCGTACGATAATAATATTATTATTAATAAGTCTGGAGTAATGTAATCTTCTCATTACTACGTCTGCGCTTTAAATCATAAGCCGATTGTCGCGGCGGGACACGCCACGTGACGCGTATACACACGAATTTATTATTATAATAATATACGAGTGCGCCGCGGTCTGTTGTAACGATATAGAGTTCTATATTATAGTTCGAGAAATTCCTTGTTTGCGGTGGACATATATATTTCTGGAGGACGCCTTAAACTATTAAATGCGAGCGGTTTAATGAAGACGTTTTAATATCGTATATAATTCTGTATGATATAATGGACGTGTACGATAATTATATCATTGTATATATATATGTTGTACTCTATGCGTATTATAGCGGGACACGATTATTTACTGTGGCAGACATCGTCTGGGCGAGACGCGTTCAAAGTGATTTGCGGGCCGCGTTGCGCCGACAGCGAGAGGAAACGGACGGCGTATAGTGTGCGTTATACGCTATGCGACTAATGTGCGCGGTGTCTGCGCTGCGCGCGCAGAGAAATCGAAGGGGAAACGTACTATGACTTTTGCCGGTTCCGAGAAAACACAGTATAAATACACGACGAGATTGAAGAGGAGCCTGCTGTGCGCGCGCGGAGAAAATGAATTTCTGTCGTTTAATAATATATGTCTAATAATGCGTGCGTTCTATATCGTACATATATATATATATACATATCAACCCTCAGCGTATACCTATAAATAAATATATACCTAGACGCCGCGCGCGACGCATGCAGGATCGCTACCGGATGTCCGGCGGCGTGGTTTTTAATAATCATAAGAGCGTTCGGCCGTTTTCCGCTCGATCCGTATATACACCGCCTGGTATACGATATCGGTTCGTCCCAGGCGGTTTTCCTTCCAATAAACAATAAATTGCGTGCGCGCGTGTATATATATATATATATATATGTGACGGCGGGTTTAGGCGTTTCGGGTTGGACGATGACGATTATTCGCGCGAGCGTCCGCGGGGAGACGTTTGCGGCGAACGGCGAAACCAATTTAGCCCGAGAAAAACGGAAATCGATCCGAACGCAATTTCTCGCACACATCCGGTCCAAAGGGTACACACTCTCAAAGATATATATATATATATATAAAATAATATTGTCGAAGAGTCACTGCAGTCTGCCGCCACGTTGATATGGTGTATATAATATTATATTATTATATAGTTATATATATATACGTGTCGTATGCGTATATAGTTTTGGTCCCACGTCCGAAACGCGTTATCATACGTATTGCTCGGGAAAACGCTAACCGCACCCCCTGCCCACACGCGGTTGCGCCGCCGGTATATATAAATTCATACTGTATAACTCGGTATATACACACTTGCTTTTTATCACAACGTGTTCTATTCACATCTCACCCGCACAGCCACGTATATATATATATATATAATAATAATATTAAATATTATACCACAGAGTTTATATGAATTTCGTCCGAATTGATCTGATGGAGCCCGAGTACGCGATATGGTTTTCATTCGTCGTATTATCGTTATTGCTTCCGCGACGATTCGTATACTCTATATAGTAACTGAATAAGTATTATATTAAAATAATCGAAGAAAAGTTTTCTTTGTGTCGGATAAATTATTATCGTCGCGTACGCTATATAATATAAAATTCCTTATATATATATATATATATATATAGGCAATATATAGTGTATATAGTATGAGTATATCTTATATGTATATGTTATTGTATCTGATTTCCGAAATCGAACGAAAAACGGAAAACCGCGTCGAGATATATTTATATACTGTATACTTCAAAGAGTGAGACGTGCGATGAATTTTTCACGAGGACACGGCAAACGTATATTGTATACATCCCAATAGGTACCATAGCCGCAACACTGAAATCGGACTTAATTCTAAGTAGTCATACGTTACTATACTATACTGACTACGATAATATTCAAGGCTCGAAACTCGAAGTACTTAAAATCGTCGAAATAATCGCTTATCAAAACGCATAAAAACTTCACATCACAAGCACTCAAAACAATGTTCAATGTTCAAAATACATTACAGAAACAAAAAAGTAATCTCAAAAATGGTATCCCATTTAACTTTAAAAGAGAGAAAAAAATACACCATACCCCGAGTTCTCCTCTAAGTCATCTTTGTCCAAGTTTTTTTTCTCATTTTATAATAATAAACACAAGATTTATGAGATTATGTAACTTATTATTTCAACAGTATTGCAATATATATATTCGAATGGAAATAAAACATAACGATGCGAACGAGACGACTGAATTTGAAGAGAATAACATTTTATATACGAGTTTAAAACAGTATTTTATTGTAGGAGGCATATATTATTCGTGCGCGTTTAACGGATTGAATGAAAATGCGATTAACCTCTTTTATAGGAAAAGAGTGTATGATTGTTTTGAAAATTTTTCATCGGCAAGTAGATGAACTCACGCACTATATGCACACTACGTGATGGTATATATATCTAATTAAATCGAATCGAACGAATTGTATTAGATATCTCGTCTGGAGCGAAAACACTTTATAATATATACGTAGTATATAAGACTATACGTACAAAATACAATGCTATGTATATGACAGATGAGAGAGATAATATAGTCGGTTATACTTATAGTTTCGATTGTTATTTCGTTTTTCCAAAAGTATTTTATGTGACTATTTCGACTATATATGCAACACTTAGACTTTATCTTTTATTCGCGTATAGTTATATATATTAAATTTATTTAGGACATAAATGTCAATAATCCATGACGTTAAGCGTATCTATTACTCGTGAGTTTTTCGGATTAATTTTTAGGTTTGGTTTAGTATATTTATTTTTTTTTTAATTTCGTCATCTAGCACAATGCATAATATTGTATGTATAACAAAAATTAAATATTATATACTTTGAAGAAATCCTCTTACTTTGACCGAAGGCGTACCCGAAGTTACAACGCATGCATAAAACTATATTACAGTGTTAACTTGCATGCCATTTAATTGGTTTTTCAATACCTATAATTATATAGCATAGTTTTAATGAAAATATTCTTTGTACGTTATTACACATGGGTACTGACCAGTATATAATATAATATATTCAAAGTCATTATATCAAGTCGCCATCGCTGCGATTTTTGCAAAATTGTTTGCTTGTGTTTGAAAATAAAATTTGTCTCTACACTCTCCTCCCTGTACTCCCGACTTTATACGTCCAACGTGAGTAATTAATGTGCAAATATAAATAATATTTATCGATAAAGGAATAGGGAAAAAAGCGATCTACCGATTACCATGTTTCGAAAATACCGTTACCCTTGCACGTAAATCAAATATACGAGTGTAGGTATATTATACACAAGCATCGTATATATATAAAAAATTTTAATTGACTATTTTCATTACTCACTTGTCGACGATAACGTTGTTTTTTTTTTTTTTTTTTTGATTGGTTTTCTTAATGTATTTTCAATATAATAACATACCTCCTGTAAAAACATAAATCAATCCGTGTTAGACATTTATAGTATTACTCTTCGTATAGTACAGGGTTCATATCGTCTACGTTTTTTTACGCAGATAATTTAATTAAAACGATAATTATTCGTTCTTAATTGGAATCGAGTGTTTACACATAATATATGTATACAGGATACCGTTCATCCATGACTTGTATATTTTCATGAGTACCGAGTATATACGTTATATTATATACGTACATATTGTACGCGATTAAAGGAATACAATTATTTCAATTGTTTCGATTTTATATTATATATCGTATACATATTATAATAAACAACAACAAAACACACTAAGTGCTCGAACGTAGGTGTTTTTTTTTTGTAAAAAAATGTGTTATATACGCTGCGAAGGCAAATAGGCGTATAATTGACTCTTTTTAATCGAATCGAAAACCAAACACAGACATAAATAATGGTATATGCAGTCCACACGGATAGGTATTATGTGTATGGGTGTTTTACGTATACTGACGCACGTTGACATCTTGAGAAATACGAACCGGTCGCTTACATTTTATACCCACGCCTAAGTTTTTTTCTTTTTTGTACGGGAGACGCATAATTAAAAAAAATAAAATAAAATAATACCCTGCGCACGCCTACCGTTTTATACGTAGGTAAATACTATATTACAATACGTAGATTCCGCCTCAACGATGGCCGTATATTATTATTATTATTATTTCGTAGTGAACGCACACACATTGCGCACGAATATTTCTCGAAATTAATTTTATTTCTAATCTAATTTATCGTGTTTTATATACGTATATACGCACGAGCGCGATAAAACGCTATACATATTATTATTAGACACGGTACATACGTTTCCGGCTGTAGCTCGTCATTCGTAATTTTTTTTTACATAATATACAAATCAAATCACCATCGTCTGACGCGTGAAGCGATTACCCGCGGTGAAGAAAGAAAAAAATGACTTAATTGTAATTTCTAAATATGTTAATATACGCATATTATTTTATATAAATATATACCGACACTCGAGTAAACGCTTACTATTATGTCACGCACATTTACAGCATTATTGTTTATTAGCCGATTATTATTATATTATATTAATATAATAATATCTTACTCTCTAATATATGCTGCAGATACGACTACTCAAAACGCTTTTCTCATATTCGTTTATTAATATACGTATATCGACCGTAACGGCAATATAGTATTTTAGAATAATAATTATTGAATCTATATTATGCACTATTATTGGCTATAGACGAGAGGGATAAAAAGAAAAAATTATTTGGTAAAAAAAAAAAACGAAATGTTGTTTTTCTCCAATAAAACGTGTATGTATTATGTATGTATATTATATAATAATATACCGACGGAGATTGTCATCGTATAATAAATTTGTAACGTCGTCGTCGTCGTCGGCGCTCGAAAAGACGACCGAAATATCTTATAATATACGCACAGCCCATAATCTGCTTACATTATTGGGCGTAATTATTATACTACGGCAAACAAATTATCATATTCACATAAATTACGGAGGTATTTTTTCTTCTCATTTTTCCTTTGGTCGGCGGGGATCGTGCGTATGGATTTTTAATGGACGCGCGGATTCAACGGGTATGCATAAAAAAATTTCAGTCATTTTTATTTTATTTTGAAACTCGTTTCGGTCGGCTCTTTTTCGGTTCCCGATACGAGAAGGAAAGAAAAAAAAAACAAGCAGTATAAATAACGTATACGCTGCGTCCGCAAGCCAAAATTCCAGAGACTCATATTATATATACATATCTATCCGTAGATAATATTTCATATATAATGTATGATTAATATTAATGTACATACGTATAAGTGCCGTCATTGGATGGCTTCTTTCGTCACTAATTTTGTATTTTATTCGTTTATGGTTTTTCATATATTTTAATATACTTCTCGTGTCAAGCATGCTACGTATATTATGTATATTTCTTCTGAAAATAATGAGAAAATATTCGTATCTTCATCTGCGGTTCACGGTGAAAATATAATTACAATTATTATATATGAGTAAAATTTCGGCGAATATATTATAATAATAAAGGCTTGATAAATTACATACCGGGTACATAATGATTCACGGCTTATTTGTGCGAGACGAATCAGACGTAGTACCATAATCGCGTGTTGAATTCGTTGGATTTATTTAATTATTTTCGCGTAGTATATATATATATATCAAGTAACTCTGCGTGTAACTTGACGCGTCGGACCGCGTCGTCTTATTAATGCTCGTGTGCGAAAAAAAAAACCAAAATGCACACGCCGACGTTATTAATCTGATAATGAAGGTGTACACACACGCGTGTAACGAGAAATATATTACACCAGGATTTCGAAAGTGTGCGAGGAATCCCGTGGCTATATAACGTTATAGGACATGAGTGATTTTATCTGACCTCTAGTCCCCCCCGAATGTATATCTATAATATGTAAACGTATAAATCTACTATATATTTATAAATTATTTATAACATATCGGTAAACACGAGTGTACGCAGTGTCGTAAATATTAAAAAAAGCGCTCGAAAGTCGTAAAATTCGGTAATTTAAAAAAAAAAAAACAAATTCTCTCGTTATATTTGCTCCGAGTCGTTAACGGTTATAATAATTATGTGAAGGTCGATCATACGCAGTGTGTATATAAATAATATGCTGACGTTGTGCATAAAAAAAAAAAAGTGCGTTAATACACTCCGAAAACCACAACACCAACGACATAAAGCAATGTTTTTTTCTTCTTCAAAGTATAACATATAATAAACAATAACGGTCCAAATGCAACGGCGGTCAATTTTGAATAATATTCTCACTAGTCCGGGGACGGATCTAGGATTATTTTACGGGTAGGGATTATTATGGTTATCACGAACGTTCGCCGCCTTTACCGACTATTTTTTTTTTTTCTAAACGACATAAAAAACTGGAGTTGAAAACATTTTTCCTCGTGTAAAAATACACAAAAATAAAACGAGCGGTGTGAGTCACGGAGAAGAGAATTCAATAATTGTCACTATAATTGTTTTGCTCGCTTTTATAATCACAAAAAACTCCCTCTAAAACCACTCTCGCCCGTTTGACGCGAGACAAAAGGACTAACTAATCTAACGGTTTATAAAACGGATAAAAATACGCACATGAATACATCGAGGAGGACATCATATTATTATTTTATTATACGGTATTATTGTCTCGAGAAAAAACGATAAACACCACCGAGCCGATCGCCGTCTGGGAGCCCGTCTTTGTCGGGAATTTTCCGCGCGAAAAAAAAAACAAACAACGCCCCGGATTTAATCCTTTGAGGATTTTCCCCTTCGCAGTGTGTCTACTATATATTTAAGAATTTAAATATACCCATGGATGGCGGTAAATCCGCAGGACAATAGTCGCGATACCGACGCGTCCTTAGTTCCGTTTTTTTTTTTTTTTTTTTAATATACAAACGCTAATTGCAATCCGGGCGAGATAACAATAACAATACGGCACACGTAATATCATTGTCGCGAGAACACCGGCGCACTTATATAATATTATATCTACACTCGTTCATTTTGAACGTGACACAATTGAAGGCCGCCATCGCGTTTATGGTCGGCTATCGCGCGTTCCCATCGCGAATATTTCTCTCCGCCGAATACGTTACATTATACGACGCGTCTCCCCTTTGCGCATTGTATATGCACATGCACTTCCCCGCAGCAGGCTTAACGATATTGTGCTCGTCCGTATAAAAAAACCGTTCGACTTCTTAGTCTTTTTGTCTTCTTTATGCATTTATATAATGGTAGCTTTGACAGCACGTCCGTACGTTTGCGTATATTATTATTATTATTATTATTTGTTTACACACAACAAAAGCTATTTGTATTACGAGTATCGCGGTTTACGTTTTAACATAATAATATAAGCACTTTAAGCACCAAGTACTGTTTATGCACTGAACGAGATCTACAATAATAAGACGTGTAATTAGTTCCACTGGATCGATAAAATATACGACACGTACCTATATTATACATGTATAAACTGCGAGCATTTTGGAACGGCTGCGTCGCGTCGTCTCTTGCAGATTTCACGCGTAAAAAGTCTCGGCGGTCGTATTTATGCGTTTTTTTTTTTTTATAGCGGTAACGTTTAACGGAAATACGTATATGATGCGTTTTAATACGGTAACGTTTAACGGAGAAAAAAAGTAATTATTAACGAACGTTCACTGTAGAGTTCCGATAAATGAAAAAAAAAGAACTTGTATAACACGTAAAAAACTAAAAAAAAACTCCGAAAAAATACGATCGTCGGCGCACTCATACGCGATGATATCATATATACGTTTGCGCGTAGGCAGTAATGCACAATCGACGACTAAAAAAAAACTGACCGGAGTCGGGAAAAAAAGTAAAAGGTTTTGGGTTTTTTTTTTTTTTTTTATTGTCCACGAACGTCCACCACCAGAAACGAGAGCAAAAGTAAACCCTTGTTTGGTCTGGGCAAAGGGTTTTAGGGCCAGTCGTTCACGTGTCCGCACCGCCGGCTGCGAAGATGACCTCGCGACGCCGCGACGACGACGACGACGACGGCGACGCGTATCCTGCGAAGGTCGAGGACATTCCTGGACGTCCGTGACTGTCAACCACGCACGTCTAATCGTTTACAAACATCATGACGTGTTATAATATGTTGTTTAATGAACGTCGAGGACACTACTCGAGTAAGTCACGTTTCTTTTTAATTCCTTATTTTTTTTAATTTTAACCGTTACATTCCGGAAATTAATAAATGGAAAATAGAGTTAACTAATGTTAACGATTTAATAGTCGAAACAAATTTAACGGATGATGACCTGCAATCGGGTCGAGTTCAATTTACACTAATGCTAACATCAGCCGTTTTATCGACGTTATTTAGAAACAACGATTACTATTTTACGTAGTCTGCGGAGTCAGATTTCAAAATAATACGAACAAATGCGCAACGGTGGAGGTATAACAATCCTTAAACTCTAGTAAATATTAGATAGTACCTCCGATCACGATTTTATCTTAATAATTGTCTCGTCCTTCTTTAGATAATGTTTTATAATAGCTTCGGAAAAGATTGAGTTGTCGAATTCCGCCGTCATCGTTATCTAAACTCGGAAATCACCATCGCTTTTGCTCCGCAGTGGTGCCGATCGACCGACCGTCGTCGTATAATTAATTTCGAGATCGATCTGGTCGTTCGTTGCATACACCTACATAACATATTTTCCACTAAACGTACATTCGAACTTATATATATATGTATATATTTTACAAAACATAAACTAGTTTTATCTTACGAAATCCCGACCCGTAAACGCGGACATGTCGGCGGCGGCGGCGGCGGCGGCGACGATAAATTTGCATTAAAGTTTTGATTTTCGAATACATTTCGTTGGGCGGACGCACGTATAATTTACGGACCATCGCGGCTCCACTGGCGTGCGGCTTGTCAGAATCTAATTTACGATCCGGTCAAGTAACCTAACCCGTGCGCCGATCGAAGTAAAAAGCATGTGAGACTGCAGTATATACATATATTTAGGCAGGATTACGTATAACAAAAACCCAGTCCAGATTTATTCCGATAATGTTATGCGTGCGTGTACCATACGTTTTTCCATTAATTAACCGAATATAAAATATAATTATTTATTCATCACACACACACACACATATATATATATATAGAACACCCTTATTATTATTACTTTAAGTATGGGATGTTCGACGCGAGACCGGGTTTCGATGGAACGACGCGAGTTTTCGTTTGCGTGGAAGCTGCAGTAATTAACGTCGACGCAATAAATAAGGACGATTTCCGATTTGGTAAAGATAACGCGTCTAACGGAAAACGTCCGGATACTTATTAAAACGTTTAAATAAACAACCTTTTTTTTGTTTTTTTTTTTTTTTCAATTTAAATTATTTAATTCGTTATAAATAATTATAGACGTTAACAAACGTGTCGGCCGTTCGTCTAGCTTTACTTTATACCTGATAATATATAATTAAATAAACGTATGGGCGTAAATAAAGTAGATAAATGTTTACGGATGTCGGAAAAATAAATATTTCATTATATACTTGGTTAAACGTATGCTAATTAATATAGCGTATACCACCTAGTGGTGTATAGCTAATTAAAAGAATCTCTCTACCGCGAACATAATATTATATATTTAATTAGATGACACATCTAAATGTCGATAAAACGTTATGAAATATTTGACACGCGCCGTTGTGACGTTATTATAATATTACGTATAATGAGATCAAACTACAATAATTATTCTTGTGAATAATAAAATGTGTAAAAAGTTGTGATTTAAGAACAATTGTACACAAACTAATCGTAACAGATTACCTATACGTATCCGAAAACCGTTAAAACGTATAGCGATTATAAGAGCTCATTAATTAATCAGAACACCGTCAAGTTTACCACAGCAATAATTAATGTAAAGAGTACGTAAACATTGCGACATTTGCGTACAATGTGTGTTATAATTTTAAACGCAGTAAGTTTTGCAATCATAGTTTAATATTGTAAGCATCAAATATTATAATTGAATAATATTATAATATTTATAATAGTTTTAATTAGCTTTATTAATTAACTTGTGCTTATACGCATACGTATGATAAATACGATACTAAATTAAAACTGTAAATTCATTATCAAATAATTCATAATAAAAACGACTACTATCTACCTATATTTTTAATGTTTTAAGAACTAATTTTTTTTTCTTCGATTAATGTGATGTTATTTAAAAAAACAAAACGAAAAAACCAGTTCAATATAAATTTAAAACACTCCATTTAACGTAAAATATTGTACATTTAGTTACACGTGAAAAATAATTATTACTTGAAAGCATTTTCGCAAGGTTCGTGCCTTTTTAATAATATTTACATCTTAATTCGAATTTTACATTAAATATATTAACATTACCAAAAATAATAACTGTATTTTAAATGTTTCTGCGTTTAAAAATAACTAACTACCTATATAAATCGCATTATTTTATTTTGTTTTCAGTTAATTTATGCAATAAAAACGATTAAGTTATTATAAAAAAAAAAAAAAAAATTATAATGATCGAAATATAAAAACACTTGCTATTTACAAATTTATTGGAAAATTATCGATCAAAAAAAAATTTGTAAAATATACTATTAAACGCTTGTACGAAAAATACGATACAATAGATATAATATTTCTTTTGTACGTGTTACCCTATCAAGAAACGAGTGCTAACGTTTATGCAATATTAGACCAATAATCCAGTCGTAAATGTTTATGATAATTATTGTAAAATAACTATTGATTTTTATTGAGAAAAAAGAACGCGCCGATCTAATTACTATAATATTATCCATAACGTATCGATACGTGTTATTAAAATGTTCAAAGATCGTTAGTATTTCTTTTACAAAACATAACGTACGCGGTATCTACCGGTCAAACCTCTACACTTTTTATTTATTTATTTATTTTTTTATTTTTTTTAATAGACCCAATGACGTTTATGTATAATTTCGAGAACGTAAAAAAAGTGTTGAATAAATAAACTTTTTATTGCGGCACGCATTACAGTGCGTATGCGTATAATGGCTATTTTATAATGATATCAATGTGTAATTTATACAATTAAAATATTCCAACGACTTTACCGCGACATACATTGATGTCAAATAAAGTATAATTGCAATAAAATCATAGTTTAAACATTATATTACCTATATTATTATATTCAGCATATATATATAGGTATATTATATATGTGTATAGGTGTAGAAAAATAATACATAAACTTTACATACAGAGTGTTCCTTTTGACGAGGCTATATCGACGAAACTACGGGAGGCTCACGTTTTATTTGTTATTGAGAATATTTTTAACGATATAAATACTGCAATATTGAACATTTTTAATTCAGATTTCCAGCGATTTTTTATCGTGACGTGTGTGTTTATCTGATTTTCGTGTCTGTCGTCACGTTTTCTAGAATCTATATCTAGTCGGCACTTTGAAATTTTTCATTTTAATTTTTCTTCTAAAGTTTTTCTAAAAATCGCAGATTTTCGACCGCATCGAATTATTTTTTGCTTATCTTAACAGTAGATTCTCTTAGAATCACGAGATTTTCACAGATAACTTGCATTACTGTCCTTTAGATAATATGTTACAAATTTCAAATGACTTTATATTTTTTTTTTCGTGCCATTCATAGAAACTTGATACTTTTCGGTTGTGTCAGATTTTTTTTCGCAAAAAGTCAATAAAGTGATTTCGACTTGACAAAAATGTTGTTGAAAATTCAAATAAAATGTTTGATTTTAACACTTAGAGTTTGAAAATGTCATACGAAATTCTTCACAAATTGCTTTTTCTAGTCGATAATTTAACGGGAGGTTATATCGTCTTGAAATATCTTCTATTTTTGTTTATAAAATTGAAATTGTTTTTAATAAATAATCCACCCGAGGTGTTGGTTTTTTCTTCGATTTGGGATTTCTCTTATCGCAAAATGTAAAAAGTGTTGTCTATTTCTATGTTATTTCACGTACGTTCGCGATAAGACACAGCTAAAAGAATCACTCTGTATACGTATCATATAATAGTGAACGCGTACGTGGTGTGTATAATATTCAAATAATGTGTTCGATGCGTACAATAAATACGCGAGAGATTGCGAACGAAGATTTTATCCCTCTTATTTCTCTTGCCACGTATTAATGTGGTAATAATAGTCCGGGCCGGCGTGAAAGAAACGTGGGAAAACGATACGTATATTATTATATATTATATTCGACGCGATTTGGCATGTGTGCGACGTCACCGGGACCCTTTGCAGACGACGCGCTATAAGGATATTATTTTATTACGCCGCGAGGTTATTTAATACCTATATAATATTATTATTATAAATCATTTGCGAATGGCCGTATTCGTTGGTCCTATGAAAATACAATGTATTGTTGGAATAAAGTGCGCGCGCAACGGATGAGCCACTGCGGCGGCGGTATCGTATAATAATAGTTTCATAAATAACGTCTCTCGACGGTAATGTGTACGTAATAATACGTCGCGGATACATAAACGTCGTGCAACGAATAAACCGCGATATAAAGTCGTTTAGAACGACTTTCTAAACGTCGCAAAGGCCACGCGGCGACGATCGATTTAATATATTGTGATCTATCTTGTGATCGAAGCGAAATCGTATTTCGAGCGCGCCTCTGTGATATAGAAACCGTTTCATCGTTTTCATTTTACGGTCTTAGCTTAAAGAGTTACTCCCATTTATTTAGACCGCGCGATTACATGCATATAGGTAATTACAATATACGGTCGAGAAGATAAACGATATTTTGTTTTTTTGAAATAATTATTTCTTCGACCGCAAATCGTATATTATTAAAACGCTCGGCGGCTTGCGAAAAAAACAACAACACGTGTTGTTTTGCCTATATTATTATTATTTTTTGTTTCTTCTTTTTAACGATCTTGTTTCGTCGTCCTGCAGCAGCTTGTGCGCGCTCTCTCTCTCTCCGTCTCTCTCTGTCTCTATAACTGGCAACCATTTCGGCGTTCTCCTGCATCGTAAAGCTGTAAAATATTTGACGTGTGTGTGTGTGTGTGTGTGTGCGTGCGTGTGGTTATAAATACGTACGCGTTAATAATACTAATGCGCACTGCGTGCATATACATATACATATATATATACAATAATACACACGTATATGTGTACGCGGGCGAGTAGTTGCCGCCATAATTAAGGTTTAAAAAATTTCGGCTCGCCGCGCCAGTAAACATACGTTCACGGCGTTGTAAATCATTGCGACAGCCGCCGTCCCAATTAACGTTTTGTGCCAATTAGAAGAAAAGCGGACGGAAAAAGAAAAGAAAAAAAAGAACAAAACAAAACAAAAATATCGACCCCGCTCGCGAGTCGACGGACGACGACGACGACGACGACGTCGGCGGGGCCACTGCGCTGGCGCGCGCGCCCGCGTACACGCTCGCCTCGAAATATTATTTTAAAAGTCGACGACGATCGGCACACCGTCGAGTATTGAACCCGTACGAAACCACCGACATCGGCCGGGTGACGCGTTCGCTATCGATACGTATTATGTTATGTTGAGAGTGACGCAAAGGCTCGTCGTTATTAGGGGTTTTTCGTACAATGTAATCGCGTTCGAATATAATTTTATACAGACGTAGTGACCCGCCGAGATGGCGTTAATTGAAATAATATCTCCGTGGATATATTATCATTTTTCTTTAGAATATTTTCATTTCGGTAGAGGTTACTGTAGCTTGCTGGTACATTTCACACCATTGTTGATAGTAATTAAAGCCTTCAGTAGGACAGAGAGAGAGTGGGTATATTATACGCGCCGTACCCGCCATATCAGTATAATTTATATTTATCTCATTACAATAATACGGAAATATCGTTGTAAAACGAAAAAAAATATATTTTATAACACTTGAGCAGAATTAACTTTTTATAGTTGAAACGTTTTTATCGCCGCTGCAGTATAAAAGCAGTGGTGTTTGATACTATTACGCCCGGGTATTCAAAGTTTTTTTCGTGTTGTCTAATTTTGTTCGATTTATTCGTTTCTATATTATGCCATCGGTTCCTTTTTCGTAAAGATTTTCGTTCGATGATTTGAAAAAAATCGACCGAAGTGGGTAAAGTTTGAATTTTGAAACGATTCAAATTTGGTACGACCCGATATACAATTTTAATCTAAATTTTTTTTTTTGGCCGCGAATACTTTTTAAACTCTATTGTGGCTCAAGAAAGTGTTGAAATGTTTTCGGTATTCAAACAAGATTTTAAAACGTAAAACTCAAATGTCTACGAGCACTTTTAAGTATTTTGTTATAATCGCATGTCGTTTGATACGTTTTAATCCACCTTGAACGTTTGTATTAATAGATATTACGATTGAAACGAAATTTGAAATGTTCAAAGGCTTTTGAAAGGGCCTTTGAGAAAAAAAAGTCTGTTTGTTTCTCGACAAATGTACCCGTAATATGTTCCCCGACTTGAACGAGTACAGCGGCGTCCAAATGAGACGGAAAAAACAAAGAGTCGACATCGGAAACGAATACGTTTCGAGACCGAATTGTTTGAAAAATCATAAAACAGAAGTAATGCCTAGCGTTTTAATTTGTAATTATTTTTAAGAGTTGTCCGTCGAGCGCACACGCGAGCAATTTTATCGTTGGCCAACAGATGCCGCGGTCGTATAGGTTTGAAAAGACGTGGGGAAAAAAAAATAAAATACAAACCGTATAATACACGTCATTATACGACGTAAATATTATTACGGTCGACGCAAGAAATGGTCGGGAAGAGAGAGAGAAATATCCAGCGAAACCCGTCCGGTTCGATCGGAACGCCATCTGTGTGCTCAGGCGCATGGTCCGACCGCCGAGGGGGTCCTCGGTCGAGTGTTGTGTGTAAGTCGACAGAGGACACTGCCTGTTCGCTGGCCGTGATGGACGTAATAATATTTGTATTACGATTATTGTTGTATTCAATTCGCCCGTATTGGCCTTTGCCGCCGCCGATGGTTTAGCCGATCGTACAATTGTATTTTAAGTCGACAAACTTACGAAAAATCGAAAAACTCGACCCTTAGCGGAGTGCTCGGTCTTGAAATTGGTGTTTTCGGCTTACGGATCGTAATATTTTGGTCCTGTGGTCTGGTGTTGTTGTAATTTAATAATATTATTATTTACAAAATTAATAAATTCGATTGCTCCTTTGCGCGAGGAATATACTCTAGTCTCTAATTTAAGATCACAATGATTTTCATCAGCTTCATTTCATAGTTTTTCTTGTGTTATTGTTTTTGAAAAAAAAAAAAAATGTGTTTTAGAAAAGATTATTGAAGGAATTTCATCATATTATTCGCATAACGTCTTGAAATAATTATGAGTAAATTTTGATTTCAAACTTCAACACTTCGATTTTTATACGCATTGATTAATTAAATTTGAGGAGAAAAAAAAACACTTTTCAAAAATATGACGCCCCTTGAATATTATGTAGAATACACGCTCAGTCTAATCGATCTACCACAGCTCTCACACACTTAAAAAAATATGATATCGTATCTCGGCGACTAGAAAATATCTATATGATAGGCGCACACAAAAGTTGTTCGTCCAATTTATTTCAAAAGTGCATTAGCGATCTGAAGGTTTTTTTTTTTTTCAATTAAAATTTTTCGTTTCAAGATCTCCAGAGCACATATGTTTAGAGCACAAATATAACACGTGTTTGAAAATAACAAAAACACATTGCTATATATAGACATTAAATATATATGTATATGTTTGTAGTGACTTATGGTCGCATAACTATTGTTATAGTTCGTTATTATTTTCCTAACACGAAATGAAATATTGAATTTAAATACAATGATAATAATTGTTTTAATATCATAACTAAAAGTAGGTTCTAAATAGTTAATTTTAGTCTGCCTTATTATGTCGAGAAGACGGTAAAAACGTTTTAAAAAAAAAATTGGGAAATTTAAAACAACTCATCGCGACGCGTAAACCTTACGTATATAAACTACACATACCTTTTGGCTATTCTCGGCTTGTTAAAAAATAGTTCATAGTTTAAGAACTTGCCAAACTTGACGCAGCGTTTCGGAAAATAGCCCATGGTAATAATATACGTTTTACCGTTTCTGAGTCATCAAAATAATTAAGTGTTTATCCCCGCGAACATTATATAAATATACAATTAGAATAATAGAAAAGGCCGCCGAGAGTGTGGACGAGGTTTGCAAGGTTCGCGGGCGATTGAATAAAAAATTTAGATTACCGATTTATAGTGTGGCAATATAGAGCAGGCCGTCGACGATAAAATCACTCGATTCGATAAAATATGCCCGGTATAATATTACGAACTGTTACAAATTATATATATTAAATGTATGATTTACACATACCATTTTACATTTCTAACAATGTTCTGTTTTTTTCTCTGAAATGTTGTGCGTTTTAGATAATTGAGTATTTACTCGTCCATTTATCAGACTCTGAAAATAAGTACCCTAAATGAAAAAAAAAAAAAAACAACAAATTCGACTCGTCAGAGAATTATCAACGCGTCGATATAACGAGAACGCCGAGTGCAGATGACGTGGATAAATATTATATTTCTGCAAATAAATTAGAAAGTAAAAATGCTATCGACTCGGTATCGATACGGGGCAGTCGCACGCGATTAGACAATTTGTACGTTCAAGATTATAATAAGCCTCGTGTCCGCGCTCGAAATTATACGCGTCGTTATGCAACAACACAAATGCGTACTCGTTCGTATTATTATTTATTAATTATTGCCGAGTGTATGTGTTAATGTTATGATCGAGTACATATTATTATTGGTCTATTACGCAGAGGTCATAACCGTTCGTACCTATGAAACGTGCATTTGAATCGACTTGAGCAATACCGCGCGCGCGCGCGCGCGTTGCGTAGAAATCGATAATTTTGTGAAATATTAAACGTTTACATAATAACTGCCAGTGAGTACGGACACGGGTTTATAACGATTCTGGTCCGAACGCGCTGCTGGATTTAAAAGTATAAAAAAATAATCATATTATGCGCGATCGGGAGAAATACAGACGCGCCGAAATCATATTTTGATGTCTGCGAGCGCTAGCAGCCGTATCATCGTTTCGCGAGATAGTGCAACAATGACGAGCCGATGAGGAACATTTTTTTCCGGGTGCGCCGGATATTCCGACGAGAAGGATTTGCAGCCGATAAATATTTTTCGGAAACCGACTCGCGACAAATGAAATAAATTTCATTCCGACGAACTGCTGGCAGAGTTTGCCGCGCGCGTATATTATATCGCCGCGTATTCCGGAGGCGATGAAGCCGTGCGGCGGATTCGAGATCTCGTCGAAATATGCGCGCACGGTCGCGCCGCGGGGTCGCGACCGCCGTTCCGGGAAAGAGAACAACGTCCGGGGTAAATCGATATAGGAGGCACCCCATCATTACTGGGCGGGAATACGCGAATCGGCTCGCATATATATGTGTGTTTGTGTGTATATATGCGTGTGTATAATACACACAGTGCGCGGCAGCTCTCCGAAAAACGAGTGTCTCCACGACTACCACGCGTTTTCTGACCTTTTCTCCGCGTATATCTAATCGGACTGCGCGCGCCCGCGCGTTTCGTACTTTTCGAATAGTCGTAGCAGTCGATTTGTGTATTATTATGTAATATGTTATTATGACGTGTACCTTGAAAAATATTCTAAAAACAAAAAAAAAAACCCCAACTGAACTTTTGAACCTTTTCGCGTTCTTTCCCACACAACCGAAACGGCAACTGGAAACGCGTACTGATGTTGATACTTTTCAAGCTTCTACCTTTTTTTTTTTCCCCACATCGTCCTCTCGTTTCCTTACGCGCCTTGTATCTACGGCCCTTTTTTTTTGCTCCTCGTTTTTACCTCTTTATTATTATACCACCGAACCCGCCGAGTTTTGCAACGATATTACGAGTATATTATCTATCCATATCGAATAATGCTCTACGGCCGCTTTTTATATTATTTTAAGTCGGGTATATTTTATCCGTAGAAGAGCGTATTGCTTCGTCACCTGTGTGTGGAAAACTGACGCGCGGGACAAACGAGTTGTTGTGATTTTGTGTTTTCGTTATTAAATGATGCGTTTTTTAAATCGTTGTAATGAGTCGTGTGTAGCGTATGCTCTGTGCAGACGGCGTTGATACATACGTATTTTATTACATAACGTACATGTTTTTGCTTCTTTTCGTTCGGCTCCGACTGGTATGGCATTGTATAAGTGTATACGCGAACGTCATTGTATATACATACGCGGCGTAGTACATAATTATATCACGACGATATTATGAAAACGAGTACGTTTTATACCAATCGAAATCTCCGCGCTGTCTCGTCGACGACGACGACGGTTTAGTCGAATAATCGAGTCACGATATTTATCGTATTGGTAAAAATAAAACGCGCGAGAGTAAAACTCGTTTCGTCGCACGACCCGGAGATATTCGAGCGATTCGTTAAGCGCGTGTCTTACAAATAAATAAAAATCGAAAAGAATTTTTCGTTCGACGGGGACGCAAAAAGTTTCAAAGACTCGTGAATTTTCTATTTCTTGATATTTTTTATTCGCGGACCAGTGGGGCCAGTGAACCCAACTCAAACCTATAGTTATTAACGCGGCATTGACGACGTTACGTTACCTATTATTATTCGGACGTAAATGTTATAAAAATCGTATGTTATAATGTGGAACGAAACGTGAGAACTAAACGTGACGTCGTCGTCGTTCATTAAGTATTTTTTCGTGTAACAAACCTGTACGCGCGCGCGGATGCAGTGCCGTAATGGTTTGCTCTTCGAAAAACCGAACGCGATACGTTCGTATCTGTACACGCGCGCATACATTACGCGCGCCGTAATGTGCACCACTCGAAAGGAATCAAACGTTAAGTACTTTATGCGTTTTTTTTAATTCGAAGAAAACATTACCGAGTACGCGCGTCCCGTAGTAGTAGGTGCGCACGCCGATTATAGACACACACACATCGGTGTGATAAATATACACATTATTTATTGGAAAATATTGGTACACTCGCGGTGCCTATCGATGACCATATATTATTAAATTGCGTCTATATTTATATATATACGTATACCGTACGGAGACGCAATAATAGTGAATGTTGTGCGCGAACGAATCGTCTATAATTGTGAGCGGGTGTACCAGCGCTCGCTTGCTTTTACTCGGTATGAATTTATTTATTTTATATTTTCGATCAATATGCCGTACGTTCGGACGAGTCTGCGAACAAGATATTATTATTATTATTACCATCACCGTTTCGCGCGGAGATATAAAAATATAAAATAAACGACGACGACGACGACGGTTAAAAAGTTCGAGTTCGTCTCGTGTTTTCGATTCCTCGTCGTCGCGCGGGATCGAAGAAAACCAATAGAATTATTATTATTATTATTAATTTTTTTTTTTTCGACGGTAATAAATATGGAAGTTTATACGTGATTTTTTTTTTTAATTCACATTAGAACGGACGTCGTTTTCTAACGATTTCTACAATAATTTACGATTTTTTTTTTTTTTTTTTTTTTACTTTGATCAGATTCGAGCGTAGCGCGATCGCGCGAACAAGTTTTGTGTTTTCTACTCGCATACATAATAATAATAGTGACGTCGCGAATGTATTCTTTTGTTTCGTCGTTGTTATTATATTATTATGTTTTTAGGCAGCTGCGTCGGAAGCGCGGCTCTGCTCTTTGAGTTACAGAACGGTTTCGTATTATTAATTCTATCTATTCGGTAAATTGAACACAGATGTGGTTCTCAGAAGAAGCGTGGGCGGCCGAGTATTAAAAAAAGATTTCACTTTGTTTTTTCCCGAATTCGTCCCAGAGTGGGTTTCAGTTTTAAAACAGTTCGACTGTTCCAGCTTCTGTTGATGACGTATAATTTTGAAATTATATTAATTGATAATAATTCATCGCGCTGCAAAGAAAGAATGATGAGAAAATATTCGATAGTCATAACTCATAACACTACTCGAACAATGTGGTATAAATTCGGAACGATCGCATTGTAACCGAACATTATTTCTCGAAACATCCTCTGATTGTCACGGTTGTTTGAAAAGCGCGGAAAAAATTTTCACCGAAAAAATTAAAAATATTTTGAGTGCGTTTTGCCGAAAAAATCAACAACAAAATATATTTAAAAGAATCGTCGAAGCACGTTGTTCTTTTACCTGTTCTCCAATGTTTACATTTTCATGAGTAATTTAAAATTTAAATTAAATTTCTGTAGTTGCCAAAAACGAAAAAAATAAACCGTATATTTCACCGTTTGTATAATTTATGTGCTGATGTAATGACATGCTCTCTAGCTGGTTATAGTGGCTTATAATTTTTATATTGCAGTTGTCTCGTAAAGTAACGCGTCATTTTGCTTTGTCACGGAGAACTCTGTTTATACTTTAATAATGAACTCGAAGCCTTCTGCCCCCTCCGAGCGGGCTCGTAAATCCTCACGAATGTCAAAATGCAAAAACATCGAAAGTGCTTTGGTCATTTTCTTTATGAGCTTTTTCGGCTGCGTCGGCTCACGACTGCCGCGTACTTTTATATGTGTACACTGCGACCGTTTCGTCTCGTGCGATGCTTTCATAATTAAAACTTTTTCTCTCGATGCTTCGCCGACAACGTTATTTATGTATTCGTTAGAAAAGTACTTAATTCACGTGTTTTCTGACTGTAAAACAGAAATTACAGCGAGTGCATTATATTGTACGAGTATTATAAATTAAAAACAAAAAAAAAATAAACCTACTTTATCAATAGTCAGAATAAATAAGTGTTTTCAATGGAAATTCTTAACGATCTCGAACAAACATTTAAGGAAAATACAACTTTGCAAAGTATTAATGAATTTTCGCAAACTCCGTGCAAGTGGAGAAAACGAGGAAAACGTGATTAACAACTCTTGGCAAGATTTATATAAATTAAAATCTGGAATCAGTAATAAATATTGCGGTTGTCATGTTGAACGTTGATTTCTAGCAAACGTCGCAGCATGAAAAAGTGTAAATCATAGTTTGTAATGCAAAATAAAAAGGAGTAATATAATATTATAGGTATGTATAAATCGGGTTTGAATTTTTTTTTGCTTTTTTATGAATGGAACATTAGTTGTTCCTAACATTTTGCCGCTCTATACTCGTATACATATAACTATATATATATATATATATAGTGTTTCTGTTCCGAGACGTCAACACGATTTACTACTACGAAAAATTAAAACGTTTACTTGATATTATTTAACGTTAATATATAAATTTACGAACGGCGTGTCGATCGCTCGAAGTTTTACAAAATTCGTGCAATTTTATATATTCATAATGATTAATATTAATTTATAATAATTCGTTTAGAAACGAACGCGGCGTGTAAACTATCGTTCGCGAACCAAATAAAGCGGACAAATCTTCGTCGCAGCGCGAACGCGAATCGACGCGGTTATGAATTTAATCCTACTAAAATAACTCTATAACACTATCTGGATTCGGTTATATTGTGTGTGCAGTTCTAGCAATACTCATATAAATATGCGATACGCATTATTATCGCCCGTTATGGGGACCGACCACTTTCGAGCACTTATATTAATACAATTATTAGTGTATCGCGTACAATCATAAAACGGCAGCGTACTTAAGTAAATATTATATATATATATATATACACAAATCGTAAGCGCAATAATAATATAATATGTGAGAGATGCTATTTGTATTGTTTTGGGTTGAAATTCTGTGAAAGTTTTTACGACCATTTAATTTTTTCGGTGGAAAACTCGCCATTTGTGTGCTAATGCGATCGTCCCGTTAACCCTCCCGGAGACGCGAGGAGAGAGATTGGAAGACAGACAGAGATTTATGTACGAGAAGCAAACTATATGTAACGTATATGTAACAATACAAGTTCAATCCGGAGGCTCGTGTCATAATAATAATAATAATATAAAGTCGACCGAAGGTTTTGTGCGCAATTTCCGAGAAAATCCAAAATTATATAGAACGACGACGAGAGACAGACACGCGGAGACGGGGGCGTCGAGCGGCAGGCGGACTATATAATATATTTATGTGTGTGTGCGTGCGCGCAGAAATCTTAATCCGCGAAAACGGGGGACGATCCGAAATGTGATTTTACTGCCGAATCCCCGAATCCGTGGTGTGCGCGTGTGTGTGTGTGTGTGAGCGTGTGAGCCGTATACAGTATTAGCTCGGTGGCATAAAAATATTATACGATCGCCCGCACTCATATATACGTGTGTGTGTGTGTGTGATACGCGCGCATTTTGTACTCTGTGCCCGGTGTTTTTATTTCCGACATGACGCGCGCGCGAGAGCTACCGAACCAATCTGCTGCGGCGAACGACGACGGTGTCGCGCGGCACGTCGTTCGTATATAAAAAAAAAAAAAAAAAAATGCGGACAGCGTACGTGAGAGCGTATGTGTGTTTTATAAATACAATTTTCCGAAGGGTCATCTGCTGTCATATCGGAATCGAGGCGAGAGAAACAAGATTCTTTCATTAGCCGCGGCGGCGGCGACTTGCGAATACTTTAAGCGAGGGCGTTGTACGGTCGTTTGAAAGCGTACGATTCGCGGGAGACTTGAATCGGCGATCGTAAAACCGTCGTCCTGCTGCGGCTCCGAGGACAACTGCAATATAGAATGATGATAACGACGATACGCGCGGCGTGCGTTATATTATATTAAGGACGTGGCCGCCGCGAATACTATCTCGCGCACGTCCTTAACGCGCGTACAACGGGTACGATGCACTCGCGGCGTGTGTAACGTTATTATACGATGATTGCACTCGTGTCGTATACTCATTGCACGCGAGCGTTTCTCACGGGGGAACTGTTAACTGCAGTTCACATGCGATTTTAACGCCACCGCAACGCGCTCGTTGATTGGACCGAACGCCGCGTTTATACGATGGGAAATAGGACCGACCGTGAAAATCGTCACGCCGCATGTT
The DNA here is from genome assembly GCA_948098885.1 of Drepanosiphum platanoidis. Classification (NCBI taxonomy): domain Eukaryota; kingdom Metazoa; phylum Arthropoda; class Insecta; order Hemiptera; family Aphididae; genus Drepanosiphum; species Drepanosiphum platanoidis. The sequence continues at coordinate 7,547,655 of OX402535.1, forward strand.
TTTCTTCTGGTTTTTCACTCGGGCGGCGCGCGTTTATACTATTGCCACTGCAGACTGCATTTCACATAATATATATATATTTGTATTAGGTGCACGAGATGTAGGTTTGAATTTCGATCGACGACGTAGAAAACACCCTGTTTCGACGGGACTTAATGGGTCATTCTCGGGACTGCAGGAAAGGCTAAGGAGCGAAAACATTTTTGAGCCTAATTTAATTTCTTTGGTTTTCGATCGTTCAAATACCACGTTCTTACTGTTGTAACGAACTTGCAATTATATGTAGTCTCATTGTTACTCGAATGATGTCGATGGCAGACGCGGTCGTTTAATAATCGTATAACATACTGGAATCTCCAGGAACCCCTCTGTCTGTGCTCTATGTGGTCGTCTCAAAAGTTCGGCGGGGCCGGGTAAAATAATTTTCTAATGTGTTCTCGGGCCCGCGGCCTTTTCTGAATATAAGGCGAAGGAAAAATTCGATTTGTGGTGGTTTTAAGATTATCCGTCTTATGAGTTGTACAATCACGCTCCTGCCGAAATGCGGTTTTGTTTTGAAATTCATAACCGCCCTCTCGAAAATGAATTCCGGTTGTGCCACCGCACGGTACGTACGCACGTTGCGATACGGCGGCGGCGCGTGTAGGCACGCGATTCGGCGTGTGAGCGCATAATAAATACATCGCATATATACGATGAATCATAGCACACACACACACACACACACACATATGTTATAATAATATCACGAGCCGCCGCCGTCGTCGTAAAAAAACACGTCCGAGCAGCGGACGTATGTCGCGTGTAGTATATAACGAGCGAAATCGGACGCGGATCGGCCGACCGCTACGGACACTCGGCGTATATTATATACATATATGTAAGTATATGTATATGTATACACAAACGCACGTCTAAAAAACGTCGACCGTCGTGCGCGCGCGCGCGCCTCTGCGTCTCCTTATCGTACGAAATATCTAAAAATCACGTGGGAAACCGATGGCGGCGGCATTGATTACCGGTGTGTTTTTCGATCGGACACTGAACGTCTCGCGTGATGCGTGCAGTGTTAGTGTGTGTGTGTGCGCGCGCGGGTATGTATAATATAATACATTAATAGAATATGTAAATCGACGAGAGACTTTATTAAGAAGAGGAAAAAAAAAAACGTAAGACATTAAACGGCGTAGTAATATACGTCAAGTTTGTATTATATATTATTATGGTTACGTCAAGGCGACGCGAATACCGGACGAAATCGGTTCGCACGAAAATCACGCCCGAGTATATATTATTATTATTATAATGACGAATAAAAGTCGACGGCGATGCGCGTACACGCTCGTTCCGACACATTATAACGTAAATAACATATTGTAGTGACTATACGTACCCCGATGTGACGACGCGTGTGAGCTTCCGGTTCGCGGGATTCACGCGTGCGCAGATTGAAATGATTTTCATTTTTTTTTTCGTTATTTTACACCCCGGCCGTAATAATAGGTAGTACGAATCGCGCACATCGTATAGGTCTAGAGTGAAAGAAAAAACGTTTTCTCGAAATTCGGACTCTCGAGGACTTTCCGCCGCCGCCGCCGCGCGACCGTCGTCGGTCTCTTCGGCAAACACGATTATAACATTGTAATTTTTTTATACCATCATCGGCGACGAGTTAGCGCTCGGCTCGTGCACACGACCCCACCTGTTTACCGTGTATATTATACGTGTCATTGTGTATCGACGCGCGTCATTATCATCACCGTAACGATATTATAATATGTGACACATAATAATGATAATGATAATATTACTATATGATTATATGGTACGATGTACAGGATGGCGCAGAGGGAAATCCTAGTCGTAATAATAAGTGTACAAAAACACGATAATTTCTAACCGTATGCCGGAGAGGTGTGAACAACGAAACGACGGAGATCAAAGGATGTTTAGTCATAAGAATCTCGTCGAATGTACTCACTTTAAACTCCCTCTCGTTGTGCCGATTTTGTAAATTTCCCATGGCTCGTCTCACCAACACACGAGGCCGAGCAAAATGTTTTCGAGGTCAGCAACGGCTTTAAGGACGCGCGTCGCGGACCGCGATTTTAGAACGGATAGAAAAATTTGAAAAAAACGACAGCAGCCGGCGAGTAATACGCATTGCACGACGTTCTTATCCGAGAAACTAATTCAAACTTCGAACGATAACAATAATAATTGCACACGGGTATTGTATTTAAAAATCGAATAGAATAGAACGAGAACACGACACGGAGGAAACGACGTGTTTCGTCATCATTTGATATCGTTTTCAAACGTTGCCGTTTCTTCCGTGACACCCTGTACACATAAACCGGACGGACGTATTGCTTGAAAATGCACATGCACACGTATGTGTATATATAATACAATAATAATAACATACGAATGACTTCCACGCGCGCGAGAGCGTACAATGTCAAATATACCTATAGGATTTTTGGTGCCACGGCGGCGGGAAGGGGCTAATTTATATTACAGAACCGTATACAGTCGTCCGTATTAGATTTTACGACGATTCGTGTGTGTATACGTATATACTCGTATATTGTATTTTGTGTGTATAATATGTATAATATAAAAGCGTATACACGCACGCACGACGGCCGTCCGAAGACGATATTTTTTTCTCTTTCGGAATTTCTATACCAGCAAAAAATCAAAGGATTTACGAGATATGACGGAGAGAAAAAAAGAGAAAGAAAAAAAAATCCGAAAACCCAGAAGGTCCTGCCGGCGGTATGTGTTCGGTTTTTTTGCCGCCGCTTTTCGGCAGTCGGCTCGTAACGAAAAAAAAAAAAAAAAGGGACGCGCGTCTCGATCCCCGCGCCGTCGCTCGCGTAGGAGTGTGTTTTTTCTCGTCTCCCGCCCGCCCCGCGCGTCTCTCGCTCGTCCGCCATTTCGGGGGATCGTCTCTCTCCGGCGCGGCGGCGGCGGCGCGTATTATTATTACTATTATTCTTATTATTGTTCGACGCACTGCGGCACACGTGAAATTATGTCGGCTACACGTCTTTCACCCCCCCGGCCGACCTACAAGAGATGGCGAAGAGCGAGTCCATCTCTCTCTCTCTCTCTAGAGGCATCGAGAATATTGTATTATAATTTCATATCGTATATATTAAACGTTGCAGTACGTCCGCTAAAGGTCCGACGCGTCGTCGTGTCGTCGTATGCATTTACTGCGCATTTCGTATAGTATAATATAATATACATTATATTGAGCTACTCGCAGTGCACGCGATCGAACGAAAAGAAGAAAAAAAAAAAACTGGGAAAAAAAATGTCTTAATACGTTTTATCCATTGAACGCCGCACGTACGAATTCACGCGTAAACATGTATCATTTATAGGTACGTATATGTGTAATAATAATAATATGTCAATACGGTGTGTGTCGTTTATGACGTTTGCGCGCCGACTTAAAAATAGCGTTTGTAGCGTTCGCGTAACGATTCGCGTCCGAGACGCGTCAAATCTTATATAATATTATACGCGCGTAGTTTATTTATAATTTATATTTTATACGCTTTAGGATAGGCGGCGAGAGTTATTGTCGATGGCCGTTGGAAGTTCGTTTCGGGTTAGGATATTATATTTTATCGGACTGGTTTTCGCTGACTTTCAGCTCGAGTTGTGAAAACAGAACTAAACCGAACGAAAATTTCTAACTCAAACGTACGAGTACTCGTATATAAGCAGTTATTATTAAATTAAAAGTCGGCTTTCGGTTTGTGTTACACACTGTGGCTTTCGAACGTGTTCGTTTTGCTATTTGACTCGAATGAATGATGAAATGAGTATTGCAATACTGCAATACATGTGCTTCGTTTCGCGCTCAACGCAATGCTGTACGCGTTATTTATTCTGGATCCCGTACAATCAAAACGATCAAAATCAGTATTTGAAATCTTGATCTGTCAAATTGTACCGCGGACGCGACGATAAGAATACACAGTTCGTTTTCATACAGGCGCTTATTAGGAACGGAATGGCCCGCGGATTCTCGTAATGAAAGTTGCGCTAGTTTCGATATAGATAAACTTGCGTATTGCGTGTTCGCATCGCATATTTATACGCAGTACCGGCGAGACTGTTTATCATAATTAACATCGTCGGCGTAGATATGCGTGGCGGAGGCGTATTATCATCATTGCCTTCACGTTCTATACACGTGCACGCGAGTAATTTTGTTATCGTACGGTATGATTTCAATGTCGATTCGCTCGACAAATTATTAACGTTAACTAGGTACCTAACTACGATATAGGTATGTTTATAATGCCGCCGGTGTACGACTGCCCGCGCACTGCGTCGTGTCGAACGTTGATTATTTATTTTGATAAAACGCGTATTTCGACGTGACGAGATGACTAAAATAGATGGTATACTGTAATATGAATGAATAGTTGCAGTGTGTATGTGTATAAACTAAACGCAAATGTTTGTTCGCGAATAGGCTTTTAACGTTTTACTGCGAGCTTTGGGGCGCGCGTGCGCCGCAGTCTTTACTTACGATCTCTAATTTAATAAAATATCCTACGAACCCGGTGCTTTATACAAGTTGTTCTCGTACCCATACACGCGCGCGGCTATACATAAAACGCGAAAACGCTTTTAGCGAAAGTACACGTATATAATATAGGAGGTACCTGTATCGTAATATTATATACGCGCGAGCATGACAAAGCACATCACACGCTCCGGGGAGCGCTGCACTATTTTTACGACTCGGCCGTTGTAGAAATTTTCCATCTCGGAGGTACTACGCATCGTCCGTTCTCTCGTGTTCATCGTTTTTATGCGCGTGTACGGCTACGAAGCGATTTGTTTTCGTTTGTAAATTGCAGTCGAATTTCGGACGCTTCGAAAACTGTACGTAGTATAAAGGAAAACGCTCTTTCGGCGATCAGTTCCAAACGGCCGGTGTCAAAAGCTCGTTTCGTACGCGCCAACACGACGCAATCGCGTGTCATCATGAGATATTTCGAACAAAACGTGTTATTTGCTCGAATAAAAATGAAAATTACGATTTCTTTTGTCTCGCGGTGAATTATTTATTCCAAGTCGGTCGCGAATCTCAGCTATTGCGCGTTATAATAATATACAACTCGGTTTTCGTGTAAATGTTCTAGAAAAAAAAAAAACAATCTCTTGTAATTGAGTATTCGTGTTGTTTCGTTTGTAAATAAAAAAAGTATATATATAAAAGCCTTTGAATTGGATGCGAGGACAATATATTATCGCAAGTTGTTGTACCTCGCATAATATATTTTTCTTGTTATTACATTCGCACGATACGCGCGCGTTCAGGTTCAAACGAAACGAAACTATAAATATTCGTATATACACACGCGCGAAACGTCACATAATAAACTTTTATGGCATACGGATATAGTGTTGACGAAAACAAAAGACTGTGTTTTGAATACACGTTACAACAGTGCCGGTAGAATAAGGATTTTTCGGGACCCTGCAGTTGGGTTTGATTTTTACCCGAATTCAAAATACGCGCGCGAACACTGCGGAATTTCAATTATTAGGATGAAAATCCAACGATTGTTGAAATAGTGCGTCGTTTTGAATAGTAATTTTTTCGCAGCGCGTTTAAATCCACGTTCGTATATCATATTTTTCTGAATAAAATCAAACTGTTTTCCAACAAAATACAAATAACAATGATTAATTCCTTTTTGGCTTCTCGACAATATCAATTTGTTTCTACATTAAAAATAGACGAGGAATCGCCTTCTTAAAAACTCACGGGGGACAATCGCTCCCCCTCCTCGGTTTACGACCGTGTGTGACCTATATATTGTATTAAGATTTCAGCTCTACTCACAGCGGTACATTATACAATTATGTTTGATCATTGCGAATGTCGCGTTATAAAAGTCTTCGGTGTCGGAGCGCTTTTCGTACGACGATTACTGAAACTCGTAAGCTGTATACAATATTATTGGTGAACGTTTGTATACATATTCGTTTGTTACCGTGAAAACGCATAATATACCGAGTTTATCGTACGTTTATATTATAAAGTGACAAATCGTAATTATTTTTCGTCTCGTTGCTCGTTGTATTGTAGTCACGAGTAATACGTATATCTGCCTGAGCGTTCTCTTTTTTATCTAATGACGTACTCTGCTCGTTGTTCGATAGACGGCGTTTAAAACGTTCGGCTTGGACGCGCACTCGTTTCTAATAACATTCCGTTTATTATGTATAATACCTAAACCGCGCGCGTATCTATTATGGCGTCGCGTACAAACGCACCAAGTCGTATTTTAGTGGTATATTATATTGTACGGACGTTGGCGGCCAAGACACGACGAGTCGATATTATATAGACGGCGAGCGAGCGAGAACGAGAAACGCGCGTATGCTTCGTATTATATCTATAGGTGTAATACTTACACACTACTCGCGGCGGCGTCGCTGTGTGTGTAATGTATACGCCGCCGCTCGCGATGTGCCTAATCTCGTTTCGGTCGCGCGGCCGACCATCGCGGGAGCCATTATTATTAAAACGCTACGGCGCGGCGGTGGGGCGAGGAAAAGAAAACCGTAGGAATTTACATATCGTCGGTATTTTTTAAATCCGATTTTCTGTCGCGAGTATATGGAATACGTGTAGAATTTATATAAATAATAACATGTATTATTCATTATATTATATATACCTGTGTATATATGTATACCGACGACGACCCGATGCAGCGCGCCCGGCACTGCCACGCGCGTTTTTTTTATTAACGCACAAGTTATATTATGCTATGCGTTTGCATCATATACGTATACATGTTCAACATACAACTATACTTAACGCGCGGGCATGAGTAAACAATATAAATTTGGAGCGTTTTGTTGTGAATATACGCACTGTAACATTTGTTATACATCCAACGTACACGATTCAGAAGTGACCTACATAGATTATACACGCACTCGACACTTTTCAGTTCAAATTATCGAACACAATAAAACGACACACGTCATAAAATCAAATTGAGCGCTTCCGACGACGACGACGACGACGACACGATCATTGACGGTCGCGTCTTCGCCTGCAGAGATTCCAGATCGGTAATAAATTTTCTCCGATGACATACGCACATGACGCGAGCAGTAGCGTGTTTTAAGAGTATTGTCGACCGAACGGGTATTTTTATTGGTACAAAATCTCGTCAGTGCTCCCTCCAAACGAAAAACATAAGGAACCGACAGCCTTATCCCTGGATGACTAATATTGTAATTATGTCCTCTCTCGACCGCGTCGCAATAACTGTACGCGGTATGTATGCGCGTATATTGATGATGTAAATGTAATAGTTGTGTGAGAGGAAAGAATACGAAAGCACGACTTCCTAAAGTCAAAACGATTGATATGGCCTAGGTTGTTTTCTTTCGGGTAACGTTTTTCTTCGCTGCAGTCCGTTTGGTTCCATTATCAAAATATTATATAGAATTGTTATACTTGCATTTTACACATTACAATAGAATAAAAATCGAAATTTAAATAATTATTAGAATATGTACATTTGCGGGTAAAGGACGTTTTTCAAACACATTTTCTTCGCCATTTCTTAGCGACCATTATTATTAATTGTTTGACTTTATTCGAAACAATGCTTTCATGTTTTTCGGTTTGTCATTAGTTTATTCTTATATTTTTGATATTTCAAAACAAAACATGAGTTTTTTGAACAAAGAAAATTCTTCGCTGTAGCGGCATCACTGTTAGACTGTTGAAATATTATTTCTATTTTCATTTTATACCCATGTATGTGTTAATTATATTTTTTCACACTGCATAATAACACACGAGTCATTCTCTATATGTTCGTTTTGTCTTCGTTATTTTCAACAATAACACAAGACTTGTGTTCACAAAGGAAAAAAAAATCGAAATAAAGTTTTCATGACGAATAACTCAAATATCAAGTATATAAATACGTTTCATATATTTTTATCTACTAGTAAGAGGACGAAAGTTTGGATATTTGTTCATATTATACTATTTAATATTCTAACGCGCGTCTTCTTTGTCGTCGTTTTTTTTTTTATTCAAACCGAGCGTGTAGTACCATTATGTGTATGGCCGAACGCGACTATTATACGACCTATATAGTAGTCGTATCACCACGTTTTCTCGCGCGCATATTTATAGTACCTATTATACCGATCTATGCGTGTGTGAGCGTGTGTGAGCGCGTGTGACACCTCTTCGACCGAAAAAAACGTGTACATTATTATTATGTTTTTTCTCATCCGTCCGTTCTTTTTTTATATCTAATTAAGATATTATTTTCTTCGGAATCTCGTGTGCGCGTAAGATTTCCGATCGCGCGTCCGTATGTTTTTATAATGAAAAAAACGTACACTATTAATATATACAGCCATGGGAGAGTGTCTCGCGTTAAACGAATCGCACCGTATAATATATACATAAGCGCATATTATATACATACAACAAACACATAGATGTATATATACGAGTATATAAAATTATGCGCTCGGACGTCAGTTTAAATACGTTATCGTTATACCAATAGTGAGTATAAAGAGTATATTATTATAACGTAGCTGATGATAGTCGCCGCCGAAGCATATTATATATAGGTAGTCGCCGAGTCCGGGACGAGCCAGGAGAGAGGAGGCGGACGAAGAAGGATTTTTTTTTTCTTCTTCCGAACGTGTGCGCGCGCGCGCGCACTAGTGTTTTTTTTTTCTTTTTTATTTAAATATCCGACGACGACGATTCCGGTTTGACGTGATCGCGCATATATATGTATACACGTATGAATATTTACATATATATATATATATATATTATTATTTTCTCGTACAACATGCTTTGGACCTACACACTATTGGTCCGGCGGCGGCGGGGGCCATTGACGTTATATTATTATTATTATTATTATAATATCGTGGCGACGGTGGCGTACAATAATAATACACATCACGTGATTCCTTGATTAAAACGTACGTTATATGTATGAATTATTTTCAGTTTTTTTTTTTCGGGTGATTTTTTTTTTTTTTTAATTAACGCCCGAACAGCTCTTGTCTTTCCGGAAAAAAAATACTCGACGGGGAAGGGGGTCGCGGGAGAAACGTAATAATAAGTACATATATATATATATATATATATATACGATGTAATATTGTATTATATTATGTATAATCTAATATTATATCTGACTGGAACTCGCACGGAAACACAAACGACCAGACCGCACGCTCGACGTCGTGTCGTTGGCTCGTATTTATTTTTCGGGGTTTTTGTGTCTTTGTTTCTCCCCGTTCGTTTTCAGTTCCGTCGCGTTTGTTGTTTTTCGTTTCACGGCCGATAGTTTGTTCGCGATAAGAAAAACGTCGGGTAGAAAGAGTTATAGAGGCGCGCGCGCGCGCGCGCACGCGGACGAATGAACATACATTATTATAATAATATATTATGTATAATATGCCGTACGAATTTATGTAAAATACGCGATTTTGACGATTATGCAATTAGTACGCCTGGGCCTAACTGAATTTCATATAATTATATCGTTGGCCGACAACGTCCGGAAAAAGCGCGTGAATAATACGAACAACAGTATCTTTATATATTAATATAATATTGTATCCGAAAACGCGGAGAACTATATGTGCGTGTAAACTGTGCGCAGCGTATTCGTTATAATAATATTATTTTAATACGGAACGACCTGTATAGCTCACATAGCTCGCATTGAGATATTTTGTATTTTTTTTTACAATTCTACACGACGGCGTTCGCTGCCTTGAATATAAATTGAATTAATTAAACGTAATTAAGTAGTTATAATATGGAACTCATAACTAACGATATATTAACGGGTTTTGTGTTTTGTGTTTTTTTTTTTAACAGACTGCGGCAGCGGTGTGCTGCGGGACGACGACGACGTCCCATGAGGATTTTCACTAATTTAAAATTATGTCTCCGGTAACGTCCTGCAGGATTCCATTACCTTAACGTTTTAAATTACTAAATCTTTACGAGACACGACTGGTGGCTCCGATCGTTATGATAATGACAAAGGATTTATTAAAAATATACTCGCGGCACACAGTTGGATTATAATAATATTATGATTTGCATATTTCAGCGATTCTATTACGTCATGATTATGCGCCATATACGTTTTATTTATTTCATTTGATTTCATAAAAATATATTCAATCGCGATACACAAACGAATACGTATAAATGACGCGAAAGTGAATAATTGCGTACTCGAAAATTTAAAAACGACCACGTTGAAACGATAAAATATCCGATATTATATTTTACCAAAAATATTACATGAACGTTTCACGAACTAGTTTGTGTGTTTCCGTGAATATTTTAATAAATTATGGTTGAATCGGAGTTGAGAAAATTGCAGGGGTTCCACGATTGTTTTCTAAGGGTGTCGCGGTGGCCGTAAACAACGGTTTCGAAACACATTTATTAATAATTAAATACGTATAGCGGGAACCCGATAAATGTTATTGGAAAATCAACGAACGTTTTGTACACAACGTTTCGGTTTCCGTAAAAGCAGATCACCGTCCGAAATCGCAGACGTATTTTAAGGCACGCGATAGTACATTACCGTGATACGAATAAGAATTTTATTCGAAGTTTGAAGACGGTATGGTTGAAAGGCGTTAAAAAAAAATTAATAAAAGTCTCACAAGAACGACCGTTTCAATACGTTATATTTTATTATATTACTGATTTTTCCCGACACAATTATTTATAACGTATTATGAATGAATTTGTGTAATTCGTATTTGCGCCGAACGAATCAAACTGATACCACGCGTGCAAGACGTAAAATTCTCACACATAATTTACGACGTCGCGTTATAATAAAAATATATACGAGTATATTAAAAATCCATAAAACCGTTAAACTATTATCATTCCGATTCAATGAAAACATCGAAAACCTTCGAGTACCGATATCGAGTACACTGTATTCGATGTTTTAATTTCGTAAAATTGATCATACGATCAATGAATAATAATATGTATAAAATAATGAGCAATACGCTACTTCGGAGCGATTTTAATTGTAAACGCGCGCGCGCGAGCACACACGCAGGTAAACGTATAAAATTAAACGGCAATAAAAAAATGATATTCATTGACCGTTTTATATAGTTTGTCCACGTGTAATATATATACCATATACGTTATATAATTATGACGACTGCTATTAAACAACTGTTACGACGACGACGACGACGACGACGTTTGCAATCGTAAACTCCCGTGATCTCTCAATATTATAAATAATTATTACGAGACTTAAACTATAATATTCACAGTATACCCCTACCGCGTATCGAACCGCGTGTAACAATTTGTCGCGGTCACACAATTCTATACGCGTACGATAATATACGATTTGATGTAAAAATATCGCGTAAGAAAATTGTTTTACGCACGTGAGAAAAACTGGGAGGACGCGTTTTTAGTTATATAATATGCGCGCCGTGACACGTCGTATAAATTATAATGACAGGATACGACGACGACGCGACGTGTCGAGTGTACAGCATAAACGTTACGAACGCCCGGGGTATATTGCTGCTCGTCTCCCGGAGGAAGATAAATTAACGCGTTGAAATTATTATTAATTTTACAATTTCCACCCCGTCGTCGTCGTGACGAAAGCGCGTTGTTAAACTGCACGAGTAGCGTGTAGCACACGTACGCGTTATAACAAACATTACGATGATATTATTATTATTGTGGGTAAAATGCTTTCTATTCGGTCATTTCGTTTTTAGTTTATACGGTAATCTTATACCGCGGTAGTATACATAATATAATATATGGTAGTACATACTTGTACAGGGTGTCTTATCGTCCGCTGCAATCTTCACGTTTTCAGCCGAGAAAACGATTTAGAAATATTGTCTTTATGACTATAGTTTTGTTCTGCGTAAAGGTTTTCGACAAAATGACGCGTTTCGATCCGGTGCATATCATTTTTCCGCGGCGGTAGTTTGTTTTCGGAGTGTCTTCGGTGTTTCTACTGTTTCTAGGCACTTTTGAAAGGTGATTCTTCGAGATCTGAAATATTTTACTCTTCGTTGCCACTTCGCACGGGACCATATTATAAACGCGACGAGACACACCCTGTGTAACATACTGTGTATTTATAAACATGTATACGAAGAATATATCACGATATACGTATACGTACACGACAAATAATAATACTTTCTCTGTGAAATGCGTTTAGGGCCTCCTCCGTCGTAAGGTTTCGACACGTACAAAGTGTGACTCGTCTACACGTATAATACGGCATTTATGTGTATATACGCCGCGGTGACGAAAATAATGTTTAAATATTTTTATAACCTCACTTGTTTATAACGCGCGCCGGGCTAAATAATAAACATTAAGTTTTAACAATGACCGGCGCAGCAGCGGGACGCGCGCTTGATGTTTTTGTTACCATAAAACAGTAGCACCGAGCACTGGCTGCGTTGTTTTGCGTTTTTGATAATGTTCGACGTAATCTAGAACGTATTTGAATGCGACACGTTTATTTCGATTAACTGCGTGTCGTGCGAAGGAGTTTTTATTGAAATCTTTGTTGTACGAGGTTCGATTCTTAACGCAACCACTGTATAATTATTGTTGTTTATCTTATCAGAGCAGACCGATTATTGCCGCAGCGCCCGCAATGACGACTGAAGTCACACGCGGAAGTGTTGAAATCTCTTTTAAATTTCGCAATTTCGTAACGGGCGTACACGTGCGCAGAGGTTTTTTTTCTAAATATTTTATTCACTCGTACATTTGCCGTACAATAATGATTTTCGAACGCGTACTTTGGTAATGGTAATTTTCGGAACAAGAGCGTTTACACATATAATAGTAGTTATCCGAAAACAAAAACGATATTGAAATTTGACTTTTTCCGGGGCCAGACGGACCAGCGAAATCGCGATGTCGGACCAGTGGTATATAAACACGAGCTCGTTGATTTTTCGCGAGGACGAGGCGGGCGCTTTTTCGCTGCGCCGACTCGTATCCGAAGACTTTTTGTTTTTCGTCTTATACACAAAGGTTATATAATTCGGTATATATACGTATATACGCATACACTGCAGTGCTCGGCTGATATAAGCGTTTCGGGGACGGCGCGGCGGCGGGGAAAATTGATTTTGCAGCGCTTTCCTTCGCCGTCCGCGCGCGCAGGTGACATCATAAAACGCAGTTGCCGTAAACGTTGACTTTGACTCCCCCGGGCGCTTCCCCCGCGGGGGATACGGTTGATTGGAACGAACTCCTCGCCCGCCGCGCCTCGTATAAACACGCCAGGGATCGTATATATATATATGTGTGTGTGTGTGTGTGTGTGTGTGTGCTCGAAGAAATCATTTTCTCTATACATTTCACGGCGGCAACCCTCGGGGAATGGCTGCGCCGTCGGATTAAATTATTTCCACTTTCCTCGCCCGCTCCTTATACGTACGCGCGCACACACAGACACGTATAATTTTCTATACGCGCGCGCGCGCGTGTGTGTGAGTAATAAGGTTATATACTCTCGAGAAACGAGAGCCGCCGCGAGCCGAGCGGAATTTTGCAGCTTCGGTTTTTACGATATATATGTGTAGCAAGTCCTCGACATACCTGTAGGGGAGGCAGGGGGGCTGCTGCGCGTATACTTTTTTTTTTTTTTCGTCTCCGCGGCGTTTTCTTTCGTCTGTTTGTTTTTACCTCCCTTAAGCCGTCGAGCCGTGCGAAATTTTATTACATACCCGCGTCTCACTCTCTCTCTTTCTCTTTCTCTCTTTCTCTCTGTATATTATAAATTGGCTAAACTCGCGTTCGATTTTCTTTTGTATATAGGTGTTTATTATATATATATATATATACGCTACTCGCTTTTGCAATTTTACGATTCGTGCGATATCGAAATATATTATATGTGAGCCGCGCGTTCGGAACGCGTTATCCGATACATATATATATATAATATATATAATAGCTATGTAATCGATTTTGCACGGGAAAAAAAAAATGGAAAAGGAAAACTCACACGTCGTAAAAAAGCTCAATCCTTCGATTCGAGATAATAATAACAATACATCGAATGTAGACGTATTATACATACGAGTATATAGATAAACACATACCTATGACTATTTTTTTCATTTTTCAGTTTTAACAATGCTCTATATATTTACCGTCGTCGTATACATATGTCATATGTATATAATATTACTCGAGTCAACAAGCAGCTAGTATAAACACACTACTGTGAACATTATAATTTATTGTAATCCGCGAAATATAAAAACAATAACTGTTCTCGAAACCCGTGCGCGGATAACGAGTCGAACGGTTTATATATTTTATAGGCAACGCATGCGTAACAATAGGTTCGAAAAGCTTATTAGTGTTCGTCACTCGTCGCAGTCACATTGGTATGTTTTATAATAATAATTGTAGTTTTCAATCAATCGTTACTTTGAAAAAATATGTTAAACGCATCGCATTATGGATTTACACCCTGTTGCTCTAAAATTACGAATCGGTAAATTATTATTGAAGACGTTGGTTCTTTCTTTCTTCTTAAACGCTCGTCTACGTCTCGTATCTTCGAAGACTTGTTAATTGTTTTTACTATGTACGACGTATTTCTTTTGTTCGTCGTCGATACCAACAATTTTTATAGATACGAATTTCACTTTTTTATATTTAATACACATATATGTTTCTACTGTGCACGCGTACAAAACAGAATAACGTACGCACATGAAGGAGTGTTGTTTCTCGTCTTAATTAAAAATTAATATTTATATTATTCATATATACATACGTATATATATATATATACGTATGTAAATATTCAAATCGTTTTATACGACGTTGTTTTAAATTAATATTATCGTGCCTCATAAACTGATCTAAACGTTTCATTCAATGTTCACGGTTTAACGGCTTCAGCAGCAATTGATTTTACAACTACAACTGCACGTGTATAATTGAAATAAAATATAATAATAATTGATTGCGACAACGAATATATATGAATTAATATATTTAATTAATACATGGCGCAGAGATTAATCACTGGTGTAACCATCAATTCTACCGTGCACATAATAATAACGTATACGTGCAGTATACGCTGTTTAATAGATATATACGTGTATATATATATAGACACTCGATCGTTTCTAAAATACTTAACGCCACAACTGTTATACGACCTAATAAAAGTAATAGATCCTAAACGGCCAACAATAACACGTAATGATGTATACTATTTCGCACGTTGTTTCAGGCCACGCGTTTTATAATATACATTAGAGGCGCGTTCAGTACGTATAGTAAATTGTATTTTGACCGACGCGCGCGATTATTGCGCCTGCAATACGGCCGTAACAAGTCGAAATAAACTATAATATCATATCGAAAACTTAACATCGACGTGTCGAACAACAATATTATATCGTTGTACATCATACGAGTACAAAGAGAAAATATATTTATTTTTTTTTTAACCCTATGCGTATCGCAAAACAGAAAACAGCGGTGTACTGTATATAAATAATACGATATTATATGTTGTATTATTGCGCCGCTATACGCTATTGTGTCGGTAAAGAAACGTACTGTATTGTACGTTCGCTGTATTAGAGCGAACGTAAAAAATGGAATTTGTGATCCGGATGGACACGCCGAGTCGGACTGCAAGCGAGAATAAAAGAGAAAAGAGAAGAAAAAAACACCCATACAAATAATAAAAACAAAAAATAGGCTGCGAACGACAAAAAAACACAACCCCCGAAGTATATGCGTCGGATGCGGGAAAAGAAAAGAAAATGGCATTCTTCCAGAGACCGCGTTACATACGTATATATATGTATGAACGCGTAGTTAATACTACCGCCGCCGTCGTCCGTCCGAATTACCAATTCAAATGATAATAGTTTACGTATATACATGTCCTATCTCATACATGGCCGCGACGGATTCCGGACGGTCATAAATCCGAGCCCGCCACGATAATAATATAATATAATAACAATGATGATATGGTGTTTTGGATCGAGACGCCCTTGTCCTCGTTATTTCGTTCGCTCACCGTTCCGCGAGAGGAACTTTATCGGCGAGTTCGTTTATTTATTTATTTTCTCTCTTGTGTTTCAGAACCGCCACGACGCAGTGTCGCCGGACGACGTCGCGCAGCAGTTTCGCTTTTTTTTCTTCTTTTGTGCAATTGCACAATGAGCACACTGCAGCAGCAGTGCACGCGCTATTCAACTGCGACGACGACGACGACGACGACGAAGAAGACGAGCGCCAACGATCGTCGTTTATTTATTGCGGCCGAAAGACAAAGGGATCCGCGGGTTTTCTTTCGATCTGAACGTTGTAAAAAAACGTCGTCATGACGTTATCCGTCGAATTTCGCGTCCCGCGTCTCCGGTGTGCGCGCCATCGTATACGTTCTCGATTCGGCTATTCT
The DNA here is from genome assembly GCA_948098885.1 of Drepanosiphum platanoidis. Lineage (NCBI taxonomy): Eukaryota > Metazoa > Arthropoda > Insecta > Hemiptera > Aphididae > Drepanosiphum > Drepanosiphum platanoidis. Next base: position 7,564,217 of record OX402535.1, read on the forward strand.
GTTCACGCTCGCTTTTTCCTTTTTTTTCATAATATATTTTAAGTATGCCTGATACGCGTTTCGGCGTGCGCTCTGCGTTATAGCGTACGACCGCCGCGCATTGCAATCGGTTTAAGTGAACTCGCGCGATCCGTGCGATAGTATGGGTAATAAATATCTCATCCGATCGCGACGATCCGAGAAAATCGTTAACGTTTGATTGGACCGTATTTTTTAAACGATGCATTTTTTTTTCTTTTTTTTTTTTTTTTTCTTACCGTACGACTCTCGTTTTCTACGACCCTTTTAGGTCGATTAGAGTTTAAAAATTAAATCGTTCGAAACGTCGAACACGGGCGACGCGTAACGCGCAACAATTTCGTGTTTCGTATACACGTTTAACGGTATACGTTCATACGGAAAGCGCAAACGTCTGCAGCACTCGGTGCGGTACGAGGAGAACAACGCGTTTTCTTCAAAACTATGAAATGACCCCGAGCGACAGGGCGACCGTGACGACCCATCGTCGTCAGACGGTTAATTAAATAAATGCTCTAAAAAACAAACGGAATGTTGACCAATAAAACATGTCGATAAGCCTAACTACGATACGCACGCACGCGACGGCCAACAAATTAGTAAAATATTTCGGACGACGATTATTCGAATTAGACCCAAACGTTCAAGATCGATTTGAAAAAAAAAACAACGATTTTCGTTCGTATTGATTCCACTTTAGCGTCTCGTGTTTTTTTTTTCTATTTCGAGGTTGGTATTTGGTAGGTGATTTGGCAATGGGCAACCGAATATCTTTTGTTCCTTTTTTTTGAACTCTTTTGAACGGCTGTCGGAAAATTCAGACGACTCGTCTCTCCCTCAAACCCGCCATTGATTAAATACGGTTTTAAGTTGATTGGGTGTTTATTATATATAATTTGTATGAAACAGAGTTCCTCTCTTCTCCCTACCCGCCGAATATATTACGCTCATATCCATATCTATATACGAGTTAGGTTAGTAAATACATTAATACTGCAGTGACGTGATAACGTACAGTTTAATTTTAGGAAAGCATATTATTAAGTTTTTCTACAGAAAAAAAAAAAACGGTTTACTGTGGGTGCGTTTATATTATTGTGAACAGGGTGTCCCGTGAGGGTGAACTAATTTTATGTGATGGAGAAATTATAATTAGTAAATCCTCGTGGAATACTCTGTATACATATTTATAGAACGATTTTTTTTTTTTACCAAGCGACACCCGTTTCTTCCGTCAATTTATGTGTTTTTTAAATATAACAAATTTAGTTTTAATTCCATATGCTCGGATGGTGAATTTCACTCTCTTTTTTAAACGTTAATATTACAATTATGATATTTGAAATTTAGAAAAAATCAAATATTATATCGAAATCAAAATATAACGAGCCTAAAGCGAAATATACCTATTAATAGTTTAATGTTTAAAATTTAAACGATCAGAATTATAGTGTCTAGTATACATTATATACATAAATATTATATTATAATGTTTATACCACATGCCTTTCCTCTCTGCGACTTACGAAACTTCTGGTGGGATTATACGCAGTTAGACGTTTACGTTATCGTTTATAGTGTTTGAATTAAACAACTTCACTAATGATGATATTATCAATATCAGAAATCGAATGAAAAAACATCACGAGTGTTTCTCGGACAAAAAAAAAGTCACTCTACTAGTACATACACGGTTTAATATAAAATGGTGAGTAATACGCGTTTAGATTAATATGAGCATACGTCGCAATACGTTTTTTTTTAAATGTCTGGCAGAGCGTACGAGACAGTATTTATAATAACAATACGTAAAGCATATTTAGGTGTTTATGTACAGTGTATCTTTATAACGAAAACCTCCATGTAGGGTAAACATTACATAATAATAATTGCTTTGTAGCCCATACATTAATTCATTCTCCCTAATTCAGTCTCTCTCGAATCTCAATAACGAAACAATATTTTACGCTTAATAATAAATAATTTTGTTCTTTTTTTACGACCCTACTCCGTCACGAAAGAAATCCCTATCGGTCCATTCGTCATGGAGAGAATTTTTACCGTATTATTATTTTGTATTACGCCCGACGCATTTTTAGCCGGCCGTCGACGCTCTATCTACGAGTACACGCAAACGCTCGGCGACACTCGTATTATTATGATTATTGTGTCGCACGCGCGCGTCCGCGTTGCATTCTTCTAGCACCAAAAATACACTCATCACAATAAAAATGTAAAAATACACGTGTATACCTAGAACCGGACGGAATGTATATTATGTGCGCGCGCGCGCGCGCGTAATACCCTGCATGTGATAAATAACGTCGGTTTTTTTTCCCTCTTTCTCGGCCGTTTTTACCGAAACACGTATACACCACGGACTCGGGGACCCGGAGTGAATAATAGACATTTTTCTGGCTTACGCGCCGCGCCAAACGCAATCGACATAAACTCCGAGGTGTATATATATATATATATACAAGCGCGAGCTTAGACGTCGTCGTACCAAAGGCCGTCGAGCGAGCGCGCGACATGTGGTGACGAAAAACAAAAAAAGAAATCCAATATAATAACCGCGCGTTTGGCCGCTATCCAATTTTAAAAGAGAAAAATATCCCGATCGCGCCGGCCAGAACGTATCGCGCGATTATTAATACCGTAGTATACACACGTCGCGTACAACAGCGTCGTCATCGTGGGCTGTGCCCGACAAATCCGATGCGATGTCGAGAATCTCCTGACGAAACACGCCGTCGTCATTGGCAGCGAAATGATTTCATTTCGAAGGTGGGAGGAGATGTGCGCGCGATAGCCGAGACGCGCGTATAATCATCACGTACTGTAATTGATATATGTTTGATGATTTAAAATATCAATATTGACATTCTGTATCGAAGAAAAAATCATCAGTAAAGGACGAGGAGAGGGTCTCGAAGAAGACTGGATGTTATTTCGATCGCGAGTATTTGATTTCGGAATAATCAATATCGATACTGCACGGAGGGGGTAAGGATTTACCAGTGAACTCGGCGGTCGAGCCGAAAACGGACGTTTTGAGACGAAGTCGCGCGGAAACGGCACTCGAATATTTTTCGTAAGCTGGTCGTGGGGTGATCGTGGTTTATTACGATTTCGAGCGTTTTTATAGGAATAACGTATATTTTTAAAGGTCACGTGTGACGTACGGAATCGATTTGAACTAGAGACGCGTTCGACCGAAGACGCCCACGCGTTCGTCTTTTGTCCGGGTTTTTATTCGTGGGCGAGGGAATCGATAACGTTCCGACATTTTCCGAGTAGGAGTTTTCCGTGGAGATCGTTACAATAATTCAATGACGACGAACGCAATTATTAAACTCTGCGCTCGACGACCCCACCACAATAATTTATAATCTCTATACAATCACGTCGGCCACGCGACGACATTCGAAACCTCACCGATTGTACGCGCATTGTTATAAAACACTGAAAACGAATACGCGGGGTTTAAAGAAGTTTAATTTTTCGTATCGCGTGACCTGCTATATAAACTTACATATTATTATTAGGCCCCGGACTTAGACGCCCCCCGAAAATGTGCTAAAAAACCAAAAAAAAAAAAACCACGATGAATATGCGAAAAAATGCAAAATAAAAATTAGTCATTACGATTTCTATAGTTATAGGAATGTATGAAGCATAGTCGTTTTATCATAAAAAAAAAAATGTAAACTTTTTTAAACAGAGTACTTCGTCGGTTTGCGATAACTGTACAAAATAGACGTCGATCGCGCACACGATATTCGATTGTTATGCGTATATATCGTACCGTTTGTGAAAGTGCAACGTGTTTTATGAGAGTTTTCCGATAATTATTGTTTTTTTTTTACAGACTCGTTTGTATGTCGACGACGGGGTCGCGAGATACGAGAAGCAATCGTTTTCATCTTTCTACGGCGACGATGACAATAATTTTCATGAGAATTTTACGTCCAACACGTGCCCTCAGACGTCTGCCGACACGCACGCACGAGATATCATACGAAAATGATAAATCGACCGCATCATAAATAACATCATTCGTCGGTCGTTAGACGCCTCGTCGTTTTTATCCCCTTCAGATGTCGCGCTGACGTCGACGTATGCACAACAACGAGATACGATATTATACCGTCTCGGCGCGTTTTATAACGACTCGCAATCACAGCGAGCTCCGCGATTTTTGTTTTTAACGATTTCAGTGCGCGCGCGCACACATAATATATCGCAGCATAATAATATATAATTATCAACGTCCGAAATAAAAAGATCACCCGGTAATATACAATATTCTAATGACGTCTTCATTATAGTGCCGCGTCGTCGAAGGTTTTCTGCGAAACTCGTTTGCGCAACGCTGCGAAAAGTCCGTCGCGTAACTATGCGAAAATCCATACTATACAATATAACGTAACCCGTAGTAATATGCAGATTTTTTTGGTTTTTATGCCGCAATAAACGCGCCGTGTGTGAATCGGGATAGAAATCTGCTACTGAATTGACGCTCTGTCACTTCCGAGACGTATATATTACCCGCCGTGCTATATATAATACGCGTTAAATTTACTATAAAACTGCATTCTCTAGTCACGTTTATTTTCTAGTTTATTTCATTACAATAAACGCATGGTGTATATAGAACTTTTTTGTTTTTCGTTTAATTACAATATCGCACGTCGTCCGTTTGACACCCATGTCCGTGCGAACGATCCGTCGTCTCAAACGAGACATATCTACGAGTATCCGATCTAACTTGACCGAATAATACGAGTATATTCTAACGTGTCGAGCGGATGTTTTTGACAATCCCATCGAATACTATGCCACCGAACCGATTTAATGTTAATGATGAAAATTTCAAACACACCTCTCTCTGGTCGTAAATAATAAATCGTGGTCGCCACATCAATCGTTTTATTTTCTCCATTTACTCCGATCGCCGTCCTTCTCTCGTAGGATTTCGAAGGGTAAATTAAAGACACGAGTGAGTATAATCAGCGGCATACCATTGCGAAGGGCGACGAGGGAAATAATTGATCTCGCCTCTTGACCTATTTTTTTTCGGTTTCAAGACATTTCATGCTTATATTCACCAATTCTTCATACGAGTTTATTATATTATACGTATTATAGTTTTACATTTTAATTATTTTGTTCTAAAATTGTCGACAACGTTTGCGAGAGACATAAGAGTTCCGGAATCTCGCGTCAGTTTACCCACGTACATACGATCTCTTTTAGGCAATTAAAAAAAAAATGTTTGCCTTCTTATTTACTGAAAATTTTAAGTATTAAAAAAATAAAAATATATGCTGTTCTATTTTAAAAATAAATACCCGGTTTTATAAATGAAATTGACAACTATTAATTATAATCTTTACACGTTGTAATTTTTAAACGACATAATTTTAAACTTGGATATACACAAGGCTGGCGAAAGCCATGGGTGACCTGGGCAACCGCCCGTGGCGTCAGAACGGAAAGGGTGCCAAGTTGAAAATTATTTCAATTTAATTATCTTTTTAATACGCACAAGTAATCGATATACAATATGAGATATTTATTTTATGACAGATTATGCGATAGAGACCTTCGTCGTCAAGGATGTTGTGAGTTAAAAATGATTCAGCCTAAAAAGTACAATTTATGGAGAAGCCATCATAATACGAATATAGCTTTCTGAAATAAAAGCTAGAAAAGTTAAGTTCTAATGATACTATTGTTAGAATGTAAATTATAAACAAATGTATCAAAATTAAAATCACTTTTGAGGCCGCGTTGACGGTCTATTTTTATTTAATTTTAAATACAAAATTTTACTTTAACTAGCGGTGGAGGTGCCAATATTAGTAGCGTCGGCCTATAAAGTATAAGCATTTTTACGCGACGAATTTTCTTTTTCGAGCTCTACCTTACAGTGTTTGTTTGGCAACGACTATTTTATTTAATTTTTTTGCATACACGCCGTGTTTATACTCGGAAAATCATAATTATTTATCGTATAATGAGATGATTTAAATTTCCAACGGAGTTGGAACGTTTATTCGATAATCGTCCCCAAGAAATAACCCTCAAAAACGAAAAGACACCGGACTTAATAATGTTGTACGTAAGTGCTCGAAACGATTTGTGATACGAGTCGATTGCCGAGTGTTCGCCCGATAGCCGACAACCAGTTATTGCGTACGAACGAGTGACACGCACTCGTGTTCGGTGAAAACTTTATCGATCGCCGAGGGAGCCCGTGGAAACCGCGGCCCCGTATTCGACGTCGCGCAGTGCTCCCAAAACGAATAACGCTCGTCCGTAATCCCGTGCGCGTCGAGAGGTTTATGCCGAACACGTAGTGTTTATTTCGAGTGCGGCGTTATTACCGATTTCGATTTCGAGAACTCCGCGACGCTCGTGCGCTTTCAGCGAACCAAAAATATGTGTTACATTTTCCCGACGAGACGTCAAAGACGTGCGCGCGTCGCGTTAAAAGACATAGTAGTTGTTTCGTCTGAATCATTACAGTAGCGAATGTCGCGCGCTGGATACGCGTGTACTTAAAAATCGCGTTTGCCACGAAAACGCCGAGACAAAAACAAAGGGAAAAACTGAAAAATCTCGAAACGTACGAGAAAAAAATTAATACGCGTTAAAAATAGTCTTACTTGAATTTACCGTTTTGATGCGAAACGTTTTGCCCCCCCCCACCCCCCGTTCACCTAGCACACTCGTACGATTACGCGCGGTCGACTAGGAAACAAAATATGCAAATCCTTATACCCTACGAGAAACACGCCAGCACTGCATGATATTTTATATACGATCGTCGCTGAAGGAGAAAAAAAAAAAATCGCCGTTTACGAGAATACACGCGCAGCTACGACTCGCGGGTGTAACGCATTCGTGCACGTTCGTAATAAATCATACGAATTCTCGGAATAAAATAATTCGATTTCGGTCTGTGTTTATTTATACGTAGTGTAATTTATTTCGGATTAATGAACCGCGCGCGCGCGCGCGCGCGTGTGCACGCCCCCGCGTCTGCGCAAACTGCACGCTCGCTTTTACTACGAATTCGTTTGTTTTCGCCGGCGATTTTTAATAAATACGTGTGTACGAATTAAAACGAAATAGGTTTCGGTTCACCTACGTAGTAGGTAATTTGCGACAAAAACACGTTACATATCCTGGAGATGATAAACGATAACGAGCGTTTTCCTTGTCGACGCACACGTCGTGTTTAAGTACGGTATTATTACACAGCGCGTAATGTGAATATTATTACTAATCGAAGTCATCGTGTTTGACCGTTCATAAAATACAAATAAACCTTTGTAGCCTACAGTTGTCTAATCAGTTACAAAACCAATATATAATATATATAATGTGGTTAAAGTGTACTTACATACAGCTCGAGCTTGTATTTTCGTTTTAAAAACTAAATTTTCAGTGAATTACGGCAAATTGATTTTCGATAATATGTTGTTTCCGTTCGTTTTTAATTTCAATCATATTAAATAAATCAGCGTTTCTGACGGAAATAAATTCGATTTATACACTCAGACCTCGCGGCTTCTTTTTCCTCTTCATAGCTAAATATAAATACAATTTTACATTTATTAAAACATTTCGTACTTATAATATATGTATATATAGAGAGATTATCAACTTATATAGCAGGTATATTACGTCGTGTAACGATTTCTGTTTTATTTTTCGGCATTAACGTTTTTAGTTTCTAGTTGTTCGTGATGACTTAAAAGTCTGTTATTGATGACAAATCTAATGGCAAAATATCTAATAAATAATATTATTCAGTCCTATTATAACGTACAAAATATATATATAATATAAGTAGTTGTAAGATATAATATATTAATTTCGTATGCATAATTTTCATATCATTTCAAATCAAAGCGCAACACATCTAACACACATTTAAATAACATCAATATATTGTAGTGCAAATCATACATGCACACATACACAAATTATAATAAACAGGTTTTTAAAATATAAATAAGACTTTTAGATAAAACGAACATAAAAACAGGTTTTCGGGAGAAAAAAATCAAAAAAAAATCTATTCACTTTAATAATACTAATTTCTTTCAATTTTCGGTTGTCCGATTATCTCCTGATTAAATTATTAAAAGGAAATAATATATGCAGACGTGTTTTATAATTCACATGCCGTCCGTATATAGAGAGGTACGCCCGACGTTTCCAAACGTTTGAATTCCTGTGAAGCTGACATTAGGATTTTGAATTTTTTCAATCAAACTCACTGGGTTTCGTTCGAGATGGAATTTCACGATACGCACCATCGGCACCGTGTGCAGCGCGCGGAATTCAGCGTACGCATCGCGTATCGATACTTCTCATCGTACGCGTTCAAAATATAATTATATTACATAATCTACTCGTTTGGTTCGCGCACGAATACACGATGCGCGTTTGCAGTGGGAGATCAAGAAATGGTCGCCGAAAACAACTGGATGTGGCGACGACGGAACATTGAAAACTCGGCACGAAAAAATATATACACGCGCTCGATAGTTTTTGCGTTCGAAGACTGCCCCAAGTCTTTTGTATAACGTGCGCTTTGCCCTAGCTGGACCGCGAGATCTAGCGCGTTAAAATGAATTCAAATCAGCGTATAAAATAATCCGACTATTTATTTAAAATACTGCACAGCCCATGTACCTGGTTTACGACGACGCGTAATTCGTGATATTCAATAATATATTATAGGCTGTACTTAGAACTACGCGGACTCGTACGCAGCAAATGTAATTAACATCCTGTAGCGCAGCGTTCTAATGAATATAGTATAATTATCGACTCGAACACAGACGGTAAATATACTAAATCCAATACTCTGGTGTGGACGGTCGACGTATGAAAATGGTCTATCAATTCACTCGGGGGATACTCGTCGCGTTACAGATAATCGTTCTAAATAATATTGTCAATCTTAGCGAAAAGAGGGTACCGTGTGCTTACACACAGCGCGAACCGTGGACCGTTTGTCGGACGTGAAAGGAAAATTTTTCTTTTCTAACGATGAAATCGACTGGGTCGTCGTCGACCGAGCGCAAATAAACAATCGCCCTGTATGCGTGCGGCGCGCGATAGTGTATGTATATATTGTTACGTGTACCGGAGTCGGGGTCGTGGGATAGGGGCGGGGGCAACGGGATCGTCGGGAAAACTGGCGAGGAAACTGTGCGGGATTTTGACCTAAAAACGGCGAGTTCGTCGGGCTGCTCCGCCGTCGCCGGCTGGTGACTCGCGGGCCCGGCGATTCGCGTATAGTCCGCGCGCGCGCACGCCAAACAGGAGAGATGAAAAATCAATACGTCTCCGACGGCGACGACGACGGCTCATCGGGCCGGGGGAACGTGCTATATAATATACAGACGCGAACTGGCCGGGATATATACAGCATCTCCATCCCGCGGTCGCGGTATGAATATTCGCGTGCGAAATCAATAGAATCACTGCTCGAAATCAACGCGCGTTTTCAAAAGCAAAGTAAATTATAATAATATGTAGTTTTCCCCGTTCGCAGGCGATCTATCATTGATTTCAATCAATCACGACGAATACTTGTAAATGATTTATAATAATAATCCTACCAGTTTGTATAGTCACGCAACGCGTTACACAATTTATCATAATATTCGCGCGCGATATATACATTTCTAGATGTATATATAAACTAATATTACATTTAATTTTAACGCGCACACAAACGTGTATATTTAGAACGGTGTACCGATCGTTATTGATGAAAATTAATATTTTTTATACGTATTTATTTAGTAATATACGCGCGCATACCTAATTAGATCGCTTTGTAATACTTTTGAGGTAATAAAATATATTAAACCTATTTATTATCCGTCCGTATGATAATGAGTAAAAATATAATTTATTTGTCCATCATAAATAACATTAGACGAAATTACAATATCAATAAAGTCAATTGTTGTTCGCGTCGACGCGGTGACTGTTTTTTTTTTATTAAATATTTTATCGAAAACAAAGCCTGTACTGCGTTTAGATTTTATAAATTATACGTAAATACCATATTATGTACTTAGAATTCGCCTTAAAATTAAGTAGCGCGCGGTGCTCTTTTTCACCAGTCCGCGCCAGAGTCTATAGATACAATGCATGTGTATATAAACCTCATATACGAGACTTTGGGTCGCGACCGCGCATGCTCCCGTATAGTATTATGTGAGTGTGTATAGCGAACAACAATGGACCTATCGCGCGTGCGTGTCGTCGTCGCACAGGGGCCGGTGCGGTTTCCGGTCGGGATGGCTGCGGGACTTTGTAATTATTATTGTCGATCGTCGTCGTCGTCGATGTCGTAATCACGCGACTTTATATCTGTATGATGTTATTAGTATCATTATTGTAGTAGTTATTGTGTCGCTCGGCCGCAGTGACGTATTTAGGAATTCCTCACGGAGGATGTTCTCGTCCGTTTTGATCCCCGATACACTTAAAAATTATAACTGTAAATTCTTTTTTATCGACTCGAGGAGCCACTTGTTTGAAGCGTGTCTTGTGTACAAATGTTCAGGCCTCTTAATAGGTACCATCGAAATTTACATTTTTTCTCTGCGACGACGTTTACATTATTACTATCCGTCCTCGGCCGCACAGCGTCCACGGTCGAATCGAGGCGAATAATGATTTTTGGGGCACGTCATATTATATTGTATATTCTTGCGTAAAATTATAAATTATGCATCGAGTACCTGCAAGTGCATTCCTGCAGAGGCCAACGGCAACATAGCAAAAGAGAAACAACAAACTATTATAGTTCATAATTATTATTATTGCCTGCAGTACAAAACGCACACATCATAACGAAAGTCCTCCTCCTCCTCCTTCTCCTCCTCCTCATTCTCCTCCTTCACGGACCTAATCCTTTCTCCTCGGAGTCCGAATAGAAAATAGTCGTAAAACTACACGAGGGCGATGATGATAATAATATAACGATAATAATTATTATAATACAGCGCCCTCGTATAGAGTTTTAGTCCCCGGCGCATATTATATACCGGGACGATGTACGTCGCGTACAGTTATTTACCGCCTCGCGACGTTCTCGTTTTAGGTACTATTTTACCACGTAGGTATTATTTATATACGCGCGCGCGCGCGCGTGTTCGAACGATGCATATGTGGTTTGAGCGTGTGGGGCGGTTCGATGTAATTAATATTTCGTCGGAATAATATCGTACACATCTTTATGGCCGGTGTCGCGCAGAACAATAATATGTTATACCTTTACGCTTATATTATATTTATATTGTATCTTTATTAGTACATTCATATACTAATGTTATTTACGTATATCGCATTATATTGTGTGTGCTGTGCGATGTACGCAACGTCGGAGATCCGATAAAAACGTACGTTTTAACGCGGTATATATACGATGAGTTTTCAACTATCACGTCCGTAAACATAATTATAATATATTCTATTTAGACGCTGTACAATATGATTTCATCATAATATATTATTTATTTGTACGGGTCGACCTTTTCGGCATCATAAACGCGAATGTTTTTATATATATATATGTACGTTGTATTTAAAATTATATGTAAAATAAACGAGGTAATATCATAATATGTGACGGTTTTTATCGTGTTTATCATATACGTATAAATATAAGATGCGTTATTATAATAAATAAAATATAAATATGAATGTTTTTTAATTTTTAACGAATTGTTTGTTTACTATAGCACTATGTCGGACGCGCGCGGTATTGATTTTCAACTATTTCATATTTGTCGCAGAGGATGTGATAATGTGAATCCAACACTTCAAATAATCTATACGAGTATGATTGTGACTATTTACCGAGGAAAATATGATTGTTTTTTTCGTTTGCGCAATTTTACATATACGCCATTCGATTAGACGTGTTTTTCTTAATATTAAGAATATTATTAGGCATCGTTATGAAGAATGGAAGAATCTACTTATACAGGTATATACTGGGTACCGATTTTTAATTATTATGCTCCGAAAGCCTGCGCATAAATTAAACAATCAGTTATTCAAATTTGCTTAGATTTTTTCCGTAAGATTGCGGAAAAATAAATTGAGTTCATTTAAATAAAACGCGTATCTATGTAGAAATAATGTCAGAGCAATATCTAATGCAGGATATACGTATATATACGTATACTTATATCTTTCTTATATATTTACCCAATGTTAAACCGAAAAAAAAATAAACACACATAAACAATCGATTTTTACCAATATTATACAGCAGCAGGTGTCATATTCTCAGAAGGACACGATTTAATTGAACATTTATATATACATATGTGTATATTTCTCACGTCCGTGAAAACGAGTGGGAAATGTAGTGGGTAATAACAGACCGGTAGCGGTCGTATTAAGTTTGAATATTTATTTTGAATTTAAATTTCGTATATTTTATTTTCGTCGCGGATTTGATAGTTTTTTAAAATAAAAAAATAATAATAACAATCGTCTTTGCTAGCTCGAATTTCAGACGTATTATTTTAGGTTTTATTTCTCTTTTATTCGTACAAAAATTGTATATCGATCGATGAAAACAATTAATAGTAAAAATGAAAATACAGTTATTTATACTAATCATATTATTTTACGTAATTATATTAAAGTAATTTCAATTAATTTTAGACTGTTAAATTTTAATGTGTTTTAATTTTTCTTAATATGTATTTTAAAACTGATCAATTGGGTATAATATGGTAATCATTTTTTAAATTTTACGACTAATATTTTTATCGATTAATTTAGAATTATTTTATTTTTATTTTTTACGTCGAATTATCTCTACGTCCAAAACGGCCAAGCCCATTTGTCCTAGTTCGCGTAACTTTTATACATATTTTGTGGGCGAGACTCGTAACAATATATTAGTAAGTAAAATTTAAAAAAAAAAAATGTTTAATATACTCATATATTATAGTAAATAATAGGTCGAAATACGTAGATAATAATAGTAGTTTATCAAATATAAGCTGTCGATTGATCGTCGAATGGATATGCGCGCCCAAGCAGAAAAAGAACGCCACGAGGATACTGCCATGCGCATAATAATTATTCACGCACACGTAAAAAACTCACAAGTTACAGAGAAAAAAGAAAAAAATAAATAAATAACCCGCCGAGCTTAAATCCGAATTATACACCGACAGATACTATTTTCGGACTGCAAGCCAGTCACCGAATAAATTGTCATAATCTTTGTCGTTTATCGTTGAAAACGCGCGCGCGTCCCGATATAATAATAATGATGCGCGTCTCCTTCCTCCGATATATTATACGAGTGTATATACGTATAGGTACATAAAGTGTTGTGCAAGCGACGGCCTCGGGTTACACGCGTCGTCGTCGTAGTCGGCCATCGCGTAGAAAATCGAAATAAAACCTATAAATGACAATTAAACGGTTTTTTTTTTTTTTTTTTAATGAGCTGACGTACCTCAACATTTTCCCGCCGTTAATTAAAAGAAAACACGTAACGCGCGATATACGCGCGTCCGACGTATAATACCATAAAAAAAAGGAGAAAAAAAAAACGTGACGTCGACCAGTTTCGATACATAATACTCGCGCGTTACGGTCTATATATATATATGTGTATATGTATATATGTTTATAGCCGCGACACGTTGATTGTGCCGTCACAATAATAATATATTGTAACGTTATAATACGGGCGCGAGTTTCGAAGTGTGACGATGTTGTTTTGTGTGACTCGACACGATTATAATATAATATATAGGATGGCATCGGTATTTTAATCGATTGAAATGTTAGAGAGAAAAAAGAACAGTCGATTTCGAAAGCACACTCGCGGGTATTGAATAAATTTAGGAAAGAACGAAATTAAATATTATATACGAGTATATATTAGAGTTTATTATACTTTACCGAACGAACTGCAAATGGGGACCCCATTGCTAGATGATAAAATGTTCGTGAGTGATTTATTATAAATCGTGTCGTCTCGGTATCGTGGACAAACATTAAACAATTAAACGTATAAGTATGGAGTGATCGTGGTATGAAAATCGCTAATTATATATACTATTGTTATAGTAATCGATTGAGTTTTATATCGAATAAAACGAGTCGAGTTTCGGGGGAGGTTTCAAACTCAAATATAGCCTTGGGTACGAGAGGAGGGTAGAATATAATAGACCATAGGTATGCATATATTCGGCTGGTAGAAATATGACGCGTGATATCGCGTTATAAAATATTCAATGTATATATATTTACACGGCCGCACGTAAAACGCATTTCTCTGTACGATATCGGCAGATCGTTTCAGTCACGACAAGACTGCGTTTTTGAACAATATATTATTGATATTATACGAACCTATATTGTACGCGCGTTGTACCCACAGAAACGACGATGTTATAAGTTAAATTATTACTGTAGATATTTACATAACGTTGGTAATAATGTACGTTTTGCTTTTTGGAGAATCCTGCCAGGACCTGGGCCACAGTATACCGAGTATAAGTATAAGAACTTTGAAATCACTACAGTATTACGTTCATTACTCTTTAATATAATCCAACATGTACTAATCAACTAAGCTTTGCAAGAGTGCATGGCAATAATAATCTATCAAATCAATTAGTGTTGAAATACGATTATTGAGTTATGAAAAAGAATTGACATCGTGGTGAATTCTTGTCTTTTAGTTCTATTTAGTGGACGGGTGGCACACGCCTCGAGGTTTTTTACGAGAGATGGGGGGGGGGGTGAAAACATGCCCAGTGCGCTCTTTTTATTTTTAAAATAAAAACGTCTGCTTACTTTCGTTTTTCTAATTCGAACGCTGCAGCCCACAACGATATTATCGATCGGATACGTTTCGGATGATAATTTTAATACGATAATACACTTAATATAAAACAGGTGGGGCGTCACTAAAACTACTCTTCGTCGTACAAAGTCGGGTACTTTGCAGGTGCGATTATCGCGATAAGTTTACGGTTTCCGAAGCTGCTTTATATAATTACGGTATATTATGCGCGCGCAGGATTTCTCCGAAACGATTCGAACGGCTAATTGAGTAAGTATGTTCATAAGATATCGCTATCGTTCGGACAGTCTCGCTGTCGACGAGTACGTAATGTATAGAGCAACGTGTCCAGCTACAGGTAACGTATATACTTTATAATTTATTAACAACCGCGATTTGTGACAGATATTGTGACAATAGCACATGTATGTATACGTCGTAGACCCAAGAAGAGTAAAAGTCTAAAACACGTAATATAATCAATCGTTTCGACTTCGAACGATCGTTGGCTATATGTATACGATTGCGTACGTGTCGTAGGTACTCGGCGAATACCGGCAAACACGTGAAAAATAATAATTCATACAGCCAACTTATATCAGAAAAGATTGCATCAGCTCATAAAAACGTTTAATTTTTATTATTCGCGCAATATATACGTACGCTCGTATAGTTAAAGTTTCAAGTCGTCGTCGTCGTCGTACTATTAATATAATAATATAATATATGAAAATGCGATTCAAAGTGCCAGTCGGTCTTGCTATTATTAAACACATAATGCCGTATAGTATGTTTATTATGGATTATAGGTAATATTATGGAAATTGTTGATACCTAAATTGATAAGCGATAACTGATAAAGTAATGATTATTAACATAATGTTAATTCCTTAACCACGATCACTATCGAAAATGATAAATGATTAAATCTCAGGATACGAATACATTTATATACCTATAGTATATACACACAAACATATTCTATACTTAAATATATAAAAGTATCTTATTTGTGTTCGTAATTTTATTGAAATTTTACAATTGAAGAAAGTGTGTTTGAAAAATGAAGCGTAATATTCCGAATTCAGAACCCTAATTATATTTTATTAGTTAATGTGTATATCGATCTAAATTGTTCGATAAGTTATCGCACCGATAGAAATGTTTATCTAGATATTATATTATTTTGTTTACAGACTCGAATTAACGGACGTCGCGAACTATATAAAATAATGTTGTTTGTAAAACGATCTACGTCACGAGAGCGGCGGCGTACGTGTAGTGTATACGTATATATTATTGCGGTTTTACCACGGTATTGGGACGTCGACCGTTTACGATTGTTTTCAATGAGAATCAGAGGAACTTAGTATGTAATTTCTAGTCAAGTATATATAGTTCATATACGATATAAATCAGGAATTGTCGTGGTCAGTATATAATATTTATGTACATACGAGAGAAACATGGACAACTAGACATCGGCACTTAGTCGAACAACAGTAATGTATATGTACGTATAACCTCTATAAATGATATATTTTTCCGAGTGCGGTGGTGCTGTTTATTGGAACGAGCCATATCAGTATTATATTTTCTACAATAAATTATTATTACGTATATCGTATGTTCCCCGCGGATCGGTCGCGCATTTTTTATCCGGCTCGAAGAATATTTTTAAATTTATATAAATTCGTTCGTAAAATATAAAAAAAAAAGTGGGCACTTTCATTTTTTTATTATAAGATAATTATATTTGAATTTAGATAATGTATTGAATTCATTCGGTTTCGTAAAAAACGTTACGTTTTTATAGCCAAGTAATTACATAAAAATGTTTTATTTAACGGTAAAATACGTGCATTATTTTGTTTTTAGATAAAAGTGCATATCTTAAGATTGCATACATACTCGTACACATTTTGAATGCATAATTATTGATAATTTTTTAATGCACAAGCGCATAAACATCCGAGCCCTCGCGACGCAGTCAAAGTATAGTTATTCGATATCTGCATGATACGGCGAGTGGTGCGGTAGATAATTAATTATATTTATAATATTTAAATTTCAAGAACTCATTTATACTCTCATAAATATTTCATGAATTTTTACATTTTTACTGCTGGGTTTCTTTTATTTTTTCGACCACAAAACCCCCGGATAATGTCAACTTTAGCCGGCTTATCTTAACGTATAAGCCAACACCGCCGGATATCGGTCGTAACGCGTATAAATATATTTATATACATACGAATGGCTACCGCTTTTGACCGGGGCGGGCGGGCGTGCGCGCGCGCGATTATCTCGACACGAAATCTCTGTGTATAAATAACGAGACGTAACACACAACATTATTCACTCGTAATATCCATATTTACACGAGTTTTCAGAAGTCCTCCCCCCCCCTCCCCTCACCGGAAGCCCACGCGTTTTAATAACGCGTCCTCTGCGTGTGTCGTCCTCCGCCGCTCGTGTCCCGCCACATACCTTTAATGAGATCGTATACACGCGCGTACGATATAATATTTATACACGCATAATAATAATACGCGTACGTATTATAGAGGCTGTGAACTACGAGCGCCCGGTATATTGGCCACCCAACGGGCCGGGCGCGCCGCGGAGCGACGGTTTTGCATATTATGAAAACCAGTTTCGTATTAGGTTTTTTTTTCAATTCTCGGAAGAAAATAGTTCGTTTAGCCGAATTACCATAATTACAAGCGCTCTTCTCGAAATATAATATATATTATAACGTTTTAAACTTACTATCTAATAACGCGTATGTGTATTATACATAAATAATAGATATTATAACGCGTACGCTCGGCGACAGCAATACGAAATGAATATTTGATATATAATATTTATGCGAAATTATTATCGCATTAAACGGACGACGCGCGATTGTTTGGCTGTGCAAGGAGTAGCCATCGGATATTATTGCGATTATGATTAGCCACAGTTAGACACGTCGGCGGCCGATCGAAATATTATATTTTAACGATTCGCCCACGTTTTTTTTTTTATTATTTATTTAATTAATTTTCTCCTCGTCGATTTCGTCAAGCCCGCCGCTCCTCTCGTAACCCGCTCGTTTCCGACGTGCCCCGAAACGTCATCGCGATCGGAGTTTCGCGCGAAATCAAATCGAAACCGTAATATATGCGACCTCAAATATTAACATTTGTGCGAGGTTACGAATATTGCCAAATAAAAGTGAAAAATAAAACTATTTATTATTATTATTATTATTGACGATTGTAGGACTGTCGAGAATACGTTCGTTTAAAATTTCCAAAAAAAAAGAGAATCTAAAATATGAACATTTATCAATTTTTAATGGGAATAAATCTGTTGTTTTATTTGTAAGTTTATTTTACGTTTTCCATAGTTGCGTTGAACAATAAGTTCAATACAAATGATCACGGGTCAGGTAAGTGTAAAATATCGAATACAGTGTGTGTAAAACTGGTGATTAGATGGAAGTCATTATAAATACAATGAAATGAAAGTAAAATAATGCAAAAATTGAACTCATCGGTACAACTTATTGAAACTATGAGCACAGAAAGATGCGTAGTTTAACGAGCTAAAAACAATGCATTTTCCTCGCAACTCGCCGCCCTAAGCGCACACGTATAGTGTGAGTATTTATAGTCAGAAAAATCCAATGTGATATTGTCGGCGGAATTAAAAAATAACGGATAAATCACGAGCATTGCGTAGAGCGTAGTTTATTTTAATCGAAATAAGAAAGCCCGGCGGCGGCGTACTTGATTACTTTCTCCGCGCGAATTTAAAAACCAATCCCGTCGAGACGGTTGGGCCCGTCCATAAATATATACGAAATCAATAAAGGATTGTGTTGGCGGATCTCGCATACCAGCGTTACTCGCTGCAACTTCGTGACGTCATGCGGGCGATATTATTGTTATAATATTATCGTGGCGTACATTATGATGTTCATCGTCGTTCTTCGAAATAATAATAACAATTGGTTGCGGCGATCTCCACCGTGGCGCGGGCGCGTGTCGACACGGGACTGTACTAGATGGCGTCTATATATATGAGAATCCGACTACTTATACCAGTTTTTTTCTTTCTTTCCTCTCGCCCCGTTCGAATACAGCAACCCGGCGCGTACTATGACGACGACGTAGAGTTATTCGTAGTGCAGATTGAACGTTGTCGTTAATATTTCTTGCGTTTTTTTTTTTTTTGATTTTTTTCATTTCGTCAATAATTTCTCCGTCTTGTACACGCTGCTCCCGAAGTCCTTCGTATCGTTTCCTCTGGCCGTCGACGACGTTATCGTCGTGACGATGTGTTGCAAAAATCCGTTTCGCGCTCAACACAATAACACTACGAACGTTGGTTGCTTTTTTTTTTTCTTAGAGCGAAATACGAGAGGTTCGTTTTCGCACTTTGTCGACACGGAAACGTCTTGAAAATCACGCGACGAAAGTCCCGTACATTTTACTTTACCGTCGACGTTAAAACGCTACAATCGAAATATCTATAAGCGTTTCGAATCGATGTTCCACAGGCCGAGAGATCGCGAGATTTGTAATTTCCGAAGGATTCGAGTTTATTTTACTACAGGCCGCCTAGGAACGCGTTCGGGCTGGAGTTGACGTTTTAATACCTGCCAGGTGTGCGACGCGTTCTCCGACGAAAAACCGTGTGTATACCGGTGCGTTGAGTTGCCTGCGACGGCGACGAAAGGGCGTTTTCGTCGTTTTTTACATTTTTAACTATTTCTTTTTTCACACGCGCGCGCGGTTCGAAGACAATCACATTAAACGAAACGCGTTTGAGTCGATACGTTTCGTTTTGAGCGACGCATATGTGCGACGTTATAAAATAACCTTTTTTACGTATTCATATTTTAATTTACTATTAACGATGATCTATCATCAGACTCGGAGAAACTATATGAGAAATAAATATTCCGCGTTGCAAATATATACGTATTATTGGTAAATTTTACTTTCTTTTGGTTTCAGGAATTAAAAGTCATTTTCGAACGTCGAATAGAAAGTAAAAAAAAATCGCGAAATCGTCTAAACGACCGCGGGAAGGGGGGGGGAGTGATTTACTGTACGAGTATAATTTAACGCGAGACATTAAAAACAACATAATATGATATAATATACTATTGGACGTGTAGCGCGTGATGCGATTTACCGAGTTTACAACTTAAACGGTTGACAGATTGACCAAACGTAATTCACTTACGATGCGAATATAAATTTGCAATTTATAACTATACGTATATATATATATATATATATATTTATTGCGTGTTGTGATACGAAATGAATAATAACAGCCGTGTTTTGTCACGACAATATCGGACCAGCGTTATAAATCATAATAATCGCTCATCGCGCACGCGCGTTTTACTATTACGAGTGTTATTTTATTATTTAACCGTTTTATAGTTGTAAATCGCGAAAACAATCGCGAAACGTTTAGAAACGCATAAACTATAATTTTACAATTCGAAGGCATTTTATTGACTGTTTGTAAAAAGCGACCACCAGAATATTAAGTGTTTATATGAATATTATACTACCGTTGTCGAGGCGATTTGTAATGTACGGGGCCGCGCGCGTATGGAAAAAAGATAACCGAATTAAAACGTATACCTAATATATAAATGGACACCTATATCTATCGTTATTAATTTATGATCCCATTTAACAGTCAATAAAATAAAAACACGTTAAATTTTTAGCGTTTTTTAATAACACGTGTACACGCACCGTGTACACGGCTGAGTTTACGACTATAATGTAAATATTATAATTATTTTCGTATAAATCCTATGTGTTTGCGTTGGAAAAAAAAAAACAAACGGATTGATAATTTCGTAAACGCGAAAACGTCTGAATCGACGACCTTTTCGTTTTATTTGCGAAGAAAAATATCGAGGACAATACGACCTCGTATTCAGTGAACTCGCGAGGACGAAAAACTATATTACGATCAGAAGGTATCTACTATTCTTTCTTTATTCGTAGAAAATCGTTTATGAATACTTTGCACATTTATATGGAAAATACGAAATATGAAACGTATTATTTATATTAGGTAACGAAAAAATCAAAGCGCTGAAATCGTTTGAAAAATAAATAACAGAATCGTACGAGTATAATATTTGATAGTTATAAAAGCGTGTCGTGGGGCTTGGTTTTTTTATTTTATAAATTATTGGATAAATTATTGGAACTTTGGCTCTCTCATCTCTTTTATAATTTGCAAGCTCGTCAATGATTATATTATTATTGTTATCGTAATACTTAAAATTTTAAATTCCATAAACACGATTGGTACTTATATAATATTAGGTAACAATTATTATATAATGACAGCCTTTTTATTTTATTTTTTCAACCGTATTCGTAGAATTTTAGTTTTTCAGTCTCGTACACAAGATGTCATATAACATGATATACTTGTGTTATTAGATAATATTATAATTTCGCGGACGTAAATGTTATAATACTGATGTTTCACGAGTATTACTTCGAGCAAGGTTTAAAAATGTTTAATCAGGTTTAAAAATTCGTAATCTTGTTTTTTTTTTTAAGGTTTTCATCGGTAAATATAGAATATTAAAATGTAATAACGTTATAATACTCGTTTTTTATTTTTAAGCGTTACACACGGTAGGACCAGTTACAAGTTTCTTAAAACTATAAGTTGAATCGCAATTGAATATATGATATATAACCCACACACACATACATATTGCAGCACGTATCGTAAAATGTAAAGAGGTTATGTGGTGGCCAAATCGTAAAACATTTTCGCGTGGATATCGAACAGAAATACTTATATTTTTTTTTTGAAAACATTTATATTTATTCGAACGCACGCGGTGGCTGCACGTGTAGGTGGAATTATAAACGCGTAGAGAGTTCGAAATATTTAGAAAACGCCACTGCGAGTCGAATAGGAGAGCTTACCGAAATCATATCGAACGCGATCGTTATAGTATATCATAATATTATGTTTAGTTCTTTTTTTTTTTTCATCTAAATCAAAAAAACTACGAATTTCAATACAACTGCGAACGAAATCGGTAAACGAATATCGTATGGGACTCGTGCGTATGTGAACACGTACGCATAAGAGTACCCATATAATAAATACGACGCTCGAAGAAACGAGAAAGTTTCGACCTTTTGATCTATAACATATTAATCAAACCGCCGCAGACCGTCAACGTCATCGTATGCGTATGTAAAAAAAATATGCGCGTACAATATATTGCAGCACTTGAGCTGCGAACCGATCGACGTGTGGCGGTTTTATTGCCGACGTCTCGTGCAACGTTCGACGAATCGTTATAATCGTATGAATAATAATATGTGCGCGCGCGTTTTAATCCGTTTATTTCATAACTCAATCGTCGGCGATAATTTATTTTTATTTATATACATATGGCGCACTCTGATAACTAACGATTCGTGGCTGTTTTGTAGCGCGCGCAAGATAAAACGATAATAACGTGTAATATACAATTGGGCGTTTTATACGATATTATATTATATTGTGGACGGAAAAGTTTGCGTAAGGTACACACACGGCCGACAACGTTTTCATAAATTATATTATAAACACGTGCGCCGTGACTGTTTATGGAAAACGGAAGTAAAAAAAAAAAAAAAATGCCGAGCGAAAAAATATTCGTATTATTGCGAGTCGTATATTATAAAACTTTGAACGCGCGTATGACTGTGCACGCCTTTTGGGTTTTGACTACAGTTATAATGTTTATATTATTTCCACGTTTACGAACACGGTTTTGCCCCCAGCGTTACGAAAATTCTCAATCCGACCGCCTTCGCGAGCCGAACACGCGACCGACCCGCGTAAATCCAACCCTTTTTCCCGGGATTAAGAATACCACTCGCGTTGACCCCCCGTAGACGTGTAATAATAATTAACGGCTCATATTATATACACACACGAGACACGACGTGCACAAGTCGTCTAATACAACTTTTCGAACGCCTACGCTTAATATACACAATATATATACGAGTACCTACGAAACGAGCGCGAGCCGACGGGAGATACGCATAGTGAAAACTATTAAAAAACTGTTTCGAAATTGCGACGGAAATAATAATAAATACGTCAAACAAACACTGCGACAGTGTACATGACGTGTAGTAGTGACGAAACGCGACAATTCGTCAAACAAATGATATGAGTTTAATACATTTATATAAACTATAAAATCCAAACTATTATCGAATTGAAACATGTACGTGACGTTTTTTGCAATATTCTGCGGAAATTTTATGGGTTTTTTTTTTAATTAGAAATATACTTTAATCAAGTGCGCGCGGGGTGTGCAGGGTGTGTGCGGCTGCACAACCTGCGAAAAATTCCGCCTACAACTTTTTTTGTTGTTTGTAAATTAAAATATTCATTAATTCGAAATCTATATTTTAAACCGATAAGTGATAACTTTTCAATGGCCGTATTGATAACGACACATTTATATATGATATAAACCAGTGGCGAATTTTATAATATGAACAATACATATAAGGTCTGAATTAATAATTATATTATTCTATTATCATTTATAAATACGAGTTTTTTTTTATAACAAAAGAGGTATTTATTTTTTTCCCCTATTTTATTATGACCTTAATCTATCTATAGACTGTAAATAAAATATATAATCGGTACTACTTACGGCCTGACGGCGGCGGGTTGCTGTTGAGGTTCGGTGTTCGTGTTGACTTATGGAATAAAGTAAAACAGACGGCGACAGATACAAAAATTACGATTGAAAGTTTGAATAGTCGTCGACGAGATAAATAATAAAAATCGAAAACACTATTACGACTATTACGGAGAGAAAAATTAAAACTGCAAAACCGAGAGAAACTTTCTGAACCGCTGTCGACACTAGACTGATCGTCTGCACTTTTGCGCGTCACTCGATCGGTACCGGTTGGGTTGCGCACGCTGCTCGGATATTATTGGCCGGGTGGCGCGCGCGCGGCTTTGTTTTTATTGGCCGTATCACTGACGTAAACTTTCGCGTATTCCGATTTCACGCAAACACACTCGTAATAATAATTATTATTACTATTGTTACATAATTACGTATTCATGACGAACATATTACATAATTAAGTAACTATAAATAACTGATCTGTGCGATTGTTATACGTTTCTGGTGCGAAAATCACGATTTTTCTTTATAAGGGTAGCGAAAATGTGATTTCGTGGGGTAGCGGTCACTGGTCCAGTGACCTAACCTAACCTTTCGTAGGGCCGCGGGTTCAATACCCGTGCTGTTGCTAATATTTTCATTCGATTTTCGATCTACGCCTATGATCCCCACGCCGCGCTGGGCCGCGTCAATATATATATATAAGAGAAAGTGTACTTTACCAATAATCAACGTACAGCCCAAACCGCTGGACCGATCGGGTCGAAATTTGGCACGAAGATAGCTCTTATGGCGTAGACGCGCACTAAGAAGGGATTTTTGAAAATTCCACCCCTAAGGGGGTTAAAAACGGCAAAAACGGAAAAAATATTGTCGATAAACTTAGTTTTGTGAAATTCGACCCTTAAGGGGGTTGAAAGGGGTGAAAAAGATGAAACTAGAAAAAATCGCCTGGTCGGACCCGCCGGAGCTTTGAGTATGAAATTCGGTCGGCGGTATATAGTGGAAGCTTTTTGAGAAAGAATTTTTCGAAATTCGACCCTTACCGGGGTTAAAAGGGGTAAAAGGGGTGAAACTAGAAAAATTCGCCTGGTCGGAACCGCTGGAGCTTTGAGTATGAAATTTTGTCGGCAGTTTCGTTTTATATAGTGGAAGCTTCTTGAGAAAGGACTTTTCGAAATTTGACCCTTACCGGGGTTAAAAGGGGTAAAAGGGGTGAAACTAGAAAAATTGGCCTGGTCGGAACCGCTGGAGCTTTGAGTATGAAATTTTGTCGGCAGTTTCGTTTTATATAGTGGAAGCTTCTTGAGAAAGGATTTTCCGAAATTCGACATCTACCGGGGTTAAAAGGGGTGAAAGGGTGAAACTAGAAAAAAATCACCTAGCCAGAACCGCTGAAGCTATGGGTGTGAAATTTGGTCAGTAGTTTTGTATCGTGGTATAGACGCCCATTGAGAAAGGATTTTTCCAAAGTCCACCCCTACCGGGGTTTAAAGAGGTGAAACTAGAAACTTAAAAGGGTGAAAATAGAAAAATTCGCCTGGCCGGAACCGCTCGAGCTTTGAGTATGGAATTTGGTCTACTATAAATACGAGTATAATAACATTTAGCACTTGACGCTTTTACCCCCTCATTATACCGGGAAAAACTTTAAAAGCCTGTATTCAGTTAGGTAAATCGGTAAAAATAAATTTTTACATGTAAAATATCGTTACTATACTAAACTCATATCGTGTGTTTGTTGAATAAACTATTAAATAAAAATAGCAGTCAGCTGATAACGGGAAAATGTCAATTATTATTATTATTTGGGCAATACACATTTTTTATACTTAAACCCGGCAAGGACGGGTAATATTCAGCTAGTTATACTATATAATAATAATTGGACTTTGCTTTTTTTATTTATTAGTGAATAAAATTCGGCGATCTGTTCTTTTTTAACTCGACTCTTATTTAAAAATATTATGTTACACACGCGCATTTACCGTACGAGTTGATGTGCCGCCCGGATGGCATGCACTCTCCACTGGACTTTCGGGATTATATTTTATACTGCCGTAACACGTAATATTATAATATACGTATGCCGAAGACGTCCGCCGCCGCGGTTGTAGAGCGATTTGCATTTTGAAATTGCAATCGCAGCGTTCGGTTATGTATGCATACAATACCGCAGGTATTAGGTCGTAGGCGTGTGCATTGTTGTTGCGTTATTATTATTATTATTATCGTCGTTTTTCGCATGCACGCGCGACACCGCACCATCATCGTGTGTAATTACAAACGAAACACAATCGCCGTGTAATCGTTGGATATTCTCGTCGACGGACGGCTAACGAAAAAAAAAAAAAAAAAAAAAAAAAAAACAGAAAATAAAAAAAAACCGCCGGGGTCGCCGTTCAAAAATAATGAAATATTCGCCAACTCACCGTCGTCGGTCGTAATGGTGTGCAACCTTCGGACGCTCGTATCGAAGGTCTTAAATCACGGAATTGGCGATGATTTGCACACACACGCACACACACACAAACTCGCACCGAGATGAAAAAATACGCCGCGCGTCGTTTACGACGAACTGCAACTCGTTTAGTATACGTAATATTATCCGTCCGCAATTGCAAAATGCATTCGAGACTGCATCATCGCTGCAGGGCTGCGGACGCGCGTTAAAGCGTGCATAATAAGTTACGGCGCGCATCGCTAATCCGCGAATATGAAAGTTTGAAAATCAAAATATTTCGACCGCGCGTATACCACTCACTCGTAACACTCGTTGCTGTCGTAAAACGATTTCGTTTCTAAACGTCGCGGTCGTTGGGCCAATTAATTTATATACCTATTCGTATAGTATAGATTTTACGCGTATAGTACTTGCGATCGTGTTCTCATCGCCTCGTAGAGAAAAATACATCGATATACGTAATAATATAGCTATCTCCGCGTAGACTATAATCGACGAATCAAAAATAAAATCCCAGTCGTTTTTTCCCAGTAAATTATGATCGGTATTAAAATACATATATGTGTGCAGTACTTACAAATATTGTGTTGATCCGTCCAATTGTACCTCCAATCGATCTAAAAAAAAAAAAAAACCGGTTTAGTTATTCAGATATTAAAATATATATATTAAAAGAAATAATTTGTTAATATTATAACATGGGAAAAAAAAAATCAATAAATAAAAATCAAATAATTCTATCTCTTAAGATCCTTTGACGTTGCTGCGCCGTGACGTGAAATTAACATTTTAATTGAAAATAAATATTATATATTATGTTTCACGTTTGAAAGTAAAAACTTTTTGTCGTTATCATTTCGTCTTCATGACGAAAATATGACACTGACATTTTAGTAAGTATATTGATATCGCACTCAATGTTTAGTATTTTAAATGGTTCATTACTTTCGAAAGAAAATTAAAATAGTGTTTATAATATAAAATATATTATACGCGTGCTCGTCTAGTTATGTTATATTGTCATGAATTTTCATACCGGAGGACAATATTTCTAAATAAAAAGTCCGATAAAACCATCGCTGTATATAGCAATGCGACGAATACGAAAATGTTTAACGTTTCGACATCATTCAAGGTTGAACAAGCCGTGTACAAAAACAAAAAACTAGTCGATAAATTCGATTTTTTTTCGCCCAAACAAAACTCAACGAATACATAATATTACAATGTATAAGTAGTTATAGGATTGGACGCGTTTGTGAAAAAAAAAACTGTCTTTATTAGATTTTATTTGAGATAAATTTATTGAATTTAATATTTATATCGATAGGCTAAGGATGCGATATGGAATCACGCGCGACTCTGGTAAAAAAGTAAATTTATTGTGCCAATAACAAAACTCATGGCTCTATGGGAACGAAAATCAACACATAAAATCGTATTAATATAACGCATCGCGCTGCAGTATAATTATTGTTATATCGATGTATTACGATGGATTATACGTAGTATTTAATGTTGAGAAATCAATATTCGGTCTATAAAATTCGACTTGGCGGTCTGTAGCGGAGCTATAGTACAATAGTTTATGAGATGATTTTTCGGTCGTCGCTCTTTCATTCCGACGGTCGTACGACGAATTACATTTTACAGCATTTTAACCTAGAAAAAAAACCGATGTGAAACGTTCTACATAAGCTGCGTAGTAACATATTATTATGATCCAGTAATCATCTCGTTTTTGAAAAACACTCATTTCAGTCGGTCATTATAGGCAGTAGCAGGTATACACCCCGACATTATATTCCTTTAGTTTTATTAGGAGCAGGGCAAATACGCGCGTATTATTTATATTTATTATACGTGCACGTGCCTATACATTAGTGGTCACGAAACTCCGGCTCGCGGCGGTGTTCGGCTCCAAACGGAACTCATAACTGCGCGTGCTTGAGTATACATCATAATAATATATATATTGTTTATAAGGTATACGTATATGCATAGTTTGGAGAACTAATTTAATAGTCTCTGTGTCAACCGCGCCGACTGCAGCACAGCACGTGTGTGACGATATACACACACACACACACACATAACGATATAGGTGTATACAATGGCATTATTGCCATACGTTATACCAGCGCACGTCCGCTAAAAAAAAAAAAAAAAAACAATAATAGTGACATTGTAGTATCGCCACGCGCGATATACTCGTACGTCCGACTCGCGCGGTCTGTTAAATTCTGTGTGACGTAACGTTTGCCGCCATCGCGACGACGGATCCGAAATCTACGCTCGCTGATAAACGTATATAATATACTAGCTGAATCTACCCGTCTTTGCCGGGTTTAACTATGAAAAACGTGTATGGCCCGAATAATAATAATAATTGACATTTTCCCGTTACCAGCTGACACTGCTATTATTATTTAATAGTTTATTATACAAACACACAATATGAATATATAGATATACAATTTAAACGTACAAATTAATTTTTACCGACCGACCGACCGACGTCGGTGTGTGTGTGTGTGTGTGTTATAAACTAACCAACTAACTAACACGTAAAAACGAGAACCGAGGTATACTGCCGGACTAATTTGATACTGAAAGCTCCAGCGGTTCCGTCCAGGCGAATTTTTCTAGTTTCACCTTGTTTACACCATTTTGCCCACTTAGGAGTTGAATTGTGCATATTGTATTATTATGTTGTTGTTATTTCGAAACCGAATGCGCTTCTCGTTCGAATCTCCATCACTTATCGTACACACGATTTTTCGCTGAATCAATGTGCCCGGTGTGTATTATATATACGAGTACAACACCATCGTCCGACCGAGATATGTGTGTGTGTGTGTGTGCAATTACGTACGACATCGTGTGACGTCACACTCGAACTCTATACACTCGATTATTTATACGCGTATACATAATATTAATACGATACACGTGTTTTTCGTCCCGGCGATTTACGATATGCCGCGCGCTTGTCCATAACCCTCTCCTCGGCGAGCGGCGTTCGGAATTTCGGTCTTTGTACGCCCCTCGGTCGGCACGTCTCGAGAAACGCGCGTACAATGTCTACACACACGCACGAACGAGCTCACCCGATAAATGTATGTGTGTGTGTGTGTGTGTGTGCGCGCGCGAGTGTGTCGTACGAGTGCGTGCGTCTCGTAGGTTGAAATACGACGACGAAAATGTTTCAGACCACATAAACAACGTTCGTTTTCGACTTATATGCATAATATATGTATATAGACACCGCTGTCCGTTGTTTATTATAATCGGTCGATCGTTATGTGTGTATATTTTGAATTTGGTTTTTTTTTTTTCGATCCTAGAAGTCAACACCTACTTACGTTGGAAACACTTTAACTGTATAATATATTATATGAATATATGATGAACGAACGCGTCCGCGGCTCGCTCTTAAAATAAAACATTTCACACCGCTAGTTCTTATACTATAACAGAGACAAAAAATAATAACACCGAAATTCGCGATCTGTATTGTTTATATAATAACTAGCCACTGGATTCTTTGACATTTTAGTTACATTTTACACTCGATTCCTAGACGACCGACGTAAAAAATAGTGTTACAATTATGATTCGAGAGCAACTTATTCTACATAATGCGTATAGAGTACATACCTAATGTTAAGTCTTGAAATTGAATTTTATTAAAATATTAATGAAATAAAGGTTTAAGTGATATGTACATATAGACAGATGAGAGAATCACCGATGCAAAACGCTATAGCACTATTGTTATAATTATTATGTTAGTTTATCCGAACAAATAACATACACGACGAGTATAATGTATTATTATGTATTATAATAACGCGCATCCTGCAGAAAATACCTGTGGCATAATAGATATGAGGGGACCAGTCGTTCGAATTACAATAATGTATAAGCGGGCTCGAGTGGGCAAAATAATTATATTACGTTTGTAAAAACTTAGCAGTAAAACATTATTATATGGGAACACGTTGTTGTTGTAGACCATATTATACACAGTTGACGTTTGCTTAATAATTATAGGTAAGTTTATATTTTATATTATTTATGTGTTACTAATTAAATGTAAGCCCCCGCTCAGAAAAAAAAATCGTATCTACGCCGCTGACAACTTATTAATACACATCGCGCAAATCGATACATATATTATGTAATACTGTTTTTATTCGTACCTCTAACCGCTGAAATAATACAATACTATTATTACAACTAGCATAAAATCTACGAGTAGTGCGATTGATTCATCGTCTTGGATGTGAAATTCAAATTTCGACGAACAAAGCAATATTATTATAGGATATTTTAGTGGTATATATAATATACTTTACCGGATTTCCGTCGAGTCCCGCTGCGACTAAATAATATTATCGACACATTTTGCGAATTCCGTTATGGTCACACGACGTCAACGCAGTAAGTACGTGAAACAAACGTTTGGCAAAACTATAGTTACGATGTTATAATTTGCAGGAAACCGTGAAAAAAAAATTCTACGCGCGACTCGGATACTGCACTCGCGATCGGCGAACACGCCGCCGGCGGCGACCGTACGAGTGTACGGCTAGTGACGCGTAACGATTCAAGTCTCCGCCGGACATCCTTCGATTTGTCCCGCTCGCGACGTTTTTCGACGTCGCTCATTTTTAATCCTGCGTTCTATCGTGGCAAACGGTGCGACGTGTGCGTTCCCCGTTGCATTGCACCGCGGCGTAAAACGAGCGTACACACTAAATTCCACGAATACATTATTATACATAATAAATCTAATAATGAGACCGAAAAGGGTGCGCGCGTGCGTTCTGGACATTACCGCAACGCGCGAGTGTATGTACCTACGGGGCGACCACAAAAAAAATAAACAACGACGACGCCGACGACGACGACGAACAAAAAAAAAAACCGGGACGAAAAAAAATAAAAACCCCGAGCTCTCAAAACAAGACGATAAAAACAGTACAAACACGCCGAACGATCCCGTTATGTTTTCGAGAGACCAGAAAAAAAAAAAGTTGTTATCGACGAAAACGCTAGTACATCAGCTATTGTCTACGCACGGGAACGGGACAAAAACTTATGCCCGTTCGGTCCGACTAACGGTATATTGTACTTACATTAACGTCCGACGGAGGAGCGACAAAAAATAAAATTCAACAATATAAACGTATAAATATTGTGCACCACTCGAAACGAAAATATCGCGTACCGTCTTCAGTTCACGACCGTACGACGCACGCGAAACAAGTGAAACGCACGACGAGGACACGACACGACATCGAATTCGGGTGACGTTTTATTTTGTTCCAACCCCAGTGTTATGGCATAGTTTTCTTTCGCGAATAACATACGCGCGTTCCGTCGTCGTCGCGGAAAAACAATATATCGTCGCGCTCTTGTCGTTCGAGAATTCAAACGCCGTCCGTCCGGATAATAATATTATGTGCATCGACGACGTTTATTCGGTTCGATTTTCGGCGACCGTTTCGAAAACGTCTCTCTCTCGCTATTCTGACGCTCGCGAGCGTCCCGAAAGCTCGTACGCGTTGTCTTGTCTGCACGTCCGTAAGTATAATGGAAAATCACGATTTACACGTGCGTGCGACGGTCGACTACCGTGTGCTTCAGGTATTTATACCCAATACTCGGCGCAGGACTTGTGTGTTCTTCGTGCTGCCGACGGTAAACAACACGCGGTAGTACGATAATAACAGTCGCACACAACTGTACACGCGGTTACACGGCCATGTCACCGCGGCGGCGGCGCTCTTGATTTACACGTTTACGAATAACACACACACACACACACACACACACTTTTTGTTTGCGCATATTTTTTGCCGCCGCCTTCGGTAAACTGCAGCGATCGTAGATATGTTACGCGCTGCGGGCAACAGACATTGAACAACGACAAAAACCATCCGAAAGGATGTATTTTTCACGTACCATTTCGTAATATTATACGGTTATACGGTTAAATAAAACGATCGTGTGACGTCCGTTTCGAAAATACGCGAGAGTTTCCTCCGTGAAGCTCCTCGTTCAAAATAGTATAGTGCTCTTCTCGGAAGCGGTTTTCGGTTTGGGCAGAGTATAGAGTTTTTTCTCTTTCTGATTCTTCTCCGGATGGGAACAACTGCACCCCAATACTACCCCGACAAAAGTCGGTTTACGGCAAATACTCTCGGCCGCCGATTCGTCTAATCGGAAGCGTAAAACAATAACGTAAAATAAACATATTACTACGTTATCACCGTCAGCATATATATATATATTAAAAAACGGTGAAAACCATAATACGTGACGACGAAAGAATAAATTATCCCGGTATATATTTTACGTGAACGTTTTTTTTTTTTTTTTCGGAGGGTTTTTCTTTTCACCATTATCTTTAATTGTGTTCCACGTTGGTCCGGGAGGACATAATATAAACATATTATTTTATATTATCGGTATATCGGCGACGCGGCGTGTATAATTCGTGCATTTATATTCAAGTGTGAAACGCGAGCGTATACGACGTACAATAATAATATATCCGATTTAAATCCCGGACCGGAATCACGTGACGCGGTGTGTAATGACGGCAAGTGGCGGGCGGAGAGTGGACTGCAGGACGGAGAAAGAATTTCCTCTAATTTATTGACGACGAAGGCGCGCAGGTACCTAAACGGTGAATACACACTCTCATAATATAAATCTATATATATATATATATATAATTTACAAGACAGCTCCAGTTACACCGAGCATGGTGGTGCGACGGCGAGGGTAAACCAGAAAGTCCACCGCCGGGGCGTATAATATTACCCACGGAGGGGCGATTAGCATATAGAAATGCGGGGTCGGGACGAGAACGGACCGGACGAGAGCGGGAGGGGACCGATAAAAGTGCGGTCGGGGGGAAGGAAAGGACAGGACGAGCAGTGTGTGTGTGTGTGTGCGTGTGAGTGTACGTGTGCGTGTGTGTTGGTGTGTATTTATATTCTAAGAAACTCCGAGAGAAATGGGCGGAAAGAGAGACCATAATAATAATAATATAAATGCGCGTTAGAAGTTTTTGCGTAGGAGGTCGTATTTTTTCGGTAAATTCACACGAATTCCGCTACCACTGCAATATATACGTATATATATACATATATACATATATACGCAACTGTTGTAGGCGTGTGTAAGCCACCGGTCCCGCGCGGTTTAGAGACCGAAAATCGCTGCATTATGTTAATTCCCGCGCGAAGAAAAAAAAAATAAAAGATTTCTCGCGAGGGATTTGAATACGAAAATAGCAATATAAAGCGAGGAAAAAAGCGCGGCACCCGCTTTTAACGCGATTGCGTTATTTATCGTCCTCCCCGTTTCCCCGATCGCGGTCTTTCACGACTCTAAGCCGTACGGAATTAACGCGCGTTGTATTTCACAGCTGTATACTTTACGTATATACAATATAATATATAATGTATATTATGTATTATTATTATGTACGCCGCGGATTTTTTTTTTCTACAAAACGTTCAAACAATATTCAATACCGCCTTGTTGTAAATAGCGTACACGATATATGTATTTAATATATAATACAACGTATGGCGTTCGACGCGGTAATGGCGTCATTCTCTCTGTATTCCAACGTAGCGGATATTTTGCACTGTAAAAAAGCTATTTTCCGCGAAACGGGATTTCGCATAGGAACTCTTGGGGAACGATGATATTATTATGTTATTGAAATCGTCGTGAAATGCGCTAAATTACGATAGAAAACGGAATTCCTAAATATTATTATATTTGCCATGAACGCGCGTCATGTACCGTTTTGATTTTCAAAGAGGTCGATCGATTACGCATCGAAATAAATCGAGTCGGAGAATAAGTGTTGGAGATCGACTTGCGCGAACGCGAACGATCGTAAATCAATGATAATAGTCATTCGTAGTTTGTTCATTGTTCGGACGCTTTTAAATTCAAACTTTTAACACTCACTCGTTTTTCAATGTACACATTTCGTTTTAAATTGCAAGTGAAATATGTATTGTCAAGTAGTTAAAATTCTCTTATGATGGAAGTACGATTTAAATGGAAAATATGACAAAATACATTGATTACTCGCTGCAATAGCAGTGAGGTATAGCTACGAAAACAATAGTCGAAACTTTTGGAAACCGACGGCACCTGCAGAAGTCGCGCACGGGTATTTTAGTGGTAATCGTTTTGGTTTTTTTTTTTATTTCTACTTACCGCCATCTCGGTGTATACACATATTAATATACCGCACGTACAAATAAGACGACGAGGAAAACAAATATTTTCACATTAAAATATAACCGCACGCACACACAACAGAAGTATATAATATACTCCGCGCGATCGCTCCTAACCGCTACTATTTATTTACTATTTATCCTGCGCTCGGTAAACGTCTCCAACAGGACGATGTATAAACAGCTAATGCGTGTACGGGTCTATAAAATATTATGTACAATAATAACACGGAGCTGGGCTCGCGACGGCTATATCGCTGTGTATATACGAGCGTCGTAAAATAAGAAAAAAAAAAAAAACGGTGTATTTCGCTCGAATTGTTTTCACAATAATTAACGGTCATCGGGTCGCTTTGAAAGTATAACCCTCGACGCGTAACGGTAATATAAGTATATACCTACGACGCATCATGAAAGCAAAACAATAGTAATACTCATAATAATAACAATAATAAACATTGTGTTCGCGCAACAGAGAATGAAAACAATCACCGGTCGCGACGAGAGACTGCAACATTAGTTTCTGCGGAGACATGTGCATTTCACGCGCGTCATAGATCGGTTCGCTAATGAGAATTATACGTATTGTAATCGCGCGATTCGATTGATTTTCAGTTTTGAAAATTACACCACTATAATATTATGTATAATATCGTTTATCCACGTGAAACTATAAAAAAGGATTTCAACAGACTCGGTAGCTCGTTCCCCGGGCCTATACCGAGGAAAACTCTGCGGACCGATCGAGTAACAATAGGAAAACGATTGGGAAGAGTCGCCTTTACGTTTTACAAAAACGTCCGTACACTACATTACGCGGCCACCGGTTAAAATCTTTCGGCAGCCTTCCCTGTCCGGCGCGGCGGCGCTATCCACGTGAGGGAGTCGCCGCGGAGAACTCGATGCGTTATTATTTATTCTGGCGGAACAAATCGGTCGGCGTCGTGCCGTTTACGCGCGCTCGCGATTGTTCAAAATCGCTTGCCGAAAACGATTTTTCCCGTCACATTGTACGTCACGGCGACGTTCGTGAGATACGCCGCCGCCAGAGTTTTCTTTGTCGTCGGTCTCCCGATAACGACCAGTGTGTACATATTATTATTATTATTATTATTATTATATATAAAGTTTTTATGCGACGGATACATTGTACATCCTAACGCGCGATCGTCGCAGTATATACATTGTAGCCGCTTTTGCCCTTTGACCGGAGGACAAAAAAGAAAAGATGAATGCGATAATGTAATAGAAATAAATAAAAAATTACACGTGCATTTTACGCGCGCGCGCTTTGTCGCAATACGATTCCGCGGCTACCGTACATGATAATAGGTATAATATATTATGTAACATATTATAATGTATGCCTGCCTATGTTGACTCGCGCGCAAACGCTTTGTAATAATAACATAATACGATAACGTGTGCTGCAGTTATATAAACCGCTGCAGCAGACGGCCAGAAAAACGCGCGTTTCAACATTTTTTATACGTACACCTACTATACGCGTCGCGGAAACGCGTGTGAATAACACTCTGCGCGCACACATTGTCGCCGCACGCGCGTATAATATCTTTTATGAAGGTATACTGTTTATTTTATTTTTTTTTGTAAACCGCATTAAGTGTCACGATTTACGTCGCGTCCGCAAAAACGAGCTTACGGTTTTACGCGTATGACAACCCAAGTACGCCTAATACTCGTATAATGTATGTTTTATCGCGTGGTTTGTCTACGAGACACCGTGTCTACATGCCCCGACAAAGAACCCAGTGCGTGGGGACAAACCATGTATACGTATGAATATATAATATTATGTTTGTGCTCAAATAATATACATATAGTTACGCCTTCGCAGTCTGCATAAGGCGGTCGCCGGGATTAGGATTTTTCAACCGCGGAGGAAGACGCCGCGAGCATATAATAATATCGAACTAAAAAACTTCTCTCGAGATCGGCTCGAAAATCACATAATATCGTCTCTGTATACAGACTAAATTATATTCCGTAATGGACGACGGTAAATAATATTAAGATTGTGGCACGAATAAACGTTTTACTTTTTCACGAGTCAACATAAATCACCGACAAAATGTATAGAGCTCTTGTAATTTCTATAATATTCCAAAAAAAAAATATTAATAATATATATCGTACGATCGTATAATATTCAAATGTACTGCAATTTATATACGATACGAGTTGTGTGGTACAAACTCTTAAACTGAAAAAAAAAAAACAGTATAGATATTTCGTTATGAGATTTTTTTTTTATCTCCGTCGACAAATCATTTCCGTCCTTCGCCGCGAGATTAAAACGATATACCTATACAGGCCTTGCGTATTATTTTTAGTTATATTATGAGTTTGTTATGATGATGATATACATGAATAAACATTACGAATCGATAGCGTAGTTATACCTAACTATATGTTATTATAGCGTCTTGACTTCTCGAGGCAAAATATTGTTTTCTCTACTAGAAATTATCGAACTTTTTTGTTACTAAAACGTTTCTGTTTTTTTTTTTTTTCGAAAAAATGAAATCTACTACTTTTTACACACTTAAAATGTTCAAATATTCGTACGAAATGCTTATAGTATACCATAATATCCGTCTACCGAATATATTCGATCATCACCAGAGTCTCTGTTACCCCCGCGGTAGCTTTGCCACTGTCACGAACAGACAACACATAAAGTATATTGTAATGACTTATAATATAAACGAATTTACCAAAGAACGCGTTTTCTCGACCGTTTCGTTTTAACCAAACCCATGCGTTTTTCACGTTCCAGTTACACTGTATAATATTATTAGAATATACATAAGATATACTAAAGCTGCACCTATTATAATTTGCAGTGCACGGCACGGCTTGGGACGACTGTAATATTGTTTATATCATTATGAACGTTTGTGCGCCGCGCCGGTACGAGTGCGATCGAGTTGTCATCGCGACATAACGAATACGAACGAATTACGCGCGCCGCACATAAGGCCAATTCGCTATATTACGACGACAAAAATCGAAATAAATATTTTCTTCAAAATTATTAAAAATACCTTTAAAATGTTGTCTATAAACCAGTCCATAATGTAGCGTAATAATTTATTTTGTTATCGTGACATAATAGCCTGTGTGTGTACTTAAAGTTTGGTTATCTGACGCTCGGCCAATACCGACTGTTACAACATACGTTGATGTCATAATATTACACCCGATTTGTTCATTTTAAAATTTAAGATCACAAATTTTTCAATATGGATATTGAAGCATCAGTTATGTACTTTAATATGCAATAATTATTGTTAGCATAATATATATACTTTATATATAATATCTATTTTAAGAAATATTGTTTTTGTTTAACAAATATATAAAAATATCAACTTAAAGTAGAGTTATAAAAAAAGTTCCACCGAGTTCCACTGACTTATTTGACACATTCAAAACAATAGCTTGTAACGAGTATAAAAATGTAAAATACACGTCCCCCCGTTTCCCCCTTTGTGAAATTGAGCGCATTCTTTTAATAAAAACACCTTCAAATATGGTATTTCTATACTACATGCACATCATAGATGTTATGAATATTTACTTCATATAGCATATAAATTAGAATTACAACAGTGGCAAGCAAGAGGGGATTATGCAAAAGGAAAAGTAAAGGAAAGAAAAAGTAAAATAGCGACTAACTATTACAAAGAAATGGGTCTCGTTGTTGATCAGCCAAAACAAGGTGGAGGTAATAGTAACGATGGTAACACGGCACGAAAATTTTTTAAGAATCCTTTGCTTGTTTCTCAAATAACTAAGATTTATAAAGAATTGATAGAAATATATGCTCAGACTGCCTTCATTTTGCGCTGGTGATGACGATGATGTTGGTGATGATGAAGATAATGAGAAGGTCGATAATGACGATGAGGATATGGATGTAGAATAAAGTCTGATTGTAAAATATAATTTGTATACGTATTATTTATTTATATCATTAATTTAAAATACAGAAATAATTAAATGTAAATTATTTATATTTATAATACTAAATAGCATTTGTCCCCAACGAACACTAACTATTTTTTTAAAAGATAATTAAGTCTTTTCATAAACATTTCTAATCAGAATATCAAAAAAACTTCGTTTTATATTTTTGTCGTCGTAATATAGCGAATTGGCCTTATGTGCGCCGGTTGAAAAATATAATATATCGTCGTACGCGTTGTGTTGACGATGTACGTACAAATAAAGCGAACTGCAGTATATTGTAATGAACACCGCCCACGACTGTTGGCGAAATAAAAAAAAAATCGTTTTCGACCGAGTGTCCCGGGAAAACGTCACGCGTTTCGCCGCACGACGAATAATACACACAAACGCTTTGTAAATATAATATGCGCGCGTACGAGAAAATCGCTTTCGCGATTATATTCGCCCTCGGGGACGACGCCCATAAATTATAAATATATATTCATATTTCTACACAGCACCGAATAAATAAAAATATGAGTACTACGATCCGATCCGAATTTTTTTTTTTCACTCTAAAAAAATATATAATATATATATAAGGTAAAAACCTTATTTCCGTCGCGCGACGATCGCTGTACAGTTTTATTATGGAAAGAAAAAAACATTTTTTACGAGACGACGAGTAAGTGCGCATTGCGCCGCGCGTAATCGAAAATATCACAATATATAACAATGTTTTTGATTATATCATATGAGCAGAAAAATCGTGAAAGTACGCGGTGAAATTTACGACGTTGTCGCGCGTTTTCGTGTACAACGTATGTACCGTATCTGTAAATATTAAGTGTTTTTTTTTTTTTTTTTTATCGGAAAAAAACCGAAAATCATCGTATCTATTTGCGTTAGATAAATATTATTGCCTGACAACGCGAATTCAGCAGAAATAGAAGTTCAAAACGGACTCGATCGGGACAATAATTGCAGGAACAACTGTATTCTATTACGTCGTATTATATTTGAATAAATGCGGGGCTAATAAGTCAATAGACTTAATAGAACTCAAATCGACAACATTATTATTACACCAGATAGACTTAAACTTATATGTAACCTCGCCAAATGTCAATGTCTTACCGACGACGCGAATTTATATTGTTCGTCGTACACGCTTATATATTAATTTAATTAATAATACAGTCTCTACGTATATGTCCTGTCCGCACGTGATATATGTGTATTACGATGACCGATGCCAGCGGCATTCGCTTTATATATTATTCTATATATATATATGACGGGGGTGATGATACGTTCGGAATTTATTGCGCTGGATGTTGTAAAACCCGTGGAATAATAATTCGGAAATAGCTAATGAAAACCACTCTCCGAAATTCCGCGTCCGTCTCGTGTGTGTATATACACATAATACGTATAATACTCGTATATATACACACAGATACGGGTTTTATGTACGCCGCGTACCGATACGGCGGTAAAGAGCTGGAAGAAGAAAAAAAACCGAAAACGAAACTATTTGGTCCATTAACTGTATACTGCAGAGTTCATATTTGCTCGGAGGAAATCAAACGACTTCCACGCTATGTTGTTCCTCGCTATATTATATACGTACGTTTCGTCGTACACACGCGCGCGCGCGCACGGCGCTCGCGAGAGAGAGCACATAAACACATGTATACGCGTCCGCCGCCATTTTATATCGGCGCTCATTATTATCCCGTCGAATAGTTTCCGACTTTATGCCGCACGCGCGGTATTTTATTTTTTATTCGATCGATTCCCCGAGACGGTGTACGATATAACATCCTATCTGGACGAGACGACGACGTATATATAATAATATACAAACATATCTATAATATCGTCGAATGTTATTCATACGAAATTTCCACTCGCCGTATGTACCTACATATCGTGTATAATATTTATGATCGACTATATTATTATATATATATGACGTATGTGTACGTATTATACCGCTCGCGATCGTATACATACGTTATTACATGCAGGTTTTTATCATTTATTTATCGGTTTGATTGCTGCGGAACTTTAGTGTTATTGTCGAAAATATAATCGCGTGTAATGTATTTTTATCGTACGCGTTTACGTAGTAAATATATTATAGTTATTCGCATCTCTGACGATATTTTTATACGCGCCGCGAGTCGAACACAATGTATGCGCCGACTCGGTTTTTACAATGCCGAGCGCGTTTTAATAGAAACCGGGAGAGAGAAAAAGGGACATACCATTATAATACTCGTATATTATATATTATTATACATTTGTATTTATATAATATTATAGTCGTGTGCGTTGTGTTGGGTTCGGAGAAGGAGATGGGCGTACGAGGCGACGAGGAATAATAATATATACGAGTGAAAAAACTCCCGAAATGAACGAAATAATAATCGTCGTGACGAATGTGAGAATTTCGAACGCGTATACGAACACGTCAATGGTGCGCATTATACACCAATTATTATACACAAGGGTTTCGAAAACGTGAGAATTCGTATAAATAGGGTTAGAAATCTAAAGATTATACAATGTTATAGACTCGTATATATTATTATAAATAGGTATATAACTCAGACACACACGCACACATATATGTTATATTATACTCGATCGCACACGAGCGTTCGTAACGACCGTTTCTCTGAAACACATTATATTCCAAAATTATGTGTACGCGACGACGCCTGCAGGACGCGGTATATATATTTACCGTATGGTACACGCGAGTGGTATATACATGTATATTATGCGCGTTTGAAAACCCCGTTAATTAGGCCTAAAGGGTTTTTTTTTTTACCAAACATTAAATAATGAAAGAATAGACGTCTCCGACGATAACGATCGTCTTATTATATTATATATATAAATTATATCTAGCTCGTTAGTTTCGGGCGCAGAGCTTACACGTATTATATATTTATATATTATTATACAATCGTTTCCGTCTGCGGCAACGGCCGACACCCGTTTTGGAATTCTTATATATATATATTATGCACTATAAGCGTCGAGTGAACGACGACGGTTGGCTGTGTTTTGTGAAGATAATGAGAAAGAAAAAATAAGGACGAGACGAAAAATCGAGGCGGCTACACGGTCCGCGGAAGCCGATCGACCGTCGCGGTATATTATATATATATTACGTTGAAAAAATAAAAAATAAATATTATATTTAGTTATGGTCACTGGATGCCGGTCCAATTATGCGCGTGCGGTTTACCGCCGCGATTACTGGTTCGCGCGTGGACGTGTTGTTATTATTACTGCAGTGCTCGCCGACATTCGTCGTATATATAACGAAGCGCGCGTGTATCGCACTCGTATATTTTATATATTTTATCGTACGAGAGAGAGATTTTCGGCGCGCGTTGTTATTAATGCGTATGATTCATTGTTATTATCCACGCGCGTGAAAAATATTCCGCGGGTTCGCGTTCAAATCGTAAGTACATCTATAGCGTATAATAATTACGATAAAACGTTATGCGACTATATACTTCTCGCGAGTATATATTTGCGAATTCCACTCACACGACACGCGCCTGGGGTAAACACTCAAACGCACTCGGTATCGAACTCGAACTAGACTGAGTAACGACGAGCCGAACGTCGACTCCGAACCGAACGCGCGTAATACAAACTAATAACTATTATATGGTAAA
Organism: Drepanosiphum platanoidis; assembly: GCA_948098885.1. Taxonomy (NCBI): domain Eukaryota; kingdom Metazoa; phylum Arthropoda; class Insecta; order Hemiptera; family Aphididae; genus Drepanosiphum; species Drepanosiphum platanoidis. Next base: position 7,606,251 of record OX402535.1, read on the forward strand.
ATGAGTACTTGGGTGAAATATGAGTCATGTTACGATTTACTTAAAATCTAAAACAAGCAGAAAAAAACTCACATGATCAGCTAATGACGACTGAAATAATATTCATTAATAACAAAAGTTCGTCATCAATTTTCCGCCCGAGGACTGAAAGCTTTTTGATATTTTCGTTGCGGCTGTTTTGGAAAAGTAAAACTTCGGTTCCGGTTTCGTGACTGTCGATGATCCGTTTCCGCTTTTTATGTTTTATTTATTATTTAAAGTTTATACACTATAATATAATGATTATTACACCCGCTGATTCGATTTAAATCTTATTTTTATTATTTTGTTTTTATTAAGAAATAAAATGTTGCTCTTTATTACATTGTCTTGAAATTAGTCGCGGGTAACTTTTTTCCCATAAAAATGCGGGTTCGGGTTTCGTTTTGCAGGTTTTATAAGATTATTTAATAAACCCTGATAGGATTCCACTTGTGAGGTTCCGGTTTCTAAAATAATTCAACGAGAGTTTCGGCAAGGCTTTGGTTTCATCATTCTTGCTCTAATGCGCGGAAAACTATATTTCCAGATATTTAAGCCGATGATGTAATGATAATAATTTAGAAGTACGCGCTCGCGATCCGACCAGATAATTGTGCGTCGGACAATATAGTATTCAACGATGAAATAGCGTTTTAAAACGACATTTTTGCTACGCTTGATGCAGCTACACTTTACTCCGCGCGCCGCGACAAAAAGTGAACAAGTCACATCGTACACGGTCATTATATACGTATTGCGCGTGCGTTGTACGCGCGCGTGTAAGTAAATAAATAAACACGCGGCGTGTTATACGGCGGATTTCGGCGGCGCGCGCAGGTTTTTTTGATAGATAAAATTAGTATGAAAAAAAAACCCCCGTAAACACGATCTGCAGCAGTCAATGCCGTTGTTATATTATGTATAAGTACCGCGTATTATTTACGTCTAGACGTGTAATCCGCACTGCTGTTGTTGAGGGCACGAGCCATATAAACCATCGCGCGTACAACAATAATAACATATTATTATTATATGTGTCAAGGCCGTAACTGGACCACATTTCCGCGACGGGATTGAATTGAAAATTTATTTTTAACAAAATAACGATTAAAAATTGCCTTGGACGCTGCAGCTCGCCTAAATAGCACTACGCTCAATACAAACGATTAATTATTATTATATATGGGCGATCGAGTTTAATTTTATTACAATCGCGTACAGAAAAAAAATCTATAAAATTTCAACCCCCAAGACTTCGTTCAAATATACGGGCTCGATATGCTATACGCGAACAGCAGTTGGTATGCGATCTGAACGGCAACGAATAACGAAATGACGATGATAATATACTGTTGTGTAGAGACTTGTAATCTGTGAATACCGGTCGACGGGTTAGAAGCGTAAATGTAGTTTTACATTATATTTCTAACGTCGGCGTTGTGTGGAAATATATTATTATATTTTACTTGTTAACGGTTTTCGACAATTGTGTGTGTGATTGTGTTTTCAGAGTCGCGGTCGTCAAGATGACGACAGACGTTGCGAAATGAACTATTGTTTAGTATACATTTATTACAATTTCGAAAATTAATTTGCACGAAATTTATGTTTGTTTATTCGGAGAGAAGACGAAGTGCGCACGGCGAATATTCTATACATCTTCATATCGTATTTATTTTCTCATTTTTTAGATAAATGTATTCTTCACATACTTTTCTGTGCTTTGGTGAACGAAACGTTTGTCGCGGTTTGTAAAATCGCAAAAGAATACATTGCGACATAGCGACCTTCGAAACGCGCAACAATATTATCCGAAAAGGATAATTTAATACGTACGTATTATACGTATTGTTTAGGTATGTACATGGATATAATGACGCGTTCACGCGTGAAAACGCAATGTTTCGCACGATAACCGCGGGCACGAAGAAAACAAAACCGTGTTTAGAAATAAATTATATAGGAAAAATATATATACGTATATATTGATAACGCGTGTCGAAAAAACTTTAAAAAATCTGTGTACCTGTACATTGTGTTTGGAATTTCAATTATAAACCGCAAGGTCGAGAAAAATATCTACAAGACAATGACAAAACGATAGTATTGCGCGCGCATAGAATATAATATCTAATATTGTGATAACGAAACACAAAAATGATTTATTTTTCGTCGTTTTATCATATATAACTTTGTAGCCACATATTGGTGTATGCTCGCAGCAAAACATATTATAATAACAACAAAGTATATTTTAACAACTCGTATTAGTAGTCTTGTGTTGGATATATTATACTGAATTGACGATTTATCTTAAAATATCTGAACATATTTCGCGACGTTTAATATAACTCGAAGTTTCCATTTTTTACAACAACGTTTGTATAACAGTATTTCATATTTTTTAGTACATTTAACGAAAAATTCATAAACACTAACGTCGTGCACCGCGCCGCATAGATATTTTATTATTATTACTATTTTTTTTTTTTTTTTTTTTAATACAATATATTCTCAGAACGAGAGGCTTCATAAATCGTAGCTATTATAATATGAATAATTCAAGAGTTAAGCGTAAACACCCGTACAATATTATAATGATAATTATTTCTAATTTTTTTTTTTCGCTTATTTATTTCTAAACGAGTATACTCGCATACACGCCGTAATATATACGTACTTATATATATATATATATATTCGTGAATACATTTCATTAAATTTTGTTCACGACTGTAACGCCACATAAAATCTGTCGGCGTTATAACGCTGCACTCGATTCGCAATAGTTACAATGCAGCGGCGGTTATAATTATGTTATAACGATTATATACATCTATACATCGTATACTCACGCTCACATTAAAATATATTATAAATATTCGTGAAGCGACGGAATTATATATACATATATATATGTGTATGTAAATAAGCGCTGTCTTGTAAAATAAAATCAGATTTTCAAATTAACGACGAAAAAATCACCGGGACATTTTGCATGTAAATTGTTTTCAATGTATAAATTATAGAATTAAATGTATATATATATATAAACTCGTACGTACCAATTCAAAAGTATTAAAGCGTTAACATATATAACGCATAGCATATATAATTAAGTATTGAGTAATAATTCGAATATTCAGCAATCCGAATAAGCTGATAGCAACGGGACGCTGCGATTAACGTCAAATGACAACCATATATAATATAACTCGTACGCTCTGTCCTTAAAACGCGTGTGTATTATTATATGGTAGGTAATATAATAAAGTAATAAATATTGTCGTGTACATTCGGATCTACAGATTATAATATTTCTGCGATCCCAGTTCGGGTGTCGTTTGATTTTTAATTTTTAATCTTCTGTTATTTTGACTACGAAAAACGAATTCGACAAAAAAGAGTGAATATTTTAAAACATTTCTGCAGACATAATTCTCTCTCTTTCTCTCTATGTTTATACATAATTGATCAATAATATGAATATTCGAAAATAGGTAAAAATTAAATAAGTTTCGATGAGTACAAGTACAACAAAATCAAATGATACATTACACAATAATATTACACGATTTGAGTGGCTCGTCATTTTTTATAATAGAATACGGCTTCGTATAATATTACAGCACCTCGTTTAGTTTTTTTTTATTTTATTTATGTTTAATAGTAATCGTTTTATTATTATTATTAGAGCACTATTTTTTCCAAGTCACCTTGAAAGATTTTCGGGATGGTATGGTGTGCGATAGATATCAATAGATTCTCGTGAAAGTGGATATCATGTTCAATATAATATATTCTATTTAGTTATGGGAGTTATGGGCTTGTTTAGCTTGCTGATAGATCAATGAGATGAGATTGTATAATACGCTTAACACAGTAAAAAACGAATATATAGTTTGGATTTCATCGAACAGGAATTTGATCGTCTCCGATTGACCATAATAGCTATAATAATATTATACACCTATACGTCGTATAGTCGCTCGTATGCATAATAATTAAAAAGAATTCGCTCTGAATAGCAGTATATGTGATTATGTGTAGAAACCCAAATAATAATTCGAGAATCTCTTATGATATTTGTAAATACAATATATTTATACTTTGGTATCTATATATTCGTAATATTGGCCAGTATAAATTAATACCTATCAACGATCGTAACACTATACGTACCGCGATATTTGTAACATGTATGAGGTGTACTAAATATCATATGTTTAGAAACCTAAAACTATCTGCGTAATTCAGAGACCGTAATCATATAGCAGGACGAAATAATATACTCATTTTTACACAGTTTTGATCGTTTGCTCAGGCGTTTGATAAATAGCCCGCCGATTCGACTCGTCGTGTATATATATATATATAAATACGTAAACTCGCTATGGAAACGGGGTGTGTTTCCAGTCGTCCGTCTGCGCATCAGTCACATTATATATATATATATATACTGTTACTCTCTCTGCCCTCGTCGGCGTATACACACACACACACACACTGTTATAATATATACGGTCGCCGCCATCCCCGCGCACAATCACCAGTCGGCCCCGGACACGCGTATAAATATAATATATACGTATACTTATGTATATACATTTATATATATATAGTCGACCGTAGTCGGCGGCGGCCATCATGGCGGCGGCATTCCATTTATACAAGCGAGTGCGCGCGCGTGTGTTTCAAATATCGTATATTGTGGCGAGGACGACGCGGTGCGGAGTGTGTTTGGGGCGACGGGCAGACGATTATAAGACGGCGACCGACTGGAGCCAAACGAACGACTGCGATCGTCTTCGAATAGTGAGAGAGTGTGTGTGTGTGTGACGCACACGCGAGTTCCGGCGCGACACAAGCCAATGTGTCTTTTGTGTGTGTGTGTGTAAATTATATAAATTGTATACGCTTTGAGTTTGCGCCGCGAAAGTTTTATATAGTTTTTTTTTTTTTTTTGGTTTTTTTTTTTATATCTAGACGCGCGTTATCTCTAATATATATTATTATACTCTCGCGACGAAGGGAGACATATAAATTATATATATATATAGAAATAAATTCTTTTGTCCGAGCCATAGTTGTTTGTCTTCTCTTCCGATCGTATAAATATCTATAATAATATATTGTACGCGATAAAGCCGCCGCCGCCGTTATTCTTTGCGTCGTTTCCGGATTTTTAATACCGCGCGCGTACGACGCGACGCGACGCCGAAAGAAAACCGAAAGCGTTTTTTTGTTTCGTATTCCGACAAAGAATGATAAAAAATACTAAAATTATATTATTCAAGCGCGGGAGAGACGAAAATATACACTATACGGCAGTGTTGTAGTCGCCAGCGCACGCACACGCGTCCGTCTACAATCGTGTAACGTGTGTAAAATTGCGCAATAAAAATGCGAATTTAACTATTAAAAAGAAATTATGTGCGCGCCGCCGCTTGCATTCGCATCGACATGCGCTGCGCCAGTCCATTCATAAAAAAAAAAAACCGCGCTCTTTCTAAATCCGCGCGAATTTATAGAATAATATTCTATACGGCTGGTATACGTATTATAATATTATAGTCTCTAAAAGAAGGATTGACATATTTAAACCACTCTTTCCGCTCAAAAATACAAGAGAAGTAGATAATAATTGTGATTAGTCGTATGATAGATTACCATCTCGACCGAGTGTATTAGATTTGTGCGTGGAGGCGTATCGAATATTTCGGAAAAATTAATCACTTTCGGAAAACGAAATGAAATTCATTGATTGCCGTAGGAAAATCTCGAGTCGAGATGAACAAATAATATAGAGAATATTATAATATGCGGTTATTACTCGTACATTGTTCTGTAAATAGTGTCCAATAGACACTATTTATCTTACAATCGAATAAAGTACAAATAATTACTCGTACTTTCCTATTGACAGCTAGGTGTACATATGATTTTCAATTTTCAATTGATTTGGAAAAAAAAAACCAAAATTTAATTTATAAAACGTACTTTGATAACGATACGATTATAAAAGTATAAAACTTTAGTTTCAATATGAAATCATTTTGTTCTTCGTAGCAACGATTTTTATCGACGCGTATTGTTACACTGTATATATTTTAATTGGATACATTCTCGTTTCGATTGAAATAATACTACTACCACTACTACTACTACTACTAATAATAATAATAATAATGTGTCACAAATATTTTAGTGCTTTTCGGTTTTTGTCGTCAAACAAGCTATAGCACAAAGACGAACAACACATATAATAATATCTTGTAATCACATAAAATATTTTATTATATCGTGCACAGAGTTCAGTAGGTTGTAGCTCCGTTATTCTCCAATATACATGTAATAATACGCGATTTTCGAAATTCTCCGGTCCTCTGCGAACGCAGTTGTTTATCAAATACCAAGTGTAAAATATCCTGTATCGTCAAGACACTCGTCACCCGTGTAAATATAAGCAAACTACGAGGGGCATAAATATATAACGTTTCACATCAAATGAAACATTTCGCACATGTATAATATAATATTATATTATTTCCGACCGCGATGCTTATACGCAACGACAACAATAACGCTCATCGTCGAGCCGTGCCGTATAAAACATAAATAATAAAACGCATTCTCGTCGAAATGAATTTTAGTTTTTTTTTTATGACTCGCGGTGTACCTACCTACCTATATTGTTTTCGAGTATTACACTGCCGGCTTATGGTGTTTGTGTGAAAACGTTTATAAAAAAAAAAAAAAAATTGTTGGATAAAATAAAAATAATAAAACCACACAACAATAGTGTGTGTGTGTGTGTGTGTGCACGCGTAATCCCATCGCGTTAAACTAAACGCGGTATTATGTTATTAAAAAAAAAAAATGAAATAATAATCGTTTCTATACAGGTATAAACAGTGAAATAAACGTATGTGTATAGTTTCTTGGTAAACAAATATCAGTCTCTACTGTAACAGAGTTTTCAGAATACTATTATAACGATATAATGACGTACTCGTATGGAAATAATGCAATTAAGTATAATAAAAAAAATAGTCGCCGCGATTTTGAAATTTTCTCTACTAATGTATTTCGTTCAAAACTAATCATTAAGGACAACCGACAAGATTTCATAACTAATTCTATTCCCGAATACCCGTCTCCTAGAACACTCGCGGGCGACAGTGATGGCCCGAGGACCTGAACTAATTTAAACACCGCCAAATCCTCGATCCAAGTCGAAGTATCATTACTGGATCTTCTATTCACGACATCGAGCCATATATTATTATTGTGTTAACCGAGAGAGAAACACTTTCACTCGTGCTTATATTAAAAATAAAAAATATTTAGAGAGTATAGCAAAAAAAAAAAACAAAAAACGACTAATGATTGCGATGCACGTGTCACGCATATGTGTGAATTCGCCATAACTACTCGTGTTTGAACCGACTTGAAAGACATTTTTCGAGTAAGAAAAAAAATGTACGTCATGTAAAATATAATAATAAAACAAAGTGCATACATTATACGCAATGCCATACATAACGCAGCAGACGATGAACGCGGCTACAAAGAGTGACAAACACAAATTTGTTTTTGCACATGGTCATTTTTGTCGAAGGAGTTTTATGTCATAAAAACGCTTGTTTAAATACGCGGTTATAATTTATTACGAAATAAATTAAAGGATATTTTGTTCGAGCGTATATGTACGTTATATAGCGCGTAACGGCGGCGTGCCGCTGCTATTTCACATTCATATTTTCTTGTTGAGATGCCAAACGCACTGCTGTGGTTTCAACAAAAGTATTTATAATCATTATATGTAATTCATATCACTCGATTTCAAAAGTATTTCGTTTTATTTTTATTTTTTAACAATAATTCCGCCGCACACGACTATATAATATCGTGTAATTTAAAACCGAAATGCATTTACGGACTTCAATTTCTCATAATAATTATAGTATTCGTAAGTATTGGATGTACATTTTTTAAAATTTTCTTTTTTTTTATGCATTCTTATACGTTTAAATACCCATCTAATTACATAATAAATAATAATATTATGCTGCTGATCGATTAGTTTTATAACAATTTAGAAAATAAATATAGAATAGAGCCATCCGGGCTTCGAGTCCTAAAATAATACAGGACGTACTCAGACACGTCCTACGCCCAAACTTTGATTATCATATTCGTGAATACATTGTTATTTGTTTTTCAATTTAATTTCTTACAATAGAAATTATCTACGTTCGACTTCGCTGTTATAGAAATAAGCTAGAGCGAACGAACTCTCGTTACGAAACAATAAACATTACTCGATATTTTACTGGTGCACTTCCCGCCGATTGGAGCTGGTGCGTCTCTAAAAGATATACGGCGGGCGATGACGACAACGACATACGTAATGGCAATGTTCATCGTATCAACAATATATGCTGTTTAAAACCGAACACAACGACAATTATTAATAATACACTATCGTTACAAGCTTCGTGCGTGCGTGTGCGTGCGTTTAAATTCAACTCGACTCGTCTCCGCCAAAATTAACGCAAGCGCGCGCTAATGAAACAAATTACACGCACGATTAATTGGTTTTCATGTGCGTCAATGAACGAGAACATCGTCGACATGACGTATACGTACACCGAGCATTTATTATTATCAACTAATTTCACTATGCCGCAGCTGCTGCAGTGACGATACACGCGTGATCGAATGCATCGCAGACGCCATTATACAGAATATATAATATGAATATTTATAGACCAGAGGTTCTCATAACCTTCGTACCGTTTTCAAGTAAAAGTCTATGACTTGCACTGACTTCCGCCCGTGTAACGACGACGAAAAAACAATTTTTGATTTTACCGTTATCGGATACGATCGCCACGAAAACCTGACACCAATATTAATAATTGTGTAAAAAAAGTCATTTTCTTTGTGTTAATTTCATACGAATTCAAAGCCCATCAAGTCTGATACGAGACTCTTATTGGAGTCCCATCATCGACCCCCGACCGGCATACGTATTATCATATTATCGTACCTATAGATGTATATTTTTCCCGACTATATAAACGCATTGTCATTACGGCAATAAATTATATTTCAGATATATTATATACCTTCGACTGTATGCCGTCGTGGCGGTGCCAGGTGTTTTTTTCTCCCACGTCGAGAAAGAATCGGACAATATATTATATAAATATTTTTTGCAATGATTGTATAATGGCACTATTGTACGCTTTGATACAGCACAGAATATCTAGTGGAGAAAATGTTGTACTGTTTCACCATCGTTGATAATATCATTATTATATTTTCGTTTTGTTTTTAAAACGACACGTTTTTTCATTGAAAACACATAATTAGTTTTTAGGAAACGGAGATTCGAGGAATCAATACAGGACTTACAGACAGGTGTACGGCACAGGCCGTACCCGTGCGCACGCCTGTCACTGTACGGAACACTTAACGTCACTCGTCGTTTCAATAAGACGATGTACGAAGCCGTTTCGTAAGGACTCTCGCGGGACAAATGCGTTAAAGTTTTCGACACTCGGCCGTTTGCCGTACGTATACGTTTGTCGCGTTAAAGTTGTTAATTACGAAGATATCGCGCGAACAATATAATAATAACATATTATTGCCATACGCATAGACATATTAAAACATGCTTTATAAATACAACGTCTCTATTTTTAATCGCAACCGCGGCGGTAACGGTGGTCCAAATCGAATATATAAATATATATATATATATATATTATATACAAACATCGCGTCGTCGAGTGTTTTAAGAGCCGTCGTCGTAGTATTTATAACGGCGGCGGAGGCGGCCACCGCGACGCGTAAACAACGGATACTGTTGTGTTGGCTCTAGACAAAAAAATATACTATACGATTCGACGGGATCGCGCACGCATTATAGCGTAACACTCGTATATTCTGTTTTCGTGTGTTTTTGCACCTCGAAAACAGTATTATCTATCGCGTGTGCGATCTGTTAGTGCTTTGCCGTCGCTATATTATGCGCGTTACACCGATGGCGTAACAATAATACGATTTAAAAAATATAATCGAGAAAACGCGCGCGCGTCCGAAAAATCTATCGAAACAATAATAAACAACTGTAGACATGTGTGTACACACACTGTATATTTGTATATCACGAAACATACACAACGTTTATATACCGGCACCGCGCGCTCAGCAGTATAAATATACGCACGTCATCGCGGCGTTTCCGTCGATTTCGTTTGGTATGATATCGTATTATCAGTCGTGAAAAACGTTCTCGACAAATCGAAGAAGTATTTTCCGAAAATGTAAAAAAATTTAAAGCCAAATTGAAACTTACTGCGACTATTATATCCGTGCGCGGTCTCTCCGATCTCCAAATGAAAACGCGCGTCAAAATCTGAGCTGACAATAATTATGTTTTGGTACGAATGTGTATGTCTATAAAAAAAAACGCGTTATACGATTTTATAAACTCGAAAAATTCCACACTATAGTTGGTATAACATAATTTAAAACGTACCTTGTAACGCGCGCTTTCCTCTTCTATATTATTATAAACATTATGTGTCGGTTGCGGATATTTGAAATCTACCGCAAACATTTTATCGGACACCCGAAAATAAATCGAAACTATTTTTCGACTTTAATACGTTTACGCGTCTTGTAGTTTTTGTTTTTTTTTCCCCGGCGGTTCACCGACTGATAAAATTATATGGCCGAGCGTATGTAATTGTATTACCGACGCCACGGACCGGGCCGCGCACTTATTTTTCACGGTGTTATTATTTCTGCTGCTTTTTTTCTGCGGTCGTCGTAAAACCCAAATGTAGGTTATCAACGCCGCCAGTAATAAATAAAATCGAACGGGCAAAAAAAAAAAAATGTATGTAAAAAATCGTTTCGACGTATAAACGAATGGAAATTATGGCTTCCTCGCGATATTATTATATGGCGTTTTCCGAACGCGAAAGGCGTTTTAAGGATATTGCTTTGAGGGTCCAACCCCGGCAGTCTAAACACTTCTATATATATATATATACACAATACTCAGACGATGAACGCAATAAGCCCGATAGAGTAATAAATTACGAAAAATAAAATAAAGTTTTTTATTCTGAATCCATCTTGTTTAGATAAAATCGTAAAAAGTAGATAATATTATATATTGGACCCATCTTCGCTTTATATAATATAAACTATACCTATATACTTGTCACGGAAAAAATATAAAAAAAACAAATTTAATTAAAATATAATATGCGGCTCAAAATCGATTTTAATCAATTCTCGGCGGGTTTACGGTATAATTAATATTATATGCAAGTTAAGCGAAATAAAACTGATTATAAAACTCTACAATTTACCATGCGTAATTAATAGTTATGATATACACATCGAGCGAATTATATTTAATTTGACATTATTTGTTATAACCGAAATAATGATTAAATATTTTTTAAATTTTTTTTTCCAGAACCAATTTACCACTACACATTTTCATGGCGATTACAGTGACAAAAGTCGAAAAAAGTATTTCACACGACGTGAGTGCAGCAAAAAAATTAATATTTTTATTACATTTTGTATGGATTTTGTACGTCATAATGGCAGTTAATAATAATAAGGATAACTTTCACAAACAGGCAGTGGCCGTACATGCGGGGGAAAGGAGTTTCGAGATGAATCCACCATCGAACCGAAAAAAAAAATCACTAAAATCCGCGATTCAACGTGATCATGTGCGTTGTAATTTTCATTTAAAACGAACAGAATGTTTTCGTTTTGAGGAAATTTAATGTCTTTTGGGAATTTCCAAAAACACACATACACACACACACACAAGAAAGAAAGAAACATTTTCATATAGAACGCTATGGCGGTTATGAGTAAATCGTTTTAATTATTTCACTCGTCGTCGTCGCGTTCAATTTTAAATGACAGTAACGGCAGACGTCTACATCGATTTGTTTATTGAAATCATAAAACCGAATTTATAATATAATATAATAGATAGGTCGGTGTATTTTATCGTCAAGTTTTATTGATACTTGTATCGGTTGATATTAAAATCGTTGTTATTTTGTTCGAAAAACTCATAACAGTCTAAAAACAAGTTTTCTTATATATTTTAATTTAGTGGACACAGGTACTCGTGTATACGTATTTCCATGGTCGTATAGTTATTAAAATATGATAATTGAGATACGGGAATTTCAAACGCGACGCGCGACGTGATGGGAAACGAGTACTTACACACATGCGTATTATTTGGAACCCCCTCGCCCGGGGGAGAGGGCTGCCGCGAATATAGGCATTTTCGCGAATACGTTTCCTAAGCATAATAATATATTAATATTTACGTACTTTATTTGATGAAATAACTCCAACGAGTTCTGTGTATTACCACACGCAGTGTATGAAAAAAAACGTTACACGCGATGTAGAATTTTATTTATAACCGTATTGCGTTCTTCACCAGTTGAATTTCCTTACACTTCTTGTAATATTTATGTGTTTTTTTTTCTTCTTCACAGGTTCCGGCTGTACAATTTCAAAAGAGTTCTCGGTCTGCGGCCGCACGCGTTGGTGCCGCCCAACCCAACAGGATAACAATAACAACCGCCGATCGTGGGATTTTAAAAGTTAACAGACCGCAGATACGGTTTTTTGTTTGTTTTCATTTTCGTAACGATCTGCACGATATTCGGACTGCAGCGCGAGTCTGTGCGCGTTATAATTAAATGTATTCTCGCGAAGCTTCTCCCGATAATATAACTCCGACTTTTTCTTCGTGTATCCTTCTTTTATTATAGTTACTAGCTGACCCGGCAAACGTTGTTTTGCCATATATTTCTAGTGAATTTTGTAGTATAAAAAATAACCGACTTATTGTAAGTATGTGACGACGGCGGCGCGCGGCGTCTACGATTGAAAGAGGAATGGAACGCGCACGAACGCAATTGCGGTAAAAGTTATGTAATAATATATGACGTTGCGAAATCCGTATCTTTTGGTAAACATCGTCGGGTTTTCGCTTTAATTGTATACGCCTATCGAGCTTATCGACCAATGACAAAAGATTCGCCTGCGATCGTATTCGACCGTCTAATGATAAAAGTTCTATTGTATTCGTTCTGTTGTTCATCGCACGCACGCAATTTCTGTAAAAGTTATGTAATAATATGAAATTGCAAAATCAATACCTTTCGGTAAAGATCGTCGGGTTTTTCGATGACATAATCAAATTTATATTTTATATAAAATGCAAATTACCACGCGCTCGCTGATCGTTGCGTCTCAAAATCTAGCACGCGCGTGAAAAGTTTTTCCCGGTATGAGGGAGAAATAACGTTCTTCATTTTCAACTCCTTTCACCCCCATAGGGGTTGAATTTTGAAAAATAAGTAAATAGATTTTTCATTATTTGATTTAATCGAGAAATAACGTATTCCATTTATAACACATTTTACCCCTTCTAACACCCTTAGGGTTAATTTTCTTAATTTTTTTTCCGTAAGACAAAAAAAAGAAAAAGAATTAGCTAAATCGGTCCAGCCGCTCACGTGTGATGAGACTACCTGGTAAATAGGGATTCACTTTTATATAATATTATTTTTACCGATTTCAATCTTTTAAAAGCAAAATTTTGGAAATCGGGCGACGTGGTGACACTCCGGAAGGTATTTGAAATAACTCTGTGAAAACAAATTGGAAAAAAGTGAAATAGCGTCGTCATAAAATGGGAACATGAAAATTGCCTGTTATATATATATATATAAAGGATTTCTATAAAAACGTACACCGTTATGATATTATAACATACGACTAGTATTACATCACTTAAATATAGACCAAAGATCCACTGTATTGTTGTTTTATAGTTTTGATTTTTTCAAAAATGAATTATTTAGATAATAATTAATTTCTATATAGTTTCCTTTGCCAATAAACGTTGTGTGCGTTCGTATGAAAATATTGAAAATCAATTCACTTCTGCAGATAATATGCAGAAGAATTAAAATAAAATGAAACAATAATATAATATTATTTCTCTTTTTTACCGTTTGTCTGTCTTTATAATAATATAATATTGTACTTGTTCGACATTCATTTCCAGCCATGCTTTATTGTTATAGGATATACATTTGATTCTGCATCACAGGATGGATATAAGCAGCGCAGCATTCAAGTAGAGGGACTCTGCTTTAAAAAATAAATAGCGTTCCAATCGATTTTTATATATTTTTTAAGTAGCATAACCAATATAAAATGAGTATGTTACTTACTCGTGTATATTAATCGTAAGCGAGCGCGCAGGTTATTTCGATGAATATATTATATCATAAGCCGGACCTCTGTACATTACAATATATTATATTATGTTCACGATGAGTGTTCCGGTCACGTCAAGTCGACACCACGTATATCGTGTCTGGCGGACACGTGCAGCAGACGATCACACGCGTTTCGGTCGAAAGAAAACTTTTGTCGCAGTGACGTCAGACAGTTGTGTAGGAAATTACCAACGTATACGCGATGGTGTACATTATATTCTATAGTATAAATGAGTATTATACTTAATAGGCGGCTTGTACGCGTCCCGTTTCTAATAAAATCCTCCTGTTTTTCAACTCTGTTATCGGGTAACAAAGCGGTAGAGCGCATTTAATTTTGTTTTCCCCGCGATTGCCGTCACGATAGCGTTCAATCCAGCTCTCGTTTCGTTAAGTAAAAATGCGATTCAAACCGCGCGACTACAAAATCTACTGTTTGATGAAAAACGCATTGCGTTTTGAACAATTTCCATCTGTAGAATGTATCGTAATTGGCATAATATATCCGCTGTTTAAAAGAAAAGTAAATTATACGTAAATTCGATTTACCGTCGCGCGTCGTCGGGAAAATAATAAAAAATAATCATACAAAAGGCGGTACCGATGATTTCGTTTTTTTTTTTTTTGTTTTTTTAATTAAACAACGATCGTTACTATTTCTAAACAGGAAAAAAAAATGTAAATTATTATTGTTTTATGGTAATACGCGAGAGTTTTCGTTTTATGATTTAATTTTTTCCCCTCGATTCGTAGGAAAAAAAAAATGTCCCGTTTATTTTCTGTTTTTTTTTTTTCCATTTTTTTTTATTATGGTCGCCCTCGCGCCACTTTAATACGCGCTTGGATAACCGGCGTGCTATATAATATAATATACACCGCTCGGAGTTCGATTAAAAACAAAAATAAATAGTACACATTATAATGACGAGAAAACTGCTCGCGTGGGGTCTCCGAGTCGCCGGCGTATATTATACACATCACACAACGGCGCGTATAAAACATATAATATATTAATGAATCCGAGTAATAAATTAAACGCGCGCCACCGTATATATATATATATATATATATATGATTATACATGAAAAACGCATCGTACAAACCCGATTACGTACACCATATATATATATACATTATTAGGATATTATTTATCGAAGACTGCGCGAGAAATAATGATAATGACGAAAAATAAAAAAAATTCTGTCGACCGAAACGGTTTTTTGTCTTAAACGTTTATCGTACCTATAATATCATATTATATTACATAAATTATACGGATATACGCGCGTTGGTGATTTCCATCCGGGAGCGTTAATATACGACGGACGTACCTAAGTGTGTACGAACACGACTGCATACATTACACAACATATATATATATATGTTATTACGTCGTTGGTATTCGGGAGCGGTGTATATATATATATATGTATAGTGTGCGTACGTGCACCCGGAGCCACCCGTAAATGCGAAGAAACGACGACGCGGGCGGAGGCGACTGAATAACAATAATACATATCCTAATTAAGAGCTGGTTTTTTATCCAACCCCTGTTTCGTATAGTTGGCCGGGTATAATGATCGCGGGACAAACGATATCGATAATCGTAAAACGATCCACGCGCTCACCAATAGCGCGGAAACGCGTCCCCCTCACATACGCGCGCGCGCGCGCGCTGATTTTCTCTTTTCCCGTCTCGACGGAGAGAAAAACGGGTCGCACAGCTCGGGAACCGCCGATTTTATACAATAACGTAAATAATATATACGTACCTAAATATTATAAACGAACGCGCGACGATGACGGCACAGCTCCTCGCAGGCTCGCGATTAAAGCGGAACGCGCATATCGGATTCCGAGCTCGGATTATGACCGTCGACTACCGCCGCAGCCGCGACAATATATGTAGCAATGGAAACCGCTCGCGTCCGTACGTGTATATACGGGATACATAAAAAACACTATATTATGTATATAATTTCTGCCGTTTGATTACGCGAGCGTTTAACGCGTTTATAATACGCGCGCGGCCGTAAAAACGATTGAATTATTTTTTTTTTTTCCCGAGCGAATAAAAAAGCAAATATTATATTATCGTCCCGAGCCCTCCTACGGCGCGACGACGGCGGCAGCGACGACGACGGACCGGCGCGGCGCGGCGCCCATCGTATTATATAATAATAAGTACCTGTAATGACGCGTCGGCCATTGCCGGTATCAAAAACGATATTTCGTAAAATAATATAATCGTGTTGCCCACGCCGGGTGCTGCAGCAGTTGTACTCGTATATACCTGTCGGCATTTTTTTAATCGAATATTTTCTTATTTCTCTTTAGACACGGAAAAAACGTACGATTTTCGACGCGAACGCAATAACGTGATATTGTGTTCGAATAACGTACATAATATAAATATATAGGAATATAATATATGCTTGAATAGAATACGAGCAAGCTGCCGCCGACGACGATAAGCCGTCGTCGTCGGTTTACAAAAATTTAATTGGTCATAAAAATGGCACCTATAACGAGCTATACGGCACGTTCTTTAATTGAGTTATAAAAACGAAATTAACATCTGCTGTACACGACGGTAATTGTGTTATATATATATACATACGTGTGCGTGTATATTACATTTGTCATGTGCGAGTTTGTGTGGAAAATTAATTTGCACGCCGCCACGTACGTTATATTTTACATAATGTGGAAACCGTTTACAGATGCGGCGAGTGCATTTCGACAGGACTTGAGCGCCCCGTGGTCACGGAGCGAATTGAAAATTTCGCGTTTTTCGATTTTTCGTAACGTGCTTATATAATAGATTAGTGGCACCTGCCTGCAGAAGATTTACGCTTAATGTTTTTTAACGCCCGAGAATTTAATATTATAACAATATATTTTATCGCGTACGGATAACAAATCAAAAAACGATTTTATATAACTTTCCCCACCGGCCGGCGCGGCGGCGACGTCGTAGAAAATGTCTCTCTCCAACAATATACCTGCAGGCGGTCCGCGTATTGTTTTCATCTGGCCCATAACGTTAAAATTTAATAACACTCCGAAATATAAAACATAAAAGTAGTAAAAAAAAAAAAAAAATCACTAAAACTCTAAGAAAACGTTCACCTGTTTCACCACATTCTACTAGTAGATGAGCGTTAGATGAGCAGAAGCTCGGCGAGTTTTTCAAGAAAGTATTAGAAGAATAGAGCATATACTTGTTTAATATTTTCACAATTTAAAATTATAATATTACGCCTATATACGTAGTTTATTATTTAATATATGATTAAAATAGGAATCTACATGTTCGAGATTTCTTTTTCATCGGTATAGTTGGAACAAAATTGAGGACAATTTATAATAGTTAATGACGAAATTTAAGGTCGATGGTTAATGTTTATTACCTTTGCAATGTCCAAATTATTTGTCTCAAACCGCTTCTAGATTTGAACATGTAACATATTATAGAGATATAATATTAATGATACCTGTTTCTCTGTTATATCGAACGACACTCGTTTATTTTGGTAAGGTGTTTTTTTTTCTTTCAATTTTTGTAATCAAGTTTTAACTGTTAATGAAAAAAAAAAAAACTACGTTATATACATGTTAACATTATTAATTTGTAATATTTTACGTACCTAAATCCTATAGATAAATTATATACCACCCATACTATAAATACGATTTTTTTTTTTTTAATGAAAAAAAAAATGGTCGTATAATTTTTTCTGTGACCCACAAGCGTGAGTTCTTTTTTTTGAATTTCAAAAATTGCCTCGGTATATTATAGTGACTATATATTTGAGTATTTATCATCCCTGACACTTACAATAATATTTACGATTGTACGATTTATGTTCACTTTCACTGTAGTTCGTCTAGTTACGCTGCGAGTGTATAAAATTGTACACATAAACGTGTAAGTATACATATATATATATATTGTGAAATTAAATGTATTTTTCAAGTACTTAAACTGTAAATACTTATTTTTTTGTTCGTAATTTTTATAAAAATATTTTAAAACTCCAAAACCTAAAAGTATTATCGAAATTGTGAGAAATAAATCCAGAACTACACACATTTACTATTATAATACACTGTATTTGTAAACTTGTTTGCCCTCAGAATACTTAGGAAAACTCAAAATCAAATGTATAAAAGCACCGAGTACCCGGTTTTATCTATCGCCGGTGTTGTTTTAACTTCTATACGCAAATCCAAGTACACTATATGATAATAATCACAAAAATAAATATTGTCGACACAAACTAGTGCATAATATTATAATATGTTGTTAAATACCGACGAGAATTCGGGGAATAACATTGTAGAAATCGTTCATAAGTCAAATACATACTTTTGAGAGTCGAAAAGGGATAGCGAGTCCTTTTGATAAATCCTTTTGTTTCGCGTGCCGTCAACATTTGCCTAACGTGTCGTACTCGAGCCGTATACATGGCTCTCCTAGCTGCACTCGCGACAACATACACGCATACTCCGATAACGGAGACGACTAAACTGTACGATACCTATTACGTTATAATATGTTACATATACTATACACACACGTCGCAGCTGCGGCCGGCGTTTAGTTTCTCGTCGTGGTCGATGGGTATTTTTAAGCGGGAAAACGATATTTCGGATAAAAGAACCGATTGGAAAACAATGCCGCCCCGACGGGGATGACGACATGCAGTCGCGCCGTCGTCGTATCGCCCCCGAGGCCTGCTGCTGCAACGCCGCGCACTGCAGCGACTATTTTTAAGCGCTATAGTCTTTATACACACCGTGCCCGCGGAGACCGGATGACGGAGCAGTGCAGTCAAGCCGAATGAAAAACCGTCGACTTATATTTGGCCGTCTAATTTTATACGTAGTGAAACGCGCGCGACAGAAAACCACCGCGTGTAATATAATAATTATTACACGTATAATATAATAAATCGTCGCAAACGCGCGAGGTAATATTATGTATTTTTATACGCACGGCGTACAATATAATTTGTAGTGTACACGAGTGTCCGTATACTTACACGCGTGTTTTCAGAGAAAATTACTACGATAAAAAGATAAATTACCCCACCGGCGAGGCCGTAAAATGTAATACCCTCTACTTCTAATATATACGAGAAAAACGCCGCTTCTGCAGCGCGGCCCATAATTTTATCCGTTTCCTTTTCCAGATACACACATATACGTATATATATATAAACCGGAATTTATCACGACTGTGCAATATACGCGCGGGCGTGCGGTGTTACGACTCGTATATTTAAGTCGCGCCCAAAGGCACACGCGGTACTTATACCGCCCAATTGGCGGTTTCTTTTTACACTCGCCGAGGTACCTATCAATAGTCGGACAACATTATATTATACTATATATATATATACACACATTTCGCTACTTCTGCAGCGAAATCTATATCATGTTACACGTGCACGGTGGTAAGTAATATCGAATTTCCAGTTTCATCGTATTTATAAAAAAAAAAAAAATAAGCGAATTTAAAAATGCCCTCTGCAGCGGTCAAAGTCGTTTTTCTACCTGTGGTAAGTATGATATATATTTAAAAAAAAAGTAACTTGGAAACAAAATGCTCAACAATCGAGTGTCGAATCGAGTCCAGTGTACCTATAACATTGAACTGCATGTTGAACGTGTTACGAATCAAAACATTAAATACTCAAATCGTTGCATTAAAGCTCAAACACACATGTGATAGGCGTGGGCGAGTAAGAAATGTACCGGATGTAAAAAAATATTTTCATAAGGAAAAAATTCACCTGAAATCGGAATTCAACGAGCAATTTACATCTTTCTAGATTATAGTCCGAATATTCATTCCACTTGTAATAACAATTACATGGCGTTCGTATTAACGGCTTTTCTGTTTACGGCGGCGAATATTACACACATATAGATGAAAGCGCGAATATAGGTTTTCAAACGGCGCTGTGTGTTCGCGTTTACTGCAAATAGTGTCACCGAATTGCATAATATATTTGGAGCTGAAAAATAAACAACGATTTTTCGTGAATAAATTTCGGGCGAGTTGCTGGCGATACGAAGCGCGCCAATGTGGTAGATATGATAGAGAAAAAAAAAAAAAAATGTTAACTTACGCGAGTATATCCACATAAAATTATGTATATACTTTATACACGTTGTGTATATATTTGTTTTAAGTGCACGAGTGGAATTTACGATCGGCAACTGCAATATTACTATGAATACGAAATGAATTTTTCTCAAACGAAAAGAATAAATAAATTATTAAAAGCGTTTCAATATTGTATACGAAAATATCATCAAACGTTGTATACAAGTATACGCGCGAATATATATATAACACAGTACAAAGTGTTTTTTTATTTTTATTTTTTAATCGAATCAAGCTATTTCGAGGAATATTCGTCATTTTTGTTTTAGAAACTTTTAACAATATAATATTATAATACATTTTACTACGTCTCTTCGTCGTGTACGGTACAATATAATATTTTATCGCTGTTTTTTATTCGCCAAAACTATATAAAGTTTCGATTTTCAAATGGCAACCCATAATAATTGTTTTAATTTTAATCTTTCATCGAGATCGTATTTCTGGAAACGGCTATGTGTGCACATAAACATGACGTCGGACTAAAAGTTTATCAACTGTAATAATTTCAAACCGCAAGACAGTATATATATTATTATAAACGAAGAGAGAGCCCGCCGCTGAATGAATTTATTGCTCGTCTATTTCCAAACTACCAGTCATTTTTAAGCTGTCGATCTTTACACGCAGTACGTACATTTTGAACAATGTTATAGTCAACGAACCGGTATAAGTAAAACACAATTAATTTAATCTATATACCATTATATAAAATTGCAAGGGGTTTTCTACGACCGCGCTAACCGAGAAAACTACCGAACCGATTTGGCTGAAATTTTTTTTGGCTGAAACCCGACACTCTGCTGAGGTAAGGTTTTAGTACCACTTTTGTCAGTAAAAAAAGTTCATAAAAGTTCATAAAAAATTAAAAACAATTGTACCTATATTGTGCGGCACGGTGGGATAGAGTTATTATTAATAAAACTAACGTTGGTTACCATGGGTATCACCGGTGTTATTTTAATTATTACGAGCATAATTTGTATATATAAATTTTGCAGAAAAATAACCAAAATCGAACAAAAACTGTCTCCTGCATGCAATTTTATTCTAATAGGTTTATGGTTAGAGAAACAAGTCTAAATCATCTACATTATTACAAAACATTATTTAGCCAATTCGCCGTAGATATGATGGCAAAAATTATTTCTGAAAGACTACACTTTATTCGTAACCATCAAAAACAAATACGTGCGGATGATTATGTTCGTAAATTTGGTTTCGTATTTTTGTAATAATTTGGTTAATCTGTATTTATTTTTAGTAAAAATATATTTATCATTTATAACGCTAGAAAAATTTCAATCCGTTTTTTTTATATTTACTTGCCGATCACATTAAACAATATATCTGAATAAAAAATTCTACATATCATGGTCCGAAGGCAAAATAAACAACCAATCACGGGCGAAGCTGTGACGGGTCGGCTAGTATTATTATAAAATCGTATGAGACGTCGCATATTTCTTTTTCTGATTTTAAACATCATTTATTTTTTCATTGTAAACATAATAAGAATATAAAATTGTTTGTAATTGTCTGGTCCGCGAATCCTTTTTAATTTATGCGTGTGGCCCGAGAGTTCAAAAAGGTTGCCGACCACATATATAGAGAAACTCAGTACTTGATATTATCTCGGCTCCCGAACTTGTTCCATATGTAAATTGACGTTTCCAAGCGTCTGAAACATTTTCATCATCAATAATTTTCCGCCTCTTCGGATTAATCTGTTCATCTAGAACATCAAATACTCTTTTCCTCTTTCTTGATACATGAATTCCAAAATCATTATTCATTTTCATCCTCTTTGGTTTGAACTCTTCATCTAGAACATCTTCTTCTCTTTTCCTCTTTCTTGATACATTAACTCCAAAATCTTGTTCTGGAGTGTCATCATCTTCTTCCGTATCATAGAAGGTCCTTAGGTAGATCTTAAAGTATTCCAATTCTCTATCCACATCTTCGGAATTCACCATGGAGTTACGGATTTCTTGTTCCCGTTCTTCCTCCAATGGCGTTTTCGTATAATAATTCCTTGTTTGTTCCCATTTTCTACAATTCATTTCGTCGAATGTTGTAATTGCAATGTAATAAATATATTTTTGACTTTTTGAATGCAGCAAACAAAAATCCACAAATAATAATCAACAACAAATCGTAATAAACATTTAATAGTAGTTTGTTCTTCTTATTCATTGATAGATACCAAATTCATAGATACCAATTTCAAGCCAGTGGCAATAAACATTTGATATAGTTGTTTATTTCTTTGTTTTTCTAATAAATTCATAAATATCAATATAGGTACTACTTATATTTTAAAATCTGAATGAACCGAGGAATATATCAATTTCATCATACGCGTATTTTTGTATACTTATACACTATAAACACTATTAATTCGCAAGACTCACGATAAAAATACTAAACAGAATAAACTTTCGCTCTTTTTAGAACAGTAACACCTTATCTCCAACAAGGATTTTAATATAATATATATATAAATATATAATATACTAGTAAATATATAAAAAAAAAGGTTGAAAATATGAAACGCCGATGAAAATGTATTGACATAATAATTATATTTTCTATCGGATAAGTTACGTTAAAAATCGTAGCGAAAATACATTGCAAAATATATAATTTCGTTAATATTCGGCTAGAGGTGTTTTGAAAAAAATCATGTTTATAAATACACACAGCGTATACATACGCCCGTCACATCGACGATTTTTATAATATAATTCTCGGTTAAATTATACGCGCATAACACTTGGCTTGATTTTCAAACAAATCTCATAACCTAACCCAACCGTTTTATTTTGTGTTGTTTTTTTTTTTTTTATAGAGGATTTTTCAAGATTTTTTTACGTATTTAATATATTTTGAACATACGTATTATATTATAAAAGCGAAAAAACACATTCCCATAAATAATTTAAGTAGATATAACACGTAAAACACGTGCTTTAAACATATGTGCAGTGTGTGGGTATCAGAATTTATCGTACGGACCGAAATAATATTATACGAACAAAAATCGTTCCGAGAAGAATATAAGGATATACGTATATTGTAATTTATAAACGGAAAATCGATTTGTATATTATTATGATAATTTATACGAAAATTAAAATATTTATTAAATGTTTAAGGATTAGAATTAGTATAGTATGTAATATACATATTATGTATAATATAAAACTACACGCGACCGGACCGTCGAAACACATTTTACCAACACATAAGGTAAATATTACTGTCCGTCGGGAAGATTATTTTTTTTGTTCATTATTGTTAGCGTTAACGTTATAATAATATGGGAAACAATTTTATTCAAATAGTATAGGTTACATGTGGTATAATAATGTCGTGGACGTGCGATTTACGTTGGTCCGTTCACAGAGCGTCTATAAAGCGTCGACAACAAAACGCTTCATTGTTATTAAATTATAATACACGAGTACGCGATTAATTAATATTCCTATGCCGTGTCATATGCGTCGCGGTAAGTACACGAGTTGTTTTTTTTATTACGGTTTTAATACGTTCACGTTCTGTACCACTACTAATGGTCGAGAAATTCGTTTGGCACGACCGTCGTCGTACCCTGAGATCGCAATAAATTATAACACACTCGTAGCCGTCTCGAAACGAATAAAGCGAATGATTTCCGTTCGAATCTGATCGAAGCTACATATATAGCATAGATACACTACGAACAAGGTATATTGTTAGTCGTGGGACGAGGTAAACATTTGCCCAACTCTACGGCTGCCGGACGGTACCATTCAATACAGACAATAAGGCGTGGGCTTACATTCCGGTCGGACGTTTTTATTCGATGCGAAATACGATAGGTTTAGCTGCTGTTTAAGCACACGGTTCGCATTATAAACGTACGATTTGCTTTTTAACATAATTGCAATTTTATTATTTACCTACAGTTTGAAAATGTCGAGGAAACGTTATTTAAAATCTAGAACCCTACTCGTACGTATCTCGTATCCAAATGATCTTGTAACGCACCGTATGCGCACATTAACGTTTAGTAATATCGTATGCAGCTATTATTAAGACATTGGATGTCGAGAACGACACGTTTCGTCGCGGAAACTCGCGCGTAGAATAGGAACACGAATACATAATAATATAACAACGATATATTATATAATATAGACGAGAAACGGCGAGGAGTTTCCGCCGGCGGCGGCGGCGGCTAATAAAACACGACGCTTGACATATTATTATACACGAGTAATTACCGAAAACGTCGCGTGCATAATTTACTGTTCGCATTCACGCACGTTTCAACACACGTGTTCCGTACGTCAATGGACGGGAACGCTGCACTGGGACACACGTATACGTAGAATAATACGAGTATATATGGGCTACAAATACACGCGAGTCGTCGCGCCGATCGTATGCGGCATATGCTAATATAGCCGTTCGGTTGGGCTTTACTTTTTTAATATTAACATACGCGAGATATTCGCGAGAACATATTATTATAATATTGTCGTAGAGACTGCCGTCGACGGACGCAAAAATAAAGTACGCGCGCTCTTTGGGAGGCGCTTAAAACGTAATGTTACGAATCGGATCCGGAGGACAGCTCGCGAGCGTAAGTTTTTTTTTATAATGCGATTCGTTTGGCGACGATTTTAAGTTATTAGAGCGAAAGCTAAATTACACTTGCTGACCACTGTGAGCGTAAGTATATGTGCGCTTATATAAGCACGCCACGTCACTGGAGATATTGCGATACGAGTATGAGGATTTTCTTGTTGTCGAACGCTGCAAGTATAATAATATTATGATACACGATAATGGACGTCACGCCATACCCGTTTAATCCTCGAAACGTTTTCAGGGAAAACATATAGGTAATATTGTAAATCCGGTCGTGTAGACTGCTCGAGCTCATGATATTTATACATTGCAAATACCACTACTGTCGCGCATAATAATATAATAATTCTATACGAGAAATCCTATAAGTGCGTATAAATTATATATATAATATACATTTTATAATCCCGATAATCCCGAATGTTATTATACGACATTACAGGTGCGTGCAGGTGAGACGGTCGGGGTGAATCTCTTAGTCCCTATAGGTGAACTGAGGTGTGGAAAAAAAAATTAATTTCACGACGGCGAATTGAAAAATAATTATACTAGTTTTTATCGAGTATACGTGTCGGAAGAAATGCAGGTATAGGTGTATAAAATATTCTCATACACATGGATATTGCGTAGTGAAAATCAAAAAAAAAAACCATACCTTTTATAACCGCGTGTAAAGAAAAAACAAAATAATTAAATTTTTAAAATAATAATAATATTATATGACCCTATACTGAATTATAATAAAATACACTTGTCGGTGAAAAGTAATTATCATACGATATTAAAATTATAACTGATGATCCATTATATCATAGCGTCTCCTCGATAATTACAGAAAACAAAGTATAAATATTTACCTTTTTTTTTTTATTTTCTCGAGTATAGTTTTTAGTTTAGTTATGGTTTTTACTTTGAAGTCTAATGAATTTAACGCTCGTATTGAAATCGATATCCTCTGCGCGCGCTCTCTCTCTCTCTCTCTTTCTCGTCACGAGCACGTCACCGCGTGTATCCTTGTAATACTATACACGCGTGCGTACATAATAATATGTGTATGTATGTGTGCGCTCGAATTCTAGCGGAACCGTTGCCGTCGCAGTGATTTATCGGGTCGACTGTGCGGGGGCCAAGGGGGAAATCAAACGGAAAAAATAAAGAACGAAATTCATTGCGAGCCGCGGCGGCGGCGGCGGCCATTCGACGGCGAGGGCAATATAGTTTAATGGTATTTCTCATTAAACAGGCAATTTACAGGCAACGTCCGTGAAACGTAGAAAATAAACAAAATCGAATTCACAGCACAAGCGCTGCGCCGCGAGTAGGTATTATTATTATTATTATTATTATTATTATGTACGTCTCGCGGCGGAGTGGAATTCGACGGATTAAAAGAGACGAAAAAAAAAAAAAGATATAGAAAAAAATATTTACGCTCGTTGTCAACCGATCGATTAAATCGACGTTTTTCGTTCTTTCTTTTCCGACGCTGCAGTGTGTAACGTGTACTATATGTGTACTATATGTGCGACGACTGCGCTGGCGCGTTTACGACGTATTACAATATTATGCATATGCCGTGGAAATAAATTATACGGCTAACGATCTGAATTCGATCAGATATAAAAAGTCACATGCCGCGGCGCGTTTCGTGAATACATTATAAAATATGTATTTCTACGACGACGCACGAATATCAAGCGCAAAGTGTATTTACGGGCGGTGTATTATTTTAAAATAAATATTATCGTATCAGCAGAGGGAATTAATTTGAAAAAATCGCGTAGGCACCAGAGATATGGTATCTCTACACAAATACAAGTATATTACATTGTAAATACGCGATATTTCTCGATGAGAAACGAGATTTTTCAGTCGATAAAATAAAATCAAGTTTACACATCGCCGTATATTATTATATTCGTGGCGGTCTTCGTAACCTCGCGCCGCGCCGCGCCGCGGTCCAACCCGCTCGACTATCGATAATAATGTACACATTTATATACGTAAAGGAATACAAAATTTGCGGCTCATCATTTAATACGTTATATTATCGTATATTATACGCGTGTATACCACGGCGCGCGCGTAAATTTTTGCGATTTTATCGATTTCCGTTTGGCTCGCGCGGGACGCGTATCGCACGGCGTTTTCCACGTGATTTCCCGCGCATCGTTTTATAACATTAATAAACCGTCGTCGCCGCCGCTGTCTTCACGTAATAATATAACAAACAATAAACAAACCGTACGAGTTTATTATTTATATTCGCGTCGTTATAGATATACACGTATGTATACGTGTGCGAGTATGTTTATATCATAACGCGTAGTATAAATATAATTTATATTCCGATATAATTAGGTTTAATTATGTGGAAATTAAATTTTATTATGCAAAAGCAGTGTGTATACGTACGTATACGCCGCGGCCAGTGTACGCGCGCTTCGCGCAGATATAATAGCGTTCGCAACGTGACACAAACTATAAAATATAGTTCGCTATTATAAACGTATAAATTTAACTAAACGCAGGCCATATAAAAACCATTATACGGATCTGTGTGCACTCGTAAATATCGTACGAATGCAATTAGCGTTGCAATAAAATTAATACTATATTATGCGTGTATATATGTATTTTATTTTAATATGTGTCGTGAAATTAATAATTATATACCGCGGCGTTCATTCAACGTGAAAAGAAAATAACGGTAAACGGGGGGGGGAAATGCGACGGTATTGAGTATATTATCGTTATTATCATCATATCAAAAGCGCGAAAACGTATCGTACAAACGATATGACATACGAAAATCGAGAAAAATTATCATAGAGATCTAATGACGCGTCGAAACCGCCGATTTTCCTAGGTTTTAGCCTGCAACCTTATACACGTCGTTGCACGGATTATACGATATATGGCTTATTAAACTATTCGTAAAATGTCGGATCGTAGGAATGTGTATTATAATTTGTACCAAAAAAAAAAAAAAAATGCAAAACGTCGCGTTTAAAAATATTTTTCACAATAAATTGTGTAGTATTATTGGTTTTTATCACGAATTCGGTTAGCGGTTGACTAGAAATATAGATGTGTCGTCGAATGGACACGGCGGCGCGTCTCCCGAAATAAGGACGACTGCGACCGAAGGGACGCTTCACGTACGCACATTGTAATGCCGGTCTCCTCGAGAGAGCGCTGGTGTCGGCCATCTAGCGGACCGTCCTGACACGCGGACGCGGCTTTCTACAGAGAAATTGCATCCTGCCCGTTCTGAACGTATTTTCGTATTACGCTCGACACTATTATAACCTAGTCCGGAAGAACCAAGGCCATCCCGAGGATGGGAAGGGCCCGGGCACCGTGCTTTAAGGTAGATTTTGGAGCCTCAGGCTCAAAAAATTGTATAATAATTTTTTAAAAATTTCTTATTCTCAGAAGTAGATATTTAAATAAATAAAAGAAAATTTTGATAATTTCAATTAGCATTTCAATCATATCAGATCATCATAGAATAAATTATATTCAGTGGTTCAGTACTTTTTGATAAACCGACTTGTTTTAATAAGAATTACGATTAAATAATAGAGTTAGAACAATGTATTATAAATGTGAATAATATACTATAATAATATGACTTTAGCTGCATTAATTATGCAATTTTAAGAGAAAAAAAAAACGATGAAATAGAAAATATTCACCTGCATTGAAAGGTCGTTCGTTTCTATCACCGGACATCCAACTTTAAAACGGCATTTTCAACAATACAATCGATGCGTCCTTCATAGACTTGTATATTATCTATAATAACAATTTAATTTAAACATTCTCAGAAAAAAACGAAATCGATCGGTTGAGCTTAGCAAAGAAAAACTATGAAACAAAAAATGCAACGATGATAAAATTAATAGTATTTATGTTTCGGACAGCGATACCTGAAAACGGCGATTTGAACAAGACTAAAACGACAAAGACTGAATAGAGAAAGCCAACGCTGTTTGTCTGAATCGATTTAACTTCCCCTCATTGTTTATAGCCGAGTAGTAGACTGTGTGCCAATAACAATCCATAAAGAATGACTAGAGATAACCCACGAGTTTCGTCCGAATTAATTTCGCCTCGTTGTCCCTATTTTAAGGTGTTGCCGGTTAGTAAGCTGTGAAATAAAAACCCAATTAATTTTGTTCTTTTAATTTGTACTTTGAACCCGACATTTTAGACATACCATTGTCTTGTCAGATATAGTATGAGCAATGACGTAATAATAATAACATCAGGATTTCTTTAATTTTTTTTTTTACTCTAACTTTGAACACCGCAGATGCATATTTTCCATCAATGCGGACGACGAACTAATATTTTACGCGATTGTTATTTTTTGAATTTCACGTCACTCTATTTAGTAATAATACATATTATAATAAAATAGGATAATACATAATATAATAAAGTGGAATTGGAAAAATAAAATAAACAAGAAATGTTCTCCGCTACTCGGAAAAACATTGAATCACGAAGCTTCAATGTTTTGTGTCCCGTTAATTTGAAATTAATTTTGATCCAAAAACTCGTTTCACTTAGTTTTGCGCGAGTCAGGTTTAGGGTTCCGTACAAGATTTCGGAGCTATTGTTATTTCATAAATCCTACTTCATTAATAAATCAGCTTCTGCAACGTTATTATTGTGTTTCTAAGACATTATTTTTCGCTGTAGAGGAACCCAAAGGAATCGGAAACCCATACCTATTATATATAGTTTATTAGGTACACGTGCCTTTGAAAAATGTCCGATCGTTGTTTTTTTTATCGAAATAAAATAATGTTTCTTCGGGTAAACGCGTGATTAATGGTACTTTAGGTAGGTGTAGTTTTAAAATCGGAACAATCAATAACGCACGGGACGTATTTATTCACTATACCTATAATAGATGGCAATATTATAATATTAGGTATAGTAATAATAAATACTTTATTATAATTTTGTCAAAATAATCATTCTCCTAGAATGCACGTACGAGAAAAAAGGTTTTTCAAAAAAATTCAGACGGAATTTGTAGGTATAAATAATAATTACACGCTCGTTAAACATCGTCGTATACGAATATAACCGCAGAATCGTCGACCCCTTCGAAACCGATTGCATTTCCCGTTCGGACTGTCTGCTACACCGACTTCCTATACGTTTATCGCGCGTTATTCGGCCAACATTTTACGGCCGTACTGTGACACATATATAGATCGGAGTTTTGTTAAATATTTATCATAATTATTATATCATATTCAGCACGATACACGACGGCACAGTACTGAAACGCAATGCTCGTTGCGCGCAGCGATGACGTAGTCGGTATACGGTATAGTATTATAATATACCCGTCGCGATGGGTAAGTCCTCTGCCGTTCTCGGCGACGGCAGGCAGGCAGGCAGGCCGCGCCCATTTATCCATGGCCGACAACTGCGACGACGACGACGACGACGACGACTACGACTACGTATTTGGATCGTGCGCGTGCGTCCGATCGACCGCGAACGCGAAAAACGGATCCGCAGCCGAATATTTTCGTCCTCGCGATCGTCCTTCGTGTATTCGCCAACGCGCCGCGTATCCTTACCCCACATTCTCCCCGGCGGCGGCAACTCCTTTCCAAAAACGCCGTCGTAGCGTGCGGCCGCCGATAGCGAATTTCTCGCGTTTAAAAGTATTCGCACACGCGTATCACCGATAACATATACATTGCTAATTAGCTAGAATAAATTATTATATTTCGATAAATATTATTTTATTTTTTCCCCGTATTTTATCCGCCAGACTTTGTCGTTACATACGGCGTGATTTATAAATATTTAAAACGATACATAATTCGGTATATTGCTCGCTTGTAACATTTTTTAGTATTAAATAAATTATATTTTATAGTTTTAGATGTACACTGAACGAGATAGAATATATTCGTATATCTACAACGTGACGTAAATCCGTATAGGTATCCGTATATTATTAAAAAATATAAATATTATTTACGACCGAAGCGTTATGAATTATTATAGTTTTATTAAATATAAATAATTCCCATGTAGGTACATTTCTTTATATACGTATACGGATTATATATTATACTTATAGATTATATTATTATGTTCTCAGTGAGTATTTTTAAGGAATTTCGATTATTATTATTATAACCGATCACGATACGTATTTTGTGTAATATTACCATATAAATATATCTTATTTCCCCCGTGAGAATATAGTATTATATATTATGCCTTTTAGAATTTTATAAAATCGTAGCTAAACTAGTTCCTATTATCTGTAAATAACATTATTTTACATTATATTTTTGAATCGATTTGATAGGCCTTCGATGAACCTTCGCCATCACGTTTTTTTGTTTAAAAGTCCAAGTTTGTACTGTACGTTTCTAAAATTAAAACATTCGAATCGTATTCTCGCCTATAAGACGATGCGACGTGAATAGTATATTCTCATCTTTCGCCGTTTGCGCCGACCTATATGTTAGATATAGAAACGGGGGTCCAACATGGGTTATTGTAATAATAGGATATTCTAAATTATATTTAGTAACATACACGTGCGTGTCGTAAAACTCTTTCGTAATTATTTAGGCAGAAAGACGGAGATGTGGTTCGAACGCTTTATATACATATGTACTCGTATATGTTGTGTATAATAGAGATAATAACATAGAATAGATATTATAATAACAAGGCGTATAATTGAATTCGAGAATCGTGAAATCGAATAGATGATATTTTAGAATTTTTACATCCTACGTTTAGATAAAGTGTAGACACGGCACACGTTGCAGCAGCGTAGGTATGCGTGTCGTGATTATACGTGTATTGCACATAACCTTTTCAAGGACACTATTCTTCATTTCTGTGTATATATCACGCACAAACACACATATTACGTATATATATATACAGATACACACATATGGTATGTACGAGTATATAGTGGATCTGACTACAGAGCTCCGTGTAATATATCTGATGCGACGACGGTCCGGCGACAATTGTACATAATAGGTATTATACACGTATACGCATCAAAACTATGGACCAATGGCCGCCATAAACCGGATCGTTAACATTCTTAGGATAAGTCCGGTGTATGCGTACAACTTAATGCGAGATCGAGAGATCTCTTCGACTCTGCATTGTGTACACAAATATACGAACGAATAGTTATAATTTTATTTTTTACTGAAAATCCAGTTAAATTTATGTACCGTTGTAGTATTACATACTAACCATATATATACGAGTATGTTGTGTGTGTGTGTAAAACATACCAATTTGAGATACATCAGGTTTAGTAATAGTTTGTGATATAGGTTGTTTTAATTTTAAAAAAAAAACCCCCCGGAGTTTATTTAGTTATATCACGGAGGTAAGCGAATGAGAAAATAGATTATTGATGATCATATACGTATAGTGAGTATTTGTTTTTTTCTTTTACGCAGTATCATCCTTTAGATGACGAAGCAAACTACCGGTCGCGTAGTACCACTAAAATTGTATTGAATTTAAATTTCAAGGCGAATATATAAAATATACGCACAGGTCCGGCACGTGTTCGCCATGTATTTTATACAAAAAATATTGAAATGTATAAAACGCCCGTAGACATATAATTGAACTTATATTTTGATATATTATAGCTTGCGATGGCGTATTTTTGTAAGTTTTCCCCTTTTTTATTTTCACGCGCAAATGTTTTATATACGACTCATTCCTACGTCACCGTCATCGGGCCATTTATGACGGACTTTTAAATATTTATTTGCATTTAAATGGTAATATATATTACTGCGTAGAAAACAAATAGGTATACGAATATCGACTGTAGAAAACTCTAACAGTTCGACGCAGTATACTAATATCAATTATACTTAGATAAAATATTACATTATGATACGCTTATAATAACTATTGCAATCAATGCACTCACAGTATTGTTGAGAATTTTAAGAAACTGCAACAGTGTTAATTTCGACTAAAATTTTGAAAACGAATTTAAACTTCGCCGCTTGTGTCTAGGTTTCGGATAAATACGTAATTGCTACCTGTGTAAAATTAAAATTTAATATTTATATTATTGTTCTCTAACAATCCATAATTACTGTTCAGAATCTATGTTTTATTTAGTATAATTTATGTACACTATTTGCCCGAATTAGCGTTCATTATATTATTATTATTATTATTATTCTATCGTTTTTTTCGAATGACGTATAAATACCATTACCACTTAAAAAACGAGTAAAACTTCAGTTCGTCACTGGCGACTATTCGTTGCCCAGTGGCAATACATTTACAATCTTTGTCGACACCGTGACAATATTTACCCAGACGACCACTGTTCACGGTTGCAGGGTATTTCCTGCATGGTTTCTCCAACGCCATCATAATACGACACTGTTTGAATGCACCGATTTTACAATCTGAAAAGTATACAACCGTCGTCGATAAACGTCACGTTATTTGTATACATATTATGTATATTTACAACGAGCGCGTGTGTTTGTGACTACGCGTATAATACTACATTAGTGAGGTCATCGCACATCCTGTAATCCCTGCGCGCTTTCCCGGCGGCGAGATCAATTCCATAATAATTGGACTATAAAATGTTATCATCACGTTTAATAATAAAAAAAAATATGAAAACGTCCATATTATTATACTCATGCTATTGATTAGAACATTTAATGAGGAGTTTTACAACAGCGCGTTGTAGATAACATACATGTATATATTATCATACACATCACATATATAATGTATCTACAATCTACATGACTTATAGATACATATGTATATTGTTGAATATTGTGCAGTATTCATATACATATTTTTAACAGATAACTGAAGCGCATTACCTACACAATATTATATTATAGTTAGTAATTGGACCACAATAAAATAAAAGTCCAAAAACTATCCGTCTAATAAATATAAATTAAAACCGAATAGTGATTACGTTTAACACGACATTATTTGTATATACGTATATAACATACGCATAAAACGCATGTCATAATATACCCTGGTGTCTACGTCATGATAATATATTATATATTGTTGACGGACGTATCAAATACTAACGTATTTTTGTGAAGAATTAAGTATACTATTGTTGGTTACATTATAATCTTGTCGTAGAATAAAGTTATACGCTATTTTAGACTCGAAACTCGATCTGAAGCTTTTAGAAACGTTTGATAGATCAAAATAATTGAATAATTGAAAATTCAAAGTATTTCATCGAAAAACCTCAGCGTCACCATGTATAATAATAATAGTACATACTGTAGCGAATTGAAAACTATACCAGCCATAAAGTTATAAAAATGAGGTGAGTTTATAAAAGTTCTTTTATATTATTATCTTTGAAAATTTGTCTCAACGGGTATATTATTATGAATTGTGTAACGAATAAAACATACATATTTTAATAAAATTGTCAGAGTATGCAAAATAAATAGATTAAAAATTAACTCTCAGTTACTCATCATGGAGTTAATACGGCCGTTATAAATATATAGTACAGCCATGAGCTGGTAAACGTATTTACATAATCTACACGCGCGGTACTATGTATATACGTAAGTTCTCATTCATAAAACCGCCGCATAGTTGCAATAGTAAAATAGATTTCTCGTCTTATTCATAATCTAAAATAGATTTAGGTATGATATTATAGTAAATATTTATTTATAGACGATTATTTTTTAATGACTTATAGTTGATTTATAATAGTACATTTTCACTCCCACGACAATAAAAAATAAATCTAAATAAATTGTAAAACGTGAACGATTTCACACTTCAGCACTGTGTAAACTCAATACGCGATTATTTTGATTTAATATGTTTTGATTTATTTATAGACCAAAGTCATACACGTATAATAGTAAAACGAAAAAACAAACAAATTGTAAAAACATCCAACGTGTGATGTGTTGAATATTTTATTCGCATGACTGTGTCCGAGTCTTTAAATGTTAAATGTGCATTAATAATTAATACCATAATAGGGATTAATTTTAGAAAATTTAATTTAAACGTCGTTCAGACGGTATAGTAATTATTTCATTAAAAACGAATTAACGGAATTGCTGTACCTAATTAACTTATGACACCGTATACAATGCACGCTGTAAATGTTCATCCTTGAATAATAATTTCTGGTCAGAAAAACGTATAAACAGGATAGGAACAGGTCTTGTGCGCATAGGCTTACTATAATCTGAATCGCTTCAGTTAACTTAGCTGGTGCGTTATATAATATATCTGACATCATTATACATTTTAGTAAATTTATAAACGTAATAAGCGTAAACGACGGCAGCGACGAAGTCAATTCTAATGTTTCTCGAGTCCGAATAGCTGCGGTATAAAGGTTTTTAATTTACCTATTTATTGGAAGTCTTAAGATATTTATTTTTTTTACGATAATCGATTTTATTTTGTAATACGTATTTTTCTATTGCGCGGAAATCTCACTAATTTTCCGAATTATATAGTAATATCATCGACAACTATATGATGTAGATCGAATTAAAAAATAAATAAATAAAAAAGGTACATACCTTCAAACGAGTTATACACATTTGGAGAATATAAACCGTGTTTTTGAGAATAAAAACAATTTTAATAATGATAAGTGTTGGATAATAATGTGGTTGGTTTCCTCTGTTTATATCTCACTCGCAATATAGCTTGGGAGTAGGTATACACACTTGGTTGTGACCAATATATTATAGATCTAAGAACGTTATAGAGATTTTGAAAACAGATTTGAAATCGTCGCGTTTATTTACAATTAAATCGATATTTTTTTTGCCACGAGGTTTTAGAAAAATTTGACGGTATTTCGTTAGGAAAAAGAGTAATTTTTTTTTATCACTATATTTAATCATTAAAAAAAAAAAAAAACGAAAAAATGTAATCCTTGTAAAAATATGTGTGTTTAGCCATTAAAAAATCAATTTAAGAAGGTTTTAACCCTCCTTCTCCCTTATCGGTGTTGTACACAAGAATGTATAAATATAATATAGTGTATCACCATCTCATCAGGTCCCTTTATACTATAACTATAATCACTCACGGCCTCTTGAAGACTTTCGATCGTTGAAATTATGAAATTCAAATGGAGCTTTGTAAATCAGAATATTATACAACATCATTTCCACATTTGTCGACCTACATTGTTGGAGGGAAAGTCGAAAAACAATATCAACGTATAGACTGTGCAGAGCGTACTGCACAAATGCATAACTCCTATGCTCTATATTATGTAAATATATTTGAAACCTAATATTACCGGGTCTATAGTATGATAAATTGCACAGAGGTTTGATTTTTTAATCGGAGACCTATATACATAATATTTTCCACGCATCAGTTAGCACTCGGGTCGCTATCACTCGTCACGTCTATATACAATGACGTACATGTAACGATAGAAGTATACGATGTGAACGCGTCGTGTATTTATATATTATATATTATTATTATATGTACATACGCACCCGTTCCGAAAATATAGTGTTCAGCTGGAGTAGATGCGATAATGCGCGGCGCGAATCGGCGGTGTGTATCTTCATCGTCGTTTTGAGTTTTCCCTATTCGCGTGATCAGTCCAAATATTGTTACAATTCGGCGCGTGTTTGCGTCACACACACATAAATATAAATACTCGTATATGCGTGTGTTTACATCAACGATCCTAACCTAACCGCGCACAACACTAAACACGATATATGCGTGTGATACGATCGCGACGACAGACCGAATCATTATATTGTTTGTATATTTTATAAGCGTGCGGTTGGAATTAAGTACATTTCGCAGCGTTTCGTAGTACGTAATGTAGTGCACCGAGGGAGGGATCTGCGCGCAGATAGATGCATGCGTATAATACGCGCGCGCGCGCGCGCGAAACCGGACCAGTCGTATCATTCAAAATAAACGTGTACGCGACCACGGCGTGTAAGAAAATTAAAAAAAAAAAAACCGGCGGTAAAATTTGACGGGAACCACACACGAAGTGATAATAGACATACCTCTCTATGCACATTAAACGTTATAAATTGTTCAATAAAATAATACGTATACGCGCGCACGTCTAAATTTACGCGTGGTCGTATCTCCGCGCACACCGCGAACGTTTATTAGACGTTTATTTTTTACCATTTCCCGTTGTTCCGACGGGTTTCTCGGGATTCTCGGAAAAATATTTACACTCGCGACTGTACGCGCGTAAATACATATAATGTAATATTCTCGTGCGCGTATCGGTAGGTTTTTTTTTTTTTTAAGTGTCCACGGCTATAATTTATATTTATCCGCACGGATATATTATATGTAAATATATTATATACTCGGCGGCGAGTTTATAATTGTGTGCAGATGTTCTTGGCAAACGTTTCATACTTCCCACTTTTCCCTCGCTCCGTCGGCTTTTGTGAGTCCGAGATACGTATATATTAATCTCGTCGCCGCCGTCGTCGAACAAACGCGCTACACTACGGTGTAGTACAAAAGAAAACGGATAACAATATTAGAAAACACCGAAATTAAATGAAAATATTTCGCTTGCAAACATTAAACAAATTTACTGCTCCTAGACCGTTCTCGAAAAGTACTGCTAGAGCCAATTGCTCCTTAGCCCCACATATAAATATTTATGAGTTTGTAAGAATGCGTGAATTAAATATATATATATATATATATGACGGTGTCGAAAAGCTCAGGCACGGAGCCAGCATTTTATTTAGGGAAGGATTTAAAAAAAAAATGAAATAATTCCTCCTACCGCCCGAAATTAGATTTTTATAATTACAAATAGTTTTAATATAATCGTCGTGAATCAAAGTCGTCAAAGCTTTTCGTGTTGAATAATAATAATATTATTATGATACATTATCAAACTTAATATAGCATTTAATATTCGATCGTATGATGATTTATTCTCGTACCTACTAATTAGCATGATAATTATGTAATTACCATATTTTAATTTCCGGTTACTATACCTATCAAAGTATGCGATTCTACGAGCAGGTTGAAATTTCGGACATATTCCGAACTCCGTGGATACGTTCCTACCAAACAATGCTGGCCAGTATAAATTACAAATATTCGAGTACGTATGCACGTACGTTTGGTTTTACTCCGCACAAACTCGTCCAACACGAGCTATATCGTTGAATATTATAAGTTTTTATCACTGCGATCAGTAATCGGTATAGAAACAAGAAGCAAATTATTGACCGTGAAGACGCGTATTATTATAATCATTTATATTCTTAAATTTACCATCGTAGTTGTTCTGTATAATATGAAATAAGGTTCACACACACACACACATAATTCACATGGACATGTGCAGTAGTGTTAACTATAAATTGATTAAAATTTTATATGATGTTTATTATTCATAGGCAGTGGCGTATTTAAGGTTTTTCCACCTATAGGCACTTTCCAATTTGCCGCCTCCCCCCTTCATCCTTCCTAAAATTATTTTTAAAACATATTTAAATATACAATTTATTATTTTAAAAATTATACATGATAAAATGTGTACCGTGTGGTGTGTCCAACAATTCAGTAATGACTAATTAATAGTTTATATAAAATTGAATGTTATTATTAAAAGCATTGGAATAAAAGTTAAAGACGGGCGGCTTCATAACGATAAGCGGGTATTTCCCTGTCATTATCTAACTATAAACTATGCTGTTTGTCTGTCTGTCTTTACCGAACCCGCATTGAATGCGCGTATGTTTTGTTATCTATGTGCTCGTACTGTGTTTCGTATTTGTATAATATAGTAATATAATACATGTAGATAGATGTTTAATTTTGTGCGAACAAAAAATTAGTAAAATTTGATTTCATCAAATGAAAAATATTTATTGTAATTTTGTAAAAAAATATCGTTAAAATTTGCCGCCCTCCAAATGTTGCCGCTCTAGGCACGGGCCTATAGGGCCTATGCCTAAATACGCCCCTGTTCATAGGTAAGATGTAGATTTATATTGATCGCGCACGTTTAACAATTAAATCAATTCATAAAAATAACTATAAAAAAGGTGTATTTTTAGAAAATAATATTACTTAATTCCTTTATTTATTCAAAACGTGATGTTTATCATTCAGTTGAACGTATAATTCCATCGATTCGTGTGAATTCTCGTCGATGCCACATTATGCGTAATATATATTATTGTCATAAGAGATTGTTCGCTGAGAAATGTTGTCAAAGCGATTATACCATAAAACTGGGTCAAATGTAACAAAAAATACAAATCGTAAATTAACTCGAGAGTGAATCTTTTTTTTTTTGCGCTGTTTTGGGTTGTTCCAGACGATTTCTGTAAGAATATAGTGTGTATACATATTATGAGCCCTCTGGGTCACGCGTTGTAGGGGTCATTGTAAACATTATACTTATTTTTTTTTTTTGTTTCTTTGATGTCCAGAGGACCAATATAGCGTGCACACAAATTGACCACACATCCGATGCATTATATTATTACTTATGTGTTATTATTTTTTCATTCCATGTATACGCCCATATGTATATAATATAGTATGTTTCCTTGACCTAGTTTTAAGACACGATTTTCTTAGTATACAATGAACACGTATAACCCTTTCATATATATATATATGATAACAATGTGCCATAAACAAAAAAATAGTAAACGTAAACGCTATATTTACCTTTTATAAGTGATCGTGGCTCATAAATAATCAATGCGCATTATTATTTGCAAATAAACTTTTGAATTTCATAGATATGAATGATTTGTATATTCGTTTGGCATACACACCATCTAAATTCGGAATATAACGGATACATTTATATAATATAAATAACATATTATGTTAATTATATGAATATATAATAATAGTTCAATGATGTAATTAGATAACAATTATTACTAACCGTAATTCGAAAACTCGAAAATATAATGTCTCCTATGAAAACGATTTATATTATATAAATTGTTGTTTGTAAATATCAAAGAAAAGAAAACTAAAAAAAATATATAAACTGTAACAAATGAGTATGGATTTGCGCGATTACGAGTACTTGATTGATAATTCAAAATGTCTATTAATATGCAAAATAAGTTGGCACCATACTAATAGTTTTTATGCAATTCATCACATTACTTTTGTTACATAACATATTTTACTAGCTATATATGCGCACACCAACACAAACAAATATACCTTTAAGATACGTCTAGACCGTAGTTAAAACGCGCAATTTCTTATAGTTCTCTGATTGAGGAAACCATTTAAACGTATTCGAATGAAGATATTATTTAAACTATACAAGGAGTAGCTACCGTATATTCAACAGTCGCGTAACTAAGTTAGGTATGGGTAAAACAAATTCGAATTCTACAAAATTGCCTATATTTTTTGTCCCGCGTAGATCGGATATACTATTATTTATCGACCCAAATTGTTCGTTTTTTAAGGACAAGCGTAAAAGTCAAAAGAAAAAAAACACAAAAAACGTGGCAAAAATGTGTTAAATATGAAGCCCCCCTTCGTTAAAAGTGATTGCACGGGGCCCATGCATTTGTTGCACCGTCGCGACGTGGCATCGAGGAGGTGAATTACTTTGAACAGCGATATTAAATAGTCTAACATTGAGCCACGGATATCTCTGTATATAAAAGCGGGAGACCTCTTTTTTCATACGAATGCCCACGAAAGGCCTCCCCTCCCCCTCCTATGTGACTGCGTATTAATTTCGTTCGAACGTCAACGCGTACTGTCACGGTTTTCACCAAGACGGTTAGTACAAATTACGCGCATAGAAAAGATATTACGATCAGAAGTCTGACGGTTCTACTCGCCAGTACGCGCGACGATAATAATAGTCCGAGTTTCGACAAGCGTCCGAGACGATACACAGTGAATAATCGTCATGTATATGTAATCGCGAGACAGAGTTGTTTCCGTTCAGTTTGCGGGCCCCCGGGGGACCGCGGATAACCTTTCGAGAACCATAACCGACACGAGACGCTATAGAACCTATCGTTCGCTCGTGTGTTTTTCAATAAATTATAAAAATATAGACACGTATTATACGTACATGTGAACAATATACGAAAGAAAAGGAAAACAGTACTCACCCTTACAGGCACCGGGTACGAACGTCCGCGTCTTCGATGTGTCGACGACGAGGCGCGTATCATGTTATGCCAGGTAACCGCCGCGGCTTCGGGGTTGGCGTCCACGCGCGTCCGGGGTGCGAAACCGAGTAGAGAGCGGCGGCGGTAGTGGCGCGGAAAAACGCGCTGAGAACCCGTCGTCGTCGTCGTCGTCGTCGTCGCCGCCGCCGCCGCCGCCATCGGATCCTACGCGAGGCTCCCGCGGTAGGGGCGCGCGAAAAACGCGCAAGGGGTTGGTCGGCCGCGCGATTCACCCTCCGTCTCTCTTTCTCTCCGCCGTCGTCCGGCGCTGCACGCGCGCGACGACCGCGCCGTCGCGTTTGTGCGCGGTGACGCGGATACACTATACGACCGGGCCCGCCGCGTACGGCGCGCGAGCGTAAAGGCGGTCGGTCGTAAAAATCCAGAAAACGTCGAGGGGGCTATTTATTTTTTTCCTCGTTCTTTTTCTCGTTTTTACGACCCCCTCTCGCGGACGAGCGCCGCGCGGCAACCCCCGGTTTTTTCTCTCTCTCTCTCTCTCTGTCTCTGTCTCCCCCGTCCGCCGCGCGTTCTTCTTTTTTTTTCCTCCCGTTTTTAGTGCGTTTATTCCGTTTCCCTTCGCGGTCGTATTCGTACAATAATAATAATACACTGCGCGCCGCAGACGGATGATACACGTGTAACGCGCGCGCGCGCGCGCGAGCGAGCGAACGGCTATTTCACGTGAGGAACCCGCGTCATAGGAGAGACGGTTGTAAAAACCGAAGCGACGACGGCGGCGGCGGCGCGCGGGTTTTTAATGTCGGCCGCCCGCCACGCTCGGCGCGCGGACGACCGGCGCGTAATATATAACACACGCGCTACCCGCCGACTCTCTCTGCCCCTCCCTCTCCACCTACCCCCGCATCGGTCCCTACGTACGGCGACGGTTTCGCCTCGCGCGGCCCGGTTGGACCGGAGCCCATCAAAAAACCGTCGATTTACGCAACCCCTCCTCCTCCGGCCGGCGCGACGCGTCGCTTTTTCGTCGTCGTCCTCTCCGGAACGCGACTACTATACATAATAATATACTAACGCTGTGACTGTAATATTATAATATATTATAATAGCGACGCGTTGTCACGACGGATATTATAAACTCGGTCGCACGTTTCGAAAATTCACGATTATCTGGAACAAAAAAGAAGTAAAAAATATTCTTAAAATAATCGAGTATATATTATTATTATTATTATGTTTACGGTTCGGTATGCACTGGAATTCCTCTCGGACGTATGTCAACGCTCTCTAATCGTGCGTGTCACGGCGTTTGCGGCTTCTGTGATCCTGCAGGATTTGTGCTCGTCCTGGGCTGTAGACGATGGCGATTAGGTTACACACAGACTAGTAAAGTTCATCTCATACGTAATATCTACTACTATAGCCCCGTAAGAAAAAATCACTCACTGGAGGTTTGACGAACGTGGGTGTCGAATCGTTGCAATCGTCTGCGTCTAGTCCGCTGTTATATTAAGGGAGTTCGTTATTGTTTAGTAACTGCGACACTCACGAGACACGTTAATCAGCAACAAAAAATAAATAAATGTTTTAAAATAATCTATATTTCCATTAGTATAGGGTCGTTTACCTGTGAGTAACGATTGCTGAACAATTTGTAATCGGATAAAGACTTTTCAAACGCACTGTACATCAAACGCGTGCGCCGCGGGTGTGCAAGGTATATGCGGATGTAAATACCTAAAACGTAAAAAACGAAACTACTTTAACCGAAATTTCTCGTTTTCATAATTCCCATAGCTGAAGATGACTGCTAGTGGCTAAATAAAAACACGCATTTTATAGTATAAATAAATCATTATATTTAATGACCCGATTTAAATTTATAAATATTTAATGTTGAATTTGCGGCTAGAGTTTTCGTTTCAATTATCAAACAAGAGGGTAGAGAAAATTAATTTTTTTTTTTTATTTCGAAACATTTTAAATAAGCAAAACAGTAATTTTTCATTGATTTATTTGAAAAAATCTAACCGACAAGCCATTTGGTAAAATAACTATAAAACAAAATCATAGTATGAACGCGATAGAGTGAGAAGGATAAATATTTGCCTTTACATTTGCCTCTGAACAAAAAGTCTGCGCCCGTTTTATTACATATATCACATGTCACACCGCGGGGAAAAATCGCGGACAATACTCCGCGTATCATAACACAGGATATATAATATAATATGTTACCGAGTTCCCACGGCATTACTCGGCCTGCAAAACCTTGCGTGTTGTCGTCGTCGCAAGCTCACATAACGGCCACTAAATTCCGTTCAGGCGAATTTCTCCAGTTTCACCTTTTTTACCCCATTTAACCCACTTAAGAGTTGAATTTCACAAAACAAATTTTATAGACAATATTTATTTGTGTTATAGAGTATGTATACTTAATTTCAAAAAAATCGGAACAAAAAAAAACGTTTTCAATTTGTACCCCTTTTATATAGATTTAATAGCGGCGGCGGCGGATGATTTTGAAAGATATTTGGCGGTCAAAGAAGACGCGCGCGGTGCTTTTGGTGAAAAAAACCGTATGGCGTATGAGGTTTTTAACCTCCTTTGGAGTGGAATTTTCAAAAATCCCTTCTTAGTGCGCGTCTACGTCATAATAGCTATCTTCATGCCAAATTTCAACCCGATCCGTCCAGCGGTTTGAGCTGTGGAAGGATTTCAAGAAAAAGCACGTTACAGTTATATATAAGAAAGAAGATTATAACTATTATGAGGCAATTAATTAAAAATCTACTTCTGCAAACACGATGCGTGTTTTAAGTTTATTATTTTGTTATAAAAAAAAAAAAACAACTTAATCGTAATGGAGTTAAAAAAAATCGATCGTCGATACGAACAAGAATAACTTGTTCCTAGTGACTCGAATCTGAAATAATTTCGCAATTTCAATATTATTATATGAAAAAAGAAGAAAAGGTTCACCTGTTTTGAGAAGTAATTTATTCTTATCATTTGATTTTACAACATTACAACTGCGACGTCCGTCACAACTACTGGATTCGTAATGACAATTATTTAATTTGAATGTTTAGGTTTTAAAACCAAGTATAATCAAACGGTTAATTTTTTTTAATTTTGAGCTACCAATGAGCCAACGAGAATTATTTACCAGTGTAAATAATGATTTGTCCAGACATTTTTATATCTCATATCTATATTATATACACACTCTGACTCATTCGTTTTCTCATGTCCGAACAAATCGTATCATATTTTATTTCGAATATTCAATAACAACAACAACAACAACAAAATTATATTATTATACTTCAATTGCTGATCCTTTTATCTACAGGTTAAATTTATTCTTTGAAATTAAGTAATGCAGTGTAAACGAGTGTAATTCGTATAAACTTATAATATTATATATAAATATATATTACAGCCATTGCCTCGTCGTTAGTACTTACTAAAATTATGTACAACCGATACGATCTCATAGAAAATTATATTTGA
Organism: Drepanosiphum platanoidis; assembly: GCA_948098885.1. NCBI lineage: Eukaryota > Metazoa > Arthropoda > Insecta > Hemiptera > Aphididae > Drepanosiphum > Drepanosiphum platanoidis. Next base: position 7,651,187 of record OX402535.1, read on the forward strand.
TCATTACTCGGCGTTTATTCGGTTTGAAAAAAATACTGTTTGTGTCAGATAACGCAATTGTATTTGGTATTGTGTGTAAATAAAAAAAAATTATAAATTTTCAGTTCAAAAACACATCGTGATGAACAATTCGATTGCACTATATATTGAAAAGTCATTATAGACATTTACTTCTCGAACAACCGTAAACTGTATGGAGCTTACTCAAAGCTGGTCTAATACCAAGAATAATACATATAAAACTTTTCTAAAGTTAACAACTCTCTTGAGTATAGAGGATTTGAAAACATTAATAATACTCACATAAATATAGACGTTATGATATGTATACATGCGAGTATATACGTACATATACGCTAACGTTTTTATAACTTGAATCGACTGCAATATAAATGTGATTGTTTGTTTAGTTCAATACATTTCTGAGTTAAAAATAGTTTAGTTTATCGTCTGAAAATATAGATGACGTATTATTGTAGTGAGCACATTTTTAAAATTTATTATCGTGATTCCAACTACCGACGTTATATTAACACGCATGCGTTTAAAACTGTCAAAAAAAATAAAAATTATATTATTATATTGTGTAAAGTTGAAAATAAAATAATCTTACATTTACTAAATTATCTTAAAAATAAGCCTACGTTTAGTTTCATTTAGTTATTGATTAAGGGTTAAAAAGCGTTAAAAACGGAAAAATTCGTCTAGCCGGAACAGCTGGAGCTTTGAGTATGAAATTCGGTCAATAGTTTCATTTTATATAGTAGAGAACCCGGAAGAAAGGATTTAAAAAAACCTCAGACCGCGTAATAGTCCTTAGTTAATCGAAAAAAAACCAAATATACCTACCTATCTGAGCAAAAATATCGATACGAGTATGATGTCATAAAATGTGGTCGGGACTTACCGTTAATTATCGGTCTCTCAGATTTCATTTGCATCGTGTGCACGTTCGAAATTTGTTTTCATTTTCGTCTTCTTTCCATTTTGCGCATCGACGCATAGATTTCTATACGTCGTCGACGGGGCATAAGCACCACAAAATCACTACGGTCACACGTGTTTTCATCGACGACGACTGTTGTCTTCGATCGAGCTTTCGTATTATTGTTCGAGATTAGAGAAATTAAAACGCGAGAACAATAATAATTATCGATACACGAAGACAAATGAAACACCGTGTCGGAGAATGAATATCACTGAAGCAACGATACGACAACACTGATTGCGATATCATAACGAATTCGCGGCGGCACTAAACTTTTTGTTATTGTATGCGTCACGGCCAATCGGCCGAGCTTATCGAAAACAACCGACTAATGTATGTATTTACCTGCGATTGTATTCGACAGTCCAATTAAAAAGTTTTCTATTGTATTCGTTCTATTGTTCGTCGCACGCACGCGATTTCGGTGAAAGTTTTGTAATAATATGACATTGCATAATCAATACCTTTTGGTAAAGATCGTCTGGTTTTTTTGATGACATAATAAGCTATACGTATAAATATATAAAATCCAAATACCACTCACTCACTGGTCGTTGCATCTCAAAAACTACACAACGAACGAACTTGAAATTTGGTCGGTATTTTCGTAGAGACTCCTGTAGAAAGGATGTTCCAAAATTTAACCCCTGAGAGGGTTAAAAGGGGTAAAATGTGTTAAAAATGGAAAAATCTATTTCTGAGTCGGATTTTTTTGAAAATTAGCATACATACTCTGTAATAAAAATAACGAAATGTCTATTACTTCATATTCCAAAATTCAACCCCTAAGGGGGGTAAAAGGTGTTAAAAATGTGGAACGTTATTTTTTTGAAACTTAGTTATATGTTCATATAAATTATATTAAAAATAAGCCTATTTCGTTTAATTATTGATTCTAATTTATAAAGAGTATAATATGGTACTACTTTTGGGTTCATGCCCTTGAATTTTTGAATCTTTACTCGTATTTATTGTTTATAATTATATACTGAACACAAAAATAAATCTCGATTGTTATCAATTTATAATGTTTAAACTAAATTTTATTCGTACTTTCATAATTAGAATAATTAATTTATATTTTCAATATAAAGAGAACAACAATTAATTTAGTGAATTAATTATACATCATGACGATAAATAATTATAATTTGCTCATAATACTATAATATTCACTCTTACCTATTATAAAATGTAATAAAACGACATCCGCAAAAAAATCGGAATTATCGAGTTCAATTATTCAATAATGATAAATAATTATTTTTTAAACGATTAATTTGAATCATTCATAGATAATGTCATAGTAATCGACCAATACTCGCAGTCATCTGATTAAATCATATGATTAATAGCTGTAAATAGTCATCTCGACGTTCCGTTCTTGTGATCGCACTAATTGCAGCACAACGTTTGTACAGCAATAGTACCTCTGATAAAGAAGTGATATCTCATTTATCTTATTGTGTACCTATTGTATAATGTATAGATACGGCTGATACGCGGAGCTAAACGAACCCTATGCACGACGAATATTTATCTACGGGGGGAAGGGGGAAAGTTTGAAGACTCTGACTTGTATAATATATCACGCGCCATTTAAAAATCGTTTGCGTTTTTTTCCCGCCCTCTTATCTCAAGTCACTGGGTGCAGCTTGCACGCGCTGCATTTGACGATTTTGAAATTCAATTCCATACCCACTGCTTATTATATCTGCACACGCACGTCTCGTATATGCATATCACGGGGGCGAGCACGCAGTATGACGTCGTCGGGGGTGGTTGTTCATGTGTACATATATTTACGTGAGCTGCGCGGAAACGCATACATACATACATATACATATATATTATATTATATATATTATTATACGAAAGCCATAAAAAGGAGAAGCGAAAAAAAGGGCGACCGACGCGCGACTAACCCATTGGCCGGGGGCCCGTTAAAAACGTTATTGCGCCCGAGACCGATCAAAGGTCATGCGCCGCACCCTCTGCCCCCGTCGTCTCTCGCGGGTTAGGCATTTATAAATATATATTTATGCGTATAGGATGTACTCCAGCCATATGTACACGTACGTTTGTTGTGTGTATACAGGGTGTCGTCGTGCGAGGATTCGCGTGTTTTAAAGAAGCGCGAGTAAAACACGAAAACTATAATATTACACATCCGATTAGTCCTTATTATCTTAGTTATCCTGCACCGCGATATAAATATTGGTACATTATTGCCGTCTCGGTACACCCTATACGCATTATAGTCGGTAAGTATGCGCGTATATGCCTATATTATACAGGGCGTCCAGCGACAATTCGCCAATTTAAACTGGTGAGATGATAAAATCGAGTTTTCTCATTACTTCCGCTACTTGAAAATAGTAAACCCTCGTAGAACACTCTGTACGCATTCACTATATATGCATCATACAATACAATACTTAATAATATACGCGTACTGTATTACACCGTTGTAAATACATACTTTTGGTGATGCAAACTTTTGCAGTTTGATATTTGTGTTGAATTAATAAAAAACAGTTCGATTCGATTTACTATAAACATATAAATCTCACGTTAAAATACACATACACATTATGCCACCTGATTCGTAGGCATTACAAATTTACAAACGACAATTCGGGCATTCTAAATTCTAATACATTACGAAGGCAATAGTTATATAATATTATATTATGCATTGAGATATATATTTTGCAAAACAACACTTTTATAATATCTTAAAATACGAGTATTTCATGTTGCAAGTGCAGTTGCTCTCATGCGACACCCTCATTACGGCGCATAATATTATATATATATATATATATACGTGTGCGTTTGTGTGCGCACATAATGGGTCGAAAGGGTTAAATATATATTATATTGGCGCGCGGGAGCGTTTGAAATTCATAACTTTACGATACGTGTGCGTATATACAATATATATATCTACGCGATGTACATAATAACAATAATAATATATGTACGTGCGGCTGCTGCAGCACGTATATATACGCTACGCTCGCCTCCAGTCATACATTTTATATACGTATACGTGCGCGCTTATATTGGACTTTAGAAGCGCATATATAATATATGCAAATTCCGAGGCTCGGGACGTTATAATTAACCCGTCGCCCCCGCCGCGGCGGTTATGAGAGAGCTTGCAGTGTAATTAAATTTTCGCGAGAGGGGTCGTAAATCGACGGCGCGGCGGCGGCGGCGCCGCGGTCGCTCGTTTATCATTTTCGTATATTAATATAATATAATATACACGAAGCGGCGTCCGTATTATAATATTCAAATTATACGTGATGATTCTGCAGTTGCATGAAATACCTTTATATGTATGTTTATATACATATTGTATATCTTTGAACGAATAAAGCGATGTGCAATGTTATATATTAAGGGCCGGCGTTGTTTTCCTACTACGCAGACAGCAGTTTTATGCCTAGACGCGTCGATTCGCCGTCCGTACGCGCGTTATATATATATAGGCACCAAGTCTACTTTCATTAAGTCTGTCATCCTTAATCGAGGGTCTGCACATGAGCTTTTTTTAAGGTCGAAAACGTTCCTGGACAAAATTACTTGAAAAAAATCTCACGATGTCTAGTGACGTGTACCGGTTTCGATCATGTCTTTTTGATAAGATGAGGATAATATCGTATTTCCAATCGAATTCCGTGTGCACGCACGATGATATATGAATTGAGATACGTATATCCACATGTTATGGGTAAGGAGCTGTGATATGTGCGGCGGGTTTCACTTCAACTAATTCATACGATTATACTGTATTATTATGTAGTGCTGTTGGAGATGTTTGCGATCGACTCTAGTCTATATACACTGTACAGCTGTTTCGCGTCGCGAATTCTTTTGACGTGTTGTCTGAAAACAAGTTGGAATAAAATAACAATAAATAAACCGTAATTTCTGGCAGCAGTCGTGATAAATAAATATCGACGTTGTTCGCTATCGCCGCGCGTTTTTATTTTTCAACGCGCCGCAACGAAAATAGTACTTACAAATATTATTGTAAAATATAATTGCAGTCGATCTGCTGCTGCTGCTGCTGCTGCAAAGCGAGTGAAGTAACACACTGCAGATCTACTGTATTTAGGTCAAAAATACGATTTCCTTTTGTAGGCACGCCCGTATGCAGTCGGATCGCATATAATTAGGTGCGTGCATTATAGTAGTGTACGCTGCGAAATAATCATTATATTCACGTCGCGCGAACCGCGTCGCCACGGTAACGCGAGATTATCTAACGGTGAAACGTGACAATATACCTATCGGTAAAATGCGCGGACATGGTAACAGAATGACCGGAGCCGAGTGCAGTTTTCTACGATGCGAGATTCATTATCATCGGTATATTATTTGTTTTTGATTTGGCGTCTCGGTTTTGCGCGCAACGTCGTCGTCGCGTAGTCTCAGCGCGGACTAAAATATTATAATTTTACGATGACTTTGAATTTACTGGTTGTATTATTGTTATGTGTACCTGCACATGTTGTACGCTTTTGGCCTTGAAATTATTCAATTCTCTCGGTCTGTAGAATACTTTTGAAAAAAACTGTCTAATGTAAGATTGATTATTTTATACAAGCGCACGTGTCCAAAAAGCTTTTTACGAGTGATAAAAATAAAACGAAAATTAGTGTACTCGTTCAAAAATTATGTCGATAGAATTCTTCCCCTTTCCAAAGAGAAAAGAGTCCTGTACACCTTTATTATTGTAATATAATTCTAAAACTACACCTGCACTTGAATTCAAAATTAAAACATTTTTTTTTTTCCATCAGATTAAGTATTAAAAATTACTAATTGTGTAATAGGTATCAAATTATCGCACTACCATCATGCAATGATACGTAGAATCGTTTAAAAAAATAAATTAAATGAAAAAAAAAGAAACCGTATAAAATGATCGCGGAAATTCATCGTTCGAAATAATAACACTGTATGACATCGTTTAGGTAGATTTCAGAAACTCTCGAGTTTTTCGATTAGATTATAATTATTATTACTATTAGTTTATTTCTCCGAAAAGATAATGGGCCTCCCACTGAACAGGTTCGTCTGGGGGCCCATAAACAATATGAATATTGTGTATTTTAATTCCGTCGAACTCAAATATTGTCGTGGACGTCAATACGACTATAAAATTTAAGTTGCTACTGTAATCGTTACGTAATAATGAGTGTGATTTTCTAACTATAATTAAATAGCATATTATATAATAACGAAAATTAATTGTTGTTCTTTAATTTGTTTCTATTAGATGATTATTTTTTATAATATGAATAATTATTGTGTTTGGTAAACAAAAAAAAAAAAAAAAAACAGAATCTGTTAACGCTTTAGTACGTGTGGTAAAGATTTATTTATGACCAGGAGGGTACCCATATAATACAATAATACCTGTAATATTGGGCTGTAAAGTACGCGAAATATTTCTGAGACTGCGACAGTTTATACACAAGTTATGTCTATAGGATTATAAAATATCGTACTTACGGTTGCATTAGGACTTAAACACCGATTGTTATACTTTTTTTTTCGTTTTGAAAACTCATTGTTCTCTTATTTGTCCCGAAAATATTCTTTTAGGACCGTCTCGAGTCTTTGTTTTGTTCTTGAAAAGTTTATTGTTAATGTTTCGGATCTTTAAATTGCTTCTTACACGTAATAACTTGATTTAAAAGAAGAAGAAAAAAGTAAGAAATAAAAAAAAAGAAATTTTTTCATTTAAAGGTCGATTAGGTTATAGAAACCATTAGAATTGATATATTTATGTATTATTGTTTCACTGATTGATAAAGTGCATTGTTTTTTGTTTAGTAAATATTATAATTAGACTTCGATCAAAATATTAAGGTAAATCTTATCAAATACCATCCGAATGTTAAGAACTTTTAAAAATTCTTGTTACTTCTTATACCAAAGTGATCAATTAAAATTCTGCTTATATTATGAAAGTATATTTATAGGGACAAAATTTTATATTTTTATATAAATAATATTATTATGTGCCCGTACAAAAATGTATGTAAAAAGACAATTATAGTTACTAAAAAAACAATTAGAAAATTCAGTAAATTCAGAAAATTATAAATGGGAGGTTTCAACATAAAATAACTATTTTTGTTAGCCTTGGTGCGTAAGCTATCCATATTCAATAGTACTCAATGCTTTAACAATAAACACGCTTATACACGTCAACAATATATTTACAATATTTCAACTTGAAAATTAAAATACACAAATGTTGTTATTTTGCGTTTTTTAAAATAAAAAGGGGCGGCAATCATTCGTATGGCATAATATTATGAATTCAAAAGGGGAAAAAAAATATTTCTTTCAAATAACTAATAGATCGAGCGTAGGTTGAGCCCTACACAGTAGTAAATAGATGATTTTTTTTTCATTTCCCACTGAGTATTTCATATCAAATGGAATTACTTAAATACCTTAAATTTACCTGCAATAATACAATATATACAATTTAAGCGATTAAAAAAAAAAGAGAAATATTTTTGTTTTTATTAAAACTCATTCGCCATTAACTAAAAATCCTACAACGCATTTTATTTTATAATTATTTTGGTATAATAATAATTGAGAATTCTCATTAAATCACTAATATTATCATTATTAATTTAAACAAGTAAAAGCTTTTTATTTATACCAAATTTTATATTTGTCGTTCAAATATCAATATCAATCACTAAATGAAGTTGTACATTGAAAGTCTACGTTGATAAATTTAGTTACTGATTTAGAAACTTACTAACAAACTTTTTAAGCTGAACTATTAATATTTATAATTAGTTGTATTTTTCACACACTTGTGTGACGTAGAATATAAAATATTAACTAAAAAATAATAATCAATGACAAAAAAACACCAGACTGCAATGTTTCAAATTTGTCAACGTTTCTCGGCGGCCTCGACGGAAGATTCAGCTACTATATATAATATATATATATATATAATATATATATATATAGTAAGTTATATATGTTATAGACATTGAAATGACATCTTTTTTATCCAATAACTTTTTTACTGTTTTTTTGCGTTAATATTAGTATTTGAAATCCGTTGAATTCTTTACTTAAAATTTTGAGATTTTTTTTTTTGAACAGCGTTATATTTAATTAATGAAAAATATGAAAATTTGAAAACAAGTAAACCGGGGCCAGTATCAGGAGGAGACTTCAGTTCTTAATTCTAACCGACCGATCTGCGCAACGCGGACGCATAAAATTCATCACCTGGAATGCCTCATATCGTCTATAATCGTCCTTTTGTAACGTGTCCTTTTTTCACGCACCGCGTGAAGCAACGCCATCGAAAATGCTTAAAGAGACGTAAAGAGACGTCACACTTGTAAAGAGACGTCACACTTGAAAGTGATCCACTCGCCGCGTACCAGGACCGCATGCAGCCGGGACGTCGAGCGCGGTCGAGCAAGTGACCGTGACCGAACGCCACGCGATGTCGACGGAATCCGCGTCGCCGGCTACCAGGGCACGATGCCGTCGCGTCACCGCCGCCGCCGAACGAGCGGTTCGTACGGCAACTGCCTCTCGTCCCCGCCACCGCCACCGTGCCTCCGTTTGTTCGTCGCGACTTTAATTATTGTTATTACTATTTTCACTGCCGTAACAATATTAGAGTTGAGACGTTTTGCCCCAAAAAAAAAAACCGAAAAATATGACCGATGCTGCAATAATTGTCAAACGCCGATGGACATTTTTGACTTGATACAATTGTCATGTTTACATTAGGTAAATGAAATTCGTCGAATTTATTTTTTAACAGGTGTATTTAATTATTAGCTTTAGAATGATTACAAATCAAACAACGCCCAACTCGTTTTATTTCCGGTATATCCTGAAAAAACAAACAAAACAATATCATAAATTTAAATATTTTATAAAATAAAAAGAAAAGAAAACGTGCACAGTCACATTATAAAATATGTATAAAAAAATATCATTTTACGTTGACAAACGTGAACAATAGCAACAGGTGCATTTGTACTAGCGCGTACTAATAATAATTATCACATCGTCTGAAAGTTTCCTGGAATATCTTCTCCTCTTACCGTATTATAATCTTTGTTGTCTCCAAAATTTTACGATTTTTTTTTCAACTTTAAATCCGTTGTTTTTCGTTCCTTTTTCATTTTTATAATCTATGAACAATTTTGTTCGGTGCTTTTTTGTGATTAGCGTTTACATATTTTTTTTCGTTTTACTTTCAACTTTTACTTATCGACACGGGCGGTCGTGAAGAATAATATCCAGGTCGGACTAAGCTTCCACGAGAAGTACGCGGGTCAAACCGGAACCGAAAATTATATTCGGACGGTCGTGCCACAAGTCGTCTTTCGTAAGTACACGTCGCGGTCCTGGTCGTTATCTCGGGAGTACACGTGCGCACACTTTCTCGCGGCGTGGCGGCGGCGGCGCCGTAAGATTTATATCGCTCGTACGTGCGCACATTGTTTATTATTATTATTTTTTGTTTCCGTAGGACTCTTTTGTAACGTGATAACATAATGCGATAATATAAATTAATCTCGAACGGACCCGTTTGACCGTGTCTCCGCCGCCGGTTCGGGCGTGAATGGAAACAATAAATAATAAACAAAAAAAATTCCTAGTGTACTTTTTCGATTTTCGAAACGTTTTTTTTTTCTTCTTGCGATCGTTTAAAACGCGTTGATTTGATTTTGTTTTGTTTTTTTACCACGATTTAACGGTCCGTATGAAATCAAAAGTCTGAGAATTTTTAAAGAGTACATTTTTAACCGCTATACACGCGCTGAAAGATATAATAATTATGTATAATAATGATATAGCGCGACTTAAACAGAGATAATATTTTCAAGGTATTGTGTGTTTTCGATATGGACCGTGATGGATGTTCATAAGTGAAATCAAAGCTTCTGAGATAGGTCCGAGAAATGTGCTTCGGTATGTTATTGGTTACGATGCGGACGTCACGATATTTTCGACGTTTAGTGTACATGTGTCACATACGGTTTGTTTCGACTTCGAGTTTCTCGTTAAAGTTTCAGTGACGTGGTGTTCGCGAAATTTTAAAAAACGAGTAAATTATAAAAAAAAAACGTGAATGTTTAAAACCCCTCTCACGATGCAATAAAAAGTATCCTTCTCGATAGTTTATAATATTACAGTTGCATAGTCAAAATAGTCGAGTTTACGGATAGCAGTTTTCACTGCTACGTGATATTATAATGTGAGTACAAGACCGAGACGATTGCACTGCTCGTATATACATATACCGCACTGAAATAAGAATAATTCTGAATAATTTCATTACTCACTTCAATAATACATTGTTCTGTCAATTTTCATTGGGACTGAACAATTGTTCAAAAGTAACATTGCCCGTGCGCACCGAATCTATTTTAATATTATGCTTCCGTGTATTTAATAAAAGTGCAATGATATTGTAAACATTTGAAAAAGTCGGTCGAGTAGCTGAAAAAAATCATCATTTTAATTCAAAGTTTACTTTATTAATGTAATTTCGTAATCTAATTAACGGCCACAAAGAATAATGGAATAATTTAACCGCACAAAAATGTTTATGCGCATTCTTTCGGATCGATATTACCGTTGCAGTACGTATTTGAATAAACACGCGATTTTTTTTTCATTTATTTGTCTCTTTTTTTTTTTTTAAAAGAAGAGATCGCGAATCCTAATACCGTGATAATGATCTTCATTCAATTATGAGTGCAACAGCGCAAGCATTCGGCTAGGTTATAAGGTTTGTATGTAATAGTTTTCACACTCATTAAAATGTTTTTTTTTTTCATGTTTATTAATTATAAGATCTTACCAACGATAGCGTAATGTAATATCAAATATCACTACACTACTAATTATATTACCTACAGCATGTGTAAATTAACAGTTCCCTACGATATTGCCAACTATTTTCTTCATCACAAAAATTCGTTATAATTTCCGTTTTACAATTAAAACAAAACCCGTAGTTTTACGGTACTGTTACCTAAAATACCGCAGATCAAATTCTACTTAGTGTTCAATCTATTATTATAATATTATAATAATTTAATTGATTTTACCCTACGTTTGTAAATAGTTTATATATTTATACACATAGGCGTAAACTGGAGAAAGGCGAGAGAGAGAGAGAGAGAGAGAGCCTATTATATATATATATATACGTGTGTGTGAAAAAAAAATTAAAAAGTGCACGATAATTTCAAGGTTAGAAAACAAATTTTAAAACAAATATTAAGTATCAATTACAAACAAAATTAAATGTAAGAGTAGTGATGGATAAAGATTTTGAAAAAATTATCAGCAAATTTTTACCAAAGCCATAATTACCGTTATGGTAATTTATTATTGATTTTTTTCTTTTTTTTTTGAGATTATATTATCGTGAGTTATTTTTAATTTATGAGTAATTTTTTTCTTCTCTTTGGGCTTGTGCTAATTAATAGCTCGGTGGTTCAATATATCGGTAGTTCTGAAAACCCGTATTAAGATTGTAGACCTAGTTCGGCCACTGAACATTTCCATACAAAAATAAAAAACAAAAAAAAAATTAGAATTTAGATTTATTATTTTACCGTGCATCTTTTATAATCAACAATACGAATGATAGCAAATATCTTTCGCTCTCGAATTATATATAGTTAATTTAAAAGATAATATTTGATTCTGAATTTTTTATTTCAACTAATTATAAATTCAAGTATTCACCATATAGATGGATATTTTGGGTGAATCCCTCGTCCTTATTATATTTTTAGATAACATAAATTAGCGACTTATTAGCATAAAAAAATGTTTGTATTATACCTAATACATTTTAATAAATTAAAACACGCCATAATATACGTCGTATTATACAATTTTATTCACTTAATTAAAGATGAATGTACGTATGTATTATTATTATTATTATTTTCTGGTTATTTCTCCGAAAAGATAATGGGACCCACTAAACAGGTTCGTGTGGGTGGGTCGATAAATTATTTTTTAAAACGAAATTTTTATTTTTTTTACGTGTGAACTGATGTGTAATTGTTTATATACAGTAGAACTCCGATTATCCGGACTAATTAATTGTCAAGGGTGGTCCGGATAAGCAAATAAGGCATAATATTATGACATATCAAAAGTTATATAATTGTATGAATATATTGTATGTATTTATTATTTATATGTGTGTAATATAATTTGAAATTTGTAACAATAAACAAATAATTTTATTATAATATTAAACTGAAAAAGAATATTTAAAAACGAAAAAACACAAACAGCCGACTTGGCACATTATTTATTTTATTTTGAACGTACGAAAATACGTAAAATACGAAATTATTTTACGAGATTTCATAGTTTCGTGGGATCCCAATACTCCTATAAGTTAACTTATATTTTAATTCGCAGTTTATTTTGAAATTTTTACAACAATTATTACTCATTAATTAAAATAACTGCATTAGTTTGAGTAGAATTTATAACAAATGTATACGTATAAACTAAATTAAACGCCAAAGTATAACTGTAAAACAGTATTTTCTTTCCAAACAATAAATAGCAACAATTCCAGAATTGTAATGATTTTATTCCACTTTAATTAACGTGTAATTTATTTATAACAAGGAATATTTATAAATTATTTTTAATATATGTATACCTTATGCGCATAACGCTTTTAACGAAAATTAAAATTCGAAATCTAAAAGTTTTAATTCGAATAAAAGAAAAAATTCATTACAGTCTAACACGATTTTTTATAATTCAAAATGTGTATATATTTTAGGTTAATTATTGCTTTATTGTGGTATTTTAATCGAATTTAAATTTAAATTCTCGAAAATATATGAAACTCATTCACATAAAAAAGGGTGAGATACAAGACACGGATGAGATGCAGATGATGGGTGATTGATATTGGTGAATTAGTCTTTCAAATTTGAAACCTATGTACCGTTGATCTCCAAATAAAAAACCGCTTACAAGTGAAAGAGGTGGGACGGAAATTTATATTAACCATAGAAAAAATTCATATAAATATTCGGTGAAAATTGCAAGTCCCTGCGATCAATATTTATTAAATTACGACGAAAAAAAAGACGTCAAAACCCGGTTTGCCGTAAATGTTGCCGTTTTTTGTCATTTTTCGACAGTTTTTCACGTATAACTTTAAAACTTTAAAAAAATTCAAAAAATAACTTCTTGAAAGTACCGACAAAATCTGATTTTCGACCAGAAACCTCTCGGAAAGTTTTTGATCAGAGCAAGTATTCTGGTCGAAATCGTGTACACAGACACGAAATGGAAGAGATAGCATATAATCAACGCAAAGCTCTGCACAAACGTCACAGTTTTCCTCGTCATTTCAACGATCTAGAATCTCATTTCAAACACCTATAAATCACATAAAAATAGTCAAAACATTTCGTTATTTAAATCATCTCAACAAAATGTTAATATAAATATTCAGTAAAAATTTCAATTCTCTGCGATCAATACTTTTTGTGTTACCATGAAAATAAAAATTCGATTTTGTCAAAAACCGATATGCCGTATATTTTTTCGTTTGTTTGTCATTTTTCGTAAGTTTTTCATACATAAATTTTAAACTGTTGGAAATTTCAAAAAACGACTTGTTTAAAGTACCAACTTGATACGATTTTCTAACCAATACTCAAGGTGAAAATCGGAAAATTTGCTCGAGTAATTATCGTGTACCCATTTGTATGTACAAACACAAAAAAAAAATAAATATTTTTAATTTAAAAAATAAAATAAAAAGCACACATCACGGTAAAATCAATATATTTCTCATCTCACTGAGAAATAATTACGTTATATTATCGCTAAATTTTACAATAATAAAACAGTGATTGGCAACCGTGTCGGGCTGCAGGTCGTATCCGGCGCGGGCGCCTGTTTAAATAATATTTAAATATATTAATTATATTTCGTGCGACTCGCTTAAATTTTTCTACTTTTTGTCAAGGTTTCTCAAACGTTTTTTTTTTTTTTTTATATAAGTAACCGTTTTTCTTTTGTTCATCATACGATTACGTACATGTTCATATAGCACGTGGTTTTGTATAGTTTATCTTATTCGAAAATTGTAAGAACGTCACGCAAAATGTGTATGTACGTTTATTGTACGATCTATCAGTCGAAATGAAATTTCAAAATTTTGGGGCCGATTTTTTACTTGTAGAATCGTGAGTACCGCGATTTCTGTACATGCAGTCGTGTGTGTATGCAGATAAAAGTGAATTTTTCGCCTCTCTTGTTTTGTTAGTCTGCAGTTATAGTCGGAATTCGGATACATTATTATCGTCGGAAGTCATAACGAATATTATACGTTACACATGCTGATGATGCTCTTCAGTGACTTCGTTCATCAGACGACAACATTTTTTGGACTAATTTGCAACGACAGCAATAACAGTTATGACTCTTGCGACAATTTTATGTGTTTTGCAATAAAAAAAAATCTGTCGCACGCGCAAATCCAGACTCCTCAATTATACTCGTATATCATAACACAAAGTCGACTGCATTAAACATAATTACAGCCACGGCACAATCCACATATAATATGTATTTGTGACCATAATATGCTATTTGTGACCTTCTTGTTAGCTCTTAAGTATGTTAATTCCTATTTACGTATCAAAACGAAAATTCTGTTAAAAATAAATTATAATAATAATAATGTGTGTGTATACACGTATGTGTAACACGATTATCATTCCTATTCACACCTATCTACGGCTGAGAATATTTTAAATTACCTAATTAAATTACACTCACGAATTAGCGTAACGTCGATTTTAATTATGCATAAGAAATTAATATTTCTTATTTTTTTAATTCTATTAATTGAATTTCTTAAACCTCTTATAATTATGATGTATTTTCAGTTGAATGATCGAAATAATTGTATAAATTTATAAATAATACATAGTATAATTGGGCGCGCGCGCGCGCGGTATATGACGTATAGCTGGTAATATCCGTGTGTACATACTGTACCTAAACCGCGAGAGTTGAATGACTGGCAGCAATCCGTACCGACCGAATGTGTGTGTGTGTGTGCGCGCGCGTTATATTATATGCATAAACAATTATAATATTACGGTGGACGATTCGACGTCTAAAACCATTTATTGCATGACGTCACCCTTACCTGGATTTACGATGCACCATTACGCGCATGGGTACGAGCTACTGCTGGCCGTACGTATAACCCGTTCAATGCAGTTTTCGAGCGCATGTGTGCGTTCACTAAATGATCGAAAAAACTCCACGTACAGAGCAGCTGGGCTTCTGTGTCTATATACTCGTATATTCCCTCCCATGTGAATTTCGACGTCTCGTGTTTTTGTCTAAATAACATTACTGCGTTTTGTAATTAATATATATTTTGTGTGCTCAACTTCCGTATGATGGTGTAAACAAAAATTAAAATGATAATACAATTGGAAAAAAAATGCGTATATAACTGCAGTTTTAACGACGACAGCTGACAATACGTTAATTTACGTTACTTACGTAAATCCTTATATCGTTACGATATAAAACGAAATGAAATATGATTTATTAACATTATATAACATATTAGTGTGAGTAATTATAATTTATACAGCGTTTAAAGAACTTTTAATTCAAACGTAATTTATCGTAACGTTTTAAAACTTTTTTTTTTATCGCATAATACCTAATTACGATTTTAAACGGTCCACTATGAGTGCCATTACACCGAAAATTGAAAAAAGTCGATTTGTATTTAAATTCGTTCGGGTACAGTCTGGCCATTTAATATAAAGTGACATCATAAGCGCGATAATCTATATCAATAGGTAATGTATTACGGTAGTAGGCGATTTTGGATTCGAATACTCGTGCAAACGTAAAGTTACCGATTGGCGATCACGTGGATGTAGCCCGTGAGTCAAATTTGAATCTCATAGCCCCGTGAGTTTCAAATTAAAGAATAAGTTTGATTTAGTGTTCCCTTCGTAGCTATTACTGCAGTCATATACCTCTTCTTTATTAGCGTTTTAAAATACTAATAATGTATGGCGAATCGGATTAGCCAATGTAAATGTGAATAAATAGCAGATTTCAAACACAGAATTATTCAATTTACACCAGATTATAATAATAATATGGCAGTCTACCAATTGGAGAAAAAGATGTAAGGAATTACATAAAATTGCGCCAATATATATATATGTACGTGTATGTATATGTATATATGCGTGTGTATATTATATTAATTTGTTTCTACAAATAACTCGTATGTATAAATGCATGTAAAAAGCTTATGTATATAACGAGTATGTATAAATACGTGTTCCTACTTTGCAGCGTGCGTATAGAAGATCGAATCGATCGAAGGGATAAATTAGTAGCAGAAGCAAATATATGATGGGAAAAAAATCTCTCGGACGATTCATTCCTTCCACGGACGGTGTTTAATATTCATGTCAAGGTCGCGTTGGCATCGCCTATGTGTGCATTTCGAGCAGCTCATTGTTATTTCCGGGTCGAGTCTTCGCGTCGTCGTTAAAAAAGCAAAACCGCCGAGTATAAAACGTCGGTGCGCGACGCGCAGCAAATCCGAAAAATAACCAATAAGAGTCTAGTAAAGTATAGCAATAAATATGAAATACTAATAGGTCCGTTGATAACGACTATAATATAGTCGATAAGTCGATATAGTCACTATATAATGAAAAATAAAAATATACCGCTAACCGTTCGGACGAAACGAGTATAGGTATTTGTCGGGGAGCCCCCCCCCCCTGAGTCTTTTTTTTTTAATAGAAGCTTTAGATAAATCGTCGTTAGATTAGGATGATCGTCGCTGGACATACCTGTTAGTAATAATATCTATTTCAGCCTTATTAGAAATCAAAACGCAAATTTATATACGACACGAGCGAATATAGAACGTAATAATAATAATAATAATAATAATAATAATATGTGTGATATATACGCATATAAAGTGTGTGTGTGTGTGTGTGTGTGTGTGTGTGTGTGTGTGTGTGTGTGTGTGTACATTTATACATGTACGTTGGAGTTATAATTTTAAAAAGCGTTTATTACCGAATTTATATATAACATATAAACGCAAGGATTAAAGGATTAAGTTTGTTTTTGGCTTTCACGAGACCGTATTAAACGGAACTCGTTTCACGCGCGTTTCTTGGGACCAAATTCACATCGGGTCATCATTATCAAACACGTGTGTTAAATATATATATATAATTTAAACGCATGCGCGTTTCGTTATTTATCGTTACAGTTTATAAATATAGAAGTCTGCAGAAAAAAAATAAAAAACAAAACAAAAACGTCAGTCTTCAAAATAGTTCTGATAAAATACCGATTCCTACGGATATACCGGTACATTTCACAAAAACAGTCGTCGACATGAGCTTTTTCGCAAAAGCGCCGGGATCGAAGTATTATTTAATCGTACCTGTGTGTTATTCGATTTGGACTCGCCTTTGCAGCCTTTGATAGTCGCCGGCATATATCCCTCATCGTCGTCAATCACCGCGGGCAGATGGCGCCAGAAATCGGCGCAAGGATACAAACGAACTAAATTTCAATAAAAACCGCACGTGACGTAATTTTTTACGCACGATTCGCGTTTGTTAATACGGTTATATATTATAATGTTATATGGTAGTTATCGCTGAAAATTCTATTACTTAACGTCGATAGCGAGGAGAGCATTTTTAAACAGTTATAAACTCAAAGTGAAGTTTATTTTAAGAATATTATGTACAATTGCGCGTGTGCCCCCGCGGTGAAAGTCCCACTGATGACGGTTATGTCGACGTGAGTAATATATTATATAGTCATTCAGGATAAGATTACCGCGAAGTTTATAGTTAGGTTTAAACTAGAGAGGAATGGAGGTGACTGTTGCCCGCGATATCTCTATCGCGTAATCGCGTGATTGATTTCTACCACTGGACTTGTGGTGTTGGTCACAACTGGATTCATACAATTACAATATAATTTAGATGTTTCGTTTTCTTGAAACAAACGAAATCTTAGACTTAATAAAATGATTGCGATGCACCAATTAACAAACTATTTCGGACGATGACGATTCGAACAAGAATGAACCGATAAACACTGAATAGAGAAAGTTAACGATTTCCGTCCGTATCGATTTCACCTCCTCGCCATCTCGATTTCCGGGTCTACCGTTGTCCTGTCAGGTAATAGGCGGCGAAACAATAACAACAGTAACAACCGATTTCTATTGGTTTGTTTTTATTTGTGCTTTGAACCCGACCCTTACAAATACCATTGTCTTGTCAAGTATAGTATACAGTAGGTGAGATATCTCAATAACAATTGGATTTCGACAAACTAAAAAATGAGCTTAACGGTGTCAATATTTCAGTTTCATTTGAGTGACATATCATTTTTCGCTGCAGATTTTACGACCGCAATACACGTACTCGTACATAGGGTATATTGTTATACTATTGTCAAATGTATGAGCTACGATTGTTTGAATGCGGACTGTACTTGGCGACGAAGTAGACACGTGCAGCTACACTAACTGGCGAGGGCGATGTTTTAAATACTCTAAAGAGAATAATAATTAATCGCGTACGATAATAATGTGATACCGAGCATCCACGGCGCGTTGTATAGACGATTGGCGGCAACGTAATGATCGATCGGTTATGAAGTTATAGTAATTAGTTGTAAACATTTTGTTTATCATATTATCATTAGAACGATCGTTTCGATGTGACTCGGTCGTTTCCGTTCGGAAAACGCAACCTGCATTCGGAGCCACGGCGCTGACCAGGTGCGCAAGGTGTTGAAAAAAGTGCATCACACTGTTAATTACTCGTATGATAAACAAATGTATAACCGAAGGTTAAAATTAGTAGATAAGTAAACATTTATTCGTTTTTTTCATTTTTATATCAGCGTACATCTCCAGTGAGTGGCTCCACAGAGTAAATTGAACAGCTCCTCGCAGTGTTTCTCAGGTCGGCGCACACCGGTCCCGCATTATAATAATGACGATATCGTGCAATATATATTATATATTATTAATTCAATCTGGATTTGTATGCATTTCCATATTTTTAATGAAATTCTGGCGATTCGTTTAGTTGGGAATGTATAGGAAGTTTATATATTATATAGTGCATTATTAAAGTGCATATAAATACAATAATAAATGCATATACGATAAAACTTACCTAATCATCGTTTTTTATTTTTATTATAAAATTTATATTTACAATTTGTGACCTGAAACAATTAGTAAATTGTATTTACATAGTAAAAGAATGAAGGAAATTCACATGAGTGACTCGAAGAGGAAGCAATTCGCTAACGGCGCCTCAGAATGTAAATTTTATTGTTCACATAGTTTGAAATTTACATAATATTTAAGTGTGTTTTGTAGAAAAGTTCATTAAAGCAATTTTTTTCTCGCTCTGAAAAATTAAATTATGAATTTGTAAACTAATTAGTTAATAAATTATGAGTTTATGATGACGTGTTGATAGGAAATAAAGATATATATTACCATCGTATCTCGATATCCTTGTACAGCGTATTATATTGTCTACATTATTTATTATTTTTTTTTTTTTTAACAAACTCAAAATAATTCTTATAGAGTTTCTTCGAGTCCGTGTTATACCGATGAAATAAATAAAAATAAATTATAAACGGGGATACCCATGTTTTGGATGCGAGAGCATATTTTTACGTAGGAACTCCTTAAAATTTTAAGAGCCGCACATTTCAAGGTTGTTTTTTAACGAATAAAAATGCATTTCAAGCTTTTTAAGTGCGTATACGAATCGGGACATTAACGATTAATTATTACAATGCGTAAGCAACGCGCGTACGTCGGCGCGAAAATACAAACGAAAGGATGACGACGGACAGAAACAGAGAGATACAGAGAGAGAGAAAGTGTTCACGGCGGCAAAGTACAATAGAAGAACAATAGTTCTCTCGAATGTTTACCGCCCAAGGTCCGATCGCGAAACAATCCCACGGCGGTGGTCGGACGCCGTTTGCCAATATACACCGTAATATAATATAATAATAATATTTTATTATACGTGTACGTACGGCGTGCGTTTATTATTAGGATATCGCTCGCGAGCAGCATACACATTATTCGCACATTATATTAATGTATAAATACACGCGGCACGTCGTCGAGTGGTAATATACAGGACGATCCGCCCGACGACTGTAGAGCGCGCGCGTAAAGTATAATATTTTCTCGCGGCCGCGGCGTGCCCGGCGATGGTCACTGACCGAATAACGCACTCGAAAACGGTTTCATCTCCAATTATAATATAGTGCGCCCATAGGCGTGTGTATGTGTGAAGTAGTTAGTGTGATATAGACAACCCAATTATAGACGGATAAAAGTAAAGGAAAAAACGAATTTTTTTTTTTTTTTATATGTATAATATTCGTACTTTACTTTTATGTAGTAAACGCAGTGGCGCGGGCGGCGCGAACTTTTTTCCCCCGCGAAGTTGCCATTTTCTAAAGACCCGTCCACCGATTTCGTCTCGTAAACATAATATATATATTGTATATCCTACAAAAATCAAATAATTATATTTGTCAGGCCCATGGCTAGGGTTATTTTTCGGGGGAGGGCGACAAATAGTTATTTAACCTGTTTGTTCGTTTAGATGTTCGTCGCCTATTTTAGATTTATATTGATTTGCTTCTAAATCTGAAAACATATATGGTAAATATAATATACATTATAGACAGACCGTTTTTTTCAGAAACGCAAAAACGCGCGCACGAAACGCTCTACGTGTGAAGCTAACCCCGGTGAAACAGCACAGAATACTCTTTGGAACTTTGTTAGTGACTGTGATTATTGATAAATGACGACAAATTTAAATGGTTTAAATGGTACATAATCATTCATCACAGAGTTAAATCTTAGATAAGAATATGAAAATGATATAAATATTAAAAATAATTTCTAAGATTCGGCCACGGAGGGGCATTGATATTCACAGGCTACATATTTTAGCCTTTAAACTGTATGATAATTTTTTTATCGACAAGGGCCTTAAAGAGGTAGTACCCACCCCGATTTATATATACGTACCTATAAAATTGTTCTTGATATCGTTGGGCTTGGCTAATCGATCTCTTACCTTTTAAATATCGTTTTGATATCGTTCAATATATTCGATTATATACGAGTATTATGATGTACTGTTTCTTATCGAAACGATTTGAAGAAAAAAACCACTTATTCTCGTTCGTATTTCGTAATCCTGGAGGTGTATCTTTATTCTTTCGGGCGACGTACGACGGCAGTGGACGGACGAGAGAGCGGCGCATAACGTAGGATTCACTGTAAAGAGCTAACCTAACCACGGTAAAACGATATTATGATGTATCCGTAACCGCGCGCGTCGTCTTGTGTACTGTAATATTTTTCAAAGACGTCTTTGACCGTCCGGACAGCAATCGATTTTTCGATTTAAATAATTGCGAATCGGC
The DNA here is from genome assembly GCA_948098885.1 of Drepanosiphum platanoidis. Classification (NCBI taxonomy): domain Eukaryota; kingdom Metazoa; phylum Arthropoda; class Insecta; order Hemiptera; family Aphididae; genus Drepanosiphum; species Drepanosiphum platanoidis. Next base: position 7,672,803 of record OX402535.1, read on the forward strand.
CGTTCCGATCGCCATCTCGTACCCCGGACCATATACGTGTTTTTAATGGCGCGCGTAAACGGAACGCTCATCGAACCCACCATACAATATTATTATCATAACGCGTGCGAGTCCGCGACCTTTTGGAAAAGTAATTTGAAAATACATAATATACGTACGTATTATACGTATACACGATACCTACGTATGCACGTAAATAACGAACACCAAGAGTTCACGCTGACTTTTATAAGTTTTTTTTTTTTTTTTTATCATTTTAAAATACTAATATAACAAATCGGATTAATAGATTTATAGGACAAAATAGTAAATAATATTATTATATGTAAATAAATAGCGAATTTCAAAACAGACTGATTCAATTTACACCTAATTATAATAATAATAATAATAATAATAATAATAGTAATTATATCGTAGTATACTAATTAAATTAAAAAAAAAAAAAAACATTACACTAACTTACACGCATAATATATATTTAGATATTATATATATATACTCGTATATTATAAATATTACCGTCGCGTTTGTCTGCGTTGAAACGTTATATTATCAGCATATTTTGATGCGAACCGGTGTCGTATAATTGTATATATATTTTTATTTTTTTTTTTCGTTTTGTATATAAAGTTTTCGCGGTCGGGTAACTGCGCCGGTTGGTCTTGGAAACAAATGAAACAGTATTATTATGATTATATATTATATACACAGTACATACGCGTGTGGGTGGAATGTTATAATAATACAACAAAACGTAGGCAATATACTCGTAGATTCGTTCGTCATTGCCAATACATAAGAAATATTTTCTTGTTTTTCTTTTTTTTATTTATTTATTATTATTATTCCCATAATCTATAATAATTAAATATATTTACATAAAAAAAAAAAAATTTCGAAATCTAAAATCATTATTTTTATAAATATACGTTTAGATGCGCATATATCGTTTTCACGACAACACGCCTACTGATATAATATATATATATGTATGTATATAAATTATAGAGACACAATAAATATACGAATACGTTTTCCGAGACGATTTAAGCTTTTTACGGGAGTGGGGCAAAGGTTATTGTACAAAACATAAAATACATTTTGGCACCAATAAATATAGTCTAAACGCTAAAGTTGAACCAAACAAAAAAAAAATATTACAATAATAATAATGATAATAATAATAATAATAATAATAATAATAATAATAATAATAATAATAATGAATCAATACAACAAAAATAGTCATATATAACCAGAACACAAAATATAACGTATAATAATAAAAAAAAAAAAAAAAAAAAAACAAAAGGAGGCAAAACATACGTGTTGATTATACAACACATATATTATATCTGTCATAGGTCTGCAGATACATTTTGTACAAACCAATGTGTCGGTTAAAAAATAGTGGTATATTATTCGTAACGAAAAATGAAAAAAAAAAAATTATAAGTTTAATAATATTGCGATTTGCAATATAATGCTGTAGCATATATATCTAAAGAAAGAAAGAAAAAAAAAAACACTAACCGAAATTTAAATCAAAAAGAAAAAAAGCTGCGCGATAAAACCGGTCGTTCGTATATCGATATTACTCGTCGCTTCGATGTGTATTAGGTATATATTATTATACATATTGTATATTGATTACGGATAAATGGGATATATATTATAATATACGTTTTGGGGATGACGGGGGGACACGACTACTGTTTTAAATTAGGTAATATTTGTATTGTAATATACTTATACGATATAGCTGATAATACCTAGTTATTATTTAATAATATTATTTACACGACATATTATAATAATATTTTATGTTTTTAAAAAGGGGAAAAAAAAAAGAAAACCCTAAAACTCGTTTAAAGACGGAGATCGATAGTTTTTCATCTAGACAAAAAAAAAAAAAAAGTTATAAACAAACACTGGTTATGTTTTACGAAACGATATATATATACAGTTATTTAGTATATATATGTATATATGTATATATTATAATTAATATTATTAAATATAATTTAAGTTAAGTGTAGGCTATGTAGAAAAAAAAAACACTTTTGTAATGTAATTAATACGTACCTATATATACAATAGCGAAAAAATCGTTTTAAACCCGAAATCGTCCAACGCGGGGACTTTTTATAGTTATATACCTTATTTTGTAGGTATTAGATTATATTCTACATCATTATATTGCATCATATACACGTATCGTTAAATATATAGTAAAAACACGTCGTAATTATTCTAATAGTATATTCATATTATATACACAATATACTATATTTATGTAGTAACTTAAATCGTATTCTATGTACACGTCTAAATCTAGAACATCGCCATTACATACTCTGGAGCCAAATGTTACACACACACACATATACTACACCTTCGGATGTATAATATAATATTACATCGATTGTGTATATAACAAATGTATATAATAATAATATAATATTATATAGTCGCGCGTTTTCCGCCGTTTTTGGAATGTGTTGTTTAATTTTTTGCCATACACCTGCTTTACATCTACGTTTGAGCGATTTTTTTAAGAAATTACGAAGCGCCGATTTTGTTTTGAAATATTATTTGTTATCCTAGAGACGGTTAGGACGTTTTTGTTTACGTCCTGAGCACGCGCAAGGTCTGTGCGTCATGTCCGATATCTGTGCAAAACGAACCGAAAAGTTCTGTCTCGGAGAGTGAAATGATTTTCGTTCCCACGTTCTTCGACGAGCGCGCGGACAGTCGTCCGAACACGACTCGGGTTTTTTTTTTTTCGAACGATATAGAATCGGGGACAGCGAATTCGATCGATTACAAGGTGATTTTGCTCGTCGGAAACCTCGTCTCGTGAAACGAACTGTGTTTTCGTTTCGTTCGATTGCACCGAGTGCCTGTCGTTGTTATTGAATTATTACAAATCTTATGTATCGTTTATTATCGAATTGTTATTGTTACGAGTTGTGAAAAAAAAAAGAAAAAACCCAAAAAAAAATCGTCAGATTACGAGTAGGATATTATAATCGATCGGAGAAATGTATGTAACTATAGTTGGAATTTTTCAAAATCGGTCGCTCACGCACACGAACTTGAAGAGTTCGAGATGTCGAAAATCGTTTTCGGACCTGCCTATACCGGTCACCTATACGCATAAAATATGATATATTATACACATATACATACCTATGGGCACGCGGTCGATGGTGCAATGTCGCGTAATACCTACGCGCGGGGGTTCCTCAAACGGATTGCATCGGATAATGGTGGTGAAGGTGATGCGGGGGCAGGGGCGACTGCAGTTGATGGTGCAGATGGTGCAGCGCCGGCGGCGGCGGCGGCGGGTGAGCGACTGTGGCTCCAGAGTAATGCGACGGTCACTGATGGTGTTTGATGGGCCCGTTCCCGTGACCGTGGCCGCCGATCACCTGCATGTGATGCTGGTGGTTGGCGTTGGCGCTGCCGTTGCTGTTGTTGTTGTTGTTGTTGTTGTTGTTGTTGTTGTTGGACTGCTGCTGCTGCTGCTGTTGCTGTTGCACGGCCTGTCGCTGGCTGTTCTTCTTGTTCTTCATGCGCCTGTTCTGGAACCATATTTTCACTTGGCGCTCGGACAGCGCCAGGTTCCGGGCCAGCTCCCAGCGTTTCTGCTTGGACACGTACGCGTTAAACAGGAACTCTTTTTCCAGCTCCAGCGTCTGGAACTTTGAGTACGGTTTTCTCTTCTTGCGCACCGTCACCTGGCCCGTCCACTCCAGCGGGTTCGATCCGACGCCCATGCCGATACTCGACAACGAACCTGCGAACCAGACCAAAGGACAAGAAGTAACGGGTTATTAATGACGTGTTTTTTTATTACATATTGAGTATATAATATATATTATATTGTGTACAGTCGAGTCGCAATAACTCGAGAAACTGGATGACTAGAATTTTTTTGAAGAAGAAAAAGAATCGAATAAATTCGAGTTATTAGGTCGAAGCGATTTTTTATTCCTCTTAGACTCTTAGAGTTATTGCGACTCGACTGTTATACATGGTTTCATAGATACTGGTGGTCCTTGTTCTACGGGGTAGTAGGAAATGTCAAATATACAGTTGTGGCTTTACAATACCTGTATACTACTGTGTTGAAAAATTGAATAATATCTATACTGGGTATACGTTTAAAATTTGAAATGATGTTTTACGAATTCGGTTATTTTTGCATAAGAATATAAAATTCCCATTTAATCTTATAATGTTTTATATTGAAAGTATATTACATTCGAAGATACTACGAATTGTACAGTGTGCGAATTGTGACGTTTTACCATTCATTCTCCGACGCGACGGTCATTAATAATCGTGTTTTTATACGCGTAGTATTTAAAATGTGCTTTTGTCTGGGTGGAAAATTAATTACGTCGATATCACGACACGAAATAAACGAAGTAAATCAGGAGCGACATTGTTGTAATTTATATTATAGCCGGTCGACGGCTCGATACGCACTAGTTGACGCACCGCATTGGCGTCTCGTGAGTTTAGACCTACTCGCGGAGCCAACGTCTTGCAGGATACCCACACACGCCTCTGGCATTGCGTTCGATTTAAACGGTCCTGTGGCGTTTTATATCGTATCCATATTATGATCTCAATTCGTTTGATTTTGTTTCATAATAATAATAATCCAACGAACGGTATCAAACGCGCAGGTAAAATAATAATCCGAGTTTGCCCATATATACGTGTACACATTTAGTATATACCGTCGCCGCCGCCGCCGCCGACAAAGACGATGTACACTAACGCGCGGCCATAAATTTCGAATTTCGTGTTACGAAAACTGTGGGGTTCGTACGACATATATTTTTATATACGTATATAACGTATATTATACGGGGAACTGCTGCAATGGTAGTCGCCCTTTCGTTCGGATATTATAATAGAAACCTCTACGCGACCCCGTGTGACGTATATATACATATATACACTCGTATATACAGCTCGCGCGTCATGTATATATACACAGCGGTTGTTCGTGTAATTGTTTCGGTTCTGTTTTCACGGTTTGCCGCCGCGGCAGGGACATTGTATACAGTTTTGCTCGCTCTACGAACAAATCCTCGTCGATTTATACAGACACCTCTGTGTATACCTCTACCTACTGCGGACGATTTTGGGCGCGGATAATTCAAAAACAAGAGCTGCTCATAAACGTACGTCATATAATTGGCACAATGTTACATTATATTTTTGCGTAACGTTTTAAATAGAGTGGACCTTATTGGACTCGCGACCGATTTCGGTAATCATTTATTTCTACGGCGAACCAAATATTTCGACACGAGAAAAAAAAAATTAATTAAAAACTCGGACCATAAATATAGGGTAATACTACACGCACGAATAACGAACCGAATCGATTACATGACCAGACCATCTCGATCTGCAAGATTGTGCTGCGTAAATATTGTATGAGCATTAGACGCCGTATAACCATGTGTAAACGGATTATAATTTAATATACGGAATGGCCATTTGATCCGCTGTTCGGATTATGTATATATACGACTTATCAATTATTTTATTCGAGCGTTCTACGAATCGCATTCGCGTCGAAGTTTCAATATCGAATTTGAGAACTCATTTCGAGCATATACCTATAATGTAAATCGAACGTATCGATTATGAATCGTAGAAAATGTATAAATTGTATAGAATCTAGAAAAAGTCTAGATCATACAGAACAAAAACTATATCCAAAATCATAATATCCAAAAATCATAATCCTCGGGTTAATAATCGATGGAACATTATATACATATTAAGAAAACAGAACTGAAATTGTATTGCTGTCGCGCGTGAATAGGAGATGAATAATCGTGATTAATAAATCCGCGGGGAACATCCTGTGTCCCGTATGTATTATATTTTATACGATATATGAGTATTGTGTAAACGATATTATATTATATTATTATTATACTATATGATACACGGTTGTAGCATTATGTTATATTATTATAATACAATATAACGCTTTTGGTCATCTCGCTATACGGGATATCTGCCGTCGAGCCCAGTCATCAGAACATTGTCGCAGAGAAAAACGAGTACAGAAAAAAAAAAACAAAAATAAAATGTTCATTTCTTCTCTTGTCCTATAGGTGTACTAACACGCGCACGTAATACGCACACGACACTACACATAAAATATTACAAAACATGCTCTATGGGCGACGGTGGCGGCGGAAGGACGGGTCGCCGGCTCGCGCGTAGAAACTAATAATAAGCAGATGTTTTATATGTATACATATTTATATACATATATATACGTATATATATATATCGAGTGTAAAGTATAAACGGAATTTAAATTTCTCTACGCGCGCCCGCCGTCCAGTGCTATACGGACTATATTATTATTGTGCGCGCACACGCGCGTTATGGTTATTCCTTCAAAATGGCACTCGACGCGTTGTCGTGTACATATATATATATACGAGTATATATATATATATATATATATATATATTTATGTATGTATATATTATATAGTATTAAAATAATCTCGTACATAGAACCGACAGTGGTCGTCAAAATACGAGCGCGTGTCGTTTGAGCAATAAGTATTATACCTATATTATAGGTACACGGTTTTTTTTTTGAAAAATCGAATTACGCAGTATAGTCTCGCAAATCCGTACTTGATGGTACCGGATTAGCGTTTTTGAAATGTCCGGAAACTCAGGTTTATACGCGCAGTAAAACTATATTAAATTTATCACAGAAACGAAGTTTTCATTCTCAATATATCTGTACGACATTTGTACAACGTATACGTAGTTCTACTTTTTTAAAACCTACCAGTTAATCAGGAATAAAACAACATCCTACTAATTGAGATATTAGGTCTGTTACAACTGTACGATTATACTAATGAAAACATTCACTGGGCACATCCGGACTAACCGGTTGTCAGAACTGTAGCGGCGCGGCGTCCGGATCAGCGGGACTCTATACATATCAAATTCGAAATGTCATCTGTCGACTTTGAGTTCGGGACGAATGAAAACTACACCGATTCGTCAGTTTTATAGGTGTCTGGTGAAGACCACTGTTATAGAAAAAACCAAATCACGCGCTCCGAAAGAATTATTGCGAATTTTAAACTTTCCTGAAACGTGAATTTCGCTACTCCCGAAGACCCCGCCGTTTCAATCCAAGGCCGTCCGGACTAAATAGTTCGTGTCATAATACCTCAAACGCAGAGCACGCTGCTGCATGCGGTATAGGTATATTGTCATACGCGATAACGGGTATAATATGACGTTATTACAACGCGCGTTGTAGCGTTTCGTGACGTCGCGCGTCGTCGAGGTGAAAACGGCTAGAGAGAAGAAAAAAAGGAATTTTTTTTTATCAACTCGCCGGCTTACCTACATTATAACTATTGCACGCGTGTGCGCGCGGATAGTGAAAAAACCAAAACCCGTTTTCGGCCGCGCGCAACACAACCCGAATCGTAAAAAACCGCGCGATGAACGCGCGCAAACCGTTTCGAGCGAATTCGGTCAAATTTTCCTCGTCGCCGTCGAGGAATTATTAAACGTGCGCGCATATATTTTACGAACCGCGGACGTTTTGCATATATACGTTCCCACATCGAATCCTGCGGGTCGTCGTAATTAATACGTCATGTATATCAAAGACTAGAGAGACGACACTCGTATATACATTTATAATTATAATAAATAAATTAATAAAATCACACGAGGATAGAATTTTTTTTCAAAATCACTACATTATTATAATACGCGAACGACCTGCGCAACGGAAGTAACAACAACTACAGCAGCGGCAGCAGCAGCAGCAGCAGCAGCAGCAGCGTGGTTGTGTATAAAAAGTATCGCGAGTCGTAAAGCTGTCACGAACGAGTAATAAAAACACCTAAGTATATAATATGGTTAAGTTGTTTACGGCGAGTCGACGATTCGGTCATCGTTTCGGCGCTATCGCGCGTGCCGCAGAGAATATAATATAGAGTCCTGCCGCGGCGTACCATACACGGCTGCTGCCTGCCAGTCGCTCCGTCGCTCACTTAATCCGGAACTTATCGGTCGTCGGAGTCGCCGCGGTCCTCCGGGGACCGGGTATATGAGAATATAGCCGCGGGGCGGCAAATCGTTGCAGCGAAATTTATATGTATACCTATAATACACTATAAATATTATAAAAACGAACTGCGCGGAAATTGTACACACTCGCACGCGACCGGAACGCGCGTTTTATATCTATACACTGCTGCCAGTACCTTTTTGAGGACGGATCTTATTTTGTGTTTTGCATACGCGATCTGTACACTTAAATAAACGTCGTGGATATTATGAAACGCACACAAAGTACAATTGACAATGATCGACATGAAATAAAATATCATAAATTAACACTGTATACGTATAGGTGCCGATACGTCATTTGTCCCACTCTGCAGTTTATAAATGGGTGTAAATAGCACACGTTTTCCTTCTAGTTTCGAAGCTAATGCTTCGATTTTTATAGTTTCTCTCATCTACAACGGTTGCGCAATCAGAGGTGGGGGAATGAAGGCTTCGGCCTCCAGTCGCGATTTTAGCCTCACCCCAGGTTTTTAAGTGATGGTAAAAATAATTCAATTGCTTATTTTTGCATTTATGATGATTTCAATTCCTACATCGATATTAATTGTTTTTTTTTTTTATCAACGAACACCTATTGCAGAGGACTATCGTCTCTGGTTTTAGAATTTTATCTATAATATAATGAACGTCGACTACCAAAAATCCTAGTCGCGCCTAGTCGCGCTATAAGTCTATTCTATTGTAGCAGAATTATACATATAGCCACCTAATAGAAACGTTTTTTGTTACTATAATTCACTATCGATTTGTATTTTCGTGAATATTGTGATATGGCGATAAGTTTATCGCGATATATCGGTTGTTGTGTAATAGGCACTGCAGAGTGATTTTTTATTTTTATTTTGAACGGCAGCCAGTCCCGTTCAAAACGAAAAAAAAACATGCACGCGAACGGCGGTGGCGGGTAACGAATAAAGTGAGAGGCCCGGGGAATTATTATTATGTTACGCGCCCGGTGCGGTGAATTTGTTTTGCAACAATATTCGGAGTGTGTGTGATGTGTGTGTGTAAAAATATCTAAAACATTGAGAACGGGCGCGCGAAAAAAAACCGGTCGAAAGAGTTTCCCGCGCGAGCGTTTACGTTTTTTCACGGTGTGAACTGATATAATTTATTATAGTGGTTGTTCGAAAACGGCGTGCAAAAATAAAAACTCGGAAAACGTCACCGATTACTCTTAATACAATCGATGGGAAATAAAAATGCACATAGTCTACGGTAATACTCGTATAAATCGGAAATGATCATACACCGAGCGGAAAGGTCGCCGGGCGGCAGTCGCTCGATCGAAGACAGTTAATTACGTACAAAAAATATTCTCAATCGAATATCTCTCGTCTGTTATTGCGGATTTAAATAAACGCGATAATAATAATCGCATACTAGAAACGGGCGTAAAACGGCGGCGTATTTGCACGAAATCGACTTCTATAACAACGATAAAATCACGGTTTTACAGTTTATCGCGTGATTATATTTTCTATAAAGCGCAAATGAGCCATCTGCGGTTACACGAAATAAATAATTGCGAATTACTTTTTCACGCGCGATACGTCTCACGTCGAACATATTATTATTATATCGTATCGATGTGTTTCGCAAGTTTTGTCCGTTTAACATAATATGAAAAAAAAAAACACACTCACACACACGCGGATGGCACACGTCGGTTTCTATATACGTTCTGCGCGGCGGCTCACGTTTTATTTTTTTTTCCTAACACAATAGCACATACCAATGGGCGATATGCGGCACACGAATTCGGTAGCATTTCGAACGTATATTATTATTAATATTGTGTTCTCGACCCACATCGATGCGTGCTGTGCGCGGCGGCGGCGGCGGAGGCGGCCAGAAGAGAGCCGCCGCGCGACAGCTGACCTACCCGTCCAATAAAATAGTATATTTTACGGCCGCCCGTCCTTTTGTACGCGCGTGCACGTTTGCCTCCTATCGCTCGGACACAATATAATAATATAACGCGTATTATGCGTACATATATATATATGTATATACACACGCACGGCTGCTGCAGGTATGATATAATATGGTATACGTTATTATTGTATACACCCTATCACGCGCACGCACGGGGTATATTATAATATACAGAAAAAGGTTCACACAATAATAAATTACACGGCCCCGCGTCGCGTTTGTCTCGGGAATCGTCCGAAATATCTGTTGGCGACGGAAAGCCGGGCGGGGAAGAGATGTCGAAAAACGTCGAGTTTACGTTGTCGGGCGGCACGCGAGAGGAACGCGGGACGCCGGTTTTCCGCGAAAAAAAACACCGTACGGCAATTCCAAGACCACCGCGGCGGCGGATTACCTATAATATGATTTATTTATGTCCACGGTTAAAATTCGTTTTCAAAGTATTTCTGTACACATTATGTATTATAAAATAGTGAACATCGGTCAAATTTTTTTTTCTCTAAACACAGACACGTAAAAAAATAGATACCAAAATTATGAATACTTAATAATTTACGAATAATTGCGATATTAAAATTTATTTCCATACAAAAGCACATCGTGATATTATTACGAGTCGCGGAATTCTTTTTAAATCGTACAAATGGAAATAATCGGCTCGACTCGTTTTAGTTTATTCGATTAGAAAAACGGGGAAGGGTGGGTTTATTGGTGAGACGGGACGAAGCGGCGGAAACCGCGCGCAATCGTCACCCCTATGAGTATGGATGAGAGAATGAAAAATGTTAAAAAAAAAAAAAAAAACATACCTGCTGGCGGGTAAGGCGTGGACGTGACCGGATCGTGAGAGCCGCCGTAGTTCCTGAGCGACGGCGGCGGCGGAGGCGGCGGCGGGTACGCGTTGTCGTGGCCGAACGGGCCGGCGGCGGCGGCGGATCCGTCGGCCGAGCCGGACGTCATCCGCGACGAGTTGTTGCCGCCCCGGTCGTCGCCCGGGCTGCCGGACTGCAGGTACGCGGGTTGCGGCGTGTCCGAGGGCCCGCCGGACGAGTGTCGCGACGCCGAGGCGGCCGCGGCGGCCGCAGCTGCCGCGGCCGCTGCTGCGGCCACGGACGACGAGGACGACGACGACGTGGTGGTGGTGTACGGCGAGTAGTTGGTGCACCACGACTGCGAGAACTGGTGATGGTGATCGGCGGCCACCGGGCCGGCGGCGGCGGAACTGCTGCACGGCGTCGCGCCGTTGGTGTACTTGCCGGCGAGTCCGCCGTTGCCGCCGCCGCCGCCGCCGCCGCAATAGTCGGTGGCCGCGGGCGACCAGAACGGAAGACCGGCGGGCGGCTTGCGGCCGCCGCCACCACCGCCGCCTCCGTCCATGGGCGACCTGTGGTGGTGATGATGATGGTGATGGTGGCCTCCACCGCCGTCCGACGCCAGGTTGTAGTAAGTCGGTGCGACCGGCTGATGGTGATGGTGGTGGTGAGGCGGCGCGGCGTACTGGTCGAACGCGGCGTGGTCGACGACGGCGGGCGAGTAAGCGTTCCACTGGTGGTGCGAGTGTCTGATGACGCTCGCCGAACCGCCGGCGGTGTCCATGCACTCGTAGCCGCCGCCTCCGCCTCCGCCACCGCCGCCACCACCGCCGCCTCCTCCGATGGAATGCGCCTGCAACCGCTTGGCCGGTATGTGCAACAGCGGCGGCGGCGGCTGCGGCGGCGGCGGCGTGCCACCGGACGACGCGATCGGAGTGGACGACGGCGACGTCTTGATGACGGCCGCCGGCGCGGCCCGCGAGATGTCCGACGACGGCGGCAGCGACACGGTCGGCGGCGGCGGCGGCGCGGGCGGGTTGTCCTCGTACAGGCCGCCGTTCATCATGGTCCACCAACTCAGCCCGGGTCCGGCTGTCGGGGTCGGGCACCCTGCGCCGGTGGTAACATCGTGTTCACCGCCACCGTACAGCGTACCGACGGCAGCGTCCCCGAGGTCGCCGATGATGATAATTGTTGTGGTTAACGGACGGGTTTACGGGAGAGAAACGGCCGTCGAACGGTGCGGATGACGTAGTCGGTGTGCGTGGCGAGCGGATCACGTGCGGCGGCAACGGGCGACGTCGGCGACGAAAACAAAACACAAGAAATACAAGTCCAGATCAGTTTAGAGTTACGGTATTGTTGAGCGTAATGATAATAATAATAATAATAATAATAATAGTAATAATGATAATAATAACTATATCACGCGCGACGGTATTACAATAAAAAAATTATAACGTAATATTATTGTTTCGCGTGTGGACGCTCGCGCGCGCGGCGTACGTGAGATTACACTGCGGCGGGCGCTTCGAGTGCGAAAAACGGACGACGAGAGCACATCACACGCGAGAAGAGCCGGGGACGGAAACGAGCGGCAGATGAGTGAAAAAAAAAAAAAAAAACAATAAAAAAAAAAAAAAAAAACCGCCGTCCCCAAAAGAAGAGAACGGACGATTCGAAAATCGCGTTGAACTATACAATAATATTATTACGTCGAATGCGATATTTTATTAATAGTTCGCGAAAACACGGTTCCCCGCGAACACTGGTTTGCGCCGGGACGTCCGCGCGGAGCTTCGTCGTACGCTCGGTGCACGAGAGCGGACTGACGTGAGAAGTGACGACCGCCGATGACGGGTGACGACACACCGCGCCCGACGGCTCACAAACGGGCCGACGACGCGAGCGCGTTGTGTTGATGGTGTCTAGCGGCGGCGGCGGCGGCGGCGGCGTGCGCGTACGTCGCGCGGTCGAGTCGCAGTGTGCGTGCGGCCCCCCACCCCGCTCGCTGCCGGTGCACTCCCTCGCGGACCGGCAGCGCGGCCCGGCGGACCGGCCGACAACTACGCGGTCGCCCGACGGCCGGCGCGCTTTACGCGGCGCTGCTCTCAGGGCTGTGTCGCGCGCCGCGGCTACCGTGTGCGCGCGCGCTCGTTTTTATAAATAATAATATTTCCGGAGACTCGTGTCGGATGTGTGTGTGTGTGTGTGTGTGTGTGTGTGTGTGGCGGTGGTGGTGGTTATTGTTACGATTTTTTATTTTTTCCATGTCCGCCGCCCTCCGCCATAACGACAAAGGCGCCCTTTCGGCGGCTCGACGTAATAATATTAATGGTGAGCGCGTTCACCCCCCCCCCCCGCATCCCTATATACGTATATGATATAATGTGTATTTTTATATTTTTGTATATATATATATATGTGTGTGTGTATTTTGCCGCGGGCAAGACCCTCGACTTTTTCACGAAAAAACTTTAAGCGTAATATAACAACGCGCTGCTGCATGCAGGGGTGCGCGTTTATTATTATATTTCGTGTGAAAACGCTACGGTTACTGGGCCTACGTTTGTATGGCCAACAAACAGTGTACGCCGGAGTTTCGGATCCTAATTGAGGGGCTGTGGGACCGTAGAAATTATATGAATTCAGATTAAAATTATTATATTATGCCCGTTATTAGAAATAACTGGATGAAATTTAAAAGAAACCACTGCGACGAGTTTGCTGAAATCGACGCTCGTCGAGCAGTTCTTTTTTTTAAGCACGATTTATATTGGTGTGACATTATTGTTTTCAATAAATTTACAAAGCACTAATAAATTTATAGCAGTAGTTATAATATCTTTTATTTTAATAACGCGAGTATTGTTTTATACCATATACATTTATACAGGTACAGTGGCGCGAGCAATCAAAATTATAAATTATTTATTATACCTTTTTAACCTTTGTTTCAAACGGTATCGAATATATACGTATATATACTTATGTATTTTAATGTGTGACATTACTTATTTCAAGTTTATACTATACACGGTTGCAGATGGAGAAATCTGTCCCCAAATAACTATGGAAATCTAAAATAATTCGTTGTCGATGACGTGTTTTATTACAACGTACAGGTTAAAACTTATTTTACGCGCGCGTGTATATGTATATACGTATAGTCGAAGAAAAAAACCGGACGGAAATTGACCTATAACGTCTTTATATACTCGTATATTATATCTAGATATATATGTACACGCGCAGGATGGACAACGCACGTGTATACTTTATCTATACACGAATACGCTTAATTGGAAAGAGAACTGTTTGCTCGAAACTAGCGGATTTTGTACTAATAGTAAATGACAACGAATACACACACACACTTACATCTATATTATATATGAAGTCTTAGTGAGTTTAACAAATCCGGATTCCATCGGTTATCTCATATACCTATGATCGTATATATACCATCTCGACATTAATTTATATTCATTGGGTTTTTAAACATTCGACGGCGATTTCCTATAGGTATATTTATAGGTACCTATATATACCTATTATACTCATAGTATATGTACACATAATATATAATGTCATCATATGACGGATATTGAAAACCGCATGGAGGGTGCGATATATGTAAATCTTTCTTCTATACGTGTATATGCAGCTAGTGTATGTGTATTTTAAAACACACGAAAACTATTATACATATACACGGACGGGCCCGGTGGCAATATAAATTTATGTCCGCGACCTCAACTCTTTTCAGAGTTCACCAGAGATAACCACATGCATATGCATGTCGTATAAATTTAATAACTATCATATAGATATATAATGCACGCATTACGTCGTCTTCCGGACGGCTGCTGAATGTATCGCGTAATAATGGGTCTATCGGCGTCAAGCTATACAGACGTTTACAATAATTCGAACCGAGGCTGTGATACGGATAACACATAATATATAATGATGGACATTATATACATTGCATTAGGTTGTTTTTATTGTTTCGTGTAATGTTAAAAACCCGCGTTTAAATGACATGCGGCAGGACTGGCAGATTTCGAGAAAGTAAATGCCGACGCAGTTCCCTCGGCGTTAAATCACGGGGGGAAAAAAATACCGGCAGATTGCATTATATAAGTCTAACAAGCTGCAGGCTGAGCATTCCACGGAGTTACAGTTTGTACATAGATAATACGCGAGACGGCGAATTATACGGCGAAAATCGTTGCGAAAAGGAAATCGCCCGTGAAAAGACCGCGTGGCAGCCGGCAGCCGGCGACGCACGCGTGCGCGTTAAAGTAGCCGTGAAAAATGTATGCCTATTATTATTATTATTATTATTATTATCATCGGGGCACAAAGAAGCCTAGCGTGTTTATATTCTCACAGCAGCTAGTATAGTGCAGGTTTCTACACACATGTATAATATAATGTCTGACGCGCGTATATTATGAGCATCTATACAATATATTCGCAACAGACATTATATTATATTATACGTGCAGTTGTTGTAGTTCACGCGTACACATATATAGGTGTAAACGCGAGCAAAAGGTACATATATTATACACATTGTAGCGGGACAAATTTATCTTTTCACATAAAGGGATCCAATGCGAGACAACAAAAGCGGTGTTGACTCTCGAAACGGCCCGCGGTACCTATTATTATATACATGATATATTTTATCATCGGGCGCGCGCGCTCATACGGTTGTGCATGTACGGCATATATATACTATACCATGATTATATATATATTAGTCACGGCCCCTCGACGAAACGTCAAATAAACCGTATCCCGCTAGAAAATATAATATATCCAAGAGCTGAGCTGGATGCCTTAAAAAAAAAAGAAAAAAGAAAGAAAAAAAAAGCTCAAAGGTATTATGCATACAATACACGTAGCTATACTATACGAGCGTCACGAAAAAGGGGGACTGACTACGATTTATATAGAGCTGCGGGGATAGGTCTTATTATATTATAACTGGTGAGACGGAAAATTGCATTGTATGCATCGCTCCGCTGCATATATATATATATATATCGATGAGGATACATAGAAAATCACCGCGTGCGGCGACGCGGAGATATATACGTTGTGTGCTGTTTGGCGTAAAAGCATCGCCGCCGAATTCAATTTGTAAGTGCGCAATATATACATACATGTGTGTGTATAGGGCGCGTGTATATATGTATGGGGGGAAAACGGCGCTGTCGCGGAGTTTTTACGACGGCGGAAAACAAACGACCGAAAATAATATATATCGTACATATTATATAGATATATCGTTTTAGAAAGAAGAGAGAAAGACAAAATTGCGGGAGATGATGAGAAACGTTCTCGAGGGCGAAAAATTATTATAGGAAACGTAAACGTCTCTAGCAGCGATACAGACGTATATTATATGTATAGCATTTTCAGCGGGGTGCCCATATACATACTGCCTAAATATACCGACGATTATAACAGTCATACGAGTATGTTTAAATATATATGTAATATGTATATACCAGTGTATCGTCTCACACGTGGCGACGGGCAGATGATGAAACGAAGGAGTTTCTAAATAAAAACGCGCACAAATAAAGATGTCCTCTAGATATATAGACGCTCGCGTATAGGGCATATTATTATAATTAAATATAATAATACCTATTGAGATGTCCTGTCGTTGCACTGCACCTGCGGCAACTCGCGTGTATAGGTATAAAAGATATTATATACTGCGCGCTTATACGAGATTAGGCCAACCGAGCAACGATTTATACGAGTATATATAATATACGAACGTAAAATAATGATAAATATAATATTATCTTAAAACACGTGCGTATAATGTGAAATAATATACGAGCTGCCGTCGGCCGAAAATACCGTGGATATATTATAGATCTCAATCGGCTTGGACAGCGGCGGCGGCGGCGGCGTGGCGGTGACGGCGGCCATCTTTGTGCGCTCATTATATACGATTTTCGACTGGTCCGCGTAAACGCCGCGGCGGGAGGTCCTGTCCCCGGCGCACACGCACACTGCACTGCGTTACGTATAACTATACTCGTATAGTTTGATATAATTTAATTTATATTGTTCATCATCTATATAATAAACTTATAAAGACGCTAGATGTGAATTCCGTAGATATGTGAGTACGATATAATAATATTATTGTACGAGTATAGTGGACAGGAATTTATAGTGATTTGGACGCCACCGACGATAGCGCATGTGCACCGATGCATCTGGACCGATGCATATAGAAAGATACGTCGTTAAGAATAAATATATATTTTTTGTCCATAATGTTTGTAATAATAGAAAAAGACTTTTGACGATAAAAAATTATTATAACTACAACTGTAGGAAGCGCAAAAGTTTCGTTTGGTCGACCGAAAAATAAACGCTGGTATATTGAAGAGAATATTATTGTGATTGGAAATTGGAATTCAATTACTATTTAATATATATTATATTACTTTTTTTATTGTTAGTGAATATAGGTATTCTATGATAAAAACGGTAATAATATTGTTATATGTGTACCTATATGAGATGTGATACAAATGATATGTGATACTAAAAACAATATTCTGTGGTAAAAGCGGCTATATGTACCTACATATTAAACATTCCATCTAAAATTTATTCATTCTACGCACATAAAAAATCCAATTACAAATTATAATCATAGAAATTGTGTGGAAAATAAATGTTTATAAATGCGCGTTCCATTTAGTAATATATATATATATATGTATATATAATTATTATATTGAATTCTATAATGTTATTTATTTATAATGATAATTTTAAATCTACAGTTCATTCGGTTGGACGAGTATAATCTAATTGTGTATAATATAGATAAACGTTCATCATTTCATAATTATATACTGATTAGTGATTAGATATAAAAGAAAAAAACAATAACTTTTTTATACCGTATAATAAGTATATATACATTATATACATTCATTTTTTAATATTTACTTATATTTTAAATCAAATAATTAGTTATTTATACGTAGATATGCCTATACTTTTATACATTTTTGCCATTGTTTAATGTTTATACTGTGTAAGTAAAATAATTTGTTTGTTTTTAACTATTAATTATATATCGAATCAGATTTTTTCATACTTTATTGTGATGATAAAATTAAATAGTCTTAGATATTTGCCCATTAATTCACGAACTGGACATATTATTGTATGTTCATTGGAACATAAAATAACACATATACATTATATCATATAAATATATAGAAATTTCAAATGATCACGCACGTGCCACAATTTTTATCCCTATAGTAATGGGTACGTTATTATATTAAATATAGATAATTCGCAAGCGGTAATATTTTTGGATTATTGCAATAATTACCTTGGACGCTAGCCAGAGTGATAGCGGGCAAGAAACAGTGTAACCTGTAAAAACAGAACAAACAAAAATTAGTATCATAATAACTGCAAATAACAAAAATAATTAAATTATTTTACCTATATTATAAAAATATACACTCATTATATTATACATAATACACAATGGGCTGCTTTATATATTATATTATTCATTTATACATGCTCTCAAATCTTCGTTGTTCACCACATATATATCATCCTTCTCGCGTCACATAATACGCTATTTGAACAATATAAATCATTGGGACGAGAAATCGTCACCGCTGTATATTATAATTTAATATAATATAATACATTCGTTGAATACCAGCCAATAAATAAATCACGACGGCACACTATAACATATTATATATTATAATATACTTCATAGTATTGCAATTTGCGGCACTACAGACTGCAGTTTGAGATGTAAACGCAAGTTGGAAGATTTATATGAATCTCGATGTACACACACACATATTATGTATAATATTTACTATATATACACATACATATATCTAGCTGTTATAGCCTGTAGCCGTAATAAGTATTATTATAAATTTGTAATTTTCGATGAAATATTATATACCTAGTTAATGCAATAAAAGCAATGTACCGATACGGAATAATTAATAGAAGTTTCTATTGTGTCACGCCAAATGAAAACTACTCGAAAATATTATTACTTATAGTTTAATACGTAATTATAAATAAAATACATCGTTGATCCGCAAGGTTTTGTAGAACATACATATGTATCTAATATGCAGCTGACGTGAACGCCGGCGACCTCGTCTATCTCAATGTCGGAAAACGAGAACGGAAAAGGCATATAAATATATACGATTTTCAGGACGACGAGGGTGGTATAAGCATGTACAATATTGTGTATGCGACTGTTTAGTATAATACACGTGTGTTCGTTGGTCTCATAGCTAAAAGACTAATGCCGACAATACACATACACATGTATAAATGTATATACGATCTGTATTGGACCACATGTGCCTGAAACATACTTCTATATTGAATATAGCTCACGTCCGGTATACGCACGCATATACGTGCTTATATAATACATGTTACACGGTTTATATTATTATAATTAGTTGTACACAATAGTGATCATGACGATTTCAAGGGGATCTATATAGGCAATTTAAAAATAAAAAATTAATAAAAAGTCGGCGCGTTAATTTAATTAAATTCGATATAATAAAAATATACATCTAGTTTATAATGTTGGTTTAACATGTCGACATATTATGTCGGTGAACTATTTGTAATATTGTTGTAATTATATTATAGTAGAATTCACTATTGAAATCTATTTGATATTTCTCTATTATAATCTCATGCAAGTCTTCAAAATATTCGTATAATATTATTACTTTTATCGATAAATCCGAGTAATTTTTGCAGACAAATTTTGACAGAATGTACACACATTTTAACGTTTTTATTCACTCATTTATGAAATATAATTGATTATTTTTAATTTTATAATAACAAACAAACCATTATTTGAATGTAATTTAATTGAAATTAGATTTCTTTTGATGAGTATATTTTGTCTTTCGATAAAATTGTTGTTAATTATTGTACTATTAACATATACCTACATTATGTTTCCCTGTGGCCCCGTGACTCAATGTGAACTCGATATTGTTATTGATAAAAGTCGGTATAAGAGAGAAGAAAATGTTGTTGTCGTTAAGGGTTTAATACATTTCGGCTATCGGATGAAAACGATTTTCCAAAGAAATAGTGGGTCCCACTGTAGGATAATTTGATTTACGCTTAAAGCCCGTAATATGTAGACCTAAATGTTATTTATTATTAAACTCTGTGCCGCACACATGACGACGCGAATATTATATGTATAGCGGCGAGGGGAACACACTTCAATGATTTCAATCGATAACGCCGCCGTACACATCATCTTTGACGATAGTAATATATTTTTCACGGATAATTTTCTTCGTTTTTTTTTTTTTGTTATAACTTTAACGATATTGATGTGAACAAAGGGTGGAATGTATACAAGAATAACGATTATGTGTCTGTTTCTTCTCGTTTTTATCGCGGTCTTCGAAACACGTTTTTTTTTTCCGTTAGTGCGCATGGGCTTGTATATATATACACGACTACAGATTAAAATATTTTTTGACGTACACTCGTGTGCGCACATGTGCCGGCAGCAACATCGCCTATTATATGTTACAATTTATAATTATCATCATAAATTCATAGCCCACGTATAGAATAGACTTTTTTTTCACTATTTTAAATGTAGGGTTGGTTTTGTGTTTTTACGCGTTTTAAGGACACACGTCTGTACTTCATTATAATATTTACATCGTTGCCGGAGGAGGAGATTATGCAAGAGGAGTGACTTGAGACTACGCGGTACTTATATACACATATAAGTTTGTATCTGCTGCTGCTGCTGTTGCAGAGATGAAACGCAAACGATTACCCTTAAGAAAAAATGTACGTCCTCGCGCACCAGACACATAAACAATATATGTATATATAAGAAACTCACATAAATAACTCGGGGGGAGGTGCGTGGTTCAAAACCGTGTGATATATTTTAATTTTCGATAACAATCTTCGAAAACCGGTCTCGTCATAAGGACTAACACATTTACATACATTATATGTTATATACTTTACACTGTGTTATTATATTCAAAATTCCTCTATACTCAACATGCATTTATAATATATATATATATATATTATATACCTAATTGCATAGCCTTTCCCAACTTTTCATGATCATTATTTATAGTCATGTGCGCCGCATTTATAATAAAAGTCCATTGCATATTATTATATGCATAGGTATTACCTTTGTATATAATTATATGGCGTGCGAGTGCATTATAATATATTTTATCATAACTGTTTGGACTCTAAAACGGTTCGAAATTATACGTTATATCTTCAACGTTGCGACGTATATTATGCATTGAAATAATATAAATTATAATACCTCTCCGTTCAGGTATTTTTCTTTTTATAATATGTATTTATATATTATATACACGTCAATTCGAGGTTTTAAAACATTATACATCATCTATAAACTATAATAATCACACGTATACGATGGGCATTACCTGTTGGAAAAATAACCTGGTTGGATTTGGGAGTCCACGATTAGGCGTTTACATTGGCTTTTTGCAGGAATCTGTGCGCGGCGTTCGATCGTCTCGCGTTGGCTTCGGCGTTCCCGCGACGGTTGGTCCGCTCTTCGTCAAGTCTTCGCCGCGTCTAAAACGAACACAAATACACCACGGTTGGAATTAAATAATCACACGACGCACGAATACAACAAAAATAATTATATGTAGATGATGGGGTAGCAGTAAAGCCGCATATACGAATATATGTAACTATATAGGCGGCGGCGTACATATTATTACAACGTGCCGTGTGCATACAAATAGGGCTCTGGAGAACTGCTGCGCCGATGAGTCCTCTCACGTATATACGAGTATAATATGTATATATATATACGAGTATTATATATATTATATCATATAGCGGGGAAGTTTAATTTCCTGTGCGGGGTCGAAAATTGCGAAAACTCGCACGCGCGCGCCAGATAACTGCACTCCGCCGCGCGCGCAGTTTTATCGCTCGACTCGAGAGTAAATATTTTAATCTCGTCGGGCAACGCCGGAGAAACGCCGTTTTGCCAACGAGCCCATCAGTTAATCCCTCGCGGAAAACGTTCGCGGCGGGAACACATTCTCGGGACGAGCGCACTAATTAAAAACAGATCCCTTTACAACAACGCACCACATACATACATACATATATAATACGAGCTATAGTATTATAATACATCGTTACACACGCGCGCGCGCGCGCATGCATATATTAATATTTAACCGTGCTGCAGTGACTCGATATTATAACACACGTATACTATATATTATGTGTATTTTAATTACTTTCTCAGGGTACGAGAGAGGTCAACCGCGGGGCCTTTATACTGGAAACCGGTTACTCGATATATTATATTTTATATATTATACAGATGAACCCGTGCGAGAGCCGAGATAACGTCTAAAGTTTTAATTTAATCTATATAGTGTAGAGTATTATATATTATATTATAGTCGAAGATAAAATGCATATGTTATCTATATAATACCATACATCTGTGTGCGGCCCCGACGCAGAGATACGCGTGTCACACGTATCTTATTATTGAATGCTATCTGGAAAATTTTGTTAAACAAGCCTCTTATTATATTATTGTACATAAAATTATAAACGTATTCATGTATAATCATATATTATGTATACGATGGTAATCCGAGCTTCGTGTGCGGGCCATCTTGAAACCCCCTGCCCCCCTCACCCCACCGATCATAGTACTCCGACGACAAACGCGCGGCAGCAGGCTGTAGAACTTCTGTCAACGTCATCGAAATATATACATTTTAATATACTTATATTATTGTGCGCCGGTGGAGAACGAATTTCCATATTAAAATATAATATATATATATATATATTTATACATCACATACTATCGGACCCTACATCTACACCACTCAATATATAAATATTACATAAATAGGTATAATATGTGTACATACAGTTGCAGCAGTTAAAGTCTGGCATGGTAGAATCCATAAATATTTTCCGGGTTTGTGCATAAAATTAAAAAATATTGATGATTTTTTGTGAAATTCGAAATGTGTGTACGTTTTTCCACATTTAATCCATTAAATTATTTTTCCTAAATTTCAATTTTTTTTCTGTTCACAGACACACACACACACACACACACGTGCGAGTGAGCCAGACCGGCACATTAATATTGCCGTAAACGCGTCGACGGACGAGCGGACGAATGAATGGACGCGACGATTGATAGCCGTTCTCGAGAAAAACGCACATCGATGAAAGCACGTCCATAACATATAGATATTTTCATACACTGTATATGTATACAGTATAGATATAATAAGTATTTTATGTGCCGGCGTGGAAAGGTCTAGGGAGAAATCGCCGCAGACGCTTGGGCATACATATAATATATACGACGGCGGCGAGAGAATTTTTCGAGTGGAAATATGTTTAAACCAAAACATTTGGAAACGTTAAACATAGACTGCTCTACATATATATATATATATATATTAATGCATAGCGATAGAGGCGACGACGACGATGATGACGTTTCCCGAACGTTAAAAATTGTATTTATATACCTACCTATATAGCTATTATTATATATAAAGTCTATATAAACACATACGCCACTTTACTAGAAGTCTAGACGCTATATTTTCCTTGAAATACCTACAGGAGTTTATATATATTATACATTTTATAAATACATACCATTCGCTATGATTGGTGAACGCATAATATATGCCCACACACGTGTACAATTGTACTTTTTTTTTCGTTTAAAAGTAAACCTCGCGGTGTTTATGGGATAAATCAAATTTTACATCACATCGACTTTGTGTAAATAATAAATGACGTATATGAAACCGCATTAAAACAGTTATTCTACTACATATAATTTTAACTACGATGTTGACTACACAAGCATTTAATTACGTATTAATGTTATAACATAATTGGTTGACCATATAAATAATATGGTAGTTGATAAATAATAGTTGTAGCGATGCCTATAGGGTTGTGAATTTAATGCACTATGAAATCATATAAATTGCATTTAAATTCCCTAAAAATGTAACCTGAAATGTACTTGAAATGTTGAAAAATATAATTTTTAATATATATTATATGAATACATATTTTATACATAGTTTGAAGCGGTCGCAACGTTTACGTTTTTGCGCATGAAATATTATATAGTTCGTTAGTTAAACGTGCAGAAACCTCATTAAGTTTGTTCGATCGCAATACAAAGTATAATACGTGCCCAAATAATATACACGCACACCCACTGCACACATTATATTTTATACAATATACCTATATTTGCTGCTGTGCATGATTTACGACCATAATCGAATCTCAGCTAAAGCTATATCTCTACGTTATATATTACATTTATACATTATATACATATTATATAATACATCTCGATCCACGAAATCGGCCTTATCGCGATACGCCGGAGCGCGTGCGACCACGGCCCACGCAATACCTATATAATATGTATGTTTATATATAGGACATTACGAAGATACGAGCTGAGTAAACCAAGCCATAAAAACCCTCATCAACGTTGCTTGCAGCAGCTGCTATTCAGTCGTTGCACGGACGAGCCGAAGACTCGCGCGATACGCGTAAGCCGAGGTAATTATTATATTCGCTCTCGTGCAGCAATCTCGTCCGGATTTAGTCGAGTCTACGTCCACATTTATATACGTACGGATTTATACAAATATATATATGTATAGGACGAACGCATTATACGTTCAATTGACTTCGGAAGAAAGAGACCGCCTGATGATGGGGGAAGAAAAAAACCAGAGCGAGCGTCGTCTGCTCTGCAAATCGTCCGATTTCTCAAAAAGATATATGTGTGTGTGTGTGTGTGCGCGTGCGTGTATACACTGCAATAGTTGGCGTGTTGTATTTTTTTTTCTTTCTATCCTTTTTCTTCAGCTCTTCGACCCTTATCCGGAACCGTTTTCGTCCCACAAGAGACCATGTGTATATATATATATTATGACGACGAACGCCGAGTTGAAAACACGCACACGTCCACGTGCACCGACCGCCTAACGACCAATGGCGTCAGCCATGGGTGTCGCCCCCGGGCAATGGCCGCCGACCCGTTCCTCTCTTCCGACCGTGTCAGCACACGGTCACCCTTCTACTACTACCCCTGCAACCCCACATCTTCGATCGTACGACGACGACGAGAGAATGTCACCGCCGTCGCCCGCCGAGAGGACAGATTTATTTTGATTTTTTTTTTCGAGAACGAATTGTTTGAAACGAGACGAGGAGCGATATATATTATTTGGCGGTCAAAGAAGACGCGCATGGCGCTTTTGGTGAAAACCCGTTTGGCGGAGACGATGACCACTAGTAAGTAGAGTTTTTCGTGAGGCTGCTGTTAAAAACTTTGATCGTCTAACGAGTATATAGTACGCCCCGCGAAGACGCTAAACCAGTCCGAAAGTTGGCGCTCCCTTTGGCCGCCGCCGCGTGTCACGTGTCAATTATTGATCAACGATCGCCGCGCGTAGCGAGTTGAGTAGGTCGTTGAACGCGGACGTTGCTCTGTGCTCGCCAAGGAGTAGCGTCTCTCGGGGGGGGGGGGGGGCGTGTACTATAAAGTTTTAACAACAACAACCTCACGAAAAACTCTACTTACTCGTGGTCATGGTCTCCGCCAAACGGGGTTTTCACCAAAAGCGCCGCGCGCGTCTTCTTTGACAGCCAAATATCTTCCGCCGGTTACGCTAATTGCCGTGCCGTTGGAAAATTAAAACCGCGAAATCGCCGGCACGCGTTACATTGCTTGTGTTTCACACGGCTGATTTCAAAAGCGTCCGCCGCCGCCGCCGCTATTAAATCTATCTATTATATATAAGAGACACTTTTCACTTATCTATAAGAGACACTTCTCACTTATCAACCGCCCAGACCAAACGAAAACGGAAAAAGGGGTACACGTTTTTTTTTTGTTCCGATTTTTTTTAAAATTAAGTATACATACTCTATAACACAAAAAAACATTGTCTATAAATGAACATTTATTATTTTATTATATTATTTACAAATATAAAAACATTTTTTGTGTCTTGCTTTTTGTTATGGTAATCTATTTATAAATATTAATGAATACTAATATGTGTTAAATGTTTTTATTTGTAACAAATTGAGAAATATTTTCTTACTATAGTATGTTTTTAACTCGTGAAAAAAATACCGTATATCTTACGTGTGATTAGAAAGGTCCTACATGACTATATTATGACAGTATAGTGCACACCAATATAAAATATTTTATTTTATAGTTGTGCATGATGAACACCTAATACTATACTTAGGTATATGTATAATAAATTATATGATTACATACTGCTGCAATATTTATGCATATTAGGTTATATTATGTATTAAATGTTTAATATTTTTGCAAAAGTTGTGAAATGCCATCGGCCGGCCGATCGGTCATTGTCCTCGTTTATAGATCTATGTATATATGTATTAAATATAATAATTTATCGGATTATGCGTGCGCGATTAAGTATACACGTCATATATGTGATAATATTACTGTCGCTCGAAGTTTTCTCGGAACATATGAATATTTATATACGATATATGTTCACTGGTATATAAACTTATTATAAAACAACTATTTTATAATATATACACCTGCAGTCACGTGAAATTTGGTGGCCCTCGGAATTTACGACTTTACGAAACATATGCACAAAGTTAAGAGAGTTCACATAATAATTTATAATATATACACATGTATATCTATATATATATATATATAATATTTTGTCGCACATTCTCATATAATAGATATAACAACTATCTCGTCTTCTCCGTTTATAATAATCATCATACGCGGCGTATTTAATATTTATACCTATATATGGCAATATATATATATATATATATATATATATATATATATATATATATATATATATATATATATGATAGGTATACGAGAGAAATAAAAAACGCGTTTTCATCCGGTGTATATCTAAAATTGTCTGGGGCGTGTGCTCGGTAAAGGAAAATATTACAATATTGAACATTTTGCTTATAATAATTTACCGATCGTATATTTTCGCCTGTACGCCTGCCTACGTCCAACGTACAGTTTATTTATTATATTTATTGAAGCAGTAATTCGCTCGTCTGTATACTTTGTAAACATTTGCATACATAATATTATAACCGTGGCGTGTGTAAAGGTATTTTAATATATATTATCGGTCATCGCGCGTGATATTATAGGTAGGTACATAATATATATATATATAACATAAAATAACACATAGAGCTATTGAAATGAGTAGCATTCGGTGGGCTTCAAAACATATTAATATTATTTATCGCGTGATGTTGGTAGAAAAAAAAAAATCGCATGATTTACGGCCCGACCGAAAAGGTATTTTTCCCCCTGCGTAATCAGAAAATATTTTGGGGGAAAATACAGTGTACACCGGTACGCCCAAATATAATAAATAAATAATGCACGACAGCGCGCGTACAATATATGTATATATTATATATACGTATTATAAATATTATATATTATTATAACTCTGTGGGATACGACGTTTGTTCGACGCGATATATTATACGCCCAGTATGTTTTTATTCTCTTAATAACAAAATATTATTCAGAAATATTATAATCCAATGAGCCGGTCGCGCAGACATACACATTATATTTTATACTCGTTTTATTTTTTCAGATTATATACCCGTTATTAATACAAGGTAGGTATAACATTTAAATATGTATATGAAAAAATATTATTTTGTGTTATAACAAATTTATTAGACTTTTCACTGCACCGCTGCATCCCGCAGTGTCCAGTACCTAAAGACGGCTACGACTCCGTGGGAGACGAGGACAATTTACATATTTATTTTTTTGTACAATGTATTTTATTGTGGACCCCATTGTAGTATAAATAAATGTATTATATTATAAAAATATCTAAAAATATGTACAAGATAGAATAAAATGAAAACGTTCAATCATAATTACATTTGAAATTCATAGACAAAATAAGGTACGCTGCGTATGATAATTTATTGGATTAATCTTGTTAAATTTTAAATGACTGCATTCTGAGATAAAATGGTCTTTATTATATATACATTAAATTACGACCGTTTCAACATTAAAACGAATTTTTTTCATTATGATTTGGTATGAATGACAGAACGTGTATATTATGCGTTTTCATATCTACTTAAGAACAGTACAATGTAAAATAAATTCATAAATTTGTTAATATGATATAGGTATAGTATAATGTTAGCCAATACGAGGAATCTATATTTTCAAAACACATACACGAGTATAAAATATATACGAATAGATTTACATTTAATCATCGCGGTATAATAATAATAACCAAATAATTCATTATAATATAATTTTAAATTTCCTTTTTCTACTAATAGGATTACTGATTACTAATCAGTGATTAGATACAGAAAAGGGCGCGTTTAAGTTTCTTTTTCTAATTAAATTAAAACATAAATGTATACAAAGCACATATACATGTAATTAAGCAATGAGCGGAGACAAATCGAAGGTGAATATAAATTGTTTCGCATTTCATCAGGGGAAACACATCGAATACACTATACGCTGCAATTGACAATGGATACACACACACACATACACGCAGGAATATAAGTGCATAATATATATACACATGTAATATGCATATGTAGACATGCTTATACATCTATGCGCACGTACTTTATGAAAACCATTGTTTTGTACAATGACGAATATAATTTGTAAGCTGTCTCATAAACAACGAATTTGCTTGACATTGAACAATACCGCAAGTTAGAGTGACATCTGTGCATTACCATGGTATATCTGTGGCACACATATGCATTATAATATAAGCACATCATATACTATACCTTGTCAAATTGTATGAAATGTTTAAAATATTTAAACTGTTATATTATGAACAACGATTTCGAAATATTTCATAATGTTATATTATATAGGAAAATGTACATGAACTCTGAAGTGAAACACATGCCAATTTGTTGAATTCTATTAAGAAATTAACTATATTATATTTTACAGAAATATAGCTCATAATCGTCATATCCAATGTAAATCACAATTATTATAAGAATATTCTATGACCGTATTTAGCATTCAATCTAACACAATATACATTTTTCTTTAAATGGAACTTCACTACATTATATACATATAAATACTGTTAAAATTAAATAATTTCTATCGCTTAAATTTTTTAAGTTTTAAAAATTATATCGCAAGTGATATCCTAAATCATTATTTAGTATATATGATAGTTCAAAAGTATACTTTTTCTGTATGTAATTTTGCATTGCGTTTAAGAATATCTACTATAGGGTAAGAATGCTTCGAAATGAATCACAATGCATACGTATTGATAAAAATATCGCGAATTTCGATTTCTACAACAGCGTTCAATTTTCAAACCGCGACGTCATACGAAATAATTTACATTGTGTGTAAAGTGACTATTTATACGCCGCTGACGTATACAACCACAACGACGGAAAGGAGCCCTAACCTCAATGCACGTGTTTTATTTTTTTTTCATTTCATTATTTCGATTTTTTCGGAAAGCACAACACCGCGATGACGAATATCTGACACGCGTACAAGGCGGAAAAACCGCGAAAACGGACGCGAATACTATACACGCGAGTATGCGATTGTTATGCTTTCTACCCGTGCGAATTATTTCGCAGCGAAAATATGTGAAAAACGTACGATTTACAGTCGGGTATGCGGCATTCGCAGGTACAGCCGGTGTGTTACGAAAAAAGACGCTCGGGCGGCGCGGGCGCTAGAGAGGGCCGCGGCGACGGGACGCGAGCGCGGCGCGACGCAGAGAGGAGAAACAAACGTTCCCCTCGGAGATCGCGTCGCTGCCGCCCGCCGGGCCATGAGACCCCTGGTGCCGCACATGTGCGTTCCGGTGCACCGGCACGCGTATGACGTCGCGCACACGTGTGTCCGGACGGCCGTCTCCGCAGCGCGCCGCCGTCGTCCGTCTTTAACACCGCTCGCGCGCACTTTGCGTGCGCGGGCGCGGACGTCGATCGTTTTTTCCCGCCGCCGCCTCGGTACCCATCGCCGGTGCATCGCATGCACTTTCGCGTTATTACAATGCACTCTGACGCCGTCGCCGCCGTTGCCGTTGTCGTCGTCGTCGTCGTCGTCGCCACCCGCCCGCCGTTCGCCCCCGCCGTTCGCGAAATCGCGTTATCGCGGACGACGGCGGTCGATTTCTCGCGTTTCCGATACGAGCGCTCGTTCGCTTATTATCATACACCCGATATCGATATTGATATTAACGTGACCGTAATCGCGCGGTTGTTCCGCCGATGTCCAAGTAATATTC
Organism: Drepanosiphum platanoidis; assembly: GCA_948098885.1. NCBI lineage: Eukaryota > Metazoa > Arthropoda > Insecta > Hemiptera > Aphididae > Drepanosiphum > Drepanosiphum platanoidis. Next base: position 7,703,238 of record OX402535.1, read on the forward strand.
GTAACCGATTGTAATCATATTATTGCAATCGACATGATTACCGTTTAAGCCCTATAGTCGAAGTGGGACCGGAAATTGGCAAACGATTGTAGATGACTATAGCTTATAACCGCCCGCCGTCTACAACGGAATCGAAAAGGTGACGGATAAAAAAGAAAAGAAAAACAATTTTGTATTCATCATTTGGATATTTCATCGATTTTGACGTATTATATTATTTTCAATCGTATTATTGAAATCAATCTATCGAATAGTTTAAAAACGTGTTATTGTTGATCGTTCAGAGGACCAGAGGGCCGATTTTTTTCCAATAACACACGGCAATGCGTTACAACGGGTGACGCGCAGAAGTGGACCGCGTATTATAGAGCTTTGACTTCTAAAATATAATATATTCATGCACACGCGCTTTTCGGATTTTTTTCTCATATCGAATAATCTCATGTTCCCATTGTACGCGTACATTTTGTGCGGGGCCAACGAAATAGAAAAAAAAAAGGTTGGCCCGCGGGCTAATCGCGGTGGGCCGTGTGGCGCGGCGTTTACACGCGCACCCCGTCCACCCTCACGACCCGTCGGCGTGTCGGGATCGACGATTTCGGCAGCGCGACCGGGCGGCGGCGGCGGCGGCGGCGGCGCGAGACACCTGTGTTCGTCGTGCGCGCCGTGTTTTTTCGGCGATAGCGTTTTTCGGCGCCTTGTCCGAGGAAGGGGGGACCGCGGCCAATGGTACTCGCGTGGCCCGTGGGCGGAACGCGTGGTCCGCGCCGAAAATCATGCGAAACGGCCCGAATAATCGTAACGAAAGCGCGACCACAAACAACACGAACGTGACGTAATAGTCGGGCGGCGGCGGCGGCGGCGGTGGGCCACGAGCAACACCAGCGAGACGAGCGTAGTAAGCGTGTGCGTGTGCGTGCGTGATACCACGTGCGTGCTGCGTGTGTCCGGCCGGTCGGCCGGCCGCGGGCGCCGCGGAATCGACGTCCATCATGCATTCACCGCGGACCCGGTACCAGGGCCCCATGCGTACGGCGCGCCGCCGCCGCGTCGGCCGCCGTCTGTGAGCGGCTACATCACAGGACGCCGACGGCCGACAATGGGTCGCCGCGGCCTCGGTCGGCAATAGTCGCGGCGGAAACCGACGATCGTGTACCAGGGGCGCAACCGTATCACCTCGTCGCCGCCGCGATGCCGCCGCCGCTACGTTGCCGCCGCCGCCGCCGCCGTAGTGCCGCCGCCGTAGTGCCGCCGCCGCCGAACGGAATACGTCACACCGCGGCTCGCGCGCTATACTATAATATTATTTCGTGAGCGACGGACGGACGCCGCGCGCTTTTTGTTCGTTTCGTTCTTTTCGGTATCGATCGCGGAGCTCGGATTTACACGCGTTTAAAACGTACGCGCGCTATTATACGTAATATACGACATGAACAATCTTAAAATATCTACCGCGAAATACTATATTATTATGTAATTTTTAACGAGTTTTGAATTGTATGTGTACATCGTTTTAACGAATTTCGATTGTATTATTGAAAAATAAATTATATCGCATTTGCTACGATTCTTAAAAAGAATTGTTACTATAGTGTTATTATTACCATTCGAATGAAAACGGAAATAGAAAAAAATAGTTAGTTACGCCTGCCCTCTTTCACACGACTGCTGCGAAATCGTTTTTCTAAAGTAAAAATTATTTGGTTTCAAATTTTAATAAACCGATTCATCAATAGCAATCGCTCGTCACCTGAATCTCATCCGAGTCTTAATATTACATTATTATTATTATTGCGCAGCGATCGAATTTCATTACCATGCAAATATAAATACAATCATTTTATACTCTGGACAAGTGTTATTACATTTTATTATAATTACTGGGTTAATTAACGAAAAAAAACACTCAAATAAGTATTAATATAGATGTATATACATATATATAACTTTATAAATATTATAATAATATATCATATACATATTAGGTTTTATTTTTTCCCGAAAAAGCAGTTGTCAACTGATATACGTACAAAACGGCCAAAAATACAATATACGTACAAACATTGATCTTGCGATTAATTGTAATCGATTATTATTTCATTTTGCATGCAACAAAAATGGGTTGAAGAAACGAACAAATTTCTACGGTTAAATTGTTAATATTGCATTATTATTAAATAGAAAATATGGGTATAAAATTCTATAAGTATAAAACGTTTTAGCTACATATACATGGGTAATTACGAGTATATTACCCATGGCACCGTAAAACTATCTTTATACTTTGATGTTCTACAGAGGAGGTTTCATTTCATTTTAAGTTCTATTAAGGTTAATAAGTAAACGTACCTGAACTTCGACTTCTCCGTGACCTACGATCAAAGACTGCTTTTCGAACTAACCAAGTCATACCTGCCGGTGCGTTCATCTCCGAGCCCGTCTAACATACTGACACACTAACAGTCAACACATAATGTCACACCTCCAATCGAGAAAGGGTTATGTCGCCCGCCGACGTCAGAATTTCAGGACGAAAAAAAAACCGATGTTTGGGCGAAGGGCTTATAATAATAACAACAATAGCATATATGCGTGTCCAGTACATGCCATATACGTAATGTGCACGCACTGTGATAATAGGAAAGGGTCGATTTTGAAAAAAATGTGGGTCGATATTTACCATCTTATATTTTTTGCTCTGCCCCGTCAATTTGTTTCAGTCTTTATATCTTTTGGTTAGATTATGCGTATTGTGTTTATATATTACACACTCGCCGCAATATTATATGGTTGACCTATATATTTTTTGTGTATTTTTATTTTTTTTTAACTTTTCCGTCTTGTCTGCCGACAATAATGAACCAATTCGTGTGTTCCGCCACGTTATCGTATGTATAATAAGCCCTAACCATACTGCCGGTCAAAACATAAATACAACATAATAATACGTATAAACTATTGTCCGTTTTTATATACATACGAGACGATAATTCGAAAAATCCGAACGAGCGTAAGTTGTAAATACACTATTTAAAACGTATATGTATATAGAACATTGTTGAAATTTCTCATCATTAATTTTATTTTATTTTCTCAGTTCTTTATTAGCTGTCTTTACTAATCGGATAAACGTTATTCAAAATTAATATTATATTATATTTTTAATAATTACATATTTATTACATATGACGACGCTATTTAACTTTTTTCCAATTTTTTTTCGCAGAGTTGTTCCCAATAGCTTCCCGAGTGTCACCACGTCACCCGATTTTCAAAATGTTGCTTTCAAAGGGTTGAAATCGGTAAAAATAATATTATAAAAAAACGAAACTCTATTTATCAGGTATCCTCGCATCACGCGTGAACGGCTGGACTGATTTAGCTAATTATTTTATTTTTTTTTGTGTTTGTTATTGTCAGGAGAAGGATCTTACGGAAAAAAAAATGAAGTAAATTAAATTAACCCAATTAAGAAGAAGAGGCCCCTTAAGAAAGGATTTTCTAAAATTCAACCCCTAAGGGGGTTAAAGGGGTTGAAAATGAAGAACTTTATTTCTCCCTCATACCGGGCAAAATTTTTCACGGGCTAGATTTTGAGATGCAACGATCAGCGAGCGCGTGGTAATTTGAATTTTATATAAATAAATTTGATTATGTCATCAAAGAACCCGACGATCTTTACCAAATGGTTATTGATATAATTGATTTTGCAATATCATATTATTACATAACTTTTACAGAAATTGCGTGCGTGCGATGAACAATAGAACGAATACAATAGAACTTTTTTCATCGGACGGTCGAATACGATCGCACGCAAATCTATTGTCATTGGTCGATAAGCTCGATAGGCGTATACAATTAAAGCGAAAACCCGACGATATTTACCAAAAGATATGGATTTTGCAACTCATATATTATTACATAACTTTTACCGAAATTGCGTGCGAGCGCACTCCATTCTTCTTTCAATCATAGACGCCGTCACCACATACATTACAACAAGTTATTCATTTTTCAAACTACGAAATTCACTAGAAATATATGACAAAACAACGTTTGCCGGGTCAGCGCTAGTATATATATATATATATATATATGTATATGGTGAGTGTATATATGTACAGTAGGTACGTATAGTATATAATATTGTCTGTGCGATTAACAGTGGGAAAATTTTTACGAACTAATTTAATGCCGTTTTAACGACTCGATGTAACGAGCACTAAAGCACACATAAAATCGTTTTGTTGCTATTTGTGGTCTATGAATTAAGACACAAGAGTATGTAAAAGTTTAATGATTTGGCGTACGCCGCACTTGATAAAACGTTTTACCAGCCGTTTACTGATAATGTATACCGAATACGCGATATGATCTTATGACGCCCACGCAAATTAAATTAATTATTACATAACTATTAGTGAATAATAACGCGCGCGTACATACCTCTATACCGTGAGTATATTATATGGGATGCAGACGGGGTGGCTCAAAGTATGCACTTTTCCGCATAGACTTTAAAATTAACCATTTCAAAATTTAATTTATATTTATATTACTTGTATTTTAATTATTTGTATGAATATGCATATAATAATCTATAATACGGTCCTTATGGTAATAATCATACTTATATGTAGTGTGATTTTTCGCAAACGTCACGCTAATATAACAAGCCGCGGGTGACGTGAAAGATTTACACGATAAAAAAATAAGTACTCACGAGATTTCCGCCAGGTTTTTTTATATTTTCCTCGACCGAATTCAGCGTTTGATCTCCGCCGCCGTTTTACGCGCACACCTATGCACTATTTATTATTATACGGGAGTGTGTTACGATTTTATTTCCAGCCGCGGTTGTTATATTTCGTTGTTTAAATGTTTAGACTCCAAGAGTCACCCGCACATAAATGTTTCGGTTTTAATTAAAAAAAAAAAATTAAAAAAAATAGTGGAATTAAAATTCGTTTACTTTTAATGAGGTATTCACATTATATTGATGCCTTATTCTCATTGGTTACTTATTTTAATTTAAATGTTTCGAAAAGAGAAATATAAAACAAAGACTACTTTAATTACAAGGTATTATTATTCTTTATTACCATATCAATACGGGATTGCAACTGCAGGTACTCGTATAAATTAACATTAATTTTATACATACAAAATATTTTAACCCACTGAATAAAAAAACGGTTGGCATCATCAACAACAAAATTAATGGTAATACGGATAGCCTATTTACATATATATATATATTAAGTAAAATAATATAAAATATAAACTATAATAAAGTCAGTGCAAATATTTTACACAATAGCTATAAGACCATCTTATTATAAGTATTTTTGCACCATTAATTTTTATAAGAAAAAACAGAACATAATAAATGTGAATAGTTTCAAGTATTTTAGTGAAACTGTCTAATATAATATCAATGTAATAATACTTTATGCGATGTAGTTTTTAGATAAGTGATAGATAATTCATTATAATTATAATTATATGATTGGTTTAAAATTCCAAGAACTATTTAAGTATAGAAACGCCGTGAGTTTCTATATAGATTTTCAAATTTAAGTTTGGTAATTACAAGACTGCAAGCGTGCTTGTGCTGTACGTTTATTTCAGGTTTGAGATATTAGGTACAGAAATATGTGTTGATTAATTTTTTTTAGAAAAATAACTCATCTTATTTTTATTTATTTTCTATTTTTTAAATTGACTCGTTATACCATAAATAATTTCCATACATATATATTTCCATAGCATAGTATATAGATACTATACTACACCACTGAGTTAATTGATTTATCATACACCTTATATATGATATGATTTTTTTGTGGTCTTAAAAATTTTTATCAAAAGTAAATCATGAAAATAATTAAATAATATTTTATCATAATTGATAGTCATAATAGTTAATGATAAAAACTAAAACACCGATAGTCCACGTGGATCGTATTACAGAACTAACGATTTATCGAAGCGTGTATTCCGGTATGATATCTGTATAAATAATATTATAGTCTGTATGATAATTTACAATATGGAGTTTAACTAAAATATTATAATGTATTACATACTTATTTTAAATACCACTTGGGTGCATAATAATTATTATACGACCGGACGTGCATACGATATAAATATTATCCGTTATCTGAATAAATTAAAGTAAATTCATTTTTATTTTTACTTTCTGCGCTATGATTATAACTCATAATATTATACATAATACACACACACGCTAGAGCAAGTACGTTTACTAATCTATGCGAATCGCGGGCGTAGGTATACGCCGTAAATGCCGTTCGGATAAAAGATTTTAAACTGGACATTATAATTATTTACCCTTTTGGTCAAATCGTCAAGTGCGTATGTATTATGTACAGTCGTATATGTACAGGTATATTACCATAGTATAGAGGGTGCAGTCCGCTAGAGCACAATATAATTTATACGGGTTCTCGTCGCACCAAAAATATTGATTTACAACAACACGCAGTTAATCCCCCTGAAATCTACTATTGCAGGGTCGTTCTATATACATATTATTATGCTTAGTATCATATGAACGCAAAATTAGAATCGTGAAGACGGCGGGTAAGAAATGCGCTGGCGTACGAAATGCGATTTATATAATCAATAATATTCAGCCCACAATTTCGTGGCCTCGATTTTTCATATATTATGTATTTAGACAGCGGTATTATTATAGTATAAATCTTTTGTATATCAAATCACAATAATTATATAAGATTAAAATAAGTAACGTATCTATATATTCACGTGTGAGAAAAGAAAAAAATATTAAAAATACGATTTAAAACGAGTTGACTATATGAGTTTATTACGAGTTAACTGATTTTTTTTGTTGATTTTTTTCATGTTATTCGTGTAATAATTATACAAAATTTTAAACTCGTTGTTTTAAATACCGTAACGATGATAATTTTAGTTGTTAAATGACTGGTCGGTTATTTTGGCTAGTCTCTTGAACGGTCATTCAACAGATATAAATGGAATCGACGAGACGAGCGCTTGCAGGTCGTTTTGTGTGTGTGTGTGCGAGCGCGCGTGCGTGCGTCCGTCCGGCCGTGTGTTCGTGTGCGAGAGGACCGAGATGAGAATAAACAGAGACAGGCGCACATGCTATAGAGACAAACATCGACGACGACGGATCTGCGACACCATCATCATCATCGCTGCGCGCCATGTTTGTTACGCCGCCTCTTTCACTGGTCCCATCATTGTCCTGCTGCTGCTGCTGCAGTTGCGTTGTTATCGTGATTATCATAAAGACGCGTACATCCTACGGGTAAACTACAGCTGCTGTACGGCTCACTTCTTTTTTAAACGAAAAATTTCGTGGAAAACTAACAGCAGCCGGCGACAACCGTAATATACGACCACGCGATAGCGAGCGATTTCTTTTTTTTTTTATTCATTAAATTAATCGTTTCAATAATTTTTTTGTTTTTACAATGTAATTTCAACGTTGGTTAAAAATTATTACCCAAAGCGATTTCTATTAAACATAAACGGTACAAAAGCTGTACGAAGATTACATTTTATTCAAATTTTCACACTATTATAAAGACATATTATACTCGTTCCATCAATTTTATAGACATTTACAGACATTATACACTATACTACTATAGGGCAGATGAAATGGCCAAAATGTTGTGATTAATTATAGCTATAAACTAAAATCAACTGTCATAACTATTATAATTATTGATGCACTATAAAGCTTTGATTTAAAAAAATAATAACAATTAATCTGTTGTGTGCTACTTAATAACCTATATTCATGTTAATAAATATACTAATGTATGCTTATATCTACATAAATTACAAATTTGAACGTTTATCATATAATTCAGATTCGGAAATCACATGAAAATTCATTTTATAATATTAATATGCGAATATTGTTTATTGGATGTAATTTTAAAACGTTTTGATAATTTCAAATAAAATGCAAAATACCCTAAAAAATATGCATAATAAAACCAAATGTCATTACAACTGTCATCTATATTGAGAATCACGAGAGCAGTTCATAAAACTTATTCAGAAGGAAAAAACTATAACTTTATATTATATATAGGTGTATATTACATTTTTATGACCAATTAAATGATACGAATATCAATGAATATCTGCCCTAAACATTACTATATTGTTGATATAATGTATATAATATAAACAGACTGCAGACATAATATGGTGAATGAAGTGTAAGAGTTCGCGTAAATCGCTATATGCAGTGTAAAAAAAAGAAAAGAAACTCCCGAAAACAATATAAGAGTAATTACACCACTCGTATACTATAGTATATATGAACCAAGTAAGGCACGAATTTGTATAGTTGTTTTTGACATATTTCGTCGCGTTTATTCTCGTATGATGCATATATTATACTATTAAATTTGTACCTATGTATTCGATAGGGATGTGTGCAACTGCATACAATTTCGAAGGGTGAGAGCCGATTTAGAATTTGAAAAATATAAACGGTCGAGGGAAGAATATAAAGGGCGCAAGACAAATTGTCCGCCGTCGCGGATTATACACATTTCTCCTACATATAGGTACGTATGAGCGCAGTTTTTATATATTTATGTATATGTATACATGTATGTATAAACGTTTTTATGCGTAATGCCATTACGCACTTTATGGGCCCATAACGTTCTCACGTACTCCTGTCCGCCGTATATTATTTTTATGATTTCACTTTCGATGTACGACAATAATTAGCTGACCCCTAACGGGTCCAGAAGCTGATTTATTATACACGGTCAGATCCCTCTTTAAGTGCGGCGTTTAGCCAAAGTACTGTTGTCGTATACATAAACGCACACACCTGCATTTACGGGCGCGAGAAACTGATATAAATACAATTTATATTGTTTGTGTTGTATAGGGTTCATACTGCAGCATTATTGTACATTATTGTGCGTCATGACTTGTGTAAGTAGGATGTAGTACGATTTTACCAATCATAAGGGCTGTGAATTTTTCGTCGTTAAAATATTGCATTTAAAATATACCAACAGTTTATAAAATGCCGTTAAAATAATTCTCATGATATGTAACGAAAAAGGTTTTTTAATATTAAAAAAATATATTTCTATTGTGAAAAGAATTTCAATTGTTTCAAAAACACACTAAAATTGTTACGTTTTTTCAAAATTAACGACTACGAATAATCGTAAACGTAGAGAAATCAATGTTTTATATTTATGATTAACAATAATATTTATATCTTTTAAAATGTGGAAATTAATTAAATTTAAACACGATAAAAATGTAAATTCACAGCCTCTCGAATTGCCCCACGACTATAAGTAATATGCATGCATCGAACGAGCGAGAAACGAGAATATCTATATGTATAGATAATTAATAATAATCACTAATTAAACTTGAATTAAAACATTAATTTTCAGTTTATTGATATTTGAACAAAATATATAACTATATAAAAAGTAATTTGACGAGTTTTTCGGGTCATCACGTATAATATTAGCATATATACTTATTTAAATATTACCGTTTAATACGACTCTTTACAGAGACCGTTATATGAAACGTTTATACAGTACCAATATAATATACGAGTATATGATAATATTATACGGATTGTCAATCGTATTTTCTACAATGACATTCGTTAAAAAATAATTTAAAGACTACCTATATCTATACAATTTTGAGTTCGGGGGTTTTAATTTATTTGTGTTTAGAATTTTCCATTAGATAGTTAAAACGTTTTCTTTTTATCGTCAAACGAACATATTATACGTATAAAGTATGGCGAGTTATGTAAATTATACATTTATTTACGGGTTACTATAATATTTACGTATATACATATAATTTAAATAAACGAAAATATTTTTTTTTTAATTTAAAATAAAAACTCGAAATCCGTCGCGTTATTTACTGCAGCGTGTCGGTGACGATAATACGATATTGAAGTCGTATAAAATATACAATACAGTTTTTTTTTTACACGTTAACTCGATAGCGTCGTCGCTTGCCTCGCCGTTTCTCGCTCGCGCTGTGTAATACACTCGTGTGTTTTTATCGTCAAACATCTATCGTTATCGAGATAATAATATGTTAATTAGTTTTCGTACACACTCGCGCGCGCAGAGGATTTCCCATCGTGTCACTTGACTTTACGATCTCTACTCGCAACTACGTATATACAGCAGCATGGCCCCCTCACGACGCGACGGTTCCTGGGCGAAACAAGTGACTATTATAATTTCGTGAGCGTGTATGGTGTTTAAATTTTAAACTCAGCTCTCCCGAGCGTGCGGTGCGCGTGCACACATACGCACTATACGACACGCACACACATCGAATACATTTGATATACACAATCATAAACCTGGCTGATTGTCGTCGCCCGTACGTGGACATTTATTATACACTCGGAGGTGTTTTGTTAACGCATATTATAATATAATGTACGTATGTACAAGTGTATAAATATAATGTATGTCGTGGTTTTTTTTTTTCGCTTTATTTTCGACGTCGTCGTTGAAATTAAATGACTTATATTATGTTTCGTTATAGGAGAAGGAAAACAAAAAAATTAAAAGAAACGTCGCCGTTCAATGGTTAACGCGCGTACGTCTACACGTATTTTGTAAGGAATTATAAATATATACACATAATATATTACATAGTGTACGGTGTAAGTGTATGGATGAGATCAGCGCTCGGACGGCAATGCGCGCGTAGGTAATACGAGACACCTATATAGGAGGTATAAGTGCATATTTGGAAGGGATTAACGAAGAAAGCGATTTGGTGGTGGGAGAGGCGAGTATAGATGGTAGAGGACGAATAAAACCGTACGATTTACGCCGTCGGACAAGTTTAAGAATTTTTTTTTTACGCTACGGGATGACTAGCGCACGTCAAAAGTGTCAAATAAAATTCGTTTTTTATTCGTTGCCGGTCCGTCCACGTTATTATAATATTATAATATATACGCTGCAGTGTTAAACGAAAATAGCACATAGGCGGAGATTTTATATACATGTAAATGTATACGCCGTGCGGTGTGTGTCGTGTGCGTATTAAATATATATATATATATAAATAATTATATAGTATTATTTATAAGGCGACGGTGTGCGCGTCTGTATCAAATGATTTCCTGCTCGTTTATAATAATAATAATAATAATATTCTTACCGATGAGTGTGAGTGGTAAATAATATAATAATGTGTGTGATACGCATGTACGCAAATACTAGGTTGTTGATTTATTCACCGCGTACTGCTGCATTTATTGCGCATCATCACGTTAACCGTACCAATTATATTAATGACTTTATTTCATATTACTAACATATTATATAGTCAACCGACCACGTTTTCCGTAAGGTTTTCAATTTGAAAATAACATTTGACCATCTTTAATATTATTTATAATAATACCTAGTCACATTATTTTTCCATACGTGTATATACGATATACAATTCTGTTTCGTTACAACTACCTATCTAAATAATCGTAATTATTATTATTTGAAAATTTAAAACACCCAAATGACTCTCACGCGGTACTTATTTATTTATTTATTATATGTTAAATTATTTAGTTATAGGTTTTTGTGTTTATCACTCACTCGAATTTTATGAATTTCAAACTTATTTTGCCTTTTGGGCAATATCAATTAAAAAAATTTGTTTTTATAGTTATTACGTTAACGTAGGAATAATGTACGTTTATATACATAATATTATAAATATTATTAATATGCTATTAAAATAAGAAGAATATTTTATTTTTTTCAATACTATAAAACGTTACACGAACTGCGTGTTTTTAAGGGTTAGCGTTTTTAATTGGACGTTTTTTTTAGTTTGTATTTTATTTTTTAGCGACTCGCGATGCGACAATAATATAATGCTGCGGGAGACGTTTAATGTTACGGAAAAAAAAAAAAATCAACTCAAACTTCGCGATTTTAAACGAACAAACTTGTTTGATTCCGTTCCAAATACCATAAATTTAATAATGTGAACGTTGTCACTTCCATACAGTTAAGCATGGAAAACGTAGACGGTATATATGTATGCGTACAATGTCAAACAACAACGTCGGTAAAAAAAAATATCTCCAGAATTTGTGTGGGAGCAGTATTTTTATTTCTGTAAAGTAAAAACGACCATATAATATAAAATATAAGTGCCTGCTACATTCTACACGTGAAAATTATAATAATGTATCTTGTTTCTTGTATACTATATTTTGCGTGAAAAGGTTAAAACGATTTTGAAATTATACAATGTTATGTACTAGCTATATGTACGTATGAAACTGATGTCGTCGGTGTCGTATTTGAGAAGCAAAAGGGGCGATTAGCCCGGGGGCACCTTTCGAAGAAGGAAAATGATAAAGTATTATAAAATAGTATAAAGAAAGTCTTTTTAAATGTTTTCTCGTATATAGTTTTTGTTATTATGAATTCGGAAAAGATGGAGAGGTGACAGCAAACAAATTCTCGATGCACCCAAATTGGCTGCTAATGATTTCGACGTCGGCGGAAAAAAATCTCGAAAAGCTTTATTTACGGGAAATCAGTGTTGAAGTATATCAGCGTCCCATGTATAGTATAACTGTACAAGAATTATACAAAAACGCGTAAAAATGGTAAGCGAGATTCGAGTCACGTATTTTCGTGAAAAGGTGACGGTCTCCGCGATTTTATAGCCAAAGACGCCTCACGAGGTTTCTGGTATCACTATATACATGTAATATATATATCCTTTGAAAGCTTTTCACTGTATAGTAGTCGATATATATACGCGAACCGACTTCTTTATATATTTGCAACGTTTTCACACTGTAGCTGAGCGCACGTGCTGTAGTCTAAGGTTTGTTACGGGTTATTTTTAAGAGAAAACGCAAGAGTACGTGTAAGGGTGCGTTTTTTTTTCAAACCCCTCTTCGTTCACGACGATGTGTACGATAATATAATAAATATACTGCGCGCGTATTCCGGGAGAAAAAAAAAACTAATACACATCACGAACTCGTCATCGTCGTCGTCCCCTTCGCGCAGACCACAGTAAACACGAAGCCGACCATGATTCATACGAATACGGTGTGACATATAACTTTTCTATTTCCCCGCTAATATTCACGCGATTCACCAACTTATTCTAAATCGGAACGTTAAATTCTATAATAATTTATAGTACCAACTATTCTCGTCCTGCAGTGCGTGTTTATAAGTTTAAAACGGACGCGATTATAGAATAAACGTCAGTATCGTATCGTCTGCGCTATATTTACGCACGATGAAGGCTGACTTTCAAAATGAATTTAAAAAAACATATTATATAATTATAATATGCCAATTTACTATTTATTTCCACTTATTTTTCCGTGTAAAGGATGTCGCGTATGATATGATGTTGGTTTTACTATGCGAAAACTATATTATTCTAAGACTGTTATTTTAAACTGTCTATTAGAGTAATAGTTTTATTAGTATACGACCTAATAATAAACTTAGACTTACCAAAATACAAATGACATGTTTGCCGATCGACTTCAACTGTTCATCTGTGTCGCCCTCTATGTTTCGAGAAGGACGTGGATAAACCGCCCTCGTAGTGTCCTGTCTACAGTACGAAAGACGTAAACGCACCGAGTATATCTGTAAAACACAAAGGTCCGTTAATATTTTACTCTCTCCGATACGTTTTTCACTAAACGCAAGTACTAGTTATAATTGTTGGTAATTTGTGCGTAGGGACTCGTGACAATAATATTATTATGAAAACCGATTGCACGGGCATCTTTCTACCTTTCTTCTAATAACTATATTATGATGCAGACACGCAGTGCCGTCGTTTATGTGCAAAAATGCGATAAGATTATGTATTTGCATCCCATTAACTGCTATATTTATACTCTGCAGGTGAATTTTCATTTTGTCCTTTGTCCTTTATCAATCAAAATAGACAGTGTGTCAATGAGATAATTTAGCGTCCTTTGGAAAAATATGACTTTGTTTGTGATGGTAAAATGAAATCGAGCAGATAGTAGAATATGGATTATACGGCGATGAGAAATCTTAAAAAAAATTGTTTATACCAACACGTTTGCGAATAAAACCGACACGTTGAACCACGTCAAAATGTTTCGAAAACGTATTGTGTGCTTGCGACGGAACAGGACGGCATGTACTCATAGTGCCATCTGTTGACAAACGTGTTGTGAGTATCCGCGTCGTTTCGATGGAACGCCACAGTCGTTCAAACTCGAAATATTAAGTGTAAAGATTTTAGTTTTTACCGTGTTATTTTGATCATACTTAATGTTATTTCCTAAATTCAAATTGCTATATTTCGGGAGAAGAATTAAATCTAAAATTTAGATATCACCGGCTGACACGCGAAGAAGAAGATTTCCAAAAATATTATTAGTCGCGTCCCACAGTTTAAACATGCATTTCAAATTTAAACGTATAGTTAATTTATGTTATTACTGATTATATAATATTTTAAATCGTCAGTTATTAGCGATTACCTTGTATAAATGCCATGTTCCTAAAAATACTTAGTCTCGCTTCGCTCACTCTTGCACAGGTCTTAATCCACTTAGTTATTCTGCTATTTTATGCGACTTTACAATAATTATACGCATAACTATTTCACATTATGTACAAAATTCGAAAAATTTCACCCCGGACACTGTTCTTTCCAGATAGAAATTTTGAATTGATTTACAAATAGTTAAAACGACGAATAACCCAACTTAACCTAGTAGATTGCTTTAAGTTTGAACAACCCAAATGCTACGTGTATCCCGGACAGTTATATAAGACGTGAACTAAATGAAGAAATCCGTTTCAAGGGGTTTTTGATAGATAACTTCAAACACGCGGAAACAACGAAATGTTATTACAATGTTTTCATTGTAGGCGTCCGATCATATATGCTTACGATCAACAATATTATTGGATATGGTAATATAATATAGATGATAGGCATTATAGATATTATAGGATAAAGTCCACAGTAATAGATGAGATATATAAAATAACGGGCTATGCGAATATAATGCCACGTAATATTTACAATAATATTCGGTAAGATATTACATTAAAAAATGTATTTTATATCAGAAATAATAACGTATACGTTTATTTTTTATTTGAATAATTTTCATTTCAGAAGTATTCACAAGAACAATACGTACATAAGTATATAAGAGAGCAATAGTAGTTTCCAGAGAATTTTTGAGTCACTAATAATTATACGGAAATCACAATAATAGTATTATTGTTAAAAATATATACAACTTTAATGACGTCATACCCTGCACGGTATAGTGTAAATTTACCTTTTACTCGTATTTTTCTATAGAAAATATTCATTATTTGTAATACATGAAATCTTAATAGGCCTAATTTTTTAATAACTTTTCTATCTGTTCGTAGTGTTTTTAAATTCAACTATTAAGCGTGTCACTGAATAAAACGATAGGGAATTTTGAAAATACTTGACTGAAATGGATAAATCGGTACGAGTATTTGCGGATCTTTAAACAATGTGCGCATCATACGAGTATACATTGAACTGCAGCTATACGTGTAAACTTGTGAATACTATTGCTGTATTAGAATACGTTTTTTACAAAATGGCTGTTTGGAAGTATATTATATAGTGCCAAGGTATAACCATTGAATGTACAATTATTGTTTTCGGTTAATTTAACGCTTATCATCAATTTTATAATTATTATTTAATCATCACTTTTAATTTTAATAAACTCTATATATTTTCTTCTATTAGGAGAATTGAATTTTAGAAAAAATGTAGTGGGCCAGATGAAAACTCGGATGAAAAGCGGCGCCGCCGCCTACATATTATGTCTTTTATCGGTATATATATATACGTATAGTATAATATATTATATTTCATGTATTTAAAATATTATTAAACATAAAAAAAAACGTAAAGCAACCATGTTATAATATTATCAAAACAACACGTATTCTTGCACTATTCTTACACATTAGACGTATACTTGCACTACTACTAATGTATCTTTATACGGACGTTGTAATAATATATATATATATAGAGTTATTTGCCTCGTCGGTTCGCGTTATTAATGCATTCTAAAATATTGCTCTCGAGTAAAATATCGCACATAAAAACGCATTATGCACATATAATAACAACAATAATAATAATTTAATAAACGTGCGAGAGTATTGCAGGTATGCTCGTTCTATTGTTATTATTTTTATTATTATTATTATTATTTTTAACAATGTTATTACGAGAAATACAACACCGCGTTTGCCGGCGCGTTTTTTTTTTTTTTAATGCCGCGGACTCGCGACTCCGGCTCAAGGACTTGACAACTGCGTTATCGCAGCACCAAGCAGAAAGAGTGAGAGAGAGAGAGAGTCGCGTTCTTTCACGGCTTTTGCTATAATAATTATTACCGAGACCAATGGTGATAACGTCGCGTCTCGTCGATAACGCGCCGCGATGCAAACGCCTGTGCGACGTGCGAGCACGTTTCGCAAACGGCACATTACTACGCCTCGATACGGTCATATCATTACATTGTAGGAAGTTATATATATACATATATACGGCGTAGTGCGCTTTTGCAACGAAGGCGATTATATTGCACTTTCCCCTTAAACGAACGCGCACGTCTATAGTTTATTATATTCAGTTCTGAGGATTTCACGCGCGCACGACGTTCTGTTGCATTGGAAATAGCAGCAAGTACGCCTCGTTTTTTTGTCACGCTCGCGGTACCTCGACGTATCAATGTTTTCGATCACAAATCGACACTAAATTATAATTAAAGATCGGATTTTCGTGCCTTACGATTGTAATCATCGAATGTACATTTATAAAAGTAAAAATATGCGAGTTAATACGAAAATACGGTTAACGAAATACGCAGTAGATTGTTTGAATTTTGTATATATACCTGTTTACATTTAATGTAGATTTTCAGCAAAAGTTTGCGCTTCAGTGATGATGCGAGTCTCATTTTTTGAGTCCCTTTCCGAGTGTGCGCGATGGTTTTTTTTTCATTTATTTTCACATAATTTATCATATGATTTCATCACACAAAAGTATATAATTTCTTTGAACTGTAAAATACGATTTTTACAAAAACTTAATAATGTATACATGTATCCACTGCACCACCGTCGCATATTTAGTTTAAGTATATATTAAGTTAAAATAAAAAACTCTAATAACGATTCGAAGCTTCCAAAACACCAGCTTCAGTTGTGTTACATATTAAAGTATTTCAATTTACATTATTTCTCCAGTAATTTTCGCGCAGTAAACACTTACTCTACAGTCTACACAATAGTAAGAAAACGTCTTTATTTTTTTATGTACTCTTTATAAATTGCGGATAATATAGTGATTTAATAACATTAGATGAGCGTAATATGTAACTTGGCATCTTATTAACTCAATGTTTCCTCATAACCCCCCCCCTCCCCAATCACCGATCGATTTCGTCTCGAGGTGACGAACGCGCGCGACGCGTAATCTATAATCGCGCGCAGCAAGGACACTATAATATACACACTAATGTTATTTCGTACGATTATTCTGATATTTGAATATCGTTCGGCATTAGGGATAATAATATTGTCGTCGGCTCGACCTTGAAAACGCGCACAGTCGTAAAATCGAAAGGGTAAACGTAATTCTTATTGTGTTTCTGAAATTTCGTAAGCCGGCGCTCGCGTGTGTATACGACGTGTACGCGTGATCGTGTATACGTATATAATATAACATGTTATCGTGTATATATTCTGATCCGCATTGCCGTCGGAGAATGACCCTGGTATGTGGAGCGAAAAAAAATAAATGAAAAAAAAAATTCTATACACATGGATGGTATACACATATATACGAGCGTTGTGTTCACGCTGTCTGGTTCAATAAAACGTCGAATAAAACCAGCCCTCGGCGTACATCAAAAGAACCACGGGATCGCAGTGACCTAGACGAGTATAATATATACGTATATAATCACGTATATGTACGTATACATTATAGTGTTATATTACACGTCTAAATATTGTTGTATAAACGATCCAGACGGATCGTTGTACCCATTGAATTTAACCCTATCGCCGAGTTCCATTAGACGATATTATAAGTGCGTATAAATGGTATTCGCGTGTGTAGCATATCTATTTATCGAAACGAATGCTTTTCGACGACACTGAAATCATTATGAGAGTCAGGATGAACGACAACAGATTTCTATTTACCGATTGATTGTATAAATAAATATTATTATAATCGTTTTGATTATATAGATGATATTGCAAAATCAATACCTTTTAGTAAAGATTGTCGGGTTTTTTGATGACATAATCAAATTTATTTATATAAAATGCAAATTACCACGCGCTCGCTGATCGTTGCATCTCAAAATCTAGTCAAAATGTAGTTACACATACCGTAAATTTTAGTTAAACCTTTCGAATTATTACAAAGGATATTGATGAAAGAAAAACTCGGAAAAAAGTCTAGAAGAATAAATATTATATAACATCGATAATTCAACATTTAGAAAAGTGTCAAGTCTTCGAGTGTTACATCGATTTGCGGTTTTGTACATTACGCGCGGGTATGTACATCGCACGCGAAATGTGCGGCGGAATTTTTGAATACAAAACATTGTACGTACCTGATATATTTGTATCCGAGATGAACAAAGTATTATTCTTCAAATATAAGTATATATTATATACATAATATTATACTTGTACGTGTATCATGTATTACACACTGCATGTATAAAAACAGGAAGTCAATCGTAAACTCGTACGTTTTGTTTCGAACCAGGAAAAAATATATTTCAAACGTGCAGATTTTAATCGCGAATTGCGAAATTTTCTGACCGCTGCGAATATATTTATATATACAAAAAATATGCACCTGTGCTACGTTGCACTTGTATAATTCATATAAATACAACATTTACCTTCGAAATCATTATTATATAGAAAAAAACACCTCGTGTTACGACCCTGTTTAATAATAACTGCTCGGGGAAAAAACGAATTTATCTTAATTAACGTTTTCCGCGTTCAAGCGTAGACGAATTTGTTCGTACAGACATATATTCACACTCTTCGCGCTCGCGGAAATTTAATAATTACACGAGTTCACACTACACACAGCACCGGTGATATAGTGTATAATGTATATAATTTGTATAAATTAAATGCATTGTGAATATTACAATATTATCGTTGTGAATTTTCGCCACACCCGGTAAAATACTTTGTTTATATAGGTAAGTTATCCTTTTATATATATAAAAGAACAGGCCTTTTCCCATTTTGTGACTACTTTATTTAACTTTTTTCCAATTTTTTTTCACAGAGTTGTTCCAAATACCTTCCCGAGTGTCACCACGTCACCCGATTTTCAAAATGTTGCTTTCAAAGGGTTGAAATCGGTAAAAATAATATTATATAAAAATGAAACTCTATTTATCAGGTATCCTCGCATCACGCGTGAACGGCTGAACTGATTTAGCTAGTTATTTTATTTTTTTTGTGTTTGTTATTGTCAGGAGAAGGATATTACGGAAAAAAAAATTAAGTAAATTAACCCAATTAAGAAGAAGAGGCACCTTGAGAAAGGATTTTCCAAAATTCAACCCCTAAGGGGGTTAAAGGGGTTGAAAATGAAGAACGTTATTTCTCCCTCATTCAGGGCAAAACTTTTCACGGGCTAGATTTTGAGATGCAACGATCAGCGAGCGCGTGGTAATTTGCATTTTATATAAATAAATTTGATTATGTCATCAAAAAACCCGACAATCTTTACTAAAAGGTATTGATTTTGCAATATCATATAATTATTTATTACATAACTTTTACAGAAATTGTGTGCGTGCGATAAACAATAGAACGAATACAATAGAACTTTTTTCATCGGACGGTCGAATACGATCGCACGCAAATCTATTGTCATTGGTCGATAAGCTCGATAGGCGTATACAATTAAAGCGAAAACCCGACGATGTTTACAAAAAGGTATGGATTTCGCAACGTCATATATTATTACAAAACTTTTACCGAAATTGCGTGCGAGCGCGCTCCATTCTTCTTTCAATCACAGACGCCGTCACCACATACATTACAACAAGTCATTTATTTTTTATACTACAAAATTCACTAGAAATATATGGCAAACCAACGTTTGCCGAGTCAGCTAGAATGATATAAATACTCGATAAAAATATCCTAAGACTTGTGTGTGTAAAAGTAAAAACAAATTAACAATATTATGTTATTAGGTACTCGTGTCGTATGCTTACTTATCAGTGAATTCTTATCTACTATAGAAAATAAGAGTTTAGAAATTATTGTTGGGTATGTATGACTTTCGTTATATTTTCAAAATCATATTGTAGTTATAATATGTTGTATGTTATATATTAGTTATGTGTGTACATTTTTTATTTAATTTTTTTACAGTAAAGTACGAAAGTGCGATTTATTCGAAGCGGTTTTCTGGGACGATGACGTAAAAACAACACAAGTCTGACAGTCAACAACGTATACCTATAACATTTTAAAATACCGTTCAATGATTGTCAACAGCAATACATCAAGTAAGTTTTAGTTTGATAAATATATTAATTATTACAGTGTACCTATTGTAATTAATTGGTTGACAGAATACACGATTATCTTTTTATACGATTATTAATATCTCGTTACTCATATTTCGTGATGGTAATATTTTTTTAATCACTTGGACTTGGTAAAGAGTCACCTTGTACCGTAAACATTTTAATCTCGAAATACGTATTCTAGCTGTTTCGTATACCATATGAAAAAAAAAGGACAATAATTTAGGTAATACTTACTAAATATATTACTAAAAGGAAAACGATTTTCGACGCGCGTGTGTATCCGTCGCGGCCGTTACCGAAAAAAATAAAAATAAAAAACTCGTTTTTCGACGTCGTTCGCGCTGTAAAAAATAATCGTATAATGTACTTATATACTATATTATAGAAATATACATATATATATATATATATATATATATATATATATATATATATATATACGGACGACGAAGCGCATACGTATATTAAAATGTAATGCCGCGTAATTGATTTTCCTGATCAAAAACTCTAAGGTGTCCGATTTACGACGACGTTCCGAGTACTTATATAATATGTATATAAATAGGTACATATATTATAGACGTAATACGCTGGCGCGAGAAGTTTTACGATGTCGAATTTCGTGTGCCTCGCGCGACACGTCGCACTTAACCCCGGGCAACGGACACGACGATAGCGCTATATAACATATTATATATGTAATATTACTTATATATATTTATATGTATACCGTATTAGAGTGAACGCGTGTGACCTCTAACGAAATATTCGACTGAAAGTTTCGGGCGCGCTTTTCAAATGCCTCGCGTGCGTCTGTCGTTAAAGACCGCGCAAGGAACTCGCCCGATTTATGCAAATGAATCCCAGCTCGTGCCTGTCATAAAATGTATTCGTATACGCATGCGAGCGCGTGTACCTATACACGTCCGATAATATATAATGTATATAAATATGTATATATGTGTGTGTGTGTGTACCTGTATATACCACGCGGTCGTTAAAAACGAGAGAACAAAAAAAAAAGAAAGAAAAAACAGAAAACTAAAAAAAAAATAAAAATAAATAACACACGCTGCACATTCCGAGGGGAAAACTCGTGCTCTTTGTTTCGTCCGGTTGACAAGTTGACAGGTTGTTAAGATTGCGTGAGCGGCCATGTTTTATTTTTTTGGTTTTTTATTTTATACATTTTATTTTTTTCGTTCCACTCGTATCTACATTGCGGTCTCTCGAATCGTGACCGGTTTCGTGTATCAGAGCGGTATTTTTTCCCATTACATATTTTCTCCCTTCTAACGTATACACGTATAGGATATACGCACGTAATGATATACGGCCGAGTATTATATACACGCCCTCGAGTTTTTTTTTTTAAGGATTTTTTTTTTCTTCGGTTTTACGAGAAATCCAATACTCAACTATGTATTTATAAACATGTATATACGAACACAACGCGCCGTATGGCAGCCATATACAACTGACATTATATACAGTATAAGTATATATAATGAATAAATACATAGGAAGGAATCGTATCCTCGTCTTGCGAAGCGCGGGCGCCCGCAAAGAATTCGTTTCGTTTTTACATATAATATACTCGTATATATAATTTCAAACTACGTACTCTTAGCGTATATAACTTTAATATAATAACTCTTAGCTAGTTTGAAACGTCTATAGGTCGGCGAATAAACAATAAACACGTGTAGTCAGAATGGGTAAAATACTTGAAGAAAAAAGTGTCCAAAGACAAATGATATTTTACCTCTATGAGTGTAAGAGACATTTTTTCTATCTACGGTATTTTTTTCTTGAAAAATTCAATAACCATCTGTACTGGACATATATAAATATATACATACGAGTTAATATTATATATGTACATATTTATGAGTTAACGCTTATTATAATGGAATAAATGCACATCGCACAACTTGTCATTTTTATGATGATTTATTCACAAGACGTACAAGTTTAAATTTTAAAAATATTCTTCGAAATAGAAAGTTGTTCGTGTAAAAGTGAAAGATCACTTCGATGAATGTAGTATAATATTTTACGTTTATTCAAAACAATGCGTACGTTATATATTCAATTTATCACCAGAAAGCTTCCACGTCACAAAAAAAAAAATTAAAAAATTAAATGTACCTATACTGATGAGGGCACTCCGTCGAAGCACTCCTTACGGGCATACACAATGGTGTTACGATGCACACGTGCAATTTTTGAATCTATCATTTTGAAAGACGCACACACTGCACGTCGCACATAATCTATCCATACAATTATTTATAAACGCATAAACGTACAATAATAATGTACCCGCGAACGTATCGGTTACAATCTGCTATATATAGTAAATTTATATAACTGTTGACTGTTAAGTAGGCACATTTACTCGTATACATACACTTATACATCGTATTTACACACATATACTTCAGGTATTAACGGTATTATTGGTTATAGGCTATTGTAATACGCGTCTATTAAAATAAAGCTATAACTGTTTATTATTACGGCAAACACCTAATAATAAATATAGTAACGACGACGCGACGGTTAGACGGCAAATTTGTGAGGGTATAATAACACTTTTATTGGCCGCGAACCGTATTTGACGTATAATGATGTATTATACGTACATGTGTCGCGTTATAATACGTGTTTGATACGTCATAATATATTATCGTACGTCAAACTTGTACGGGGTGCTCGTAATATTGTCATCTCAGCTTTTGCGCGCGTTACAAATAAACAGATCATCGCATAATATATAGATATAATGATATCCATATAACTTTTTATGATATAGGGTGATAAAACGGTTGACGTGTAGTAAACACGGTGGTACATTAATATTTTTTAAGTAGATGTCAGATTGTTTTTTTTTCTTCTTTTTTTTTTACGACGGTTATGACATTTAGAAATATCAGACGTTGTTTGGCGAATATCTAAAATAATACTGCAGTTGGTATACTTATGAGGCGATAATCGGACAATTCTACTGAATTTTCAGACAAAATGGAGATATACGTACGTATATATGTATGAGTAATCATTCCATTAGATGTAAGTATATTATGATATAAACCGCGGCTTTTTACGGATTATATTAATATTTAAACAACTTTTTTCACTAAAATTACGTTTTTAAACTGTATTTTTAGTGTATTTCAAGTTTTTTTCGAGCAAATAAATAGACAATCCCACCACTATTTCGAAGCGAAATGAAAAATATTGGTCGATTTGCCGTTTACCGATAAATGTATATTCATTCTAAAAAAATGTATACATAGGTATAAATCGAAACCAATAACGCCGTGGCCTCTGCTATGATGTCTATACAGCGGTTGCAGTGTTTGGACATTATATTATAGCGTAAGTGTTACTTGCATCGTTTCGTAGGTACCTACGTTTTCGGTGCGTGTATTGACAAAATTATAAACCGTGTAAAAACGGGTAGCAACGAAAAACAAACAAAACGCCGGACGATTTATGACTCGTATTATTATGCGATGCTGACACTGCAAGTGCAGCATTTTAAACGCATCATTATGTTAACCGCAGCTAAATATTTAAACGACGGTCTACGACTATACTTCTTATGAATTCTCTGCAATACACTTTTATTGTCCGGATGACTTTTAAATTATAATTCTAAGTTTAAGCCCAATAATTGGAAAAATATAGGTTTAATAAAAAATAATATAGTTATTATTATGTACCTACGGGACGGTCTGCAGAAATTCTTATGCAACAAAAATAGTTTATACCAATAAAATCTTATTGTAACGGGCATTTTTTTTTTATAGGTATGTGGTTTATATGCATCACTTATTATAAGTATTGCTGTTGGATTTTCGCAATTTTTATTTTACAACTACCTAAATAAATGATGTTTCTATAAATTGAAATTGGTTTTAAATTTTAAATTCATGAAAATGTAACGTAAAACTTTTTGAACTTAACATTTATTACACTAAAACTTGTTTGAAGACTATAGTCTTTTGAAAATTCATAAAAAAAGCTAATAAAGATTGTAATTGTGTTAAAAATGAAAAACCTATACCTATACACATTCTTTGGTTTTGCAAAAATCTAGAAAAATTATATTAGTGAAGTACAGGGAAGCATTTCTTTTTTTATTACTTTTAAAGTAGCTGATACATAAAGTTGACTTTTGTAACTTTATTTGATGACAAAAATGTAAGCTTATAAAAAACTCCACTGTTAATTCGATGGCATGATAATCACGCATATATAGTTTATAAAATGTATGTAAATTTACTAAAATAATTAACTTTATCCACCAGCTATAGACATATATAACAAGACCACTAAAAAACATTATGTGTTTTATTACGCATTTCAAATGGTATAATAAATATTAAACGATGTATATAGTTATTGCCGACATTAGTCTATTTATTAGTTATTACTACCTAATAATAATTATTGGTATATGTAAATAGTAAAAAAAAAATCTCTTAAATAGTTCTTTCGGTAGATTTGAAACGATAATATTACTACCAAATTATTATATAATAAACATATTATTACTAGTAAATATCATGTTGGTTTTATTAAACACTTAGAAACACATAAAAAAATTGTTTCACGTTTTATATTCAATTAAGTGCCTACTTATCGGCTTAACAAGTTTGTATCAAAAGATAAATCGAAAAGTACTTGACATAAAATTAAACGTATATAGTTTCCTTTTCTCTATTATAACCCCGCAGTCCATAAAAGCATTATGAAATTAACCAACATTATTCGTGAGTTGCATTTCATAATGTCATGCACATAACCTATATTTTTACACAGGCTGTATTGGGTTTATGGGAAAACTCTCGACACTATACCGATTGTAAAATTTTAGTAAATGTAAAATAATATACTGCATTCTTTGTGGCAATAAAAATCTAATAAATAAATATGTATATATATATATATATATATATATATATATATATATATATATATATTATAAGTAGTAATTGTCCGGAAAATATTCATATATTTTAACATATTCGCGACCTCATGAGCAATGTAAAATAATAATTATAAGTTCGAATTTCAAACATAGATTAGACCGTTTCGAGACCTCGTGTTTTTCTTAATCGGTTAACTAAAGTTTACGAAAAATGACTTTTAAAAGTGCCTAATGTGATTTCATCGTTCAAAGTCTCTCATATATTTCGTCTCTGATTATTTACTGTAACATCATAATATTATGTAGTTTATGAGCTATTATATTCTAGAGTACCTGCTTATAAGTCATATTTTTAAATTAGTAACCAAAAATTTATTGATAAATTAGATGCATAATAATAATAAAATGTACTAATTCCATTACTCGAAAAGACATAAAAAAAAATAGAAAAAATACGCATTTGTCATCTCTGGTTATTTTTATTTTTTTTTCATTGGAAGGAGACCCGACTAGCCCCTGTTATACATACAGCGGCGTGCAAGCGGGCAGTTTTTATGGCCGTGTTCACAAATGGCCTCCATAAAGGACGAACCTTTAGGGTGTGATGCTCGTATAAAGGAGTATATGCGTGTATGTATATACGCATATGTTTATATAATATAATATGACCTCCGTCACCGCCGTGTTGAAGGAAGTCCTTTGCTTCCGTGTAGATATACGCGGCCTGACGGACCCCCGCGATGTCAGAGATGCTCGTGTGACAAAAGTATTTGTCCTTGTCGCGCAAATAAGACCTTGAAGGTGTACTTAGGAGAAAAGAAGAAACACTGACGTCGGGCGTAAAAGGCCGAACGGAAACCGATTCGCGCAATCGCATAACAACACTGCCATAGTCGGGTTGCTGTTGTCGTACGAGCGTGGTTTACGTCAGATCTGGTGAGTACCTTTTGGCTTTTATTTTCTGTATATTGTCTACAATATTGGAATATTTCATAAAATTACTAAATATTTTTGGAAAATAACGTAAATAAACTTTCACTGTACTGCAGATCGATCATTAAAAATGTTTATTTATTTGAAAAATCAGTCCGTTACAATTACGTATTAATTCTATACTTTATATTCTTTATGGTTTATCTTTTTATACTTTCACAAATAAAATCGAAATCCTCCTATAAGAAATACATTTTTCTTTACAAATATTATTATGCTCACACATTTTATCTCTAGACAAAAGTTTTATAAATAATAATATGTAGTAGAAAATATCATAATCACATCATACATAATAATATTGTAATAATATAACTTTAAATATTTATCAACAAAAATATCTAAGTCTCGAACTCATTATTAGTATTGTTTATTGTTTATATCTTACCTATAACACGATTTAACGAATTTTCACTAAATAGGTAACTATTATATATATATATACAATGAGTAAAAGTCCAAACTCTAAACGATAACTTTTCAAGAAAACAAAACGTTTTATCATTTAAAAAACAATAATAGTTGAATTGAATGTTTCTTTGAAATTAATTTTGTGTTTTTGTTGTTTTCTTATTGTTTTAAGAACATTTATCACAGGAACTTGAAATATTTACTGGAAACTTTTATCGGTATAAATAGTTTTTATTATGGATATTAGATAAACATAATTTTCAACATATTTGGATAATTTTGTACTGATTTAGAGACATTTGAAATTTTAGTTAGTAATCGGTTATATTTTGATAACATTATTAGGTTTTGACATTAATACTTTAAAATTTAATTCAATTTAATAAAACTCATAAAATTGATCTTACTTCAATGTAAAAATATCGAACATATATGGGCATAATTTTTCATAAGCATTTTAAATTTCAAATTTCGATCAAATTCGTTAAAATCACAAAAAAACAACAACCGTAAATTATATATTATTGTTAAAAATTAATAGAATTTTTATTTTCCATCTCCATGGCCTGACGATTTTTTATTATTTGAACAGTGTAAAATTCATGATAGTTAACTCTTATGGAGAACTATATTTTGACGAGATCATATTGGTTTTTTAAACTAAAGAAACAATTATTTAATCTTTATTTATTTTTATTCTACGCAAAAGCTTGTTGGTTTAACTAACTGAATCATTATAAACTATTTCGATTAGATCACGATTAGACAATCTTCTTTCACTCAGAGTAGTTCTTCGAAAACAATTGATTTTTACACTTAAAATATAACAATTATTCAACAATATCAATTACCCATCATCAGTATCTAATCCAATAGTCTCGTCTCTCGCTATTTTTGTTAAACTTATTATTATATAAAAATATTACACATAATATACTTGCATAGAAAACATTTTGTTGCATGCGTATCTCGACAGAAAATATAATAATAGGTACTGAATACAATATAGCGCATTTTAAACTCTTCAACAATAATTGTTTTAATATGAAGTTTTTACGGTCTTTGAAATTGTTTTTACTGATATCACTATACAAATAATAAAATATAAACTTTGGTATATATAGCACTACGCCACTGCAGTAGTAAATTATAATAAAATGCAAATCATGCATTGTAATATATTCATCTAGATTGCGGTCACGAGCCTATCTAAGTGAAATCTTATTTTAATAATTATGTCGTAAGTATATTTTCCGAGCTTCCGGTGGGTTTTTATTTTATTTCCGAACATGTTAAGTAAATATTTTAAAATTCATATATACACTTGGTTATCCAAAAAATGCGAAATATGCGAAATTTAAATTCTTCTATAGTTCGATCGAGAACGAGCTGTTATGTCGCAATGAACCTTAAATATACAACCATTGTCGAGTATCATTTAAACACGTTAATCTTAATAAATTTGATCTAAAATTCAGAAAATAACCCTTTCAGTCTCTAATTTACTCCGATTATATTATAATAGATTATAAATACTATACTTAAATATATATCAATATTAGTCTGACAAAAATGTTGCTGATTTATAGGCACCTAATAATAGTAACTAATGTGTATAATGTTTATGCCTGGTTGTTATGAGCCAAGATAAAATGTAATTTAAAAATATAATAAAAAAACCTAATAAATTATCGGTACTCATTGGGAACTATAAAAGTTCCATCCCATCATTCCATCTCATCCCATAAGTTATATTGCAATTATACCTATAACTATATTATCTACGTGTAAATGTGTGAATTTATACAAAAATCTCAATCTACGTAGTATAATAGGTACATAAAATATAATATGATACCCGCGCGTGAACAAATATAAACAAGACTTACGTGATGCCGGCGACATTTTATCGTGATATCGTGCGATGTCGGCGGAGCGTGAAACGGCTGGCGTACGTCCGTCGCGCGAGATAATTTACATCGACGGCGTGTTCGACGATCGACCGGCACGCGGGAACGGCGATGGAAAAAATCGCTAGAAACCGATTCGCGGCCGTTCGCCAAGTGACTTTGTCAAAATATTACGATCGCCGTGAAAAACGACGGGAAATCGACGCGCCGTTCGAGACGGACAACGCGTGATTAATAACAATATACTTATATGATCGCGCCCGGATGCGTTTTCGCCGAGTTTTTCCGGTCGTCACTGCACGCGTCGCGTCCTATACCCGCGCGGTTATGCGACTCGGCCGGTACACTTCGAGCCAGCTGCAGGTGGTCGGTCGAGTGTTGCGAACGCGCGCGTTTACGTCGTCGTCGTCGTCGTCGTCGTCGGGCCGGGAAAAGGATATCGTTGAAAAAAAAAGGACGAAAACGACGGCCGTACTGTACTCGGGCCCCGCGAAAACCCCGTGAGCGGTCAGGGGGGGAAGGGGAGGCGAAAAAATCCGAATTGTAAAAAAAAATTCGCGTGCGCGCCGTTTTCCCGGGATTATATCGCACTGCCGGTGTGGCCGGGGTCGTTCTAATGAAGATATTATAATATTATAAAACGGGCCGGCGCGTCCGACCGCGCGCTGCCCCCCGGGTCGGCGGCGGGCCCGCGGTCCAAGATGGCCGCCGGCCAATGACGTCGCTCCTCGGTCGCCGCCGCCGCCGCCGCCGCCGTCGACGATGACGATAATGATATATATATATACTTACATACATACATATATATATATACATCGCGTGGTATATAACGATATTATATCGTATACATATTTTTTTAATTTTGTTTATTATTTAAGTTTTCCTGAACATTTTTCATCTAAACTCATTTTTATGAGATTTAAATTTTTGACATTTGAATAATAGTTACACGAATATGTTTGCGATGGAATCGCGGTCGCGCGGCAAAAGAGACGGCAGTAAGATACCCGCCGAACGTATAGGGTTCGGATTGTCGTTGGCGTGTTTTTTCCCGATCGAACGCCGCCGTAAGGATCACGCGATTTGTTCCGCGCACAGTGATCGCATTTTTATTCCGAACGTATTTTCGCTTATTCTCACGTCTCACAGTTTTTTACTTTTTTAGCAAGTGTTTCGCAAGATCACACTATTCGCAGTCATCACAAGGCGTGTATATATAAATTATTTCTATGTTTTTCAACCCATATGACGTATATGATACCTATATTTTATATAGTACCTGAATATTTATACCATATAGATTTAGATTTTTTCGAAACCGACAGCGCTATATCCTCTCGCTATCCCTAGCTGTATATCGTGTACGGGGTGACTACAGCGATAAGTATGTTTTCAATACTGCTGTTTATCGTAATATGAGTATATTGTTATTAAACGCGGGATAATTGTTATTGTCTTTGAGACTATACGCCAATATCTATCTCTCATCGATTAATGTCTCGACGATATTTGGATTAATTTTTAATAATTATATTATATAGCTGTGTATGTGTCGCAATAGGTTTCCCTAAATTTTTCCCACGACGCAGACCTAACTACTTTCTATTAAGGTATAGATACGCTTGGATTCAATTTGTTGAATGTGGCATCGAAAAAGACAAAATCATAAACATTTATAATTTAACTGAAATAGCTAATTCCCAAATTTACCGGACAAATTTCTCATTTGTAATCTACCTACATATCAATAAAAAATAATAGTTAAAACGTAAAATACATATTTTATAATTTATTTATTACAAAGTCATGTTTATATAGGTATATACATATAATACCGCGCAATAAATTATTTACACATATGTAGGTATAAATACGGATATTTGGTTTCGCAATTCGGGTGTTAATTGGTCATCTTGTTATGAGAATTGTTTAGGATTTGTGCCGTCGTAAAAATTCGGAGGTTGTAAAAATGTACAACGCGTTGTTTACTATGTAAACCATATAATATATATATATATATATGTATGTGTGTGTAGGTGAACTCAAAGTATATAGAGCTATATGCTATCTATGTATTAGGCGATGTAAATTATATTACACAAATGGAATATAAAATCATAAAAAGATATATTACATAATATATCTTATAGATATGATGTATATATAAGTATGAAAACAGATAGGGTATTTTCGAGGCTGCAATTATATTATAGGTACTGATTCGACGTTCATAAATATTTTATAATCCAAAATAGTTGACAGATTAGAAGCAGCGTATTTAATACCTATAAAATAACGTTGATATGTTTGTGGGTTTCGACTATGATTGAATTTCTATTCCCTTTACGATGTATTTTATATATAATAAGTCGCTAATTATAATTTCAGTAATATCTTATAGGTGTTTACTGTATATAATGTACTTACTGAGTTATGTGGGTAATAAATACAACTGACATAAAAATACCATCGCAGGTATTTTTATTGCACACAGTATTAGTGCTCTATACCTATATACAAACACACATTTAAATAATATATAGTACCTAATCGCGGCAGAAAATGTTGTGATTTTAATAATAGTATATAGGTTAGCCTATATACACGTATATTTAAGTAAATAATGTATATAAATTATAGTTATTATTTATTCTGTATGAATATAATAAGTAAATATGCACATTATACGCATTTTTTACTTTTATGTTATACTATGCAGCTATTTCGACATTCAAATAGGATTACCTACATGTAATAATATTCTATATTATATTATATCTTATTAAGTATTAACATAATATATGTATGTATAATGCATGTGCCCATAAAAATTAACATTTTTAAGTAAAATTAATTCAAAACAACTATATTAGATTAAAAATGTTTGAAAAAAAGCCTTAAAAATTATAATTTTGTTAATTAACCCAACAAAAATAAGCAATATAATATATATGTGTATATAGTATTTTAACCGCACTTTACTCTACCAGATTTGCATTAATAATGAAGGAGTTCCGTACAATATAATTATATATTGTCTAGATGTAACATTATTCTATATTTTATTACTTTACGTAAAAGGTTGAAAAAATATCGTTTAAAAAAATTATATGATTCAAAAGATACGAGTCTAATACGGTAGGAGATTTCGCGATTTCCCACTGGAATTCATAATTATATTTTATAAAGCGCGTAATAAATTTATAATTATATTCGCAGTAATTTACACGGTGCGCGCGTGTGTAATTTATAATACGTCGTATATTAAATCGTGTTTTATGATGTATATAATATACCTATAATAGGTACGTATACATACATAATATATGTATACCTACAACGCGAATTCATTCAACGTTTACGTTTAGCTGCGAAATATAGTAGCAGGTATACCTATTATAAGTCTTACATTCTTTAAACACGTACATTCATAATAAATTTCCTGCAAAAGGAACTTTGAAAAAACCGTATAAACCTAAATATACCGCAGTCGATGTACACACATAATTCAAGCACCTCCGTAATGAATACGTAGACACTATTATTATATACCTACGTAAATATATTATGTAATACTCATTAAATATAATATTTAGTGTGTATTAACCGTTTCCTATCATCACGTGCGCAAAACGACAGTGCACGCGTATGATGTATATTATTACTATTGTTATTATTGTCGTATTGTTATTACCGCGTGTGCGTACATAAAGAGCAGACCGCGGCGACCCGCACACATTCGCAATTAACATACAATAATAATACTATATTATATTTATACACCCGCGTTGTAAAACGCTGCAGGGCTCATAAAATCGTTACAAAGGTCGTGTTTACAAGTCTATAATTATTACTATACGCGTGCCGCACACAATATAATATATATATATATATGCATTTTATTATTATATTACGTTATTCCGTTTGTGGCAGCCAACAATGGGTGTGTATATATTGATTTTGTAATAAAATAGGTGCGTATATATTATATCCGTCGAGTAAATAGAAACTAATAACTATATCGCAAAGGCTATAATATATTTTAAACAGTATATTTACAGACAGCTAGACTGTGCGACGAGGGCCAAGTGTCTAATAAGTAATATAGACGTGTAATAAACATACTCGAGCACATCGTGGTTAGACGAACAGGTAGTGTGAGCAGATTGCGGAGATCGCGGTCGAGGATGTACGCCCGAATTATGCAGGACAACAATTTTTATATTCATGACAATATTTATATTTTAAGAGCACACTTGAGATTAGTTAGATTCTATTTTTTCGTATGATGGGTAAGCACATATACGTAAACTCGTATAATATACAGAAATTTATATCATAATTTATTTGATTCATTGATTTCTATTAAAATTATATATATAAACGAGCATTGTAATCTATCACCTTTGTTTACGTATGTTTTAGAGAAAGTCACTTTTTAAGCTTCTATAAATGTCAATTTCGTTTCGTGAAAAATAAAGTTTAAGTGAAAAGGAAAGAAAAGAAGTCTGACGAGGACCAGATCCTGTAGACTTTTATTGTAAAAGAGGTGGCAAAAAGCTGTCTGCTAGGGGCTTTTCGAAGTGCTAAATGCATCCCTGGCGACGTGGATAATGTATGTTTGCAGCAGCGCGGGCGCCGAGGGAGATTACGTATATAATATATAATACATATCATATATGGTGCGTACACGTATTTATAAACGAGGTGAATAGCAGCGTAAAAGCGTTCAGTTTTATAACGTGCGGTCGTCAAAATAAAAGGCGGTTTAAAGACACGACTACATGTAGGCAGTATAATCTCTCTCTCTATATATATATATATACGTACAGACCAAACCGTGAAAACTTTTCGCTGTTGAAACGGTCGTGTGTTTATGCATTATATAACATAATATATATACCTACCGCGGTTAAACTTCCTTCGATAATTTTTAGTTTCCTCTGTCCCGCCTAGCTTTTAATACCAATAACGGTGACGGCGTGACGCGTATATATACGTATAGCGTCGTATATATGGCGCGAGAGAATATAATGCGAAAAGTTTTTGTACGTGTATACATACCTAACCACGGGACGCCGTAAATAATTTTCCCGCTAAATAACGACAAATAATAACATCCAGTCGTAAAAAGACGAACGACGAGAAAGAAGAAAATCCCTACAAAAACAACGCGGAAGCCCATATAATAATAATAGAAATGTACGCGTATACATAAATATACATGTAAATGTGTGTGTAAACATGAGAATTTGCATAATTTGTACTTTGCACTGCGTATAATATACTTTGTATCTATATTATGCCTATTATATATTAATATCTATTCTGAGAAGGGCACAAAAAGGACTCTCGGGGGAGAAAAAAACGCGATGAGCATAATTCAATACTTACATATAATTACGGCACATCGGTACTGCAAACACGCACGTATTTTTTTTTCCGTGTCAAATCGCGATAGCGGCATTATATTACCCTTCATTTGCCGTCACCGCGATGGTGGAAAGTTCGAAACATAATCATTATTATTACTAATACGGCAAATTATACCACCTATTGCCATGGATATTCGCACAGGCATTAGTGTAGTATAATAAGGAGCGTTGCAGCTTGCGTTTTCGATTTTACACGATCTAATTACATGCATTTCATTTTGATTTTCAGACATTGTAAGCACATGAATATGCAAAGAGACAACGCGTATTTTACCATCACATTGTACGAGTATTCTGTCGAACAAAACGAGCAAAAATATTATATTTGTAATGCAGTATTGATTATCGTTTGTACCATAGCGAGTCATTCCAAATTTTCGATTTCGAATCGTTCGCCGCATTCAACACATGTACACTGTAAGTAACGTTTGTTATACCACATGAATTTGAGTGTTTTTACTACAACTATTCGAAAATTAATATTTTAAAATACAGAATGTATAAGACATCGCGTGCCTTTAAAAAAATTAATATTTCTCGTTCGTATAGGTAAATCGTACCATAAATACGCTCTCTATTATCCGATTTTTATATTCGTGCTCGGCAGAGATTTAAGACGTATTCCAAGCATCGAAACCAATGGAATATATCGGTAACGAACAATACGCATTACATTATAATACCGTACATTGTATAGACGCGCGTAGACACTTTTAAACGTTTTACGCACACGTTTTCCAGGTGTCGAAGATCTCGGTTCGGTACACACTACACTTTTCTCGTCTTTTACGAACGAGCAAATATTACTATTCACACGCGAAATAAATATTGTAAATTTATTTTATTTCATATCGTTTGACGACGAAAACCCTCGCGACGACGTACAGCTAAATACATTATAGGTACAACAATAAAGCGAACGATGCCTCCGGGGCTTTTTGTCCATTTTCGTATATATATACGTACGTATAATAAATACTATTATATTCTATTCATCTATATTATTCTTTGTATTTTACTAAAAAATAAAAATACAATATATAATATATGTGTGTGTCTGTGCGTCAATATAATATCTCTTTACTCCGCGTGCAATTTTGACGTTGCACACTGAGAGTCTGTACAATATACTATTATAATATTATTATTATCTATACATTAATACATTGTACGCACGTTAATTTTACATCTTGAACACGATATATATATGTATAATACACTCTATTATGTAGCAACGCTTAAACGTTTTTCCTTTGTCCATAAACACATTTTATTACTGTTTACAGGTGTAATATACGAATACCTACTTGTATTTATGCATTTATATTATGTAAAGTAGGCCGTTTAATAATTCAGTATTTTTCTTACAGAGAATCTATACATAGGCTTTTACATATTGTACACAGAAGTCATTGTCTATTTGATTTTTTTTTTTATATTTTTCCCGAAGAGCCGGCTGACATTTATAAGTTTATTTCTGAGCGGATACATATGGTGCTATAAGG
Organism: Drepanosiphum platanoidis; assembly: GCA_948098885.1. Classification (NCBI taxonomy): domain Eukaryota; kingdom Metazoa; phylum Arthropoda; class Insecta; order Hemiptera; family Aphididae; genus Drepanosiphum; species Drepanosiphum platanoidis. Next base: position 7,739,156 of record OX402535.1, read on the forward strand.
TATATAAGTTATTGAGTTGTTGAGAAAATGTAAGTGTTACAAATCGATTACATATGTAGGTATATCAATTTTTAATTTATTTATTCCGGCGAATTTAAGTTAAGTAACTATAACAATAATAATAATACATTTTTCAAAATCCAATCTTATTGCCTAAATTACGCCCCACGTCAGTTTTTATATATACTGGCGTTCCTGTAAGTTATACAAATGTAATGAAAAATCTGATTAAAAAATAACGTTTTTTATTTTTAACCCCCTTAGGGGTTAAATTGTGGAAAATACTTTCTTAGGGGATCTCGACTATAAAAAACGAAACTGCTGATCAAATTTCATACTCAAAGCTCCGGCGGTTCCGGCTTGGCAATTTTTTCCAACCCCCATTGGGTGTGAGTTTTCAAAAATCCTTTGGCACGCCTAGACCATTAGATCTAATCACTGTTCCAAATTTCAAGTCCGTACGTCGCGTATTTCTTGTGATCGTATATATAGCTTATTATGTCATCAAAAAAACCGTCGATCTTCACCGAAAGGTATTGATTATGCAATGTCATATTATATTACATAACTTTTACCGAAATCGCGTGCGTGCGACGAACAATAGAACGAATACAATACAACAGAAAAAGTTTTTAATTGGACGTCGAATACGATCGCAGGTAAATCCATTGTCATTGGTCGGATGTTTGTTCGACGCAATACCATGACGCATACAATTATAGTGAAAGTTTAGTGCCGCCGCGAATTCGTTATGAAATCGCAATCAGTGTTGTCGTATCGTTGCTTCGGTGATGTTCATAATTCTGACTCGGTGTTTCCTTTGTCTTCGTGTCTCGATAACAGTTATTATTCTCGCGTTTTAATTTCTCTAATGTCGAATAATAATACGAAAGCTCGATCGAAGACAACAGTCGTCGTCGATGAAAACACGTGTGACCGTAGTTAATCCATCGACGACGTATATTTCCATACGTCAAAGTGCCGGTTGAAGCGCAAAATTGAAACAAGACGAAAATAAAAACAAATTTCGAACGTGCACACGATGCAAATGAAATCTGAGAGACCGTATTAACGGTAAGTCCAAACCACATTTTATGACATCATACTCGTATCGATATTTTTGCACAGATTTTGTTCTGTTTTGTTTTACTAAGTACTATTACACTATCTGAGATTTTTTTAAATCCTTTCTTCCGGGTTCTCTACTCTATAAAACGAAACTATTGACCAAAGTTTATACTCAAAGTCCGGATAGGATAGGCGATTTTTTTCCAAATTTTACCCTTTTTACCCCTTTTAACTCCCTCAACAGAATGACAAAGTTATTTCTGTGTTGTTTAATATTTTCCACACGGTGTGTAAGTATAAACGTACTGTAAAATCGATAAATGTCAAAACGTGTGCATTTGTTCAATGCGATATAGACGTACGAGGAGATTTAATGTGTTTTACTTTTTTAATGACCTCGTTTCAGAGAAATGAGAGAAAAAAGTCGTCGATAGCTCGAGGTATATTATAGGGCTGTGCGTTTCTATAGTAAAACTGAATTTAAATGTAATATTTATATTTCATGTTAAAACAATGGTAAATCGTAAACGCCGTTTAGACGTTGAAAGTCGTGTAATAGAAAAAATGACCTCCCAAATCGATAAATTCACGCCTACTCTTATTTCGTCGTTTTATCGTGTTAAAATGTCGTAATTATTCCAGCTGAAATAAATTATTATTTTTTCTATGCATTTTCGATAATTCGAAATTATTTTTTGTCCCTGAACGATTCGAGCTATCGAGGTTTCGTATATTATATAATATACGAGTAGGCGGTAGGTATACTTGTTTGTCTCGCATGTTGCCATGACGTGACGTATAAATAAAACCAATAATAATCGTAACGCTCGGTCTGCATAGCGGAGCTATGTTTTAAACGAGCATCGTCACGTATGTACATCGTACGTACGTACGTCGCGTTCGAATGGATTAGGTCAGACTTTCGTTTTAAACGCGTCCGTTGTTCGGAATATTTACGACGACAATGCCGTATTTATCGTAATTTATTGCGTGCGATGTGCGTATATAATGATGTATGATAGTTATTATTATATTCCGCGCGCGGAATAGATTGACGCAAACGTTATATAATCGGTTTACAATAATATATATACGGCCACATATAGGCTGTAATAATAATGATTTAAATGCTACGCGCCACGCGATGGCCGCTTATTGCGTCGCACGTCGATTGGTCCTCAGTGTGTAGGAGTAGTTTATAATGTTCAGGTTTGAGGTACATATACGCGTTATACTCATAATTCACAAAACCCATTGCCGCGTGTGTGCAACATATGTATACGTTTAAAGTCCAACCAAAAACGAACGCGTGACATTTCACAGCGAATCCTTTAAGCGCTCTTTTACTAAATTTCAATTTTCTAAAACATAACTGTACAGGATCGTGTGGGGGCAAATACTCGAATCGTGGATATTATAAAGTGGGCACCGATTGATGTGGGGGCAACCGCTCTTAATATGGACGAAATAGCTCGGTCCCGAATTCAAATTATGTAAAGTTGATTAAAAAAAAAAATAAAAATCGCCTAACGTGGGGCCACTCTGTTCGATTAATGTGGACAGTTTTCATATAATTTGAGTTGAACATAGTGTATTCAAAGACGAAATCGCGAAATCCCCTGCACATAATGCGTATAAGTAAAATGTACAATTACCCCGGCGCATAATATACCTACTCGTACCTTTAGTGATATTATTATATAAACGTACGACGTGTTTCTTTTCGGTCCCGCGCGACGACGACGGTTGCAAATAAACAACGCGGTTTTCGGTACTAAATCATTTTCAAAAAACGGTCTTTTACGACTCGTTTCTTTTCGTCCGTTTTTTAAAGAAAAAAAAAAAAGATTATTTTTTATGTTAAGTCATAAGTATAATAACGGCACCGCCGCTGCGGCGTTTTAATTATAATATTTATGCGACTCGTCGCGTTTTACACGATTACGTATACATGTATACACTGCACCCGACCCATTATATACCTATGTTCTTAATAATATGCGAATTGGCGCGCGTTCGTGTCGAGATATAAACCCGTAACGCGTTATTACAATGTACGAAAACTCTGCAGCACGCGGACGGACAGCTCCCGCGGGCGCATATAAAATTTTTTACTTTTATCGCGTCAAACTATGTATTATTATTATGTCGCGTACACGAAATATAAACGAAAAACGCCACCCGTGGATCGCCGCGAGTACAATAGGTATATACGTCCGCCGCCGCCGCCGCCGCCTTGTTTTAATTACGTTCAGATTAATTTTGAACCCGGCTCGGTTAATTTAAATTTATAATATAGATATGTTTTTATGCGTGTTTTTGAAATTAGTTTTGCGGACAATGTAATACATATTATATTATGTTACACGACTTACATGAGCCATTAACTGACTTTTTTTTTTTAACCGATTCCACACGCTTGTACAACTCGGATTTTTTTTTTTTTTTCAAAGAGAACCTTTTATTTTTAATATCGTATCGATCTCGAAAGTCGTAGTCGAACAAAATATTCTCGACATATAAATTATAGCATGAATACTTTATAAATTATTATACAATTTATTACACGGGTGTAAAAATAATGCGTTTTTCTAGTAAAAGCACCGGGATAATAATATTATAGGACGAGGCGCGCGTAACATAACAAAACTGTTATATTCGATTTAAAATCACTTTTTGTGCCGATATCTTTTGACCATCTGTTTGAAAATTATCATATTATTTGTACCAACGGGAATTTTTTTATTACCTTTAACGAAGTGTTGAAAAATGAATACCGTTCGGTTCGATTTATACGTTTAAAAAGTCATGTTTATATACACACAGAGGCCGTATTATCGCGCGTAACAACACCTTTTATATAATATATTTTTATAAGTTTGAAATTAAAATATTATAGTTGACATTAAGTACGCGAATAAATAAAAATAGGTATATATAGATACATTGTACAGCCATTTTGACATAAAGTGGTCGATTATTGCGATGATATATACGCGTGTAATCAAATGGGAATCATTAAATTTTAATGATAAAATAAATATTAATAAGTTTATGACGTTATATTATAATAGGTATAAGTTATATAAATCGTGTACAGTATATTTATCATGCGTTGCGCGTGGCGTGTTGTTATTAATCATAATATCATTAGGGAATTCGATCGGACTTGGAATAAACAATATCGGGAAAAGAATAATATACATACATGTATATCATAAAAGTTTATTCGTGCCGCCGCGCCGCATTGTTGTTGAACTTAATCGCTCAGCAGCCGTGCATATATTACTATCGCGCGTACAATTTAAACGTACGACGCGTGAGCGAGCGCCAACGAGTAATTAAATTTATATCGCAGTAATAATAATTTCTGGACAAAACGCGCGTATAACACAATATTACATTATTATAGACGCGTCGTTTATCGATAAAACTGCTACGTCAGTTGTAGTAATTACATATGCGCGTGTACTTATGTACATAGTATGTAATATTGCGGCAATAATGTTAATTAAGTCGAGTGGTGCTGTCGCCGTCGGTATCTTGTATTTTTTATAGGCACACCGGCACGCGACACATAATTAATATGGTACGTCTTAATTAAATAAATAACAATAATGATAACATATTCAAACGTAATGGCGCGTTAACTATACATCGCGGATTCCGGAAAGTCCGTATAAATAATTTCTGGCCGAAATAACACGTTTGTATAATATGATCGAGGTCCGGGACTTGAAGCACTCGAAAACACGATAATAATAAGCGCTAAAATGTGCGTACAGATCGAGAAAAATAAGCATTTGAATTATTTATATTACATGGATTAGTCGAGGAATTATAGTGTTACGTTCTATTTTCTAAAAAATTTAAGTTATTTACCTATATCTACGCGAAAATTACAACGAGTTGTTATAGTAAAAACAAACATTGATTGCATTTAATATTTATTCCGTTCGAAGAATTTGTCGAAATATTTTTAAAATAAGCACTTTATTGCTGTAAAATCGACGAAACGTGCAAAAAAAAACATGCACGTTTCAATTTCATTTTTTTTTTTTTTTTATTTATTTCGCTATATTTTACAATATAAACGACAAGAATATGCAAATGCTAAAAGTCCCGAACCCCGATTATGATAATAATAATAATATGTTCGCATGAAAAAATAAAATAAAAACACTCGGAATTTTCCTCTTCGGACGTGCGTTATTTTCGCTGCCCTACTATACGTATACGGACGTGCATATTGCACGCGTTATGACTGCAGCTCGCATACTGCACGATATACCTTTTTTCGTTTTACGACGCGCATAGACACTATTATTTGTTCGATGATATATTGTTACGTTATACGCGCGGGGCATTTTATACGCGCGCGCGGACGACCGACCAACGTTTACGACCTTTTTTTTTTTTTTCGGATAAAATTTAATTTATAAATATATACGCCGTTTACGTCGCGCACACGTATAATATAAGTATACGGTATCACGCCGTCGTTGTCTCGTACCCGCAAATATCGTACACGCGTCTTTACTCTTCCGCAAACGATACTTAAACGTTCTTAAAAATATTACGCCAACCCTCCGTCTTTTTCGGCGTACCTTATTCAAATACACACATAAACGTTACGGCCCGAAAACCATCGTGTATATTCGGCCAGTCGATCCCGGAGTTTGACCGGTTATACGGGATGTGGCGGCTATCCTCGGAAAATAAATAATTACTTTGGCGGTGTACCGAGAAATTACACGCGACCACCCTATACGTTCGCCCACAAACGTACCTACGTAGCGTTATAGTTTTAATATTTTCACTTATATGGTTTTGTTGATTCTTAACGCCGAGAAGACGTGTTAGAGAAATCGAATTAATAATATAATTACCGATGTACTAGAACGCGCGTTGCCTGAACTCTACATTTTTACTGGTATAGACGACGACCATTGAAATGTCAAAGTCCGGATTTAGTCAAACCTAATTTGAGTTTATACAGTTCGATCCAGCTAAATAGACTTCAAAACGCGTTTGGTTCGGTTTAAACCGATAATCGTTTCAGTTTTAGTCAGTTTTCAAGAAGAAAAAACATGATTTCGATTCGGTACGGTCAAGAGTTGGATTTTAAAGTGAAATTTCGTATGAAACCAAATATTTTCCAATCAGATTAAAATATATAACATAAATCGTTTTACGAACAAATTATTCTTTCCAAGTTGTTATTCTCGTCTGAGTTCGTTCAAAAGGGTATTTGAGTTAGTCCGACTGGTTAAATTGTTGTACTTTCGGTCTGATTTTAGTGAGATAAAAGAAATCGGTCTAGTTTGATCTCTTTGAAATTTTACAGTAGAAATCGATTCGGTCCGGAAAAAACTATCTGAAAACAAACTGTCCAGTCTATAGTATTATTTCAGTTCAAACAACGATTATTCCGTCCGTTCGAGTTGGTTAAAATAATTAAAACCGCGCAGAGCACACATCGGGAGCAGGAAAAAACTCGCACTTTGTTTTTGTTCGACTAACGAGTTATGATAAGAAACGGACGAACTTTCTCCACGTCTGTTGCGTTTCGAGTAACGGGTTTATCGGCCAAAGCTTTGCGAGCAATAATATAAATATTATATAGTACGAGAAGATTCGTATATTATATAAAACGAGTATGTATTCCGAGGATGTGCCGCACAAACAAACGTGAGTCGGTTACTCGGGCGGACTCGACCCGAATTCCGTTTTTATGGCGTCCCGCTCGAACACCAACTCTTATTTATGTACTATTATAATATTATGTGTATATACGGTTATTATATAGATATATCACTTCGATGCTTCTCGGAGAACGATATTATTATATTATACGTGTATGGTTTTTTTTTATTATTATTATTTTTTTATCAGATATACGAAGAACTCGCCGCTATACGAGTATAATATATTATATAGTTTCGTAAATATATAAAAACGTCAGTTAAACTCGCGCGTGACTTATTGTATCTATATATATACGTATTATATGACTTATAGATACCGAATAAAGTCGCCGCCGCCCCTCCCCTGGGGAGTGATTGGGGTTACTTTCCAATTTCACCGAAGAATCCTATCGCGCGACTTCCCCTCTCGCCGTCGCGCACGCACGACCGTTGGGTCCGTCTGTTATATACAATTTTCCGCGACGACCACGTCGAGGACGATCGGTTTAAAAGCCAAGTCATTACCACGGTTTTATGTACAATAAAAGTCAACATTGACGCGGTCTTCCTCACCCCGTTTCCAGCACTCCAACCGTTCTTTCCCGTTCGTTTATCGTTTAAATAAATATATATTTATATGTTTGTGTGTATAATATACTCGCGCGCGCGCGGGGATCATATTAAACGATTCGACGGCAATCAATTGATATACATAAAGATGTGTACTCGTTTTATGTGCGTTTATACATGTATATAGTCGTTTTTTTTTTTTTTTATGTACCAGTTACAATTATTCGCCATCGACAATGTGTATATAAATACGCATAAACGACGAGAGACGCGATTACTGTTCTGATAACATAGTCATCGCGAACGCGTTATATATTATTACTGCTGCGGTCGTATACATGTTTCTAATATATCGTGTGCCCGCGCTGGTAAATTACATCACGGCTATAATATTATTCCGTCGAATTTTACTGCGCCACAGACCGCTGCATTATTAATTATCGTCGTTTTTCTCTTACTCCACACAACGACGGCCATGTTTTAAGATTACCGACTGCACGCGTTTTTTTTTTTTTTTAGTATTATAATGACGTCGAGTCCACGGAAGTTGGAAAATATCATTATTGTTATTTACCCTGTCACTAGGGTTAGTCGTCCACTTAGGGTTAGCGCTTTCTAGAAATTACCCGGGGACAATAGATTTTAACGTGCGCAGCATCGCGTAGACAGGCGTAAGATACTGTTTTTTCGTTTTGCTCATATGATATTAAAACTTCACTGTACCGGGAGAATTGGCTCTCGCGGAATCGATATACCTTTTAACCTAATAGAAAAAAAGTCTGGCGGAGTCTACGAAATCCCAATGGAATATACAATAACATGATACATTTATGCATAATTCATTCTATTTTTTTTCTTTTTTTTCAGAGACTACGTCACGACGATAGCAGCAGCTAGTATAATACATCGTATGAGAATTCGGCACACACCTGCAGCGGCAGACGCATCACACGAATGGCCGCTCACGAGCGAAATATTTTCGAGTCGACATTTTCACAGACAAACCGACGTGAATGCCCACAAGCCACCTATATAATATTATATATTACATATTATAATACATGTACTTTTTACAGCGTTATCCGAAACGCGCGTGGCGGCGGCGGCGAAGACAATACCATCGCGTTTACGATACGCGCACACATCGAACAGTGTATTATTGTGTGCGCGTCGAGGGGGACGAGAGTTTGTCATGCGACCGCGATTTTTCACGCACCTTTTCCCTCGTCGTGCGCGTTCCAGACGTATTATGCGTACGGACGGCATAATACTACGTGTGCCGCGTGTGTACTGTTACAATGCGATTTTATAGGCTCCGACGCTGGGACGAGGCGCTTTCAATAGAATACAATATTGCGTGTCGCCGCGTACGAAGAAACTCGATATTATCTCGAGACGAGGACACTCGCCGCGCGTGAACTCGTCGTTTTTGGGCGCGGCCATAATGGCAACCGCACATGCACTAACTAACTAACCGTCCGGTGAAAAACCTACCCCACGACGTGCATTGCGAATGCGCGTACCCTATGCACTCGAACGCCGTTTCCCCCCGCGTCACAGTGACACCTCCTCGTTCGACCCTCGAGATTTCTTTTTCCCGGCGGAACACAATGGATGCACGCGGTAGATTTATCGAGTGAGACATCATCTTTTTCGCATTTGTACGCAATACAATAATAGTTTAAGTTCTATTGTGTCGTCGTCGTCGTCGTCGTCTACTGCAGTCTATATATAGTGGATTTTATACGTAACATAATCCGCTCGTGAATTACGACTTTGTGCGCGCCGCGCGTGTCTTATTATTTCCCACTCGCGCCGTCGCCGTCGCCGCCATCCGGGGCCGCATATAATATTGATAAATTATTCACTCCTGTGCCCCGTAACGGATTGTATTGTGTTACGGAGAGTCTGTGGCGGCGGTCGCCCTTCTGCTTCGCGGGGAGGCCCCCCAGCCTATTCCCCCGAAAATCCTTCTCGGTCACTCCTGATTTTTAGTTTCTAAAACGCGATCGGAACGATATGGCGCGATATCGACTCTCGCCTCGATATATATATATATACAAAAATAGTACCGTACAAATCGGTCAAGTACTGACCGGGACAAATTTTTATAGACAATAATAATCGAATATCTAATGACTTATTTTTTAAATAAATTATCATATACTTTACAGAAAGGTATTTATTACGCGATAATTGTTAGATTGAATTATTTTTTAAGCAGCTCTGATTTTCTCATGACCCGCTCATGAAATTCGATCGGGACTGAAGTTATAAACTGGTGACGAGTCCTCCGTAAACCGAGACGTATGGCTAACATACGAGTATATACTTATAGTATGTGTTATAATTGTATTCACGATAATAGAAATATAATGTACTCGTACTCAATAATAATAATATTAATTATGTGACTCTAATTATTGACAGGTCGTAGCAAAACTTTCAAGAGGAGAGACCTAACCGCTTGACGTACAAGTCGCTGTGAATTTCGCGATCGGTAAAATCGATATACTCTTATTTGCAGAGAAAATCGAATTTGCAAGTAATAAAGTTCTTTGTATTGTTTAAATTGCAATAATTTTCTGAGAAACGTATATAGAGAAACGTCGTCGGATAAATAACTATAATATAATATCATTGATTTTTCGAATTAGAAAACTTTATTTCAACTATAAAACAAAAATATACGTTCAAACTATTTATTTACACGCGTTTCAAACTATTATAAACCCACCGAGAACTACGTTTCTACGATCTAAACGTGTGCATTTTTTATTTCGTAAATATTAATATACGTTTTGAATTCGCTCGTCGCGTGTATATAACGTACAGCATATGATATGACCTACCGCCGTATAATAATAATAATATACTTTGCAGAGCGCCACGGCGAGTTGAATTTTTCATGCGTTTTATTTTTTCAGTACTCTCGCAATATAAGGTTTCGATTGGAAACCCGAAAAGACTGCGCGGGATTTGACCACGGACGCCGCGGTATACACACACACACACATATTACAACGTCCACGTCTTCGTAAAATCTATCCAGTACAAATATTGAAATGGAAGGACGCGACCGTAAAAGCTCAGCAGCAGCAGCAGCAGCAGCAGCAGGCGGCGGCGGCGGAGACGAAGAGTCGTAAAACCGACAATATATAGCACCGCGCTCGCGAGTCTCGTATAAATATATATATATAATATTATATAGTCTTCTTTTCGGGTCATTAGGAAAACGGGTTCCTATTCCTTTTTCGTTCTATAATATACGTTCGGTCCGCAGCGCAGGTATATATACGACTGCAGCTCTCTCCGTCCACACACGACCGGCGCGCATACACTATACGTAACAGTAAAAACCGAGAGGGCTCGTATTTCATCCTACCGTCACATACGTGTATACTCTGCCGGGACTCTCAAAGGTTTTACGCTCCCGGCCCGCGCCGCAGGGTCGCTGCTACCACCGCCATCGCCGATACGATGATTTATAGACCGGAAAGACTCGGGAGAAAACCAGTCGTATAACTGCCGGTGGTGTATATACAATATACACGCGGTGTATTACACAGCACGCACATTACTCGTAGGAGGAGCTAAAAAAAAAAAGGATTTCGATAAGACCGAGAGTACCTACGTTATATATGTGTGTATAAATGCGTGGGTATCGCGTGTCGCGTCGAATGTTCAAACGGGGACGAAAAAAAAAAACGTCGCGTTCTCGTTATTATTTTTTTTTTAAACCTAAAAGAGTCGCGAGCAACGCGTTGTACGTATAATGCGATATATTATATTATATCGCTAGTGGTTTCCGAAAAAAAAAAAAAACCCCCACCTGGCTTAGATGGATATTTTACGACTTCCAACCAATTAAAACGTATCCACCAAGAGTGGTTTTAGGTGCCATTTTTTTTTTTTTTTTTTTTCCGTCGCGTTTCACCTCGGAAATGAATTATTTCGACGGAGTTATTTTTTTCCTGCGTCCGCTTAATCGATGTATTTTCGGATGCGAGCGCAACGCATACGACGCGGTCGGAGATAGTTAAACGGTCACGATAATTTATTACGACGGTTTTCGTTCTGCCGGTTTAGGACTTAATGCGTGTATATTTTTCCATCCGAAATGTCAACATGAAAAATAGTATACACTTATGCGCACGATGATGGGACGAGTAAATTTATTCGAAAAGGACGAGCACCAATGAGAGTTATAGTGGTTTACTATCAGATCTCCGTGGGCACATATAGGTACATAAAAATAATGGAACTCTTATTAATTGAGCTATAAGTCGGCTGTCCATTAAAAGCGGTTTAAAATCTGAAACCATGTGCGCGCACGCACGTATCGATTAATATAATCGAATAATATTATCAGACTAGGCGCAGTAAAATTCACTATATTTTTTGTATTTTATTCACAGAATCGTTTAAATCTTATAAGCACCTGCCTATGTCGAGGAGTGTTTGCATAATAAACGAGATTTTTTTTTCGTTTTTCAATCTCAAAACATAAATTATAATAATATGTATATTGTATAGTGCCGGCAAAAGACGGTATAGGTACGTAGGAATTTTTAGTAGTCGTTAAAATCAAATAACTATACATAATATGTCAAATATATACGTACCGCTCTTAAGTATACCGAGAGTGATAATGGGCAAATACTAAATTATATATAAATCAGGCACGTTTGATTTATAAAATAATTACACGCAGTACAGTTAAAATCAACTACTCTCTGGTATGACATAATAATATGTATTTCGGTAGTAACGTGTAAGTACAATTATTCCATTATGAACCATATAAAATGAATAAAAATACACTATGCTGCAGATAAGTGATAATGAGCTACGATAAAAAGCTTACATAGGATTACATTTACGTTAGTTTTTCTTTTTTAGAACTTATAAACATACGCGTTGAATATAACTACTTAGATACTATAACTATATATACTACGTGATTTAACTATGACAATTATTATTGACCTTCTTCAATCGGTCGCGCGGGGTAAATATTTTCCAAACACGATTATTTCGCGGACGCTTCGGTCTAACTTATCGGTCCTGACGATTACGCCATACAAGTTCTAATTATTGCTCGATAAAGTTTTCAAGTCAACGCGTAAACAAACAGTCATGAAAAGTATTTGGTCGGTGCGTTATGTCGGGGGGACGCTTGTAATGGCGTAGTTCATATTTGGGCCGTAAGACTTTTCCTCGAGCGATTATTGAACCGATAGGTATCAAATACAACTGTTACTCATAGAATATAATCTTTGGTATGCAACAATGACTTCACCGTATCCACGCTAAAGACGGCCCCGAACACCGTGTAAGTATAAGTATAATTGTTGATTATGTCGGCGATGATGGTACGCGCACATTTCAACTAAACGCCGCCGCCGGACCCACGACAAGCGCCGGCCGTATGTTTGAATCTCTTCGTCCGTAAACAACAACCGTCTAATAATTTATAGTATCTACTTCTCGAAATATCAAATCTATATTCGTCAAACCTATTTAATTGCTGCGTCTAATACATGTCCAATTACACGCGCGTATATAGGTATTATTCTCATGTATTATATATTACATAAATATTTATAATAAAACGTACGCGATGTAAATCTTACAAGCTATATAATCACAATAACGGCCATAATAGCTGCCGAGGTTTAATTTTGTTCAAACTGATGGTTTTTTCGTTCGTAAATTTTAGTGTAAATAATTACACGATATTATATCGGTCCCGTTTCGTATGATACTCTCGTCGTCGGCCGACCCCATACGACGACGATGAGATTTCGTTACAGATCGTACGTTGCGCTGTATAATACGTATATTATATTATTATGTACCTACCGCCTTGACTGAAAATATAATATATACGCCACCGGTGCCGATATATACGAGTGTAGAAGTCACGTCCGGGAAACCCGAGTGCCTTCGGACAAGGGTCGTAAATCACGCGCCCGGCAGGGGCGGTTTCTGCGGGAACCCGTTCGGGGAGTAGAGAGGAGTCGCACGTCGCATTCCGCGGTAAATCAATCCGTATATAAATATATGAAGGAAATTGCGGCGCATATATACATGCGGCGGGGTCAAAAAGAACCGTAAAAATCGACCCTACGCGCGAGCGTTTTCTCTCATTCTCTCTCTAATACGTGTATTTATATAGCTTTATTTTTCGCTATGTTTTTTTCTCTTTTTTCGTGCTCTACCCGCGTCTGTCCCGCGTTCTAATTGGACGTCTGCTCCGTTTCGACGAGAAAAACGCCACGCAAACACACGTATACGTATACTACGCGTGACGGGGGAGTGGAGTTTTAAACGTCGTCGGTTATGTGTGTATTTTGACCGCACACCATTGTATTTGTATTATATTCCGGCTCTCGTCCATACGAGTGCGCGTCTATAATAATTGCACGTTGCGTTTTATCTTTAGCTTTTAAATTTTTCAAAAACCTTGAGCGAAAAACCTTGGAAAAATGTTTTAATATTATTTAACGAACAAAATGTCATCGATTTTCCATCGATACGTATATTATAACTATTATTTTGACAATTATATTTTATAAACACATTTGAAACGCCTCTAAATTGTAAATTATGGTATTTTTAGGCAACTTGAACTGCGCGCGACGTTTCAAACCAGCTATATAGAAGTGCAATTATATTATTTTGGCTATCAAATCTTTGTTGAAAAATGTGTTTTTAACGTTCGATATTATACCGCTAGTAATAATAATTGGTCAAGGCGAAATAGCTGATGCTGCCCCGGATCTCGCAAATGCTATAAGAGCAGTCCAAGGCCGTTACCACGCACGCACACGCTCGCCGAGCTCCTATATGTTTAATGTAATATAATAAATAATAACGGTTACGAGTGAAATATATATTACAAAAACTGGATCTATAAATCGCGCGCTCGACGGTGGTTTACAATGAAATAAATAATATTTTATACATTATATACGATATGCCTACCTATATATTATTCGCGTACGATGTATATAATGCGTGCGCGTTCGAGTGAAAAGTGTTCCTTCGCGCGGGCAAAGGAGGTATTGATGTATAATAATATATTGTAATGATTTTAACAGGTCGACGCGTTTGTTTCCGACGATCTTTTTATGGTTCTCAGGGGGCAGTTACATCTCGAGAGTGCAAAATTAATTGAAATTCGTTCGTACATTATATTATTGTTATACCCGATTTATATAATATACGAGCAGCCAGTGGAATGGGTGCGATTTTTTTTTGGTTTGCCGTCGAAAACCACACGCATTTTATCCCGCGGTTCGAGATGACCACCGCCCCCACAACATTTAAAACGTTAACGCGCGTCGTACGCCAATGCGTCGGACATGTCGGGCGCGCAAGACCGCGGCCATACGCGATTATGTAAATCGAGAAAAAGTCGAAGAATTAAAAAAATACCAAAACAATGCGAACGAAGCGCGTAGGAGTTCGAGGGGCTCGCGGGTTTGGCCGCTGAACCGCGCGTTATTGTAACGAGCCGCGCGAATACATATTATCATAGATTTACCGACGACCGGGGTCGATCGGACGGTTGGCCGAACGAAAAATGTCGTCCTGGCATAAAAAAAGAAGAAAAAACGCTGCACGCGTACACAACCGGTTGGCCGCGGACGCTGCGGCGTAAGATTTTATACGTCTCGCGTCGTAATAATAATAATTTACGGAAAACTAGTTTGTGCTATGAAATCGAATCGTCGTCGTACATACGTATATACGCGTGCGCGCGCGTATGCGTCTGGTAATTTATTCCGGACAAGCCGACAACGTCTGTATCGTATCGTTTATTATAATTATATAAATGCGAGTAACATTTCACCTGGTCGGTCTCGCTCATATAACATGGACGCACGGAAAAAGCAGAAGAGTGTAATAGCAAAAAAAAAAAAAAAAATGGGAGGAACGGAGATGGACAAAAATCTGTGTGTGTGTGTGTGTGTGTGTGTATGTGTGCGCGTCGATGTATCGGACTGATTATATATACTGCGCAGAGGGCAATAAAACGAAAAAGTCATTTCGTCGCTTTCCCGCCGTACACATATATACGTATACGTATATGCGTTCGGAGAGTCGTATATCAGATGGTCCGTTCGTGTGTTGTTATATTATATTCGTATATTATACATATACATATCTTTTTTGACATAATTTAATAGTTAATTAAATATTTTTCGTGTGTGTTGTTTTCTTTAATTTATTTTTTACGATATTAGATATCGGCGCTTTGATTACATCTTCGTATGTATGTATACACACGCACACAAAAGTTTGTTGAAATTTATGTTTCGATATAATATCGTATTGTATACACGCGCCGTAGGAAAATAAAACATCCCACGCTGGCGTGTATATAATAATAATATATAGTTAGTTGTTTGTGGTAAAAACGTGCGGCGGCGTTTCGGCGTTAATTTTTGTCGGACCAGGTGCGTCACCGCGCCAGGTAATTTCCCATCGTGACCTAACCGAAAAAAAGGCGTGAACAATGTCCCTATTATACAATACTCTTCGTCGTAACAATGCTTAAAATTATAACCCAAAGGCTTATAATACGTAATAATTATAGTATTAGACCTGTGCGCTCGAATCATATAATCGAAATGGTAAAAAAATATTTGGTGCACGATATTTATTTTCGTCGACAATTTAAAAAATATGCGAGTCCATCGAATTTTGTTTGCATTTTTTCATTGCTTCTATAACGAAAGTCCGGAAAACGTCGAGTTATATAATATTATAAATGACAGTAAAATGATTTTTAAAACGGTGGTCGTCAAAATCGTATAACGTTATTATGAGTCGTTGCACTAAATATATTGAACGAGACGACTATCTTTTGATAACAATAATTTTAAATCGAAATTAACATTTTTTCATGAAATTTTATTTTACCGAAAACCAATAAAATATCTTATAAATCGATAATTTATAACTACGCTGTAGATAATATGAATAACGGAGAAAAAAGATCATTTCAAATTCAATCATTACAATCATTGTAATATTATTATACAATAAGGTGCAAGCAATTTGGTCAATTCATTTTCATGTCAACAAAATTGCCTACACGTTAATCCTTGTATTCAAAATGGTAATGATGAAGTCTATTATTTTAGATATTATATTGTTATGTGATATTTTATACGAATCGACGGAATAAAATTCTCGACGATGACAATCGGTAATAGTCAACCGCTAAAACGTATCGATTCAAATTATGTACGCTCCGTCATAAATATTATAATAAGTCACGTGGTCGTGACTTGAATAATGTAATATCCTACTGTTAAGTATGATTTAGTTTTTTAGTTTATACTGTTTAAATAACCATATTTTCACGATGTGAATTATTGATTTAAAAACAATACGATCATTTATAGTCGATGATTTTATAAATTTTTAATTTCTGCCGATATTTCTCTACAGTTATCCATAATAGCTGTCGCGATTTGAATAGTTTTTTTTTAAAACGAAAACAGACGTGCGAATGATTTCGCTGTGAAATCGAACTCGGCGCCATCTGCCGACGTCGCGTCACTGAGCGGCGAGTCCTTGAGTCCTGCGGACAGAGGACGCTGTAAATATGACTACGCGCCCGTCGACGCGACACGGCCGTGCTCCGATGGCCGACCGTCGTTGCCCGGGCGACCGAGACCGACCATCGCTGTCGTGGGAGGCGATCGGTACACCCTCGGTCGTCGATGAATGGAAGAGTGCCGGGATTTGAGTGCGAAAAAAACACAAAAATATAATATATATACACGCGAAACGTGAGATTTAGGGAAAGAATGGTTTTTTTTGGTTTTCTAATATTTTTCGATTTTCTCGACCGCTTTACCTATCGTATACGAATTTGAATCGCATATTGCAGTTCGTCACTAAGTTTATCACACGCGCGACTTGATCATTTTTAGAAATATCAGAGCGGAGAGGGGGGTGCCTCGTGGTTTTCAAGAGCGCCCACGAGACTCGAGAGAAGTCCTCTCGCGAAGAGAAAAAAGTAGATAATCGATATCTAGTGGGAAAATATGTTCCCAGATTTTTTACAACCCAACAATGTACTCTTATTTACAAAAATAAAAAGAAAAGATTTTGGTTTAAACTAAAACTCATAGGAAATAAAACGGCAATATTATCGATACTCTATGGCGGTCGACGTGTTTCCTAATTTAAATATAGGACGATCCAAGTGGCCAGTACGGTTCCGGTACGGTTCGGAACGCTCTTTGAGGGATTATTTTCCGTTACACAAAAACAATGTCGCGTAGACTTTAATTCCGAAGACGTGACTTGAGTATTTCAAATATTTTATAATGTAACACATAATAAAGAAAATATATTAAAATACTTTTGAAAAAACTAAAAGACAAACGGCTTTGGAAATTATAAAGAGACGAATGTGAAATCAAGTAAAATGTTTTTTGTTTTGATTTTTTCGAACGACGAAACCGCGTTTAAATTGTTTATTCAACAAAACAAATGAGCTTGATATCGTTACACCGCCTACTACGTGACAAGGGGTAATAGAGTGAAATCGATTTGTTCTGTTATTATAATCGACTCTCTCTATAGTCAGTCTTGTTCGAACCGTTGGTGGATATAGTCGTCTGAACTATTTTATTATTTTATCGCGTGCGTTGTGATTTTTTTTCTTTTTTTCGACTTTACTCAAACAATTTGGCTCTCAGAACGTTAAATATCGAATCAATTAGATTGCCATGAGATATTATTCCTACGCAGTTGTGAATTCGTGATGAACGCCAAAGTTGTATTTCCAACGTTTCAACTTTGAATTCAAGTGATAGAATCGAATTTACTCATCAAATTTGACAATGATTTCAAAAGATGATTTTAAGTGCTAAGTGGAAAGTCTCTTTTTCTATTCGATTTAAAAGCAACAGCAAAATAAATACCATTTAATCGAAGTTCATCGAAGCACCCGATTTAGTCAAGATTTAATTTTCCAACTATTACAATATTTGTTTCGATTTTTCGGAAAATTCGTATTTTGTTCACTAGAAAGAGATATACGTATCTATATAGCGAAATATTGTATTGAATTTTCAAGTTAAAAATGTTTTGCATTTTTAATTACAAAATATGTTTACAGATTTTTGTAATTTGACAATTTTTGAACTCAAAACGAGAAAGAAAAGAAAAAAAATTGTAAAAACGAATTTTTAATATTTTTGTGTATACGTAATAACAATGGAGTTTTGTATTAAATTTTCAATGGTTTTTTTCCAAAACGCAAAATCCTTTAATCGACGTTTTACGAAAAATAACAAAGAAAACTAAAAAATTTCAATTATTTTTATATAATTGCACAAATTTCGTTAAAATATTTCGAAAATTATATAATAAGTAAATAAGTATTTGATAAATATTTCAAATCTATTCAACTAATATTTTAAGGATAACAACAAAATACAAAATACACAATACACCGTAATTAATACGAATTTTGAATTCATTTTAGTGTTGTAAATAATATCATTTTTTTTTTCGTTTAATATTAATATCTTTGATATTAGTTTAACATGTGCGTGTCTCATATTCTTCGACAAAATAAGTATAATAAATGATTTTTAATGAATGTGTTTTTAGGGCATTAAAATCCGAATTTATGTAATTCTATATAATAAAACACCACCGTGCGGCGGAGGATTTTCGAGAATTTCACAAATTATGGAAACATGTTATCAACAACGGACTACTCTATTCGTATATAATTCGATTGGACGAGTAAGATTCTTTCCTGGCGTCGATCGGCCGAATAATATTATAATATACAATTGTTATTATAATCCAAAAATAATTTTTCAAATTATAGATTAAGGTGGCCGCCTAACCTCGTCAGCGTGAAATATCATATTTAAAAACGCGTGTCGCTCGAGCAAGATCCGAATTTACTCACGTGATCAGTGACAAGAGTGGATCTCAACAATATTACTAAAAACGTACGTGTATGTATATGCGTACGCGTACAATGTAATGTTGTATTAATAAAACTCGCGGCGGAATCGCATAAATCTCTCTCCCCCTGGCGATCGGTGACAGCAGCGACTATGGCCGCGATGGTTGCCAAGACAACGCGATACATTTTCGAGGGGCCCGAAAGACTCGTAAAAAAAATCGTACCTCCTCTTTCTCGCCCGCGGATTCGCGCGCCGTCCTGCGCGAAATAAATAAAAATCTGGTACGGCTGAGACATGGCGCGAAGCTGCGAACGCGCTGTCGAAAGAATCGCACGAGGAAACCTAATTATATTTATAAATCGCGTTGATCATTATACGACGACACCAACAGCAGCGCGTTTATTACGCGGGGAGGGGACGACGAGAAAATTACAGCTTTCCCCGAAACGTCCGCAAAAGTTGTAAAAATGTGTACGGGCTTAAGACTTTATCGTTTAATTTAATTAGAATGCTGTTTTGTTTGTTTTTACATTGCGGGTTGATTAAGAAGGGGCGCTAGGACACCGCAGCTCCCCCTTTGGCCAGTGTGGAACATTTCTTTTTGCTCGGAATGAAATTTGATAGCGTACCAGAATTTTCGTGTCTTCTGATGATGAACGAATAAAATATTAAACAGAATGAGTACGTATAACAATATTATTGGATTTTATAAACTGCGAGTTTCACTGCACATTATAATAGGCACACCTAACTCTAGGCAATCATCTCTATAATTTAGTGATAATAATAATATTATAATTACAATCATATAGTATCTCCCGTTAGATAATCTTAAACTCACCTATGATTTACAGTAAGTTGTTATTGTGTTTATGTCATAGTGTTTGGACATCGAGACCATATCATCTTAAATAGTGTTTAAAACATGTTACAGTAGAATAATTATAATGACTGAGACTCGACTAGCGCGTACTTTCTAATTATTATCCATTAGCTGCCACAAAATAGAAATACTTTAATATCACGTTTGCTGTCGAGATCGCATACATCTGAAAACATTTTCGTTTCAAAATTTAATCTCTGCGCAAGATCAACAGACAGCGATTTATTTTTGCTACAAAAATTTCAATGTGCGGTGAATAATACGAGAAAAAAAGGTAAGTTTAAAACGTTAAAAATTTTATGACGATGGTTAAAAACTGTTAGGTTAATAATATTTATCGAACATTTTTACACCCCTAAAATATTCACGTCTCATTGCAACAACCATCATAGAATATAATTTAATTGCAATGAAGTTCTTTAATTTAGGCAAGTTATAACTAAATACCGAATATTTATGCATTTCAAATAAAAAAATATGAGCTTTGAAAGCTCAAAATATGCAATAAAAATTCAAATATTTTGCAATTTTATTTTCATTTATTATATTACATTTTACAGCTAGTCACTCTCTCTCCCTTACATTATTAATGTTTTTTTTTTTTCACGTTGAACTGTTTTATGATATTTTTAAATTTCGATCGGCCCTCCTTTCCCGTTGAAATAATACTATTACGGATACGCGCCTGACCGCGGACGCCGCGTTAACCGAAAATTTGGATCACTTTTGCAAATCGTTTTCACGATAACGATTTTAGTTTTGTTTTCGTTAGCGAAACACTCCGTTTACGATGTTGTTTTACGACAATGGCGGTGCCGTTGCCGGATAATAAATAATCAAGCGTCATAACATTATTACGAACCGTTTATTTTAAAAATAATGTAAGCATATTAACAGCCCGTATAATAAATCCAAAGAGTCGCGTGCTGAGGCCCATCCAGACAATAAACACCGCAGCGACGGGCGCCCATTACGAACAAAATATTATGTACTTATAATATATCGTATGCATACCCCTTTCCGCCAGCGAGACACCGCGTCACATAATAATGGTACGTGGCACGCGATTTATTTTTACGATAATTACCGTAAACGTGTACTTATCCGCACACACGAGCCAATAATAAACCCATACCTATACCCAAATAATAAATATTTAATTGGTTTGCCGAGACAATGTTTCGCATGCGTCTATCGCGTCGACACGTATACACGCCCATTGTTTCAGCTGTCTTAAAACCGTCTGATCTTAGAATATAATCCCGACTCGAGTTATATTTTTTCGAAAATAATAAATATTATCGAATACAATATAATCGAACCCTACCAGTAGCTATTTAATCATGAGAGTTAGATACGTGTAATATTACAAACGTTTGTATCACACTGTCGAAAAAAAAAATAAATATTTCTAATTCATTGAAAAATGAGCGCAAAGTGTTCTAAAACTTTTAGATTTACAATAAAGTCTTAAAAATTTTTAATATTGAAAAATTTATAAATCACAACGATTTCAAGAATGAAATTTTGAAATGCTTATTTTTGTTAATTTCGGTGGTTTTAAAAACACTATTCAATAGTTTTCCTTGCTTTAAAATAGTATTATAATGTTACAAGTTATAGTTTACGACAAAAAATATAATTTTGCAATTCACAATTAGTTACAATTAAAATTGCCTGAAAATGTCTCTTGATCCAGAGTTGTACCGACTGTTTTAGATAGTATGAACACCTACAAATCGCTGGGCTTTCGCGGTATGGTAATTACAGCTAGGGAACATCAAACGTTTGGAAAACACCCGCATAGAAACACGAAATTGTCTTCGTTTCACATCCTTTCGGGAAAAAAAGACCTGAAATGAAGCTTTTGCAGCAGGATCGTCTCCATTTACGAATGTCACTTAAATACGATAACGTCGTGCAGAACATACAGACGATAAGACGACCAGCCAGTGTCCAAAACCGTAACAGAACGATCGTATGAGGGCAAAGTTAATATTTTCGATACTAAAACAGGACGCGCGTATACGTCTACGACCACTGCTGCGTTATGCGTTTACACGTTAAATACTCGACTCGATTAGACTGAAATTAAGAAGAAAAAACCATTACACGCGTATGAGGTGACGATAATATCGCCGTTTAAACAAACTGCAAGCCCCATAGTAGTATAATAAAACCATAAACGTACGATTTTCGTGTCGTAATAAACGCGACGCGTATAAAAATACAATATTACGTACAGTTTGTATCCCACGATTCGATCCGTCGCGGCGTTTTATTGGCCATAAGCTCGCTGTGATCACAATATCCCGCGAATGTGCCGTTTAATCGGTCGATATATTGTCGTGTTGTTATTATTGTATCGTTATGATCGCACGCGGAGATGTTTAATAAAACAATTAATCGTTAAATTCCGCATATCGTCTCGTATATCACCCGATGTATAATAACAGGGCCGTTTGAAGGTACTAAAGGACTGATTTCTAGAACTATAACAAACGCTCGCGAATCACAGCATAAATTATACGATTATTTTTACTTCCATCCGATAGGTATATTATAATCATAACATATCGGATGACAATAAATTAACATCCGTCTATACTTTTCTATCTCTGTGATAAATAAATACTGATTTAAAGAGATCTCTTTTTTCACGTGTACTCGAGTACATTTTTTTTTTTTTTTTGGTAAATCGTAGGTTTTTTCTACTTTGGAGAATTGAATTTTGAAAGAAACGATCGGCCGAAAAAATACCGTGACCTGGCCCATCCCTGCCATATTATGATAAGTATAATATTATTCGAGGTAATGAAAAACAATACGTCGTCGACGAAATATTGTCGCGCTGTTATTGGGGCGTGCGGTCAGATAGTGCGATAAGTCAAGAAAAAACCACCGCCTAATGAAAATCGAATAAAACAAAATCACTGCGCTTACCTGTGTGTGCGTGGATAGTGATGACGCGTCCGTCGTCCGTCGGCTAGCGCGGAAGAACGTGCGAATGCCGTCGCTTTTCCTCGTGACGCGAGAGATACGAAGCTTTCGCGTCGAACCGAGTTCGCAGTTAGAAAACGCGATTGTTTTTTTTTTCGATTTCCGTTTTCGGTCGGAGAAAATACGAACTTTGTCACGACGAGCCGAGTGCCGTAGTACGAGTGACGGTTCGAAAAACTCGTCTTGTGCGTATATATATGTATACATATATTTATATAACGCGTTATCCCGCGATAAACTCGAGGATTTTCCCGGGGTGACGCCGAGCGGGCGTATTAGATCTCGTCGCGTGGCCCATCCCCCGCCGCGGACCCCAGAAGAAACGATCCAATAACACCGAGTCGGCGGTGGAATTTTATGGCCGCGCTCGCGGGAGGTCTCTCCGAGTAATATATATATACTCGTACTATATATTACTATATATTTATATACAGTATATATATATGCGTGTGTGTATATACGACGAGGGAGAGGAGAAGGAATCGCAGGACGAAGGCGAAGCGGCGGAATCGAACGCTTTCGGGGGAGATTTGAGGGAGAGAAAGAGAGAGCGAGAAAAAAAAATATATTGTGATGGGATTTTTTTTTTTTTTCAAAACCGATTCCGAAAACCTTGTCAGTCGTAATTTATTACCGAGAAGACGGCCGACGACGAATAAAATCCATACTGTCCTGCCGCTGCATTTTGTATTCCGAAACGCACTCGCGATATTAAAATATAATGTGTGTGTGTGTATTGTATATAAGTCTAGAACTCTAAAGACGCATTTGGTTTTCAAAAAAAAAAAAACCCCCAATATAATATATGACGCACCGTCAGGTGTATGAGCAATAAAAAAAAAGAAAAAAATAATACTTAACGGCCGACGCACTTAAAACGTATAATGCACTGTGAAAAAAAAAGAAAACTATGCGACAATAATATACGTTTAAAGGCTTCGGAATCGTCGATCGTCTCGATAGTAAATCTCGTTTGCAGTTTATGGAGATTTTTTTTTTACGAATTTCTCAAATTATATGGGCGGAAAACCGTCGTCGTTTTTGTATATCGAGCGTTGATATAATTCGCTGATATCGTGTTCAGATATATTCTGTATAAAAAATACGTTTTATGCGCGTGTACGATGGCCTAACGCGTGCACTAATCCCAAACGAAATAAATAAATAAAGATTAATTATGTAATTAAATGAAACAATTTTACTTTTCTTGTAGTTTTTCACTCGCGTTTACCGATCGTAAACATAAAAACGGTAATCATACCGTTATAGACGCGTGTCTGGGATTTCAAAGTGCTTTGCTTTAATTTTCTATCTATGAGCTGATACTCGTTTTGTTATTGGTTCGTTGTATACGAGTATAGGTATACGAAATTTTATTTTTTTATTATTTGAGAATAACGAAGATTTTTTTCAAATCCTCTGGACGTTTTTCACTCAAATATATTATTTTACAAAACAATATTCAATCGATTAAATGATTGTTACTCACTGTTCATTGAATTATCATCGAAAAATCCGTTACCGATTACTAAGCAGCCCATCCTTTGTGAAGGTACTATAAGAATACTTATTCGTTGGAAAAATATATCCAAAATAATAGCATATCGATTCACGATATTACTTCTCGTTTATGATTAGAAAATCTAATTTTCCAATTGCAAAAAATAAATAAATTAATTGAAAAATGTCGCGATAGTTACTATATATTATAATGTTATTTTAGACCAGACTATTTTCTTCACGACTGTTTTTTTCTTTTCATATTAAGCATAGATAAATTACTAATTAGTAATCATAAAAAAAAAAAGTCTTAAACACCACTACAGTGGCCTAATTTGCAGTAAAATATGCAAAACACATAACTTTCGAGCCGCTACATATTATATTACAAGGAATATAATATTACATTTGTATGGCTTCGTGGAAATTTAATTGAAAAAACCGTTCGTATAACACGTGTTAATTTTATTTAATTAGCGATCGTGTACGATTTTCCTTTTTGAGATTCTTCATAGATTGCAAAAGTCTCAGGAAACCGCTGCTTTTACTCCGCGGTGTTTACGCAATACACATTTCTCTCCCGTTCGAGACTTGGAAAAAATAATTTCAAAACGTTTATCGGGACCCGGGAGCGTCGCACACGGCGTAGAACGCATGAAAAAAAATAAAAATAATATATTAACCTTTTTTTTGTTACGCAATCGGTCAAGCAGCGTATGGGGTAGCGGTCGACCGGAAAACGACTACCAATATGCGTACACACCGCGTTGTAAATCCATAAAATAAACACAATATTGTCGCGCCGGACGCGTAATAAAATCACGGTCGGCATTTTCACGTGCGCCCAAGACCTCGACACACGTTTCCTTATTGTCGGCCAACCCTTCCTTATTAGGTGTTTAAATGCATATCGCTCTAAACGGTCTCGCAGCAGGTAATCCCCAAACACTTTCACTGCGGGATGAAATATCTGTTTGTGATCGAACCGACGCGCGACGGTATAATAATATTACGTCTCGTTCGCGTTCACGAGTTCGTTTTTTTTTTTCTCTATTCCTTTGGACCGAACGATGTGATGGGTATTTTATCGTCCGGACACAATATTTATACACGGATAAAACCGAACGCGTATCGAATCCGATTTTACTATCAGAACGAATTCGAGCGAGAAATCGCGATACCGATACAATGTTAAACACAGTATTTTTAAATCGCGCGCGTGCGCACTACAACGGACCAAGTGGAGTGGCTAAAACAAAATATTATAATCGAGAAATGCAAATGTGATTTATTGATATTTAACATGCGATTAGGATTTTTTCTTGACATACGAAAATGCAATGTATAACAAATATTTTGTTGTTTTCTATGTTTTCATCGATTTCAATCGGGCCGTTCGTTAGTCGGAGGCGTGTTCGACTCTGTTGTTCGTTTCTCGTGAAATAATATCGTCGGAGAGTTTAATGGCTAAGAGTCGCGATACTTCAATAATATAAGAGTAATAAAACGACTACGAATATGAAATAAATTTCGTTATTGTATTCGGAATGTTTTAAAACGACGATTTTATGTATTTTCACGTTTCCCGTGTTGCGCCTTGCGCGTGCGATAAAAGTCCGTTTTGATTTATGCGAACCGTACGGATTCGGCGCGGTCCGCCGCCGTCGTCGTGCACTGGCCGCCTCTCCGCGAGAGTTACGGCCGTTTTTCCAAAGACGTCGTCGGAGACGCGCGCGTAATAGGATCACAAAAAACACACACAATTATATATTTTTCCAAACAGCCATTCGCCACCGGCTCCATTTTTTTTTTTTCACCCGTCACATAAATCTCCGACGGAACGATCGTTATTTTTCTGTATTCAACGTTACTTTTATACATATTATACTCGTATAATATAATAACGAATATTCTGTCTGGGAGGAGGAAAAAAATATGAATAGCTATCGCGAGAAAATATCGGTCGAAATCAAAATGTCCGCCATGCACCGGCGAACATTATTATACCGGCGCATATTGCGAACGCATATACCTATAGTGCTTTCATACCGCACCAATATTTATACCTCGTAACGCGTGTTATTATACACTGCCGTAAATCAGGATTAAACGAAATAAAAATTAAAAATAATATAACTAATGGATAATAGACAATAGTCCTTTTGTCGTGTTTTTTTTTTTTACGATAACATTTACTAGACCTATACGCGTAATCTATTATCTCTGACGTAGACGCGCACTAAGAAGGGAATTTTGAAAATTCCACCCCTAAGGGGGTTAAAAACACAAATAAACATTGTCTATAAACTTTATTTTGTGGTTTCGTTTTATATAGTGGAGACCCGTTGAGAAATGATTTTCTCTGAATTTGACCTATCCGCCCTCTGATCGGTACCGTTTAGATGGATACGAGACGAGGAGCCAGATAGATATTTGGCGGTCAAAGAAGACGCGCGCGACGCTTTTGGTTTTAAAACCGTTTAGCGGAGACGATGACCACTAGTAAGTAGAGTTTTTCGTGAGGCTGCTGTTAAAACTTTGATCGTTCAACGAGTATACACTACGGCCACATCAAGAGACGCTACTCTTTGGCGCATCGAAACGACGAGAGCTCCGCGTTCAACGATCTGATCAATTGACACGTGACACGGCTGCGGGCCAGTGGGAGCGCCAACTTTCGGACTGGTTTAGCGTCTCTCGCGGGGCGTACTATATACTCGTTAGACGATCAAAGTTTTAACAGCAGCCTCACAAAAAACCCTACTTACTAGTGGTCATGGTCTCCGCCATACGGTTTTTTTTACCAAAAGCGCCGCGCGCGTCTTCTTTGTCTTATTCCGCCGCCTCTAATACGCTAATCGCAGCGCCGTTGGAAAATTAAAACGCGAAATCGTTGGGACTCGTTACGTTGTTTGTGTTTCACACGGCCAATTTCAAAAGCGTCCGCAGCCGCCGCCGCCGCTATTAAATCTATCCTTTATATATATAAAAGAAAAGGCCTTTTTTATGTTCCCATTTTGTGACGACGCTATTTAACTTTTTTCCAATTTTTTTTCACAGAGTTGTTCCAAATACCTTCCTTGGTGTCACCACGTCACCCGATTTTCAAAATTATTTTATATTAATATCCCCCTATACACAAACTTGCAATACAGTTTGTTTGTAAAATAAATGAAAAATTATATAACCTTTTAAATCAAATATGAAATTGTTCATACGTGTTACGACTCGCGCGAAAATAATCGCAAATTTAAAATTACATAATATTTGTGTATGTGTAGAATGTATTATTAAACAATGTACGTATATAGACATTACTCTACGACTGTAGAGTAATAATATTACTAAAAATTACCAATAAACTTTCTTTTTTTTACGAACGGAAATACGTATTTACGTTTTCGCTTGCGCACTAATATTATAATAAATAATGTACATTTTACAGGACGCGCGTAGAAATTTATATTATGTATACGTTATTTGGGAAAAGTATAGAATACCCGGTAGTATCTTTGGTCACAGTGAAAAAAATTTTAATATTTTAAACATTCAAGACAATAATTCGGTTATTTTGCAAAAATTTTAAAATAACGCATTCGCATTATCGATTTCTCGTACATGCAGCATCATACAATTCATCAGAGAGTACATATTTGCTGAATGCTGTGTATTTTTATACTTATATATACGTATGTATATTATAATATGTATATATCAATAGAGCATATAATATTGCGTCCAAGTGTTTTTTTTTTTCAGAATTCAATATCAGAAAACGTCGAAATTTTATGTGCCCCACACATGTGCCGCGCGACACGACGTGATCTTATAAATCCGAAGAAATTTCCAAGTTTTTACGACTTTCCAAAGGATTAAGTTTTTCCTCGGCCGTCCAACCGCCTCGACCCTTGCAGCGATACCCATTGTTTTGAAATACCGATTCGTTTTTACGACGGTCCGCGGCCGTCGTTTTTTTCGTACCACGCGCATATTACTGTATACCTATTTATTCATATATATATTTCATAAATATACGAGGGAGGAACGTCTATAATATTATATATTAAACGCAAACACACTATTTTATAAATATATAATAGTAATGTGTTGTTCAATATCTCGTTTCTTTTTGTATTGTGTACGAAATCGTAAATAACATCGGAAAATGTATTAACATTAATATTACACAAAAAGTTACTTGCAGTGAATATTGAAATATTGGATTCTATTTTTTTTTTAACCCAGGGATAATCACAAACGCAAGTTCGGCCATGATATATTATACATACACCGTCTCAAATTATAAAACTATCTCAGAATTGTACGTTGTTTCGAATAGTTCAAACGTTCTATATAAACGCACAATAATTATTCGTATATGCGTAAAACGACAATGTGCAGATCGTACGCGTTTTTTAACGAGTCGTTTAATATTGGCTCCGAGCGATTATTACGCCTATATTATGTCGTTGTACAAAAACGAAGACGGACTGTATCGTGAATCTTAACAGATATCTATACTCATGCGAGTTCACCGCGCACATGACTATGACAGACAAGTGAAGTAGGTCTCTGCGAAATTTTTCATCACGGGTCTCTCGATGTTAATTTAGAGCAGTATTGTTCAACATATTTTACACGTGGATTTTTGGACCGACAACGATGTTTGTACTAGAACAGGAAGTGATTTCGCATATTATTAAGTACAAGTTCGGATCAGAAAGTTCAAATTCGGTTTATATGTACGACGTAGATGTCGACGTAGTCCATTTTCTACACGGATAAAGTTAAATATTCGGTCGTACACAAGTATAAACATATTTACTTAATATATACACTGAACTCGTCAGTTTCCCTATTTAATGAATCCCAAAACACTTTGGGGACGGGTTGGAATTCTGGAGTCCAGTCGTTAACTTTAACGTCATTTCACATATAGATGTATAGTATATATATTATATAGGTGTTGGACTCTTTTCGACGAGAGAGGGTTCGGAATTACGTTCGATTTCTAAAGAGGAAGCGGTGCATAGTATAACCGTACATAATTCAAGAGACGTTATCGCAGAGCCGCTCCGCTATTCTCTATACTGAGGGTTGTGAGGGGAAGCTGCGCGGGCAGAGAGATTCCGAAGAAGAAGAAAAAAAAACAGCGTTTTTACGACGCCGGAGAATCGGGGACGTTGTCACTGCGGACCCATAAAACGTGACCACCGCCGTAAATCGAGAACGCCATCTTGTAATTAAACTCTTAACGACGCATTAACTCGAAATAAATATAACGCGCCGCGGCGTAAATAAACTTAAAACATATGGGGAGACCTCCAGATCGTAACTGTACTTTTCATTATGTGTACACAGACCAACGACAGCGGCGGAGGACGATGGCGTCGTCGTATAATTCCTTATACATTCGTATAAGCTCGGCGAAAATCCGAAACTGTGTGCGCAGACGAATATACAATATAGCCGCACAACAGCGCGCCGGAAAGTCTAAGCGGCTATATAATAATATATTGTAGTCACGGCGTTTTTCGGATGATTACGGCAGTTTTCTACCCGGCCTCTCGTCGTAGATAATTTTAGACTATGATTTTCGTGCATTTAAAAATTGAACATTGTATTAGTTCACGGATCGAAGGATAGATTCGAAATGCTTTTATGTTTTAGGCTTGACGATCAGTTTAGAAGACGGCATTACTTTTCGTTAACATTTTTAACAAAACGATACGACTTGTTTTTTTAACAGTTTTTTTTTTATATTTGTAAAAATACATCAAAATTCCTGTTTTCAACCAACAGTCACTTTACGTCATTAAAAAAAAAACTATGCGTGGAATGATTATTTTTTTTTTGAACGATTCCCGACATATTTTTTCTAATATTAAATCGTGGAAAAGCGCACAACGAATAAAATAAGTGTAACGAAAAACACTGATTGCTATAGGTTAGATACGGAGACGATGGACGGTAATATTCAGTCGTACTTCTCTTTAAAAACTATACTGTACTTTAATAGGAAAAATAATAATAGGTATGATTGCGATTAAAATATAGTCTACACAGTTTTTTTTTTTATTATTATTAATTATAACAACTCGTTCAATGTTCAACGTTTAAAGCACGTGGTTTATAGAAATAATATTGTTGACGTTAACACATTTTTGCTCATGCTATTATTAAATACTGAAAACATTAATGTTTCTACCTTGAAAATATTATAAACACATGCCAAATCAAATAGATACCTATAATAGAAGTTTTAAAAAAACAACTTTTTAAATTTTAATCCTATAAAATAGTTATGGTTTTTTTTTTATTAAAAATCAATTTATTTACGATGAAAAATGTTCAATAGTTTGAAAAATGCTACCTAGTAAATACCTAGTAAAATCTGGCCAAAATACAAAATAAAAAAAATCGGTTTAAAAATTAGGTATCTATAGATACTCGTTTATAAAATGACGATGTGTATTGATATAATAAAAAAACATATTTACAACAAATTTAACTTTTAAAAATTAAAAATTCATCGAACGCTAAATACCCACAGATTTACGGTTTCTCGTCAACTTACTATCAAGTCGATATGAAAAAATCGAATCGACCGAAAACAACGAGACCTCGAGAGTAACAAATACAACGGACAAACAACTTTCTTCGAAGATAATATACGAGTAATATCTAGGTATATCACTTTGTCCGTACGCCAACCGATCGAAAAGTGTTTATTTTTAAACAATCGTAGCAGGTGTTTGCGATGTGGCAAATTCTAAGTTACAGGTACACCGTATAAAGGTATTCGCCGTTTTTTGTAGAGCTCGTGGAACTCGTACAGGATATTAATTCGCCTTCGCGTCCGCTTAAATGTGCTCGTTTCACAGTCCCTCTCATCGCGGTCCCATGGTGTAATGGTTAGCACTCTGGACTTTGAATCCAGCGATCCGAGTTCAAATCTCGGTGGGACCTTGTATCTTTTTTGTTTTTTTTCTCACGCGTTAATCACTATTTAAAAGTTAATTCGACCCCGTAACACTACGTCGAACATAATTTTGTTTATTTATAACCGTGTACTATTATCAAAAGATTTCAGTTTTTTTTTTTTCATAACAGACGATAATGTTCTCATTCAATTTCTTAATTACAGTCCTCAATGATATCTTCACAATATTATTTTTAATATGAAATTGGTTGTATTTTTCCAAAAATATTTTTTCGTAAAATAAAAACTCATTTTAATAGCGCTGTGACTATTTTTTATATAAGACTGGCGAATAAATTTAATTACCATTTTCTAAAGTTGGTATAAATTTCGAACGATTTTTTTCTACCAATTATATTTTGTAGATATTTGAAATCGTTATGTTTTCTCACTATTTATTTATTTTTTTCGGATAAAATAATTTTGATTAGATAAAAAGTTCCCCTCGAGTTCGATTTATGTTTTCTTTCGTGGTTGAATGCGAACATTTCGGAAATACATTATCACAACTTTTTGTCTTTTTTTTTTAATATCTTTTGAACATTTTTAATGATCAACTTTTGTCAACATTCGATAAATAGACGGAAATCTGCAAAATTTATATGGATAAAAATGTATGAATTTTTCAGTATCACTGCTCGAGACTTGAAAATGTCATATACAATTCCAGAGAAGTTGTTCTTTGTTATGAAAAAAAAAAAAAAATTCTAATAGGCGCGAGAAAGTTATGTAAACGTTAGCAAATTAAATTTTAACGAAATCGAGTATTTCAACGACTTTCGAAAAAACTATGTTAGTTATTTCGTTGTAATTTTTTAAGTATATTATCCTAGCAACACAAAAAATTTAAACTGATCGTTTAATTTATACTTTTCTAATATTGTATAATTTTCGAATTCTTTTAATGAAATGTGTGTTATTTATTAGCACTTGATATGTTTTAGTATTCTTAGTATATTTTGTCAATAAAATAATTTTGGATCATTGAAATACCTTGAAAATTTAATTCAAAGTTCCTCGTTAGTTGATCACTCTTTAATGTGAACATTTTGGGAATATAACAGAACAATTTTTTTTTTAATAAGTATTTAAACGTACAAACGTTGATACAATTTTTTTAAAACACGAACATTCGCATACCGTTTATTGGTGATCCATCTACCTTGTTCACTCAACAAATCGTTTGTTTTCGAAAACAATATTGGTATTTGGTATTGTTAATAACAGTATTGGTTTCAAATTTATAATACTAATTCACCTACAGTATTAATCACCTATCACCTTTATTTCATTTGAGATTTGTATCTGAGCCTTTTTTTTTTTTTTTCAGTGATTAAAAGTTTAAATGTTGATACGATTCGTTAAAAACAAAGAATAACTATTTTAATTTGATAATTGTGAAAGTCAGAATTTACGAGCTTCCAAAAATAAGATTTTAATCGT
Source organism: Drepanosiphum platanoidis (assembly GCA_948098885.1). Lineage (NCBI taxonomy): Eukaryota > Metazoa > Arthropoda > Insecta > Hemiptera > Aphididae > Drepanosiphum > Drepanosiphum platanoidis. The sequence continues at coordinate 7,772,249 of OX402535.1, forward strand.
TGAGACATAAACACTTTTTCAAGAAATTTTATTGAAATATTCAGAATATTTATTATTACATACATTTATGAACAATTTTATAGGAGTGCCATTCTAAAATTAAAATGATACTTTCTAGAAAAAGAAATGTATATACTTTCGTTTGTATAAATACACCGGTTCCATGGTGTAACGGTTAGCACTCTGGACTTTGAATCCAGCGATCCGAGTTCAAATCTCGGTGGAACCTGAATTTTTATACTTTCAAGCTTTTTTTTTTCATCGTTGCATTAAAACGATGCGATATTTATATTTTCACGCGTGTCTAAATTTAAACATCGGTTCCATGGTGTAATGGTCAGCACTCTGGACTTTGAATCCAGCGATCCGAGTTCAAATCTCGGTGGAACCTGGCTGTATTTTTATTTTATTTTTTTTTGGTTTTTAATTAAAAATTTTTATTCAATCAATAATATGTATATGTAATCACAATATGTTGAATTATAGAAATAATCATAAGACGAATGCACTTCATTCGCGTATCTATAAACTCGTATGCTGACAACATCGTAATAGTTATACGATGAGGCAGTTTTTTTTTTTATTGAAAACTTTTAAAACATATTATGTATTTTATGACTTATATTTTTTTTATACTGAAATTAATTTTATGTAAATTGTTTTGTTTTATTTTACCGAGGATATCTATAAGTTAGAGAAAAATGGAGTAAAAGTTGATTTTTTTTTTTTTTTGGCATTTTTCGTCAGTCTTTCACGTATAACATTTAAACCGTAGGGAAATAAATATAAATAAATAGAAAAACACGGATGCTCTGTAAGATCAAAGAACTCCTTTGTACTAAGACTTTAGGCAACGACTGTCCGTCGCTCCTCTGCGCGCGCGAATTATTATGCTAAATTGCACTTTTCAAGTCAGCAATTTTAAGTAGAACAATGTCGCGTAGTGTCTCGTCCGTTATAGTGTAAAAATAATCCATAATGTTAATAAAATAACAGGGGTTCACAACAATATAGAAGAAAAAAATAAAATAAACATACATCATATCTTGGCCTTGACTTCCGATAAAAATGTGCAAATATAACGAACGGTTTCGATTTTTAAATTCATCGGGTTTTTTTCCAGGTACTATTAATGTTAACTGAATTTTTAATTTTTTACCAAGCTTAATTTGTTTTTGATATTTTCTTACATTTATATTAATTCAAAAATATTAATTTCCATATCGATTAATAATATTATAATAAAAATTTTATTGATGTTGTTAAATTGATAAAAGTTGTATATAGTTGAAGTTTGTGTGAGTCATTTTACGTTAAATTTAAACATTTTCTGTTAGCTGTTTGTCGCGCATGTATCTGAAATTGACATTTTAATAACAAACGGAGGCTTAGATCCAGATCGTCGAGCCGAGCTTCGAAGCATGTATTTCAGCGGACTATTAGAAATGTGGGCAAATATGAAACCAACACGATATTATTTCAAATAACGTAAGGTTTATTTTCTATAAAGTTTTGGCTATAATACATTAGGATTCTATTATATAGTCAATGATAATACCAATAATACGTATATTCGATGTACCTTTCGTCGACAATAGAAATGTCTCAATTTAATCAAGTTCACATTTGATATATTTTACTAATATAATTAATGTCTTTTTGATTTTTTGTTAAAAAAAAAAGTATTACTTTCGGTCTGATTACGATCAAGCATTTTCAATATGTTTTTAAAAATATTTGCGGGTAAAGGGATTCAAATTGAAACAAATAATGGAATTTTCGATCCTCAGACATGTCGGTTCCATGGTGTAATGGTTAGCACTCTGGACTTTGAATCCAGCGATCCGAGTTCAAATCTCGGTGGAACCTGTAAAATTTTTTTTAATTTTTACTCGTATTTTTTCTATAATCATCCGTGGTCTTACACAATACGTTGAATAATATAATTGCAATAAATGCATTAATGCAAAAAAGTAAATATTTTTTAATAATTTTCAAATTAATTGTTGTTTTTTTTTTTTGTACGATTGCAAACTTATTAATTTACAAGTAAGGTACCTGCGACTCAAGAGACAATACAGGATCTGAAAAAATCATATCTAGGCAACCAAAACGAAACGCAACTGTTTATTTGCGCAAAACAATAAATCCGTTTTTTTTTTACGCGTACAAATCTATAATTAAAATGTTACAATAAAACGGCCCGGTCTCTACACTCGTAAAAAATCGTACCTAACCGATTGCCATACACATTTTCATCGATATGATAACAACGATTTTAGTAGAGTGAGTAAATTTGTTTTTTCTATCGGGTATGTTTCATTGTCTACGAATAAACAAATATTATGTGAAATCATATGATTGAAAGTACAAGAAGTATATTATGTATAAAGGGAAAAAGGAAAAAATTAAACCAATTTTGAATTGAATCGTATTTAAAAATTACTATCCTAATGTGAAAAAAAAAATTAATAAAAATAAAATAGCATCGTTTTATTCAATAAACAATAAACTTTACTCATAAAAATTTTAATAACAATCTATGTCTGCAAACAATGTAAACACTCGAATTCATAAGTGTATAAAACCGTCAGACCAAATGATTTATTATACTATGTACGTGATTATTTATCTGTATACTCGCAATACTCGCATACAGCTATGGTTAATATACTCTGTTTCGACATCGATTAATCGACACTTATAACATCATAAAACTGTTTCCCTTCAGCCCAAAAGCTTGCAGAGTAGAATTTATTCACGAGAAACTCTTACATAAATAATATATATTTATATCCATTCAATTGTAGGTAACCGAACGGAACTCGTGCGGTGAGTTTTAACGAGCGACGGGAAAAAAAAATTACGAAAATCGCCCCAGAACGGTCAGCCGTAGTCCTAAATACGTTCGATTTACCCGAAGTAAACACCGTCGGTCCCATGGTGTAATGGTTAGCACTCTGGACTTTGAATCCAGCGATCCGAGTTCAAATCTCGGTGGGACCTTTGATTTTTTTGCATTTTTTTCACACATTTTCGGTCTTTTTTCACAATGTTACACGTCGAGAGAACGACCTTTAGGTTTTTTTTTCAACGTTACAACTGGTGTACTACTCTGAACGATATTTCGCGCGGACCTCTTACCGGATTTCTATTATTATCCAAACTCCGACGAACCGTTACCGCCGCAGTCCACGCACAATCGTTTTAAAAATACGCGTTGATAACCGACCGCGGGTGAATCGCGTTTCGTCTTTATTTCGTTGTAATGTTTTTTTTAGTGTTTTTATTATACTATAGTCGTACATTTCAATGCGACGGCGACGCACTGCAAGCGAGTCGTCGACTATGCATTTTCAAACGACGAAACGACGTGGCCCGTCATAATCCGAAAGGACTTTTTTCAGGCTATTCGTCTCGTCCTAATGTGCATTGTACACACAGTTGTTTCGTTGCAATTGTTTTCCACTCCATTCAAAACATTTGCACATTTACACACGTATATTTATTATACAAATGTATTTATGTATTTGACATAGTAACGTAAAGTCGTTTGCACAAATATTTGTGTTTTTATTTTTTTTTTTCCATTAAAATGTGAAATCGAAATCAAACATATCGCAGATTTCCGCGATTTCGTCGAATTCGATCGAAACTCAAAAGCTTGTTTTCGAAAACGGATTTTCGATATTTTTTTTACAACGATGTAAAAAATGATGTACGAGAAACGTTGATTTCGAGGCACAATGTGGTGGTCCAAACTGTCGTAAATTTGGCGAGCATCTGGTTGCCTATCTATGAGGAGAACTAACTGTAAATGCAATCGGCACGTCCGCGACAATGTCATCAACATACTGATATTATTATAAAATAAATGTATATGTACTGATTGCTGTGAATACGTCACATAGCGACGACAGTAATTTAAAACACATTTTTCGAAAAAGTTTGTTTTTGCTGTATAATATTGTTTTTTTTTTTCATTTTATTAAATACAATATAATATCTATTATGTTAATTATTGTTTATAATAATCACTTCAAAAATATCAAAGTCATCGACTATATTTTCTAGTTTCCAGCACGTACAAAACACAAACATCACCGACATACTTCAAGCCACACTACGATTTCTAATGCGTTTTTTTTTTTTCAATTTGTGTTCGTAAAATATGAATAATAATTATTAATGTTTTGGCCGAAGAACACATTACAAATCATAAGAGTAATAATTGTTTGCAGTCCGTCAGTAATTTATATTTAATCTTGAATCCTATTTCTGCGTTCCACAAGTCATTTCGTCCGTCGGTGACAACGCCCAGATAAAGCGGGCCTTGTGTTACGACTGAAATTATAATAAAAAGAATTCAATTGACAACCAATAAAATTCATCGACTCGTCGTTATGAAATAACGACATTTAACGGTCGTTTTAATTGGAATCGATATCGATGATACGACTTACTTGTAAATAGTACCGATGATATTTATCGAAATTAAGAGTTATTGAAAACTAAAAAAAATAACTGGGAATTGGTATGAAAAAAAAAAAAAAAATTAAAATAAATGTCAACGTTTCTTTGTATTGATCACTACGGATGTGTACAGTTTTACAACGATCTGTTTATGCATTGATAATAATATGTTATAATATTCTTAGAGAGTTAAAATATATGTCATAAAGTTTATTTACTTTGATAAAAGCTTAATATGTGCTGTTTTTCTGCTTCGTTATGGAAAATAGTTAAACGAATGTCATCACTAAGAAATATTTCAAATATTTTATGAAAAAATTGAATATGAATTTAAATTGTTGTATTCGTAAATACATAAATAAACATAAATTGCGTAATATTCCGAAATTAATAGTCGTGTGTTAAAAACTTTGAAGCTCATTAGAAATGTTTCACATTACCGTTCGACGTTTTAAAATACCGATAAATCATAATAGTATAACAACAATATTTTAGCAACGGTGAAATTATCAAATTTTTATTTTGATAAAAACAGTACTGCTAGTTGTATTATTATACCTATATATATATACGATGCTGTACGAATAATGAAATGGTAAATATTTTTTCGATTTCAAATAAATTGTAATTTATCGTGATCGATTACTCGAGGTTTAATATTCTTCGTTATGACGTCGATTCTGTCGCGGTTATCTGTTATTATCGAGTCATTACGGAGAAGAAAAAACTGTTTTTTTTTTTTTCTGTACGTTTGTTGTGTACCAGTATTTGCACAACGGTTCCGTCGATTTGCCGGTTCGTGACGGCGCACGCCGAACAATATTAAGCAAACAATACGCGCACGTCGACGCGCAGGATCGGTATATTCAGGAGAGGAGACTACACGCTTGAAAACGCCGCCGCCGTTAACTCACCGGACACGTCGAGGTTTTTTAATGACGTTCCGCAGTACTTGGACGCGTATACGTTCAAACCGGCGGCGTTAATGCTCACGCCGTCCGGTATGATCACGTAGTCCTTGTTGGCCAAGACATCGTCTGATCCGGCGACGACGCCTAAGCCGGCCGTGTCGCAGTCTCGTTCCGTGTGGCACGTCGAATTTTCGTTGCTGGCAAATCGAAAGTCTATCGCGACGAACCTAAACGATATTTTACCATCATCATTAATTCGTATTCCGAGACAGTTCGAAACTTCCAAGTTCCGACGACAAGACGACCTCCCTAATCTCCACCGATGAACACTGTAATAACTCCTGTACATATTCGAATGCGGTCTGGTCACTTTTTTATAAATTTAATTCGAGGGGAGGTTTTTTCTTTTTTTCAACGATAAACGAAACGTTCAAAAATCTTCGGATAGGTTTTCGAACGAAAATTCGGTCGGTACGCCTGTAATCGGCCATACGAAATAGGTAACTCACTCGATCCCGCACGTATCCGGAAACCGTTTAAAGCATATCGCGTAGTTCAAATTGCCCAGGTAATGTCCCAGGCCGTCCAAAAAGTTTAGGCTCTCGATTACGCCTTCTTTTTCGTCGTGAAACTGCAAACACCCGATCGGAGCTGGAACAATGAAATGTCGCACACACGCAAGTGGTCATAACATAAGTTTTTATTGTGTGATTATAGTGTACTCGTAGGTAGGTAGATAGTTAAACTTTCCGTTCAGAAGTCGCATTCGCAAACGTTAATACCTGCAAGTGTTTAAGTGTTTTCATGTTGAGAAGTCATAAAAACGGTTCACGTCATCGCGGCAAGCCCACAAGTTCAACATTTCAAACAAAGATAGTTGCATGTTGGAAATCGCATTATATATGAGCGTGAAATGGGTATGGTAATAATGTGTTATTGGTACTTAGAAAAACACGATACCGTCGAGTGTCTCGCATGGTTGCGATATAGCTACTAGGAACCGTACAGGAAACTAGGATACTATATTATATTATTATAATTTTATCAATGTAAATATACAATATCTATTGTGTGACATTGAGTTTAAGTGTTTTTTTCTATTTTTATCTATTTTCTATATTTTAAATATTGACTGTATAATATATGTTTATTGTCGTTACGCGCAGTCGTATTTACTATATATATATATATACGAGTACTATATACACGAGTATATGGTACAAATCTAAATAAATAATATATTTATGTATTTTTGTGTTACTAGTTTTACTCGATTAGAAAAAAATGAATATTATATGCGTTTTGTTTTCTCTTTTCGGTCGGAACGTCAAACTCGTTGCACTCTAAACCGAAAAAAGACTACGAAAAAAAATCCCCCGTTATCGTCTTTACCATAATAATTTATAATGTTATCATCTGACGTTTTCACGACATGATTAAAAATCTCCGATTTTTCACGTTATAATAATAATAATGTGAGTGGCGTCTTACCCAAGCTGTACTTCGGTTTTCCTGCGCCTGGTTCCGCGGCCCTTTGGCACGGCAATTGCGTCAACGATATATTCCACGTCGGCGTTCGCGCTCCGGGGACGAGCACGTGGATGACGGTGAGAACGAGTTTTTTCGCGACCGTGACCAACTGCTGCAACGGCAGAAGTTCGTCGTAGTCCTTTACGGGCAAGTGAACTGCGCAAACACACACACAGAATATAATATGCGATTAAAACGCAGCGAACGCGACGACGCGCGACGGTCGAAAACTTTATCGTTCCGACAAGAGAGTGCCTTAGAGGTGGCGCGGTTAGTGAATTTAAAAATATATCATATTTATGTGTATTATTACTGTGATGGCCGGAGAGTTCGCCGCACAAAACGGACAACTCGATGTCGGGCAAGCCGATTCCGGTCAACCTGAGCAAATCGAGATCCGCTGCGCACAAGTGCGCCGACGAGTTGTCGAGTTTGAGGGGCTGATTGAACGAGAACGTGTCCAATCCGATCCTATAACGCGAACGCGGTCGTCGTTAATATTCTATTATAACTCTGTTTTACCATATTTATAGCTTCACCTTATGCCGCAAATTTCAGGTCTCACTGCGAGTTCAAACGTGCATTCTCCCGGCAGGAGCGAATCCGTGCTCTGGAAAACCGTTTCGAGCGCGTCCGATGATCTGCCGCATAGTTTCGGCAATACTTTTCAAAAAAAAAAATCAAACAAGTCGAACATTGTGCTGTGGATTGGACGTTTTAATGATCGATATAAGTTTTTAATTTTTTTAAACCGTCAAACTATCGTTGGTTTTTTATTTCACATTATTTGGTTTGAAAACAATTCTAAATCTCTAAGGAAAACGCGAACATGTTCTACCTCAAAGCAGCTTTTATAAAATAGAAAAAAAAATCATCGACAATTGCCACAATATTATGACATTTTTTGCCTTTAATTAAAATATTATAACACATCGAGAAAAAAAAATTGTCAGATTTCTTTGAAAAGGGACTCGGTCTGTTATTACGAATAATAAGGATATTAGAAATTTTAAGTTTCTGCGTTGATTTTTTACAAAATTAAAACGAAATTTTTTTTTTATTATCAATAATAACGGTCTGACGTTGATTTAATTAGATATTTATATTTTTCAATCTACTTACTGAGGCTACCGTAAGTATTGTTCGCCATTGAAACGAGACTCAAAATTACCGCGTACGATTTCAACATCTTATTTTCGTGATAGTTTTTCATTTCTTATTTCAACCAATGAATAAAATCGAAAATCGCATTCGCTTACGATTTGTATACAAGATTGACCCGCAGTGCACATCGACTGCGTTTCGGTCGGCTTTTGTATACCTACGTGTTATGTAATTTTCCACCTAAAAGATAAAGGTAACCTTCGAGTGTAACCTACATTATAGGTAGGCAAGTACTCGTTGAAATATACGTACGCACGAAAAGAATTGTAAAACAAATTTTACAATCGGGATAATAAATAGTCGAATCGATTGTGTACGTTAAACATTGCATTAATGACGTAAGTAAAACGCACATAGCGATTTCCGATTTACAGTCCGGTTCGGCAATAAAATTTACGATCTCAATGTTTTTCATTAATTAATTGTAAATGTCCGTTAAATAGGAACGTGCGTATTTAGACGCGTTTCTGATTCGCTAATAAAATACAAACACGATTTCGTTTGAAATAAATAATGTTTATTGCATGATTCAATGCCCAATAAGTTATAAAATAAATAGAATGTTTTCGTGAACATTTAACACCCAGAACTGAATAACGAATAGTTGATCTTGTATCCCTTTTCCACGTCTTCCTTAGGATTCGAGAACTCGTCACTGACAAAAGCCACGTAGATAGGTCCTTGAGTTTTGACTGAAAAGTATAAGAACACAAATTATTATGCAACGTCGAGATAAAATTGTTGACACTTACCGACAATTATTTTATGTTGTACAAGGCTATACTTTTATAACTTATACTATATTACTTGTACTACTTTATAGCCTAATATTATTAATAATTAATATAATAATAAGTTATAATTCAAAAACTATGTCTGTATAATTATTATTGATTTTATCGATGTATTTTGGTTCTCTCTTATAACGTACCTATCAATATTGAGTATAGAAAAAATTGAGCGACGATACGAGACATTCTCCGGTGGAACAGGGCTACCCTCCGAATGAAGAGGAGCACCTCTATTCTAACTACTCCTTAACCTCGATACCGGTCCGGACGTTACGATCACCTATTCATATCTACCCGAACATAAACGCCGTACAACATCCAATAGGTTTTAAGTGACTTTGAATTAATTCAACTCCGATCGAAAATAACCCCCGCGATTTGTTGTCGAAATCGTGACGATCGGAACCGGCGGCAAATGTTCCGGCCGACTCAATCGACGCGTATATCTTAAAAGTTACTAAAGCACGTCCTTTTTTTGGCACCGGCGCAACAGACGATACGAAGCAGTCGTATCCGAAACAGGAATAATCGAGAGTGGATAGTTGTAATCAATATCTGAGCTATTCTCGGCCGAACGTACCCGTGACGTCGTCCAGAGTCTCTAGCGATCCGTCGCAGTACTTGGACGCGAAAAGGCTGCCGGAATGATGGCCGTCCGGCACGAGCAGGTAGTCGCCGTGAGCGGCGAATTGTACGTTGACGGGCCACTTCCTGCGTCGGGCCGTCCGGGCAGTACTTCCGGTTTCACTCGCCGCGTTCGTGATCGTTGTCGGCGGCACGGTGTTGGAAGTCGTGGGCGCCGCGGTAGTCGTCTGGGCGCTTGGCGGAGCCGCGGTCGTCGTGCTGGTGCTTAGCGGAGCCGCGGTCGTCGCGATCGTCTCGTTTGCGACCGTGTCGCAATCACGGTCCGTAGAGCCGGTCAGGTTCCGGTTGTACGCCACTTGGAATTTGACCGCCTCGTATCTGCGCACAGTTCGGACGACTGTTATTGTCGGTAAAACAAGGACTCATCCCGCGCGTTCGGGTCAGTTTTTACCGTAGTACGAGTAAGTAGCGCTCGACTCTTATCGTCACGGCTTTAGACGCACATTATTTCATTACAATATTTAAGTCGGATTTTATTTTATTTTCATAATATTAGAAATTTCAGAGCGTATAGTTTTAAAAATACGAATCGAGGAAAAATAATCATAATCATGATTCAAAAAAAACATAATAATAATAACTAGCCACGAACTGACTCGGGCGTTTCTTTAAAATAATATTTTTGAAAATATATAAAGTAAAATAAACGTATACGATTATTTCTCGGTCCCGAAGGTAATATTCATACAGCCCCGCGGAGTTCACGATCCGAAGTTTAAAAAGCACTGCTTACATCGGTAACGTTGAAAATTCGAAAAAAATTTAAATAAATCGTAGAAGGTGACGTTTAATTGCTATCGTTGTAATAGCTTACGCGCGTATTTATTTATATAATATAATGTCGTTTAAATGATTCGGTCGCTCACCTGATCCCGCACGTGTCTTGGTTGCGCTTGAAGCACACCGCGTAGTTCAAACTGCCCAGGTAATGTCCCGTTCCTTTGTTGTGGTTAAAGCTCTCGAACGAGCCTTCCTTATCCGTATAGTACTGTAAACATCCGTCGGGCGCTGGAAGAAAGGACGACATTAATAAAACGTCGGACAAAACTATTCGTTTCTCGCATATTATATTTAAAAGAGTTTGATGATTGAAATCTGCATCGAAACTTTATTCATAGTTTCGTGTCGGTGTGAACCGAGCGTTATAAAACTCGAATAGTCATGACGGGGACGAAAAATATAAACGCGAGTTTTTTTCTATTGTTTTCGCTCGAGATCGAGGTGATTTTAACCCGTTTTAATTTTTTCGATCGACTAATCCTAATCCTATATCCAAATAGGCCGACTTATACCTAAGCTGTACTTTGTTTTGGAAACGTCCCTCTCCTCCTCTTCCCAGTCCCAGACTTGGCGCGCGATGTCCTTGATCTTCCACCAGTTGGTCGACGTTGTCTGGCATTCGAGCTGCGTGATTTTCATCTTCCAAAACGGTTCCGGGTCCGTGTAGTCCTCGTCCCGGGCGGTCAACCGGAACTTCAACGTGATCTGCTGCTGTCTACTGGTCTTGTCCGGCAACGCCGGTCGATTCACCGGCACGTACACTGCGCACGCATACACAAATCGAGAATAACATTGTCATTGGTATTTTACCGCGCGTGACTTTTACAGTCCAAATTTGGACATTACCGTGTTGGCCGGAATTTTCGCCGCACAAAACGGGCACGTTGATTTTAGTGTTGTCGTTTGTGAACAGCGTGAACTCGTCGCGTTCGCAGTAGTACGCCGACTCGTTGTACGGTTTGGTCGGTTGGCCGAGTGAAAACCTTTCGAAGTCGATCCTGAAAACGATTCGGGAAAAAATCACAATTCGTTGCTGTGTATATTACGTGTAATTACGTACACCGCAGACACTACGCTGGGTGTAGTGTTCGTCGAACGTACCTTAACTGGCAGACGTTTTGTCTGACGTTGATCTTGTACGAGCACAGCTCTTGGAATTTATCCGGATTTTGGAAATAAGTCGTACTGGCACTCGAGTATCCACCGCAAGAATTAGGCGTGACTAGAAAAACGATAGTGCGTTTTGACAAAACAACATTAGGAACATTTCGTGTTTTAAAAACAAGGAAAAACAAAAATCAATACCGGACGGCCAAACATTTATTAAGTGGATAGGAAATCAAATTAGTTCCCGAGCGAGGAACACGAAAATCGAATGGGCCCTGCGACGGATGTCTTGTGATTCGAAAACAATTTGAAAAACAATTCTGAACGTACGACTAACGAAATATCTCGTCGGATAGTTTGATGTGTTTTTGGGGTATCGAGTTAAAATATTTCTAAATTTCAAAGTTTCGTGTCTTAAAAGAAGTATGAACGATAACAACAATTGCATAAATGAAGTTTGATTATATTATATTTTTCGCGGTGTTTTTGACTTTTCCGCGTGCACAATGTTCAAGTCAAAAACGTTTTTTATTTCTATTACTTGTTGTACGATCACGACGCGAATCAATTCTAATAACGTTTACAGCCCCGGAAAGATTACATGATATTATGATATTTAAAAAAAAAAATTGGACAATTCCAAAGCGGAAAATCTAAATTAAATGTTTTCCTTAAATGACAGCGAACGAATAACTGTACTTGAACAACACGAATCGAACGGGAAACACCGGCCCACCGACTTGCCGTTCATTTCGGAACATTCGCTCTGATCCATGCATACTCCCGGGCGGCCGTTCAGTCCGGAACACGAACGTTTCGCGCCGTCCATCAAATGCCATCCTGCAGGTACAATATCAAAAATAGTGAAACGAAAAACAACACACGAAAACGATGAAAATCCACCTGGACGGTCGCGTATCGCGGTTTCAATGTTAGATCAGGTGTGCATAATATTTGTTATTACATTATTTGTTAATAGGTCTCGGACGTTATACTCTAAAAATCTAACAAAAATGCACTAAAAAACCATAGAAAATCACCATTGAAACTGTTTAAATTATACGATTAACTTTGTTTTAGTTAATTATTACCTATAGTTATTAATATGATATAAATGTATGTATGGACGTCAAATTGTAACGGTCGATGAAAATTGCAAATTAAAAACGTGTATGTTATTGTAATTATTATAATAAAACAATTAGTAGATAAATAATAAAATCAATGTGAAAACGTTAGGTTACTCATGACTCGAAAGTTATTAATTAATACGTTTTTATCTAGAGAAGTTTGTTTGAAAAAAGAAAAAACCCTTAACAAAAGTCCTTTTCATAGTTGCATGATATATATATATATATATAATCGAACTTTTCGAACCCACCGAACATCTGTACGCCTTTGCCTTGGCGCTCGTCTCCGTTTTCGACCGAATTCTGAGTGGCGGCGGCGGCGGCGCCCACCAGCAGCAGAGCCGTTAGACTGCACGACGTCGTGAACATTGTTCGCTGACGATCGCTAGTTTTTCTTCCTCGAACGCGACGAAAACCTCAAAAGACACACACTCTGGAACGTTCAGTCGGCAGGTACAGTACGCGTACTCTGATGTCGACTACTAGTCACGGCCCGGGGTCTTATATACCATAAATAGCAGTCGATTCCGACCCGTTTCTTTGTTTGTTTTCGCTTCTGGAAGAGTTCCGGACGACAGCCGCGAGCGCGTGCGTCCGTGTTTGCTCGCGTCAAACAATCATCATGGCCGGGGGAGGGGGGAAGCGATTCGGCTAATCGCCCGATAACGCGAAAGAGTTTAGGAAAATATTTGTATCCGGTTTAGGCGCGCGCGATAAACGCGATGGAGTTCGCCGCGGTAAGTGAACGGGTGCACCCGGCCGGAACGTGAGATGAATATTATTATTATTATTATTATTCTGGAGAAGTACTCCGGCTCGCACGGCTCGCGACCAACTCACAAAACTCGATGTTCTCTGCAATTGTTGCGGTGAAGACTTGGACATTTTCTGCGCGACCTTTGGCGATCGAGATACGTCCCTAGGTAGTGATAAAATCGTCTACGCGAAAAGTTTGAAATAATTTTACCGGAACATTTGATTTTTGAACAGTTTCGATATTTTATAATATTATAAATTTATGGAAAAAATTACGCAGATTCTCTCGTCTTTGGCCTACGATCTTTTCGGTCTCGTTTTACGTGTTCATTGACGATTAATTACAAAAACGAACGTAATATTCAATCGCGACGGACCGCCGCGCCGCCCGCTCACGAACGACGAAGATCCAAACTGACTCGCGCGAACTTTATGACGCGAGAGAATTTTCGAAAAGGGACGCAGAAAAATGTACTACCATTGGAAACGAACGCCAATACAAGCCGTTTAATGCGACGATACGAGTTAACGGTCCACCTTGGACACCGCAAATCCACAAACGATCGAAAGAAATCAAAAAGACGTTTCGGCGTACCAGCGTAACACGCCGCCCGGCGTTAGAAAAATACCGATCGTAAAATTATGCGACCGCGTGAACCTACTGTCTCATTTATTATTATATTACACCCGTAATGGGTATAGTTGTAAAATATTTTAAATCGGCTTTAACGGTGTCCGATTCGTTACACGTTAAAATAGTATAACCATTTATATGCCTCCTACTCGTATAAAACTTAAACGATCGTAGAAACAGCGGTAAACAGCTAAAACATCGGGTATTTCGATGGTATTTTGAACTTGTAGGCAATGAAAATCCAAATGAGTGACAGAGGACCGCGGTTGTCTCGACGTAATCGAGTGTATACGATTTAAAGCGGCCGAAGAAAACTAATCTGTTTTTAGGCGACACTAATATTTTGGTAATGTTTCAGTCAGTTAGCACAAACTGAAAGTTCGTCAAAGCGTTCTAAAAATCATTCGCGTTTATATTTTCTCGACTTTATCATAACTGTTTACGTGTCGACGTTGTATTCTTTACTTGATAACAGTATAATCAATATACAGTATTGTGTTTCGGCGGGATACGCATAAAACGCGTTCTTCCGAAACTCGAACGACTCCAACGTTCCCCCCGCCGCCGCTGCCTCGGAGAAAATCCTCTCCCAAACACGTCACCGGTACGTACGATAATATGTCGGGCGATGCGATTCAGACGTACGCGCGCGGTAATAAAATAATTGATAGCTGTCCGTTTTACGAGTGTAAACGCCGCGCACGGAAAAACGCGCGTCGTCGTTTCAATCGACTCGATGACATATTATACGCGGGGAGACGTGAACGCGGATAATCCAGGACCGCGGGTAGAACGAGCGCGGAGTTCGTTCTCGCGCATAAATATAAGGCCCGCTCGTCAAATGGTGGTGGTGGCCCAAAAACGCGCTTTTTACGAGCGTCGTTCCAATCGGAAAATCCCTCTGCCGCGGACGATCCGCCATGGCCGACGACGACGTCGTCGTCGTTAGTTCACGCACTCGTATTGTATATATTATTGTTGTTGTTATTATTCTTATTATATTATATTATACGAAACGAGCGGTTTATGTGCACGGCGACCCCCGCGACGAGCGCGCGAGCAGGCCGAACGCGCGGCCATTAAAAACGCGAGTAAAGTAACCCGAAAAAAGCCGAAAAAATAAACCGCGCGTTTACTGTACTTATATTATAATAATTCGCCGGCAACGGGCGGACACATTAAATCCGTTTCGCCGACTTTTATCCACGTGTGATTATGTATATTATATTATATTGAGACGTCCTGCGCTGCGCACGTGACGTTGTATGCGTTCGAAAACCGTATAAATCGTATCGCACAAATCGTATTCGTCGTACGATATCATATTGTATAAATATTATTGCAGTTGTCGTCGTGTGAAGACGATTCATATGTTTATGATTCTTACGGGGTGGCCCACCTTGATGTCTCGACGGAAATGTGTACCTCCGCGTGCTTTGATGTTTTGAAATTTATTTTCTTTTCTCCTCGTTGTTATTGAATGAGGTAGCGTTTAATATTTTACAGTCAGACGTTTGTATTTTCACCCTTTGATTGGTCGATGAAAAGATGACTTTGAATTTTCCATTTCTGTACATCACGCTTTAGTACGACAAGACTTCAAAGTGTCGGTGGTTGAAAATCGAAAATCGGTTCCGTGTTTATAGTGAATTTAAGTTTTTATAGAACACGGTAAGCGCGTGCCCGGTGATTTTAACTGGCCCATTCGAAGACAATATTATATTTACAGCCGTCGTTCATTACCGTGAAAGTACGAACATGTATAGACGAGATGGTACAGCGTGAGAAACGTCTCGGCATTAGATAGTCTATTCTAAAACGTTAAATACGCAAATTTTCTGATTTATACTAGTTTATTAATCAACCGATATAATTACGACTACGACCACCACCTACGACTGACTATTCTACCTTAGCCACTTCTAATTGTAAAAATATAGACAGTTTGGCTACTCGTTTCATATATTATTATAATGCAGACATTGTAATAGTTTTTGATTAAAGAATTAGAAATTATCGTGTTGTTTATGACATCGGTTTCGTCGGAATGGGTTTCCCGAATTTCACAAGCTCTCGAAAAGAATGAAAAAGACTTTGAAATAAATTCTGAATTACAATATTACGCTATAGGTATTATTGTCAAAACTATTGTTTACGATCGAATGTCAATGCACCCGACCCAAACCGTTTCGCTTATCACGCCGCACGCGGTACTGTTATATTCGGCAATACGATGTGTACATTCGTCATATTTGCTTTTTTAAACTGTTTACGCCTTGTCAATAAAATAATATTTAAACGGTTAATGGCTTGGTCGCGACGACGCGCATACCGGTTAAATTGCATATACCTATGATAGATAAAAATCGATATCGAAGACGCTGCGGCGCGTCAAGAAAACTGCTCGAAAAAAGAATTATTTTTTCTCGGAAAATGCTCTTAATAATATACATAATACGCGATGTGTGCGTATATCAAATATTTACACTAATCTATAACAGTTATAATATTGTTATCGAGTTGGTTTTTTTTTTTTTTACTTCGTTTACGATGTTCAATAGATTATACGCATACGTAGGGTCAGGGCGGGGCAGGCTCAAAAAAGCCTATTGTGCGATTTATAGTTTGCGTCTGATTTGAGATAGATATAAGTGCGTATAGTATATAATTTCAAATCGACAAATTAATACTAAACCTCAACTATTTTACTTTAATCTATACGATATGAAAAATTAATAGTAAATAAAATTATATAGTCTGTAAAAATAAGGTAATCTTTATTGCTAGTATTTGTTTGGTTTCATTTGAATGCCTACTCAATATTAAATGTTTACGTAAAAATGTAGTAGGTATTTAATATCTATCGCGTTTGAAAGTAAATTGAAATAAAACTCAATCGTCAATATTAAAGCAATTTTTAGTAAAATTACCAGTAATATTTCAACATCGAGTAGAAAAGCAAAAATACGAATACGTTATTGTTTATGTTTAAAACGTGAAGAAAAAAATAAATATCAAGTAGCAATGCGTCGTCGTCGTAAAGGCGAAATAAATTACCGGACGACATATTGGGATAGAATGAAATTACTTTGTACAAAGTGTTTGGGATTAATGTGTTTTTTTTATTCTCTCGGCCGTAAAATAAGACGTTCTTCACGAAGACCTGCGGATGAATTTTAAGACGCGAAACCGGTTTTTATGAATGCTTTCGATCAGATATTCAATGTTTCCCAAAACCCGCCGCCGCAGCCTGTAGTATTCAATTCGTCTGCACTAAAATATAGAGTGTAATATGATAGAATAGACATTCTTCTGCCGATTTCGATTCGCCACGTATATATTTGCCTCGTCTAATGGAATATTTGCAAACGTTAAAAAGATTACGATGGCGTGTGAGGGACGATCGGAAGAACATAACGTCGAAATCGATGCGGGGGCGAATGTAATAATAAATCGCAGCGTCAACACTGAGTTTGATATTATAAAAACGGCCGCGTACGGTTAACAACGGCCGCGGTGGCAATCGAGATCGACTGGGCTTTTAATTTCGACTATTTTAACGCTCGTCGTTCGGCCTTGACGACGACAGTTACGAGTACGTCGGTAAACGCGGGCCGACGGCTTTTCGAGAGTCACTGCGGTCTAGCGTGGCGTGTCATCGCGATGATATTTAAATACTCGTTTGTGCGCGCGTTTAAAATATGTTGTCGAATAGGAATTTCGCGCGCCAAACGAGGACTGCCGCATCAATACAGTACTTTCAGGCGATAATAAAATATATGATTATTACAACGCGACTGTAATAGCAATAAACGATAACGTCGTCGCAAAACGGAAATATCAACGGCGATGATAATAACTGAAAAAAAAAAAAAAATTACACGTCTCCGGATCGGGCGCCGCCGTCGCGGTCGCCGTGCGGTATCGACGGGGGTCTCGGCGGGCTGCGAGGCGCGTGCACTCCAGTGTGGTCGTGATAGCCGGCCGTACAGCGCACGTCTGACCCGCGCGCGCGAGGCGAACGTTTCCCTACGACGACGACGACGACGACGACGACGAGGCCGGCGGCGGGCGAGGAGCGGTGAGTAGTTCCACGTACGCAAACGCGTCGCTATAATAACAATAATAATAATATCCTACGCGCGGTATATTGTTTACAATCGCGTAACGATCGAAACCCGCCGCGTCCTTAAGGACGTTTTCTTTTTTCTTTTACGTTTCGCGAGAGGACGCGACGTCGATTATTTTCACTCGCCGCCGTCGACGGAATCGACGGCGTTCGTTCGCGAGAATACGAATAGCAATGTTCTTCGATCGTGACGAATGGTTTTTCGCGCGTACGTATTTGTGTTCGTCTCGCGATCGATTGAAAACTCGGACGCCGACGACGCGTACATAATAATCGAAATCGATCGGCCGTCGTCGCGCGAACGTTTCGAACGCTCTCTCTCGGACACTGGTCGTTTTTTACCGTACGTCCCGTCGCAGATTTCCGCGTTCGTTGCGCTCTCCCCGCGGTCCGACTGTTATCGATCCTTTTCGTCGACGTTACGGCAAACTCCGAGTACGACATCGCGAGATTGCGCGTCGAAAATCACAACGTTCGCGCGCGTATTATTACAACGTACGCATTCCGATCATAGCGGCACCTACCGCCGTTGTTCATACTGCGCATGGCTTCGAGTGCTATGTTTTTTCTTATCGGAACTCAGCTGGCGAGATAGATAAAATATAATAACAATATTATGATAACAATGATGCATGCACACTTCGAGTCTGTGTCTAACAGCGGATTGTCGTAACGTACGACTCTCGGCTGTGTTTCAACAATTATATTGCGTACGCGTCGTATACATTATTTTATTTACCATCGACACGTGTCATTCAATTGAGATCTCGAACTATGTCGAAGCGTACACGTCGAGGATGATAAATCGTCCAAACGCACCGTGTAAAACAATATTTTATGGTTCTCGATTCACTATAAAACAGTGGGTCAGATTTACGATGAATGTCACGTGTATTAACTCCGGTCGCGAGGATGAGTTATCTTATTATTATTGTTATGGGTGTAATCACGACGTTAATTACAATATTAAACGTCGTCAAGATGCCTTTTTAATAACAATATTTATTTTAACAACTACATAATGTCGTTTGCGGCGAATAATGATTTCTCTTTAAATATAATATAGGCAATGAACGAAAAATCTGAGTTGAATAAAAAGAGTTGAATAAAACAAATATGTTCAGTCAATTCGGACGAACTTTCTCTAGTTAATCTTTGTCGTTTCGGTCTTGTTCATGTGACATCACGGATTTTCAGACGTGAAATTGTTTGAAAAAAATCAACCCATTGTTTTATATAGTACCTTTTATTATGACGACGTGCGTCTATTAAATGCGATATTCAATACGATCGTAAAGCTCGGATGTGAAATAAAGTCATACATTTAATTTTGTATTTGCGATCTTTTACACGGTTATGATTTATAGGTGAAAATGGAAGTCGATTACATATGGGGAACGTCGTCGAACAACGTGCCGGTCCAAAAGCTGGAGCAACACTTTCGCGAAAAGTTTCAATCGTGTCCGCCGGAGTATTACGTCAAGGTTCCCGGCAGAGTGAACCTGATCGGCGAGCACGTGGACTATTGCGGTTATTCCGTGTTCCCGATGGCCATCGACCAGTGCATCGTGGTGGCGGCCAAGAGGACCAACGACCGACAGACCGTCCAGCTGACCAACTTGAGCTCGGATCGGTACGAAGACGTTTCCCAAAACATATCGGACATAAGGTGAATAGAACGTACGCGATTTGTATGTAATATTATCGTCCGAGGACTGTAATGTATTGTGCCGTAGTAAAAAGGTATTTTCATACAATTTTATTTGGTCATTCGTTTACACTGTTCGATTCGATCTGTGTGCCGTTCGTTCGGGGACCCGATTCTACGCAATCGCACTAATATTATACGAAATACAGTGTTGATTATCGACACCAGAGTTTAAATTAGAAAATCGCGTTTCACAGACGGACGTCAGAAACGAATACTCGGTAGACGCCCAATTTGCATAATATACCGATGATGTTTTTGATTCGAGACTACTCGAGTACGATGAAATATCATTATGACTTTTGAATGACGATAAAAAAAAAAGAAAAAAATTATAGTACCGACGTGTTTAATGTTTTCGTTAGAACTGAATAATAATTTGTTTTTCTTTATCGCCAATAAACTGTAGCACTCCATAAAAACGTCTATATTAAAACGTGTGCGGCGCACGAGACGTTAAACGTTTTAATCCTTGCTCGGTGTCATCGGGTTCCCCCGTAATTTGCTGTGCGTGCCATAAAATTATAGTATAATATGATGTATAGAACGGTTTTTTTCTTCTATTGATCTAAAAAAAAAAAACTTCAAAAACAATGGTCGCGGTGAACTGTACACTTTACAGTGTAGTAACGTCATATAAAATATACCATCTATTTGATTTATTCGCAATTTCTATTTTTTATTTCTAAATTCGTCTCATTTCATTTTTCTGTTTCTCCGATGTCATTTTTTGTCTTTTTCGTATTGGCGACGTTCGCGTTAATATTACTATCGTGTTCTGCATGTGGACGCAGCGCGGATTCGCTGGGCAAGAGCCCTTGTTGGTCGAACTACTTTCTGTGCGGCGTGAAAGGAGCCCGAGAGTACATGACCGAGGGCCAGCTGAAAGCCGCGGAAAACGTGGGATTCCTGTTCGCCGTCACCGGTAACATTCCGGAAAGTTCGGGACTGAGCAGTTCGAGCGCTCTAGTAACGGCTGCCGTCATGGCCACGCTAGCGGGATACGGAGTGAGTACACGACGTTGTTAAACGTATTTTCATAATGCCGCAACGAAGACCGCGAACGAGTCGATAATAATCGACGCGTTGATATTATACGTACGCGGCCGAGTTTACGGAGAACGGCGATTAAGCCAAACACGATTTTCACTCGCTACTTCCCTTATAAATGTTGGTCTAAATGAGCAGCAACTACTCCGTCTAATGTTTTTACCGAATTCTGACCCCGTAACACTATATAGTTTTAATAAAATGTATTTTATATTCAATATTGATTAGTAATATAAAGTAATATATAGATATCAGAAGCCTCGTTTTATAGTATTTCGAATGATTTTTTAAATAAATTGGTTATTATAAAAAATAAAAAAAAACAGATTCAGATCGATAGACTTCGGCTGGCGGAAATCAGTGCCAAGTGCGAACGGTATATCGGCACGGCGGGCGGTGGAATGGACCAGGCGATAGCGGTGAACGCCAAACAAGGTAACCGTACAATTATTATTATCGTTCGAGACGATAACAAGTATTATCGTGTGCACGTCGCGAGCGTAAACCGCGGACTACGACGAGCGCACAAATACCGCCGAACTCTCTTGGTCCCTTTTCGAATCTCATCGCTTCCGACGTTTCGCAGGTTATGCTGCCCGCATCGATTTTCATCCGTTGGCGGTCGGGCAGTTCCGTTTGCCGGCCGACGCAAAGTTCATCGTGGCTCAGAGCTTGGCCGTCAAGAACAAGGCGGCGTCGAACGATTTCAACACCCGAGTGGTGGAGTGTAGACTGGCTTCGCAGGTAACGCAAGACGAAATCGCCGCACAACAAAAGAGCGTGTTTTTCGTTACGTTTCGATCGTCTGAAAGAAAAATAAAAAATCGACGTGAAAGTTTTGCGAAAAATGTCCTTATTTTAAAAAAAAAAAACGTATCGATTTAAATATATAATATATTAAATATAATAGTATAACATTAAAGTTTATTCATTTTTTTGGATTTATTTTAGAATTTTTAACAGTTTGGACTCTAAATTCGGACTAATAGTCGTCGTCGCGTCGTTTTACGTTTAGTTATCCACGTTTGTAACGAACGTTCAATAAACAATTTTTCCACAAGACGATAATGAAAAAGTGTTTACGCCGCGCGTTGTTATTATTAATCGTTAAAAATAAAATATAAAGCGTTTAGTTTTTCGCGTTCCGTCTTGGGCACGCGCGTCACGGATTCGCCACCGCCGCCGCTATTATAGAGAATATTTCGAAAACTCGATGTTACAAACTCTTAAACGACGACGCAATATAATATTTTACTTAAGTTTTTCGATCGATTGTCAACGATTGCGAATATAGGTAGGCGCACAGATCGCAATGATTCGAATACTCCGAACGACGACGGTGAAACGAACACGGTTTTCGGTCGGTCTCGTCGTTTTCAAATAATTATTTAACTATTGAAATCTCGTTTCAGGTGATCGCCAAACGATTGGGCCTCGAATGGGAACAGACGACCGTGTTGGCGACGCTACAAAAGCGTTCGGGCAACACACTAGATCAGATGATCGAACTGGTCCACCGGCATCTGCACGTCGACGGGTATTCCAAAAAAGAGGTGATCGACGAAGAATTATTATCACACGCGCGCGTGACGCACGATAGTGGAATATACAGAGTGTTCCGCGGACATCTGACAAATGCAATGATTTTCGTCCTGTATTAAAATTATCTGTAGGTTTTTTCTCTGTGGCCACTAGAACCCTGTACGAAAGAGTTATTATTAAAAATAAAACAAAATAGAAAACCTTAAAACGTAAATTAGAACCGATAATGTTTTGCATTTGTTGTCAGATCTCCGCGGGACATCCTGCAGCGTGTTTGTGCGAGTGATTATAAATAAACAATTTTTCGTCTTTAGGTGTGCGAGATTCTATCGGTTTCCGAAAGCGAACTCGATCGGCTCAGCTTGACGCCCAACACTGTGCACGTGAATGAATTTTTCCTGCACCAGAGAGCTCTCCACGTATTCGAAGGTCGGTACAAACAAAGAAAAATTCACAACTATTTCAGCGGTTTTCGCGGTTCATCTATTAGATTAATGTACAATTCAAACCTTACGCCGTGAAACACGGATAACGCGTTAAGTGTTCGTATATTGTGAGTTCGAATGTCGTATGTTCGGGAAAATCGAACGTACGAGATTCGAGCTGGCAATTTTCACGGCTCCCCCTTGATCCCGCGTAACGTACCCAACTTGTGCAGAGGCCAAACGGATGGAAAAGTTCTGCGAACTGTGCGAAAACTCCGGCGCGGCGTCCGAACTCGGGCGGCTGATGGACGATAGCCATTCGTCTCTGCGAGACCTGTACCAGTGCAGTCACCCGGACTTGGAGCTGCTGGTCGAACTGTGCAAACGGGGAGGCGCACACGGATGCAAACTCACCGGCGCCGGGTAAGGAAATCAAAACCGCCCGCCAGTGCCTCGGGTATAATAATTTACAGTGCAAAATTTGTATTCGACTCACTTCTATGACACGATAATATGCGATGAAAAACGTATTGTGGTGGAAAAAAAACCGATCTCGCGTCGTTTTTCGATTAATTCAAAACGCTCAACGCGTCGCGTCATCGTCGAATAGTCGAACGTCCCTAGACGTAGATCCGGTGGCACTGGCGACAACAGAAGCGCTAATCCAATAACGAACGTTTCTTGTTTTTTCCACGTCGTTCGTGTGTAAAATGTGTATATTTTGTGCACTACAGGTGGGGAGGCTGCGTCGTGGTCATGGTGCCGTCGGACGCGGCCGACGAGTTCGTAAGGTACGTCAAGGAAGAATTTTACGCCAAGAGAACGACGATGACCGGCGGCAAAAGTGTCGACCAGCTGATATTCGCCACGGACCCGTCCGAAGGCGCTTGCATGTACGTGACGCCCTCCAACCACATCGAGGGAACACCCGAACTTCCGGCTCTCGTACACTTGTGAAACGCGCCGATAATAACGTATTCGTCATGTGACAGCTAGCGGCGGTTGTCCTTTTGGAAACAACGCCGTTTTCCGACGAAACCGCAGTCGTTCAACCGCTCAACGGGATCAAATATTATTGCATTTTTATTCTAGATTTTATGTACCAATCGAATGTCACTGTCGAATTATAAAACGTTGCCCCAGAGAAATAGAATCAAATAGAATTATCAGAAATAATATAAGTACACGTTAACTATTATCTAATTTATTATAATACTGTAATAATCGTAGTGATCGAAAGGGAGATTCGGTGTGTCGAAAGACTACTCCGCCGGTCGCGGGAATCCATCTCGTTTTATAATAATTATATTAAATTATTTCATTATTATAGTTGATATTACACGACCACCGATCGTCACTATCGATCTCTCGCCGTATCGTAACGATCCTTTCGACTTACGTTACACTAGCTTCTATCGATTACACGAGAGACGAAAAAAAACGAAAAAATTCTCATACAGTGTCAAATATTTTCATAATCCGTATAAAATACGACGACTTGTCACTGTCGATTTGTTCGACCGACCCGTGTTCAAAACCATTCGATCGTATTCCATCCAAAGAACACCGATTCATATTTGGCCGGATCAAGCAATTTATTAATATTCACTGTAGACGCAGGCAAAACATATTTTCAAAGTCAAAGTAGACTTAATTTTGGAATTATGTCAAAGTGAACAAACAATCGACCAGAATCCTAATGAATAAATCGTTAAGCAGCCGGTTTGGCTCGTGAAATCGGTTGAAAATACAAAATATTATTATATATCTAATAAATACGATTCGAATTGAAAAAAATTTTAAAAAAATACTGCCATTGCTCACTATATTATTATTATTATATAATTATGGTTATTTTCTTTATTGTTATTATTGTAATAGCATATTATATTTTATTCGGATTTTATAATATATATTTTTATATGACCAAACGTCTTGGCTTTTTTTTTTTTAGCGTACGATTCTTTTAAACTAATAATATACACAAATAAACTATTCGTGTTATATCATACAGAGTCTGGATTTTATATTTTGTCAAGTAATTATATAAAGAATTTCGTGCGCACTCGAGTATATGCGGATAAAAATAACAAATTGTTATATAAATATTAATGGTATATAATAACTTCGGTATGAAACCGGTCGAAAATAAGATTGCAACGTATCATATGAAATATTTATTTTGTATACGATTTGTTTTGTTGATATTATAATATCATATTATGCGTTTACACGGAACAGTGAACGGTAAAAAATATTCATGTAAAATGTTAGTATTACGAGGAAAGGTACTGTTGTTATTAAAATCCATTGTTCGTTTATTTATCAAAATTCAAACGCATTTAAACCAATCGATCATACGAGTAGACAAAATTAATTTAAATTAACAATGAAAGTAAATGATAGAAAAATACGTTTTCTACCAAACAGATTTTGAAAAGCATCGAAACAATAATTTAAAATGTTTACAACGAAGATTTACAGAGTGATCATTTTGATTGTACTAATAAACGTATAATCGATGGGTGAAAAACACGTGTAAAATTTTAAATCGCGTAGGCACTCGAATAGAAATTTCATTGGATTTTTAAAAAGCCATGCGATGTGTGAATCACATCTTCGCGTTGTAATCGGTATTATACTATGACGTCTATAACGTTGAATGTAAAAGTTCAAATTATTATTATTTTAATAATTGTTTCTTGAAAAAGACGCACGTGCAATTGTTCGTCACTAACTCTTCAAGTCTTGAAATTGAGCTTAGCCTAAACACATATAAATAATTGAATTTGATCAATTTTAAATAATTCGATAAAATAAACATCGAAATTTAATACTTAACTTTTTAATAACCGAGCTCTCGTTAGAACAGTGAATTTTCAAATGTGTTTTGCAAATAGAGATTTGTCCGATTTCCGTAGGTTTTAATCACAAAACAATTCTTTACGGTGGTTGTAGGATGAGGGTTTTCGGAGGCCGATGTCGTATATTTGTTTTTTTTCTTCACCGCGTTTACCAAAACATGTTTATTCGGTACACGAATGTACTTATTATCGCATATTTATGTGCATCGGATATTTTTATCAGACAAGTACACAGTAAACATGTTTACACTTTTACAACAAATGCAATACCAATGATTACAATATTGTTATTTACATAATTATCGTTCGAATTTGTACTCGTATTGTTTTTAACCATTTCTAAAGTAAAAATATTTAAAAAAAAAAAAATCGGAAAACGTTTCGCACGACTTATTAAAACTTCATTCGAGTTCGGTTTATTGATAAATCACGTCTACGATTGGACGCGGCTAAATGAAAATTACGATCGATATGATTAAAAACGTCTCTCGAAATGTCGTATGGTAAGAGAGGTCGTGCCATCCATCTTCTCTCTATCTGTGTGTGTGTGTGTGTGCACGTAAAATATATTATTTCGTGCGGCACTAGAGTATTGTTATTTCATACGAAACACGTGGCCGAGTTCATTGGCAATAAAAATATTAGCGTCCGTGCGTTATATGACTCGTGCGTTATATACTACCAAGTATAAATGTGGTATATATATTAAACGTACGTGTATATACTATATATATATACATTTACTTAAGAACGGAACTCAAAACGATTTTCTGTTTGTTTTTGAACGTACATTATTATGCGCTGGCACTGGCTGCAGCGCGCGAACAAACATTTATTCGCAATGCTGACACGTATATAGTGGCGGGTATTATAATATTAAATTTACTCGGTAGGGTAAAAAAAAAACCGACACCCTTACACGCCGTCGAGAGGTGTAATATTTCAGAACAAATTTCGCACACTATATTTCCACGTCGCATTCGATAGGACGTCATTCGCGCGATATCCGAACCCAGCAGCATACGTAACGCGCGCGCAGGTAATACATGGTTTTCTCGTCGAAAAAAGAAAAAAAGGACGAGTAATACAGGCCGAGACGGACGATCGTCGAATCGTAGTTCCGATCACGCCGAATTTCGAAGAACCTCGTACACGAGCCAAACTATAACCATAAGCCGCGTAATGTTATTACGACGATGACGTCTGAGCCTCGAACGCGCTGAAAAGAGACCGCGGCGGCGATCCGTTGCGTATCAAACGCATTGCAATTGCTTTGGAAACCCGCGAAAATCGCATTACGATAAATGTGAGTTAAGACCGCGAGAAAAATGTAATTTTACAACGATACTCGCGTGGAAAACGCGGCGATATAAAATTCGATTCGAATCACACTGTAAGCGCAGAGTTTTTTTTCACGAGCGCGAGTGCGACACGTTTGAGGGAGGGTACATGCGGTATAATATTAGTAATTATTATTACTGAGAGCTAGTGATCGCACGTTAAAAGAGATTAAAGTTTACAAGTTAATGGAAAAACCTGTGGGCGCCACTGATAACCTACATAATAGAATAGCTAAACAATCGAAATAATAATGTTGGTATTGAATTCACTAATAGGATTTTTCTTTGTTGTTGTTGTGAGAGTAAGCCTAATTTAAAAAAGTAATTGTCATTGCGTATATGGCAATAGAGAGAGAAAAACAAAAACACTTTCGATCGCGAAAAGATAATATTAATAACACGTCGTTTGTCAGAACGACGCTGACCTACTACTCGAGTATTGTACTTATGGTTCTTATGATGTCAAAGCATTTCTTAAAAACTTATTATTGTTTGCGTCCGTGTCGTTCGCGAGTTGATTATTTTAAATAACGATCGAGTATCGTGGAAATGAGTAACGAATCAAAACCTCAGTAATACATATATTATTATATTGCGTATAAATTCAGCTCCGTCGATTCATCAGTGGAAAAAAGAAAAATAATCTATTCCGGTGTTTTTTTGTCGGGTCTTATTTTCATTTTAAATATTAATTAAATCAAAACAAATTGACGGAGTACGGATGTTTTGCGATCCTTAGACGACGTTACCGAGCGAAATCACCTTGAACACGGGAAATATAATTTTGAAATTAATCGACATCTCGCGCGCGCAAACGGCGCGAATGTTTGTTTACTACGGGAAAAAATATGCCAAAGGTTTCTAGATAATTTTCAAAAATAATAATTTTCTCAGAAATCACTATAATGGACGTTTCATGGAAAATACGTTCTCTTTAAAATGTGATTTTCATTCATTCGCGCACGAATGTATTGCGTACGGTTTTTTTTTTCCCCGGTTTTTTTGCGCGAAACCAATTCCACTGATTACTTTGGCAGACGTCTTTTTAATTTGAATACTACTATTACTAGAATAATATGAAAAAAAAAATAAAAAAACGACAAAACGAATTGCTGCGAACGCGATTCGATTCGATGTTCGAGTCAACACTATAAACCCACCGCATTGTTAAAATCATAACACACAGCGGTTTAAAATGTTTACAATTTGAAAAACACTCGTTATAAAAACGTCGTTGTGCGAATCCAACTCGTCTCGTACGTCATGATATATATATATTTTGTAAACCTATCGACGGAAAGTCACGAATGAAATATTCTCTCATCGACTGCGAACAAAATAGAAAAGTAAACGAAAAATGTTTAAACGTCAATACAATTATTCGTCGGGACGGTAATACAAAACTAGTTTCGAAATCGTATTACTGTACGGCGATGGTTATACGTATTAAGTTGTCAAGACGGTCACTGTTTTATACGTCACGCGTGAGGAGAGAGAAAAAAAATGTATTACGTATTCACACTTTTTTTTCACTTTTTTTTTGTAAAGAATTAAATTTTTTACGAAATGTCCACAAGAATAAACAAAATATGGCGGTCTCGACAGGTAACGCCGAAGTTGTCAAACGATTTAACGGGTTTTATACTCGATTTAATCTTGATAGATGGTTTTCAGTACATACATATAACCTACATTTTATCTGACGACGGTTGATGCGAGATATTGAATAAAGAATAACACTACTATTGCGATCACGTGTAATCGCTTGTCATTTTATCGAGAAAAAAAATATTGATTCGAACAATACGGTTAGGTTAGATTTACTTGCGATAGACTTACTGGCCTCCATGAATAATTATTACAGACCTCGAAAAACAACGGAGCTTGTTTCACAGTTTTTTTGTTTTCTTTCCATCTGATCGCGCGACTTTAAAATCTATCATATTATTATTATATCTTCGATCACAAGAATAAAAAACTTAATTCCAAACAGCTGGTCGCCAGGTACACGATATGAATATGACTTTTGATTTTGATTTTTTCTCCGACGTTTTAGTTTAGCGTGTATTTTCTATTATTTTAACTACGCTTAGATTTTATTCTTCGAACAAGTCATTGCTCGAATCGAAATTAAAAATATTTAATATCTCGATCGACGCTCAGAGATTATAGAAAAAATAAAAAATATTAGTCGCGGTGACCAAAAAGAAATGAAAACTCGTAATTGATTCGGCAATCAACTTCGATGGAAATCTCTGTGTTTACCCATATTGATTTTATTGTACTCGTGCGGTTTTTCTAGAAGAGGAATTCCATTGTGTATACCGATTCTTTATCGGTACATTTTCCTTAACAAGATATCGTATTACTTATCCATGAAGTAAGACGATTCATAAAGGGACAATGTATATGCATGTAATAATGTGATACGAATTTGTGAGATTTTGTTTTTAAATTGTTTATTGTAATTTGAACTGGAAACAAAAAACTGTTGACGGATATTTATTATTCTTAGGTAATAATAATAATAATAATGGTAATTTAAAATTTACATAAAACGATCGTTTTTCAGTTAAGGAAACTCCATTACACGAATGACTTTGGGTCTACACGTACTTGAGGCGCGTAATGAAAATAACAATATTTTCAACCACTTTTCACCGTAATACGTATCTTTACCGTGGACAAATTACGCGGACGATTACCGCCTCCCAATGTTAACGACCGATATCTATTGTTTTCACGCGACCGATGTTAAAATTATTATAATTTACAATTTTTTTCCAAAACGAAATTAAAACTACTGTTATTTTAACTTTTTTTCGAAGAGTAGCTAGAGAACATCAATAATTACAATAAAGCACCGGACATTTTACCGTATCAAATCGAAATGCTGTGTTATGTGTTTGTTATGACGAATTTCGTTTGAAATTGAAAGAACCTACCTATAGAAAATGTTTTTTTTTTCATCACAAATCGTCGAGTAAACACTTGCAAAATAATGTTCATTTAGTCCAACGAAATCTCTGGTTCGGCAACGTTTTACGAGTGATTGATTTCCATATTTTGGGCAAGCGTTCTGAAACTGTAGCCACTCGCGCTATAGGTAATATAACTACATAATTATGATTCTGTATTCTGGTTCGAATCGAAAGCGAAATGTGGAGAAACAACAGAAATTTTGTTTGCGTGACGACAGTCAACAAATGTATTTTAACACAATCGGTTTAACCATATTGCTAGCGGCCGTCGAGGGACTAACGCGGAGAAATAACAGAATTTTTTTGCGAGACGACAGTCAACAAAATGTATTTCAACGCAATCGGTTTAACCATATTGCTAGCGGCCGTCGTGGGACTGTACGTGTGGCGAGAAAAAAAACGTAAGCCGCCGACGACGCTCTCGCGGTCCGGCAGATATCGCGAGGACAATGGATCGAACACGGCTAAGACGGCGGTGAGAACTCGCACAAGTGTTTGCGATTTTGTACAGGGCGCGCGACTTGAACACAATAATGACTGTTTCGGGAAAACGCGCGTTTTTTCTAGACGGGAAATTACGGCAAAACTTCCGAGAGGGAAAACCTGTTGATCGTCCTGAAGGACAAGAGCTTTTTGTTCGCTCTCGTTATGATTTGCGTTTGCGTCGGTTACTTCATCAGGATGTTGCCGTTCGGAATCTTGTCGCACCTGTCGCTGATCGCCGCGATAATGTTCGCGATACACACGGTGACGTCGAAATGGTACGTCGTGAAAATCAATTGGTACCAAGGGAACGTTTTCATAAACGGTAATATTGTTATTCGTAAATTGACATGAGAAGTGCGTCGCGTTGCCCCTCCCCCCTCCACGCTCCTTCAATGGACGACCATGTACCATTCCGACCTATTTAAACCTCACACAACCGACCGATGTATCATCGTGTGGATTACACAGCACGACGACGACTAAAATATCTTTTGATGACTTTCAGCCGAGATCCAATTGAAATTACTTCCGAAAGTCAAAATGTCGAGAGTATATCAATTCCAGATAGAGACGACAACGCAGTGATAGCAGTCACGTTCGCAACGCGCCCATTGTCACGCGCCCAATACTCCACACGAATATTTTTCAAAACTCCCGTCGTTTTTATATTAAGTCGAATTTTCAGAAATTTATGCTCGTTCAATTTTTACTATTATTACGTATTTTAAACGTATTTTATTTTTACAATTATTTTATTTAACATAATATATTTTATCCAATCATAATATTAAAAATTCAATAAATATCCGCTTGTTTTATTGAATATTTACCAGACAAAATGATTGGATAAAATATATTATGTTTGAAATAATTGTAAAAATAAAATATGTATAAAATAATAGGAAAAATTATTCGTCAACGAGTCTATATAAGATTTTAACGATTTCGAAGTTTCGGGGGGAAAAGCGCGAGTCTACATTTTCTCCAGAATTTTTTACTTCACTCTATTTCCGGACTAAAATTATAGCCGACCGACCTTCTTCCGATATCCGATTCGCGTGTGTACACACGATGCCAGTGCGTTATTCCGGCGCTACGAGGTCGACATTTTCTCCCGATAATAATTACAGACGGATTCGATGCCGCGAATTGTTTCGAATTCAACTCTGCCGCAGAAATGACTATTGTTTTTCACGGTTTCTTTTCGAAACGTGTGATGACGATTTATGACGACAAATTCTTCGCTAAACAATGATGAAATAGTTTTTAATTTGCCGTGTTTACCACACGTCCATATGACAAAACGTTACCATGGACGTATCGTTCACGGCGGCGCGGCGGTTGAAATCATTCCATCGTTTAGTGACGAATTCGTGATTTATTTCATACGCGCAAATTCGAAATGAAACCTTTTAAAACGATGTTTTTTTTTTGTGGAGCAGAGGAGAAATTATGAAATTAAAATTTGTGGTTTCGAATCCGTTGCGACACTCTCGAGTGTAATTGTCGGGAAAAAATGTCGAATGCGAAAAAAAAGACAATTTCTTTAGAATATTCCGATTAAAATTTTAGATTAGGGGGGTACTAGTCGAAAACCAAAATAAAGACACTGTTTTAATAATATTTGAAATCGAAAATTGTATGTTATAATTTTGTTTCAATAAAAATTATAGTTTATTAAAATCGAATTTTGTATTGTAATTTTGTTTAGTAAAAAAAGAAAAGAAATTTTTAAGTAAAGCTTTTCTTACCCGTACAAGACTTATTACAAAAATACACAGATACGTGGATATGTGGATTAATTTGTTATTTTTGTAATAAGTCTTGTACAGGTAAGAAGAGCTTTACTTAAAATTTCTTTTCTTTTTTTATTAGACAAAATTACAATACAAAATTTGATTTTAATAAACTATAATTTTTATTGAAACAAAATCAAATTTTGTATTGTAATTTTGTTTAATAAAAAAAGAAAAGAAATTTTAAGTAAAAGCTCTTCTTATTACCTGTACAAGACTTATTATAAAAATAATAAATTAATCCACATATCGTATTCGTTTGAAAATGTATAATATTATTCGCACACCGCAAGAGTGTGGATTACCTATAACCGCACTTTGTCATATTATCCAATCGTTATGGTAAACTTTTTTACGTTTTACGAATTTTCGTTTAAATACGTGTGTTTTGAACGAGGAGAGAATATTTTTTTGCACATGTCTACAAATTTGAAAAGCATATTATTCCAGATGGATTTATTTGCAGATTGGATCCAAATCATTAATCTATATAAGAAACGACGGACGTCGCGCATATAAACGCTTTGAACAACGACTACAAAACGTTCGTTTCGTTCGGAAATATTGACAAAATAATAGAAAAACGCGGGACGCAAATGATGTAGGGGTGTACCGCCTTTGGTCAGTTGCATCGCACATGTTATTATTATAAACGCGATGACGTCCATTGCACCCCGCCGCGACGAGAGACGTATCGAAACGCGTCACGTTTATCGTATTACACTGGCTCTCTAAACATTCTACATACCCTTTAGAATATATCCGACTTTTAAACAAAGGCGTTTTCAAAAACGTATTCCGTGTTTGGCAACAGCCGAGTACACAAAAAAAAAAAATCGACTACAATAAGCGTACCCATCGAGTCGAATTATTGAACTGTCGTTGTTTTAGCTCCACAGAGTAATGGCGAGCGACATTATTATGCAATCTAAAGAAATGGAAATTTCCCGAGAAAAACGCCAAAGTTTTCCCGGAACGATAATGAGAAAAATCGGCGGAACTAAAATTTCACCGCAATTACCGAGCAGATTTTTATTTTTGATAAACGACGGCGCTAAAATGTTTGGCGTTATACTTTCGCTTATGGCTGTCGCGAAGATAGATTTAATCATTTATCAATAGTAATCAATATTAAAATTGTATATTATGTAGATGTAGTTTATAAAGCAATGTCGGAAAATAAATGTTATTATTATTATTATTATTTATTTTATCGAGACTTATAACGACGAGGCAATTTTTCAAATTAATTAGTCGCATTTATCATAATATATTCGTTTCATATTTCATTCGATCAAAACGATAATTATAATAATACATAGTTTATAAGACAACAAAAACAACAAATATATTCCAATAAGTGATTTTTGAGTTGTACTCTGCTCGAAAACAATATGCAAGGAAAAACATATTATTATATCACTTTTGTCTAGTTTTACTAAGTCCATGTCGTCGTAATAAGTACTTACTGTCGGTTTGCCATGACCAACATTCGGATTTTATTAAAAAAGTTTTCGCGTTTTCAAAAGGTCATAATGTTTACACTAAAACTTCATAATGTTGTTTTCCTTTTAAAAACGTGTTGACATGATTTCGGCAGTGACAACACGAGTTTTGTTTTTTCTTTCTTCACAGTTTCGCCCACTGAAAATTCCTTATATCTAGAGCCTGGATTCGGATGACTTTTTTTTTATTTTTTATTCGGAATACATTTTTAAACCATCCTTTCCTAGCTAAAAATGTATTTCGATAACAAAGAAATCAAAATAATTCATTTTAATTTTGCTTTTTTGTTTAAAAAATAAACACCTAAATAATTTCAAAGGTAGTTTTCGTGTTTTTCGGTTAGTCATCGAGGAAATTTTTAAAGGCATTTTTATTGGTTTTTCAGGGGGCATCAATATGTTCCCTGGTATTTATTTATTTGTATTTATTCCCAATGATTAGCTGTGCAATGACTTGGGAAAGTGTGCGATTCGAGAAAATCTCAGTTCCAAAAAGGATGGGCGCCACGAGCAGGACAAGATTAGAAACCACCGAGCCATGTAATAATCATCCACTGCATTGGTTTTTCGAAAAACGGTCGCGTAATAACAGGCTAATAATTCGCAGAAACTCTTGTGGGGAAAACTCAACGCGAAAATAAAACGACGGACGAAGTAGAGCGTCGTGTTTTGATCGCTTTACTTTCGCGGACACGAGACGAAACTTAACGCCGCCGTCTTGTTGACGTAACAACGATAAGTAATACAAGTACGATAACGCGGACGGTATGCGCCGCATTTAAGAAGATTCGGTCTCCGGGGGTTTGACGTCTCCCGCACGGCAGCGGCGGGCGTGTAAAAATATCTCACGTCGTCGTTGAAATAAAACACTTATGATTATTATTATTTTAACACGGCGCGTTTAAAAAATAAACACATTCGTACGATTTCGTTTTATTTTATCGCGAACAACGATTTCGACGTTGCGGAAGGGGTACCTGCGGCGGCGCGCTATCGACTTGCGTATAAACTTTGACGAAACAGCGACTCTGACGCGGCACGACGCGACGGGTGGGCAACGCGTCCGTGCCGAGAAAAATCGGGCGGGCGGTGTTATAGTTTTAACAGCACAGCTCACATTCATAAAACACCTACTCTTTTTAAACCGGTGTAAAATGCATCACGTTACGGCACGAGCATAAATCTCGAGAAATATAATCGTAATGAAAACACATAATATGTATATATCGCAATCGTTCCGAGAACACATTTTTAAAGCGAATCGTACTTACGCAGTCATTTTGCATTATTTTCTCCAAAACGAAACTTGCGACGTCGCTATTATGCAAAGCACAGGTGTGCAGGGAGAAAAATGTATACTTTATGGCGTCTACACGGTCGGCTTCATAACGTTTACCTATCTGCTGTACGCGCACGCAATATATATTCACGTCGTCTTATACTTACGCAACGTTAAAATATTTATACATTTAATTCGCTCGCTCGTGGACTTTGGTTTCATATTTTTTACCAGATCGGTTTTCCGCCCGAGTAAACAATACGAGACGCGCAAAACGCGAAATGCACAAATAACAATATACGAGTAATGTGAAGTAAAAAAACACGTCTTCAGATAAAAACTTCGATAACGCCAGAGTTATTTTTACGATCTGAAAACAATAATAATATAATAATTATAATATCCATCCGTCGCACAGTACGTTTCGAGTGAATGGCAATAATTGCGGTTCACTACGGAAAACGTGTTTCAAAACGAACGGTTAGATCTGTAGAAAATACGTTTCGATATGCTAATAAATACGTCGAACCCCTACAAAACTGCCAGCCGCCAAAACTATGCGATGTAAACACGGGTGCATTGTTGTCGAGGTCGTCGATACCGCTGCGCTATTATTATTATTATTATAATTATTGTTACTTTCGTAATATTATGTTATTATCATATCGCCGTGAACCCGTGTCTACCGTACGTCGTGGAATAATTTATCAATTAATTAATAACGATACGCGTCTAAGAAACGTGGGTCTTCTCCGATGTTCGATTGCATCGGCGCAACTAGAAAGCATCCCAGAGTCAAAATAAACAAACACCCCTGAAATAATCGTTTGAAAATTCTAGTTGAAAAAATAAAAACTAGATGGATTTATCATACATATATGTATATTTATCATACTACTACAATAACGCAGCAATAACGATTGTAAAAATGTTTCGATTTGATTTCGGGCAATAAGAAGAAAAACGATTGTTAATATACGTGAACGTCGAAAAGTGCTGTAGTATAAAGTATAAAAATGTACGTCCAATCGTCATCGCATTACTGTCGCTCTGCTGTTCTCTAGATAAGTAGACGGCCGCCGTCGTTCGGATTTAACATTATCATGATATAAATAATTTGAATAAAATATAAATATTTATTGATCGATCTCGCCGAGGAATTAATAATTCATGTGACATTTCTACACGTGCAGCTCCTCGCGCAGGTACGCGCGATACAATACCGCTCGTGCGGCAAATCGATATTTTTTACCTTTCCCTCGTCGTCCCTGTACGGTTTTACCGGACGTTTTGCACTGTCGTGGTCACGTCAACGTCACACGGAGTCTGTAGAAAACTGCGACCGACCGACCGACCGACGTGTGCGCGCGTGCACTGCAGCAACCGATCGCTGCTCGTGTTATGCGCGCGTGATGGGGCGGCGTCCGTCGTCTGCAGTCTAATGAATTGCTATCATTGTCGCGTTTACGAACGCCCGGCGGCTCCGTCGTCGTCTAGAAAACGTTACGCGGAACGGCGCCGGCGGAAAATATCGAATGTGGCGAGAAAAACGCGGCATAAAATCGGCGGAAACGCCGACCGCGAGCGGAGAATACGAAAAGGCGAACGTCTAAACGAAAACGCGCGTGTTTTAATTTTCGCGCTAGTATTTTTTAAAACAACGCTGCGCCGTAGACGATCAATCAATCAACGATAGAACGGAAACGGTCAACGATCACGTTTCCGGAAAATATTGTTTCTCGGCCCGATTTCTATTTAAAACGGACGTTTTCTGCAGTATGCGATCACTGTCGCAGTTTCGGTGCTGCGATCGCTGATTATTTATATCGTTCGGATAAAATCAAAACATTTTCGTCGTCGAGTCTTCGGATTTTCAATTTCGACGGTTTTCGCCTCGTTCTTTCCTCTCCACTTCTGCCGACAAAAAAAATAAAACGAAATATTGAAAATATATTAGGTAAATAGAGTATTATACCGATGGGTGATTTCTCCTATCGCGTTGTTTGTGTTATTTGTGTCCGTTTGGCGTAAGGAATAATATTATCGTACGTTTAGATAGTATTTTTTTTTATCAATAACGAAACGCGCGTTGTAACAGCCCCGTACTTATAATAGCGGTGGCGAGAGGATTTATCAGTCTTTGAGGAAAATAATATGTTGAGGAGAACATGCTTTCGTATTCATTCATCTTCAACAAAGATTATTTCGACTTTATTTACCGTATTTTATGTACATAATATTATATATTATTATTATGAATTTACCGACCTTCTTTGTTCTCCGAGCGAATCCTTTATTACAATAATTGCACGACTATTATCATTATTATCTACACGGCGAGCCCAAAGACCGTCGCTTTCAAGATAACTTATAGTTTGTAAACGAAAATTCCGCGTATAATATGAATGGTACGTATAATGCTCCATCACGCGTCATAATTGCCATAATTTTACTCTTCCAGAAATCGTTTAATAAAGCGTTATCGTAGTAACTTTAAGCCCAGATGTCAGCGTATTAAGGAGCATAACAGTTTACTAACGTTATTAAACACATAATAAATGTCGAAAGTAAAAAGTGAGAACATGAATAAAAAAAGACAAACTACTCGATATTTTCTCCGATATTTATTTACGTATATATATATTTATATGTTTTCGTGTGGTCGATGTTAGTTGTAGCCCATTTTTAAGAATATTTTAAAATATTTATTTTAACTACAGTAACGATATAGTAATTTGGGCTA
Organism: Drepanosiphum platanoidis; assembly: GCA_948098885.1. NCBI lineage: Eukaryota > Metazoa > Arthropoda > Insecta > Hemiptera > Aphididae > Drepanosiphum > Drepanosiphum platanoidis. The sequence goes on from OX402535.1 coordinate 7,810,018, forward strand.
AATCGGTTACGGGAAATCGGTGACGCTTAATCTGTTACGCGAAAAAAATGGTTGTATTTAACCCAAAAACATATTATATTTGTTAATATCATAATAACATAACGATAGTAGATATAATGGCCGGAAAGTAGACGCAATTGAACATTAAAAAAGATAACGAGAAGCCTGGATTTAAAATTAACCCGTGAAAACATTGACGTTCTCGCGACGGCAGGTATTTTTCATGGGTCGGTCGAGAGAATACGTACGTCATATACCGCGACGAGGAAGTCGTTAAAAACCGCATAGTTTAAACTGTTACGGCGGCGCGGCGGCGGTAAACACGAAAATCCGTCTCGGAAAGAAAAAACGGTCCTGTGGCCACGGTTGAATAATATTTATTGACGTTGAACCGGAAACATGCGTCTCTGGAACAGAGATTATATTATGCTTTACTCATGCGGAGCGTTTTGTTTTTTGGAACTACGGCACCGGGTTTACTGAAAGTGCAAAGAACGCCACAATGCGCGCCGGGGAGGCTTCAGAATCTCTCGATTTAACCTATTATGTTTAGATACGCATTTAAAGTTATCCTTATCGAAAACTCATTTATTTTAAATAGAAATTATTTCGTTTGAACACGCTTTGAGCACACATACGACGTGTTATTATTTATATATCATCAGTTATACTTATGTGTCCCACTACCTGTCTATATAGACTGTAAATAAAATATATAATCGGTACTACTTACTTACGGCCTGTCGGTGAATCACTGTTGAGGTTCGGTATTGGCTTGTGAAATAAATAGTAACGGATACAAAAGTCACTCGATAAAAACGATTATATTAAAAAAATTCAAAAGTTCACGATTAAAAGCGCGATAAGTCGTCGACGAGATAAATAATGAAAATCGACAACACTACTATTGACTAATACGGAGCAAAATTAAAACTGCAACGTTAACGCCGAGAATAATTTACTGAACTGCTGTCGACACTAGACCGGTCGCATGCACACTGCTCGATGGTAAGCTGTTGTGCTTTCGCTAGTCACTCGTTCGCTATCGGTCGGCTTGCGCGCGCAGCTCGGCTTTCATTGGCCGTGCCATTCACGCAGGATTGGACTGACGTGAACTTTCTATCATTCCGATTTCACGCCAACACACTCGTATAGTTATTATTATTGTTACATGATTATGTATTCGTAATACACGTTACGTAATACATGTTGCGTAATAAATGTTTACGGATCGACAGCGTTAAAAAATTCGCTACCCTGATGTTTATTATTATAATAGAGTATTACAAGTAATTAGTATGTCGTGTTTTTGCATGTTCGACTGTTAATAGAATAAGAGACGGTTCGAACATGAAACGCGCGTTCTACATTACAAACTGTAATAAGTTTTAAGAACATTTCGCGATTCTTTCACTGCCGAATCGCGTTTGAAACGGACCCGAACTTAGATTTAATTACATTGACGTTTTGTAAATCGCGTGAATCATCGCACAACGTCGTTCCGAGTCGTCCTAATGGCTCGGCAATAGTGGCCGTCCGTCGCGCACTCGTTAAAAACATCAGCCTCATAAATCCCACGACAGAATGTCCTTACACGCGCGTATCGCCGTGACGATCGCAACTATGACACACATGACGTGTAGGTACTGTCGGATAACGACATAATAACATGTTTACAATGGCGATCGCATATCGTGCTCGTGCCCGTCCGTCGTACGCGCGTGTACATATCGCACTTATTATTATTGTCGTCGTCGTCGTCGTCGGGTTATTGTTGCGCGCTTAACGACCGCGTATTATATCTGCACGAGCACGTGCGCCTCTCGCGATGACGACCCCCGTCGATCGAGAATAATTCTGCGGCATCGAACTTTCTTCCGTCTTTTGCGTGCGTGACATCGGATTCAGGACGACCCCGCGCAATTTTATTAAAACCCTCGCAGACGCGCTAGATTTTGAAAAATTCATCTTTTTTTTTTCATTGATATTTTTGGAAAATTCCACCGATTCTTGCGAATTCGCGATGTTTCCCCCGTGAAATATCGATTTATAAATCAACGATTTCATATTTGATCGTATTTGAACCGTACAATAATAAAGCGCGAACAAATCGCTAACACACACACACACACACGACTAGTCTCTGAAAACGTTTCGAACGTAAAGCGTTCTACGTATACCGACGATAATTTATTTTCGAGTCGAAAAAATATCTCTTCGTTGTTTTGCGATTCGTCTTAACGACAGTCGCGCCGATTTCCGATGACCAAAACTACATTTCTGAGGAATAATTTTTATTTCTTTTGCCCCGCGACAATGGAAATGTGCCGGCATTTCACGATATTTCGTACAAGTCTGGAAAGGTCGTTCGCGAAATATCGCGCGCGTGTGCTATACGTTTGGCAGCGACGTGCACCGCATTACACCGATTTAAATCATCGTACCCGCGGTACCATAATAATTGTTATTTAATAATCGCATTATCTCGGGATCAGCTTGCGTTGTTAATCCGTTGAATCAATACGAAACGTAATATCTGTAAGGGCACTGTCACAATAATATTATACGTGCAATTAACGTCAATGCGAGTCGATTAATCGCTTTAGCGTAATAATTATTGTTGGATATACTATAGTGTTTAGAGTTTTATCGTCGCGGCCGCACGACGTATAACGTGCACGGTGTATCTATATTTACTATGGATTTTATTGTAATTACAATATTTATGATTGTGTTGACGTACCAATTTTGCGGCTTATTGTGGCGTTACACAATAGTAAATCGATACGATAAATATTTACCGAATACTCAGAAACATAAATAAAACGAACACTAAAATGTTATAATTGATTTTTCATTATCAAAATACTCGCATGTATATTATTATTATTATTATTGCCGTTGGACTTAAAACAGTTTAACGATCGTGTGATCGTATTATCGATTCCATTAAATCGCGACTTTGTACCTCGACGACGAGTGTGTGTTTTTATTTTCATTTTTACAAATTAAAAACAAAAAAATCCTGTTTCAACAATATTATTTTGGACATTGGTTCAGTACATTGCTGTTGCGGAATCTAAAATACGTGACAACTTACACAAATTCCATGAAAATATTTTGAAAATTAAACTAAATCGATAAAATACTAATAAGAATGACTAATGAGTAATCATTCAATTTAGCAAGTCTCTATGATTATTCATTTGTTGAGTTACGATGAAATGAGTAATATTTTCAATTCGTTGAAATAATCGAGAACATGTCATGTTCTAATACTTTCATATCATTTTATTTTATAAAAAACTATTTTTCTAAAATCGTTTATTCTATTGTTTTTTTATTTAGATTTTAACGAATTTTCAATTGTAAAAAGTTTGCAAAATGTTATGATTTTCTTGAGTTTAGTTTAAATTTAAATATCAAACACTAACAGTTATGATTACAGATTTTTGAGATTATCTACACTAATAAGAACAATTTTTAAAGAACCTCGTGGTACATTTTCAAGACTTTTGACTCATTAAAATTACAATTATTGATATTTTACGAAATAAAATTAAGAAAGTTCATAAATTTCAAACGTTTAATAAATACCTGAAAACAAGTCGAAATCGACTAATAAGAAACTCGTGTAGATATATTGTACTACAATATGTTCACGTATCATAGCTGTTAGAATTGAAAGTGTTGTGAATTTTTGATTACAATAGTGTTCGTCTGTTTAGGATTTTCGTCTGTCGATTGTCGTCCTATCGGTCGTATGGTTTTCGATCAATTGGCCCGGAATCGTTAAATATTATATGTAAATGTTGATTGTAATTTGATTGCAAGTCTGATATTTATTTTTTAAACATATAAAGTTGTTCGTTTTCCCTATCATTGTAGAAACGTAAAACGAAATTATCGAAACGTCAGTGTGACGTATAATTCGGTCGGACGAACGGTTCGAACAAAATCATTCTTCAACATCTGTTTTCGTGTATTTCAAATTACATAATAATAATAATGTTTATATTGAGCACTATCGAGTACATAAATAATTAATTACACACACTTTACAGTGGTCTGAGAACATATTATGCAGAACACTCGATAGCAGACTTAGAGCACTTCGATTTGTTCGTACTACAATAATATAACATGTCGACTTATAACATGCGCCTGATGTTTATAAGTAAGTGAAGTGTTTTTAAATGATTTATTCAAACAAGGTTGAAAAACAATTCAGTATTTTTAGCCATCGATAGCCCGCGAACATACCTAATAAACATAAAAAAAAAAAAAAAACCGTTTCTAAAAATCGAATATAAATTGATAAAGTTCGAAAACTTAAATGGCCATTTCACAAAACATCGCGTATAAAGACGCGCGTTCCCTGCATTATGAAATACTGGTTCGCGATCAAAACAATCATTCAGACGTCGATTCGCGATAACAAAAATATTATAACCTCAACATATTATCTATAGTACGTGTAGTTCGCGGTGTATCGCTAATATTGTCGCTAATGTTAGACACCCGGAGACGATCTGATCGCGTCGGACAGATGAAATTCCAACTGCGTTTCACGACAATATCCTGTAAACAGAAATGCACGTCGAGATGAACCGAAGTTAACGAAACGACGGTCTCGACACGGCGGCGTATCGGCATTACGTTTAACAAACTATCCTGTTGATAAATCCCAACAACGTTTATAACCGCCGCCGCTCGAAACTATTACGTAGTTATCATACGAATCGGCTGCTCAATAACACCGCACGGTATAGAATAAAATATAAGTATGTGATTTTGTTTTTATTATTATTTTTATTGTCTAAGAAGAATCGCGCCATATCTCTTGGCCCGGATGTTGATAAAAAAAAAAAGGAAAAATTATACGTATCGCGCTAATCACGTTGCCTCTGTACAACAGTATAGTAATTGCGTCTCGATTACATAATACGCGCGTATTACAAAACGTTGTGTACGCCGAGAAAATGTGTTCACGATAGGTATTTGTCCACGTGAACACGTCAATAAAACGTTCCAACAATAATAATAATAAAATCATAAATATGTATCGTTTGTTTTTACCGAAGTTTTTTAGATTTTTCCGACGTCCGGCGCAAGACGACGATAGATATTATTATCATATTATTATTGTATAGATTATGTAGAACGCCGACCACGAGACACGTTTTCGGTTTTTCAGTCGAGTGGGTTGCGATATAATCGTGCGAAACGTCGACGAAAAGTTCGGCTTTCGAACTTATGTCGAAAACCTGTCGGTATATCTGAAATGTTGTAATTTTCTGTCGATTGTTATCAATCGTCGCGCGGATAGCTGTCGGGAAATTCTAAAAATCATACGAAATTGGCTACCAGAATTACCAGTCGTTGATTACAGACCTAGTTTTCTGTTCGAAAAATTGAAAAATCAAAATAAATTCTTTAGTGATTTCATTATTTTTATTTTTTATCAATAAAAAAAAGAAATCGTTTTTATGAGTTTTCGTTAAATGTTTTGATTTTCCCAATAATTTCGTTCAATGTGTGTACATTGAATTTCAATGGATAGCCAATATTTCCTGCGTTCCTAACGCGGCCCTCCACGACTATTGATTGGTGACCTTTGCTCTGGGAGCGCGACACGTGTTCGCAAAAACCGGCGAATCGATTTATTAAATCCCGGTACAGCGGGACAAAAGGTACGCGCGAGCACTGCCGATATGCCGCGCGTGTAGGTAGATTCGAACGAATAAACGATTACCACTGCAGGTAAATAATATTACGACCGCGTGGACGACGTCGACGGTCTATGGAAAGGCAAATGTCGCGCGGCGGACGAGGGTCTGGTGATTTCTCGAGGGTCGTCGATCGCCGCGTCGAAAAGGACGTAGCGAATTTTTATAAAATAAACAAATAACGATAGAAATAAAATATGCAAAACCAATACAATTGTGCGGAAATTAAGTAAACAGTCCGAGCGGGAAGGATTCGAACGTCTACGGGATTTCATTACGTTTATATTATTATGACCGTGGCGCGAGCACGCGGACGGCCATTGTATTCTTCGGACAGTGCTAGGGCCGAACTCACATCGAATAACGATGTTCAATGAACCCGGTGTAGAACGCACGTGCGCGATAATAGAATCGTACAACAATAATGTTTGAGTTGGCCGAGACTGCATTTATTTTACTGCGATATCGCGTTATTTCGTAACACTATTAACTGCGTAGCAAGTAGAACTTCCGTGGTTTTAAATTCCAGTTCAAAAGTTGCGTCGATCTAAGCGTTTTCGTTTTCGTTTATTAGAAAGTGTTATTTGTAGAGTGATTTACTAAAATAACTTCATGACTCGTTGGCCGCGGCGCGCCAATCTAATAAAAGTAACGTAATATTGTTTTTCGATCGTCCCGATCGAGTAAATCGTACTTGAATTTCCACTGCCACCGAAACGAGTGGTTTTCATCACAGCGTTTGTTGTGAAATTATCGGTCGTTCTCGTAGCAATACTAGTTATCGCCATTGATGTAAAACTCTATACATACGAGTATAATCTATCACAAATATAATATAGTATTAAACATTTTACAAGAAAGAGTGTATTGGATTTATGAAACGTTTTCAAATGAAATCGACTGAAGACTGTCTGAATGACGTCCACTCGAATACTGCTGGGAATACGTCTGCGTCGATTACGAGCGTATAGTCAAGTATCGATTATTGAAAACGAAATTCAACTGACTATTAACGAGTTGGTATTGCCACCGTTGAATTTTCAACCTCTTGGTTTACAAAATTGCATTCTACTAGATGAAAAATAAACACACTCTGTGAATTTCTTCTCGTTTCCGTGTCCTGCGGGACGTACATCACCGGATATTGTTTTTACGAACGTACCCGTGACGACTTCCGATTGGAGCGTTTAACGCGATTCGTGTAATCGTTCACGGTCAGTTATTCATATCTGTCACATTGTGTTTCGCAACTTCGCTAGTAGATGGTGATGAAACGTTGTTTCGTTTTACTGCAATATTAATTATCGTTTCTGGTTATGATTTTTTTGACAAGCGTAGGTCGATAGGGCCTAATTATTGCGCCGAATAAATTAATCGTCGAATAAAAACGATTCGTTTGGTTTTCTTTCTTTCTCGCCGTTAATGTTAATTGTTGCTCTGTTGTTTATCGCCGCGCCGGCGGAATGAACATTCAAATATAGAATGTATACAATATAATGTTTATGCTCTCATCAAAGTTCATCGTTTTGTTGATAAAAAAAAAAAAACCCCCTCGTTTAGTCTAAAACACAATCGCGATAAAATGTTTTATACTTGAATTTAACCGATAAACCACGCGGCGCATAATAGGTATAATACTGTGTATTTCGAACGTGAAAAGTTGAATACGTGTCGGATAAAAAAAATAACAATAAATAATAATTGTAAAAACGTAAACCAACTGGGTGATTCAGACAGAAACCGTTCACGCATTACGTTCGTGTTCAATAGGTTTTATTGTTCCTTTTTTTTTCACGCGATCGCTCTGTACCTAACCGCAGTCCGTCCGTATAGCGTTTTTAATATTTTATTCGATACAGGTAATACCTATTCATATTGATTGCCCTATTATAATCACAGTTTATCCCGTTTAATATTGTTTCCAATTAAAACATCTCAACGATTTTCATCAATAAACGATTGCTGCGCTCGGTGTGAATGGAAAACCGAGTATATTATTCATTATTTCAGCGTTAATTAATGTGAGCAACAAAATCGATACGGAACAATAGTATTCGATAATGATTCGAAAACAATCAACCGTGGATTGAGTACGATTTAGTTATTTGTTATGTAATATATATTATATATTATATAAACACACACAGGTATATATATTATGTAGTTATTAGTTATTTACGAAAAACGTAACCGTATAAAGTATAAAACTCTGATCGTTTATTGCAGTATTGTGCAAACTGCGAGTAAATGTAAAATTATATTAGAGACAGTCGACCGACTTTTTTCCTTATATATAGGTTTTGTTATTTTATAATATATACAATCGGTGGTAAATTTAGAAACGATTTTTTTTTAAATTATTCCAATTATCGATAGAAAAATAAAAACAAACTTACTGAAGAACTATTATTTCCGCGAATTTTAACAAATCTATATCGACAATACTTTGTTCTGATTAGAAAACTATAGATACATTCTTATCCTTTGAAATTTTTAATAGCTGAAAATATATTATTACTTTAATCATATTATCACATTATAACGTAATCCTAAATATTATTAAAATTATAAAATTTGTTTGCATATAAATATGATTATAAATCTTCTCGAAACGGTTAAAAAAAAATTAAAATTAAATATACTGACGACTTTATAACGACGTTGTTATAATTATTTTTCATATATATTTTTTTTTTTAATGAAATTTATAGTTTTGGATAATATTAGGTTAGACTTGACATTTAAGACGAAAGGTCAATCTAACAGTCAATAATATGCGGTTAAATAATACGACAAAGCTATAATATATAAGTTTTATACGTTTGGAATACTTCAAAAGTCTAAACTCTGCGCGACTGTTGTGCATGAACATTTGTTAATAACTTTAAACATTTAATTCGTCGCGTTATATTTTAATAATGTAAGTCGAGCATACCTGTAGTAAGTTTTTCGTATTGTTGTAGATTGTCGGTATGAAACGTTCACGGCTGCCGATCGTTTCAAGCGAAACGCTACTACTTTTGTACGTATTCGAGGGCGTCTTCGAGGGGGTAGAAATCGCTACCCACACACACCGTATTTTTAATTTTTTTTTCGTATTTTGATCGTTTTTCCATGAGTGATTCGTATAATTTATTTTCTGTGAAACGCGATCAATGGAATTTCCAAAGAACGCCATTTCGTTTTCTGAACTGTTTGGTTGTACGGCTTCGCTTATTATCGATTGGAAACTTGGTTAAGGATCCAAACGGGACCGTCGTGGATGTTTTTCTTTCTAAGAAGCTTACTCACAATCTCTGAAGCATAATAAATAAATATGATAACGAATAACAGCACGAATGATATCGTTTGGTTTTGCTGTGAATGCAGAAACTTATTTGATTTCAAAACCGTGCTGAGAAATAAAATACGTTGTGGAAAAAAGAAAAAAATGAAACAATAACGAAAAGAAATCGCGAAAACCCCCGAAAGAGATAAAATGCTCAGACGACAAAATATTTACATGCCGTGCGGGGTGACGGTCCAAAGAGCGAGGAGTATTAAATCGCGATCGTTCTGACCTTTGTGGCTCGTTTGGCCGCGACGCCTGTGCACGATATGATCCAATTACCCGACTTCGCGTCCGTGCAGTCGTGCGGTTATGGAATATCGACGAAACACGATTATTATTTAAAGACGATTGTTATTCAACTGTCGCTAATCATCGTTGCGCAACACGGCGCGGCCGTCGGTTTCCGGGTGTTCGGCTCGAACACGGTTTAGAAAACGTTTTTACAATACGATAATTATCGGCGAATCGGCCGTCACGAAATCGACATCGAACACATATGGAAGTGTGTTGAGTGCACGTAAGGAGGGGATCGGGAGGGGGGGTGTTAGGCACCCCCGAGTTTCAAATCGACACCATCGAATTCCGTCGCATTCCACTCGAGCATCGTTTTATTCCAACACTCGCCTGGTTGTAAAATATTTCGATTGATTATCGTTTCGTTTAAGACGAAAAGGCAGTTTTTTATATTCTGTTGGAATACCTATAGAGGAAGTTGGATTTATTCAAAAAAAGTATTATGTTTTAACTAGCACGCGAATTTCAATACGTTAAACAAATGGATAGAAAAATAAATAAACAATTTGTTCGTAAAATCTAAACGAAAATTCGAAAAATGCAAAGTAAAGTATACATTTATTTTTAATTCTATGATGTAATACGTTTAACGTTTATTGTTTTGTAATAGTAAAAAAATAAAAAACTCTATTATTTTGCCAACAATTTAATCATATAAGACTATTTGCCATATTATATTCAGAGGTGGTTTCGACTGTATTTTTTAAATGATGAGACTTATTTTATTTAAAATTATTAGTGGACGTAATAAAACGGCGAAATAGGAATATGTTTACCGGTTTTGAGAGGCAATTTGTTTCTGTCACTGGACTTCCGGCGTCGAAACGGCATTGGCAACAATGCAACTGTCGCGACGATCACAATTTTCATAGTGACAATTTAATTTAGATGTGTTGCGTTTTTGAAACAAAAAAAAAAAAAACAATCAGTCGGTTAAACTTTTTTAAAAAACGACCGCGCACGCGTGCAACAACAAACAAATTAACAATATATTTCGGACGGAGACACATTCGATGACGATTCGAAAAAGGCTGAAACGATAAAGATTGAAAAGAGAAAGCAAATGGTTTCTTTTTGCGAAAAATCTCCAATTTATACATAATATTATGTTGCCAGACAATTGGCCAACGTTGGGAATGATTTGCGAGTTCGTCGAACGGGACCGCGAGGCTGCGAACAGGCGCAACGAGTAAATATTACGAATATAGTATCCTTTACGGTATCCTTTCCGTAGATGTCAGTAGTATATAATCGACAAAATAAAGAAACGACGAACGTGGTGTCATTATAACACTTGTACTGAGTACAAGTACTCGTTATGTTTTTCGTATACATTTTCTTTTAATAAACAAGCAAAAGAAAGTAGAACACGAGTTACGCGACAGATAAATCGTAACTCCGGTCGAAATAGTAAATACCCACGTACGTTCGGAAAACTTGGCTCGCACTCGGCGCGTCGGTCTTATTCGGGAGAAACAGTTTTTAAATTTTTTTTGGCAGCTTTGCGGACGATAATGAGTTCCGCGTCCATTATATTTTATACGCTCTTTTTTTCCCATCTCAAACGAACACGCGGTATAAATACACAAATGCATTAATCGCGGCACGCGCGGAATGCGACGTGTCATCGACGACGGATCGACAAAGCCACGACTGAAATATTCAAAACCTTGTTCCGGATCGAATTCGAATCCGCTTGCTATAACTACCCGATAGGCTCGCGACAGTTGTTCATTTATTTGTTTTACGGCCGCATTGTTACAACGCGATTGTGAATAACTCGGGGAGATCGACGCAAATCGAAAACAAAACACAATATCTCGTATTTTTAATCATACCAACACGAACGCGATTCGTTTTCACCGAACATCACGTTTGTTTCATTTTTCTACGACGCAACACGCTGAATGTCGTACGAGAATAATGTCTTTAATTCAGTCCTTTTTTGTCTTCTTACGAATCATACGTCGTTATATTATGTCATATACTCATTGGATTTAATGACTTTGTTAATGACGATTTTCGAATTGTCATATAATTGGCAAACGACTTTTGATTTTTTCTTTGTTCTTTACGTAAACTCTAAGAATTCAAAATAAAATAGAATAATTATTACGGCGACGACGGCAGTGTTTTTCGCACACGACGACGACGTCGAGCAAGTGCACCGATTCTTACCGGAAAACAAAAACGACACCGTTATTACGTGTAATCATATTTCACGGCGGCGGCGGCGGCGGCGACACGCATTATCGAATTCAACGAGAACTATTCGTTTTATACGATAAAACCTTTTTATTCGACTCGTCCGAACCGTAGTAATTCGACCACAGATCATCTTTCTCGGTAACTTTTCAATTTGCAGAAAAAACCAAAATTTTCTTCGATTTTACCGCGAGCTCTCGCGTTCGCAATTCGTTTCGCAAAGATTGTTAATTTTGTACCATTCGTGTTGAACTCACAATCATTTATTATTGTTTTTTTTTTTTTAATATATTATCATAACACTTCTGTAAAATATTTGACTCGGTCAAAGTCTTTACGTTTGAAACGTGGCGTGAGAGATAATTTCCAAACGGTTCTGATTATTTTGCATAAAATAAGACGCATAACATAATTTTGTTTCTTAATCCTTGTGATTTTAATTTCAGCATGCCAATACATCCAATTCATTCATCACATCATTCGCGTGGTAGCGATTTATTAGAATATTATTTTCAAATAATAACGTGTTGTTTACTCATTTTAGTTTGTTTTGTTGTTTTCATACATGAAACATTGTTGTTTGAGTTTGATATCTTAATGCGTTCTAAAAAATACGACGTGTTCGATATATTCTCAAAACGAAAAGTTTCTACGGTTTATTTTCTTGTAAATAAAACCGTTGATTATAGATTTGCTTTATTATTTCTGAACTAATACGTTTTTGATGCTTCTTTTCAAATGCGATCGATACTCTTATGATCGTTGTTTTCAAACTCATAATGCGATTATAATATCATCACGCGTGCGCTCCAATTAGACCGGTACAGAGTTCGATCTATGTCTGTCTCTTTTTTTGCACACGCGCAGTACTCTGTTGTCTGATGATGAGCGAGTCGTCGGATTCATAAAATGAATCCTCGAAAGTCATTTTCTGTACGTAACCGGCATAATATTATGAAACGTTAAAAACACGAGGTTTTTTTTTTTTTTTATTATTCTATATCAGCTGTTTTCGAACTGCTTGTGCTCGGCAAAACTTCAGGGTTCCGCCAGCACGATGCCTATGAGCTTCGCGGCAACATCATAGTGTCGTCGATACCATCGTATATATCATATGATTGTAGATTCTAGCTGATGTAAGGTGTTTTTAAATTAAAAATCAATGATCGATATCGAATAATTTGATTTGACGTAGCGTTACAAATAAAACTCTTTAATCGCTCGTATGATGTGTAGTTTTTCATGATTTTTGGTTCGACGTTTCGTCGGAGCTCGGTCGATTTTTCGATACAACTCGAGGACACTGCGACCAAAAACGTTTGAAAACCGCCGTTCTTCATAACATGCATGCCATAGGTATAAATATATAATATATACAAATAACATATGTGTGTGTGTGTACAGGGACGGCGAAAGCAATGTATGACTTGGGCAGCTGCCCGGGGCACGAGACAGGCGCCAAGTTGAAAATTATTTCAATTTAATTAACTTTTAATACGCGCGATCGATCTAGACGATTTGAAATATTTATCTCGTGACAGACCAGATAGGCTCTGAGATCGTTACCGATACATTGTCGGATGAAAATAATCTGGCCCGACCATAATACGTCGTTTTGACGAAGACGGTTTCCCAAAAATAAAAGCTAGATAAAATTTAACTTATAATATCATTAACAAACGATGGTTATCAATATGAGTATAAAAAATTAAAATTACATTCATGGTCGTGTCTCGTGTAATATTCAGTAAAAAAACCGAATTTTACTTTGAAACGTGATTTCGTTCGGGACACCGTCGTCGTGTACTTGTAGCGCCAGCCTTGTATAATATTATGTTTATATAACGTTGCGTAGAACAACGACACGTTATAGCACGCAGACATAATACACATAAACGTATATCGATAAATACGCATTAGATACCGAGCTGGTGCGTGTGTATATTATTTACGGTGAGTGGGTCTTTATTGTTGTGTTTTTTCCTATAATATACTCGGTAAAATTAGACACACGCCGCGCCGCCGTACGCATATTGTAATGACGGCGGTCGCGTAGGCGGTTTCGCGGTATGATGCGTTCGCGGAGAACGCGGCCAGTTCTGGTCGTTTGAAGAGTTTCACTTTTCACGCGCGGCGGCCGACGGAAAACGGCGGCCACCACGAAAATAGATCGACCTCAACGGTAGCCAGAGAAAAAAAAATAAATAAAAAACCGACGCCGCGCGCTGTCGAGTGGGGCGGCGGCGAGCGTTTACGATTAGGTGCAAAAAAACCGGTGGCGCTGCAGGTGGTTGCCAAATTTCGGACGCGTGCCGGCGCGGCGTGCGGTAAAACGAAAAAAGAAATACGTATATGCGCGCACGACGACGATTAGCGAGGTATTTTTCTTTCGCACCGAAAAAAAAATAAATAATAAAACGATAAAACATATGATAAACGGGCGAGTTCGTCCACTAGTGGCGGCGCGACGTCAAACGCGCAAGTATTATAATATTATAATATTATCATTATCATTTATTATTTTTTTTTTATTACGAAATATCCCGAGTTATCGTCATAATCAATATCGTAATAATTATTTTATCTTACAAATCGCACAAGTACAAATACTCGTTTATAATTATTTCTATTACGATTTCAATAAAAATTTAATATTTTATTTTTCCGGAGTTCCGTCAACGGGCGAACGTCTCACGTCAAACTTTAAATAACATTTATTATTCGTATTAATTGACCGCAATAATTATTATCGTTGTCGAATTTCGAGTTATTCTTTATTCAAACAAAGGTGTGAATAAGAAAACAATTATTATAAACAAAACAAAAAAAAAACGTTTAAACCACTACTATAATAGGACCCGAAGCGCGTTTGTCCTTCGCCTAGTTTTACAGTCGTATACGATTTGTATACATTTGAAAACGATAATAAATCATCGTCGCGTTATCCTAAAAAACCGATTCCTCCGCCCGAAGGTCTGTGGGTATCATACTGTTTACAACTCGAATACATAATGTCATATCCGCGTGATAAAGGAATAATAATTGTAAACATCCTACGATCGTTACATTGATTTGTCAAAAGCATCAATACAGCTATAAAACGTGAGATTAATGAAAAGATTATAATAATAAAGTTCGACACGATGTACGAAAAAAAAAACTGATGACAAGTTCGCTAGCTTCTTTTTTTTCGCGTTACACAACCTGTTATACAAATAAACAACTGATATTTGCATAATAACACGAGACTGACTGCGCGACAGATTTTGGAGGCCTACTACTACGATTCAGGGCTGTGGATAGGCCCCGGAAATAGGGCACTCGCCAAGGACGTCGAATACCACTAAAGACTGCAGGATTTGAGGACAATTTGACATTGGTCGACATTTTTAAATTTAAGTAATAAAAATTAAATATTCACTATGATTTTTTTACTTTTTATGTTTTTCCATCGAGAAGAGCCGTCCGGTTTGCCGACTATCGCGCGTATGATGATGTAATTTATGATTTTACAGTCGTATGAATAACAAGCAAAAAAAAAAACAAAATTTGAATACGCCGTTTTATAATAAATAGACAAACGACTATGGTAATTTTGAACGAATTTGCAGTTATTTTTTTTTCAAACTGTGAGGGAAATGTGGTTAGTTTGACGTATTGGAAGCACGCGAATTTAACTCCATTTCCAGGGCCGCTGCTATAGTATCTCGTTACGGCGCTAAACCTAAAATTCAAGAACATCCCGTTGCATTGTTGAATTTCTTGGTTTTTTTTTCACCGTAAATGCACAGCAAAAAAGCCGCATATTACTGAAACTTAACGTCGTCTTTTTACTTTGGCATTTTTCCCGACGTAAGAAAATATCGAAAACAACAGGTGAAACGTGTTGGATTTGTTCGAGTAAATACGTGATCCGCGCACACTACTCGGTTTGCGTATTCAACACAAGACCTTACAATACTTGATCATTTTGCAATTTGTACATCACCTATTATATCCTCGTCAACCGTCTCGAACGTCTGAATGATACAATGCGGGAAATTTATTAAAAAATGTAAAAATATTCGACCCAGTAGCCCACTGTAAATGATTAGTTTTTTCCACTTATTCGGCTATCAAATCGTCATATCTGTGTTGTGTTGTAAAACAAAATTTTCGAAAACCCTATCGGTTTCAAAATTTCAGATGTTTTGTCTGCGAGCAAAAATAAAAAAGAAACCTATAGTTAAAGTTTCACATGACTGGGTCTTGAAATATCGACTGAACCTAATGAATACCTAATGAATTTACGAGGATAACAAACAGTGTGCATTAAACGGGTTAGTTATTTTAAAAACAGAGCTCCACAACAAGAGCGGATGTCATCGTTTGATTAATATTCAACGTGTCCGACGAAACCCGAGCGCTATGAAAAGTAAAACCGTCGAAATCGCGGCAATAACATCGAGTATGCAAAAGTACGCGCGCGAGCGATTAAAACGGCACTCGTGAGTCGCAAACTAAACACTAAATCGTCGAAAAATATTTTCGTATTTTGCGAATCGTCGTAATGTTATGACGTAATAATATACGCGTTTAATCGGGTTTAGTCGATTTCAATAAAACTTCGACTACACTAAAAGACGTACAACATATAAAAAAAACACCCCCGCTAGAACGTTTTGTTTATTTCTAATAAGATGATATATAATTATTGCACCGTCTACGATCTGTCTACGCGATATTATGTCATTTGATGAAATGTGACAAACACGTTTTCGAACACGTTTCACGATTACGCAATTACTAAAAACGTAGTTGTACGCCTATTGTAATACGGTCACAGGCTCATTCGTGAGTCGAACGTTTGTTTAAATTCTTAAATTATAACTCGCGTTAATTCTCGAAAGTATTATGTGGCGTCCGCGCGCGCAAAACGATATGAACTCTTTAAGAAATAATCGCGCCGCCGCGCCGCGTCCTCTGCGCCGAGTCGAATTCAAACAAATATAACTCGTATTATAAAACTATTTAATACAAGCGACTATATATCGTTACTGTGAATTATTTACTATCGCCTTCGAGTGCTTCTAGGTAGGCTTTAAGTAACGGTAAGCCGCGACTTTGGTTAATCGAGAGAGAGAGACGCTTTCGATGATCGCGTCGCGTTCGATTCGTACGCGACACAATAATAAATACGACAGCGTAACGCGTCGCGAGATTTGCAGAGTTAAAGACAATACTATGATATGTTTATAATGCAAAGTCAACGTACCGCGCGCCTAAACCCCGTCGGCGCGGATTACACGCGGCCGTTTTGACGTGCAGTTTTCGTTTTGTTTTGTTTGTATTTTATTGCCTCGGCCGATAACCCGGCTGATACGACGACGACGACGTGCGGAACAATGCGGAACGTTTTTGATATTATATCGTCCGCGCCAGTATCTCGTTGCCAGATTGCGACCTATGCGTCGATATTTATTGCGGGTTTTATGACATTTTAAGCTCCGATATGTATACCCCTAATATAGTACGATATAAATTTCAGAAGATTAAAGAAAAAAAATGTTCGTTTTTCAATTTTTCACGTTTGATTGTTTAAAATATTGATAGAATTTCAATATTCAAACGTCTGTCGGTCCGGCGACAGACCACAGCGAAGCCGAAAGTTTCGTGGACTACGACACACTACGAGAAGTACAAAAAGTAAAGTGTGCACTATGAAAAATGTAAGTGAACGTATAGTTTATCGCGGCGATCGACGACGGCACATTATAATACGCGTACGAAAAAAAAAATTATCGTTTACAGTTTGCTCGCGATCGTTTCGGTAATACTATTCGCAATCGATATTGAATAAATAATATGAATCGTTTTTCATTCTTTTTCAAGCAGAGACGGTAGTTCTCGCCGGCGGCGGTGGACTCGGTAAAATGTTCTCCGAGTGGCGCGCCTAAACGGTTAGAAACTATGTATGAGACTGCTCCATATATTACGGGAATAATAATCGTTATCGGTCGGCTTTTTTTTCTTACTACGTAAGTAAATGATCGGGTTCGATCGTCACGTGCCAGAAACAATTATTCACAACGTATTATGGCCAATTATTATATTTTCTTTTGATTTTAGCCTAGGATAACATTGTACTCTCGTATCGCGGGACGTCGTACGGCAATAAACGACGACGTTATAATATCCAATGAGATGTTTTAATGGTATAATACGTTTCGACGTAACAACAGAACACTCGAGTCCACGGTATTTGACAAAAGAATACGGTTATGACATTTTAAGTTGTAGACAAACACCGGATAAAAAAAGAGAAAAAAAAAAAGAACTTTTTCGTGACGTAGCGTCCTCTTCCCGCGATGCAATATAAATGGATTATAGAACCCTTTTCGGAAGCGTATAAAACAGATAAGTAGCGCGTATACGTTAGGAACAAAAAAAAAAAAAAAATTGATCGGTTTAATTCCGTCTGTAATTATTGTACATTCTAGTTTTTGATATGACCTATCTATAAATATATTAGTGTACGGTTGAAAAAAAAAAAAAAGGGAAAAAAAACACAATATAACGTACAATCTAACACACGGTAATCCGTCGTATAATTCGCTTGTTGTACCGCCACACGTAATAATGTTATAAATGTCGTAAAAATGTCACGGTTTAATCGCTTTTGACGAGAGCGCGGTGTTTCGCGGAGAGATATTATAATAATGTAGTGCCGGCGAAGTACCCCACTTGTAACGTTCATGAATATCGTCGCTGTATTATAATACTTCTCGCGATCGCGCGAATCTAAACATTCTATTTTCGTCCGTTAAAAGCGTACTCATAATAATATAATATGTGTATACAGCCGTCGTACAGGGTGACCCGCCTCGATATTTCGACGGAGAAACATATCCCCGTAACAGTTATTGGTCTTTTGGTTCTAGTACGGCCTAATAATATGGTAAGGGCTCGCGTTTTCGTCCCTCGACCGGCCGAGGAAACGAGTTTTCAATTTCTACGGGTATTCAATTGAAAATTTGGCTCTTTTTTACGGTATGTAGTGATGAAAATTATTTATTTATTTGATAAAAAAGATATCGGCAATTGAACGATTGGTTTCGTTGCGAGTATTTACAAGATAATAGGGTACGCGTACCCGGTAGTTATATTGGTTTTCGTAACAGGTTAGTATGAATTCGACAATCTTTCTAATGACAATAATATCTTTACTGCTGTCATTCGTTAGTAGTCATTACCGTGACAGTAAAGAGCAGATAGATAGTGCGGCCGTATAAATACTTCGGCATGAGATAGTCTATATCTTAAAACGTTAAGTATGTTATCTAATTTACATTATAATTTATTAACACATTCGCTGCGTTTGTCGGCTATAGCCGACGCACTGGTTTTTTC
Organism: Drepanosiphum platanoidis; assembly: GCA_948098885.1. Taxonomy (NCBI): domain Eukaryota; kingdom Metazoa; phylum Arthropoda; class Insecta; order Hemiptera; family Aphididae; genus Drepanosiphum; species Drepanosiphum platanoidis. Next base: position 7,828,966 of record OX402535.1, read on the forward strand.
ACGGTGCGTCTGTCGGATATAGCCGACGCGTAGGTATGTGAACGGTGCGCCTGTCGGATATAGCCGACATCAGGTCTGTTGAATTAAATGTGCTATAAAATATTGACGCACCAGAGTAATGTTTTTATTTTTACACACGCCTCTTGCACAGAAAATTCTTGTTATTTCAGTCCAATCCGTTTATAAATAGCTTATTTTGTTGGATTTTTTTTGTCGGTCGAACATTACGCATATTTGATTATCGTTATTATCGATATATTATCTACAATCTAATATTGTACATCGATATAATTATTTATAATACTATGATTTCTTATTCAGTTCATTTCTGTTCGTTATAGTTCGTTGGTTCCAGAGACTTAATTGGGAGGGGGGATGTCATAGTTTTCAATAATAGTCAATAGTTGTAATATGTTAATAATATTTTTTTACAAGATACAATTTTTAGAAATGTGACTTAGGGGGGGTAAGGATAACCCTAGCCACCCCCACCCCCCTGGAACTCCCCCTGAATATGTAATAACCCTTTGAAAATAAAAACTACGCCCTTCCCCAGAAATATTTATGAATAATTACATCACCAAGTGCGCCTGTCGGCGATAACCGACACCAAAAAAAATGTCCGAATTGGTGGCCGCTCCTAACGAAACATCGATATTTCGTGACGCATCGAACATGTCGCAACTAATTATTTGACGCAGTGAATGTGTTAATAAGCCAATTCGACTACCGGATACGATTACCCTTGCGTGCATTTGCCGTGATCATATATTGGATTTTCAACTGCGTTACGCTGAAATTTTCATAACATCTCGTGTAATTTCGTAGAAACAAAGGCCGTTTCCCCGAACCGGTCAAGAGGGTATATAATTAATGTACAAACGATCGATTGGAAATGTCTATCGCAGCTCTCATCTGAAACGAGAACGGTTAGAAAAAAATCATTTACGGATATATATTATTTTCGGATATTACTCCATCGGAGTGTCGCGGCGGGTCACCCTGTATTAGCCCGATAGAGCAACGATTATCTCGACCTCTGCGGGGTCGTCGATTGCAATATTATTTAGAACCATACGCGTATATGACTCTCGAACCAACGAAATACTTTGTTTTGACGTGTTTTCGCTATTTAGGCAGACTAAAACACTGGTACAACACACTGTGTAATAAATTTCATACCAACTCGCACGGGCGTGACATTATTAAAATATTATATTCGCCACTCGTACATCACTATAAAATACGCGCGCGTTAAAGAGGAGCGGGCAGATCTGTTGAGAATCCGTCTTGGAAATGGGCCCAGGTCTCGCGTATATATATTTTATTTGTTTTACCGACCCGACCTAATACTGACCTATAATATAACGCTAACAAATTAACGGGCGACGACGTTTCCACAAACACATTTTCCGGACACCGCCAGCAGAACACCCCTCTCGGACGCGCCGCAGATTTCTCGAAGGATCGCCGACAGAGCCGTTCGTATCGCGCACGCATTGTCACGTCGTCGTCGTCAAATCTAAACTAAAAAGCCGACGGCGACAAGCGCATTTCGTAGCGTTTCCAATTCAAATGTATTTTATTTATAAACGCGCGCCCGTTACACGATAATGACTAAATTCGGAACCCGCGGCGAGTCAACGCCCCGGAAAAACAACAAATATTCGCGCGTCTCGCGTTCCGTGTGACAAATCGCCGTCCTCGGCTCCGAAGTCGATTGGTCGAATAAACATCATAACGTACGCGCGTCGCCGCCGCGGTCTATTAATAAAACCGCGTCTTCTTGTTATGCTGTTATGACGCGTTCGGATATCGCACACGATACACGGTGACACGCGATATTTTGCGTGCGCGAGTGTGGCGATTATTATTACTATTATTGTTGTTGCTATTATTATTATTATAATTGGATTCGAGACGTCGACGCTCTCGATCGGCCACGGTGACACGAGAATCCGCAAACCGATAATGGCAGTCGGTGACGTCCGCCGAGAATTCAATTTATCACATTATTATTGGCACAATATTATTATGCGCGGCTAAACGATCGCGATAGGCGAGTGGGGCTGCTCGCGATAGTTTTGTACGGAAACGTGACGAAATCATCACGATTCGGGCGAAGCTGCGTCGGGGCTTATTTCATCGGCGCTGTTCGGCGGTCTCGTATTTGGGAAGGGAGGTAGCGCGGCGAACGGTGGTCGGTCGCCCGAGCAAGACTTTGGGGGCGATAAACTGTTTGACGTCCTTTTGTTTTGTTACATGACGTAATTATAACGTTATGTATTGTGTTGCCGATGGGTAAATGGAAGTTTTAAATACTCTGACGAGTACCCGGAGTTGTTTATTATTTTATCTGCGGTGTATGTGAACAAGGATCGATTGGAATCGTATTATTATTATAGTTATTATTACTATCGAAATCCAGCGACGATTACGCAGCGACCACGTGGGATAAAATAATAATAAATAATGTGTTGAATAAAATGATCGCATAACATTAGAGTGTTTTTCTCTACGCGTTCATTATTAAAAATTGTTCAACTCATTAAAAATGTATTAGATCCTTCCACGAAAGAGGAAGAGTGCTGCCTTAAATCTAAATACGGTCCTGCTATTTAATACAGGATAATAAATAACGTCGAACTCGTCGTTTCTGTCGACACAAGCGACGCAGGTCGCAGTCGAAAAACGTGCGTCAAAAATCGTCGCTCCACGCTCGCATGGAAGTAGGTACACGGTCATCTCCGTCGCGATAACCGTATACATATAATATTACCTGTATACGATCAGAAAAAAGAAAAACAGGTTTTTTTTTTTGTATGATCCGAGGATCTGTAGCACCAAGAAGTGTCGGCCGGTTAGCGGAACGACGGAACGAAATTTTAGATTTTTTTTTATTCCGAGTGTATATTTTCTAAAGCCGTCGTCGCGGGCGTTTTGTCAGGCCTATAGTACGACCTGACCAGTAGTACAGTTATGCCTACGAATATTCGAGTACAGATGTTTTCTTGAATATTACAGCGTTACTGACTCGCCCAAGGGTGTACTCATGTTGCCACGTCGACGTTTATATTAACAGCGTTTCGCGTGGGCGCTCGTATTAAAACAACGATCGGCAGAGAGGCAAACGAGAGGCAACATTCTTGTCTACGTCGTCGTGTAAACGTGCGAGCGAATCGTTCAAAGTTCAAACACTAGGGTATCGGGTTCGACATTGGAATTCGGGCCGCGAAAAACCGAACTTGATCGGACTCCGATGTAAAGATCGAACCCGCACTTCATGGATGTATAAGGAAAGACACGACGGCCCGGCGGCGGCGGGGTAAAGTATTCAGTTCGTTTAGTTTTTTCTTTCGTTTCGCGTCCGGTCTATTTTTCGCCGCTAATAATACCGTAATTTCATAACGAATCGTACGCATAATAACGCGCGCGTTTCCGAGTCGCGGAGGGTTGCAATCGTTACGTTTAATAGTACATTAATCACGAGGGGGGTTTATACGACCGAAGGAAAACAAATAATAATAATAATAAATTGAATTCGCACAACGCCCGTTCGCGTCGCGAGTAGATAGGTAGAGTGTACCCGCAGCGAATGACAAATGCGCTAAGCCGTGACACATAATTTAACTAGGCTTTGCGTACGTTATGTGTACACATTACACACGGGACGACGGGGAAACAATAATCAGTAATATGACAGGTACGTATATTGAATAAACACTGGAGTTTGACGTCTTTACCGTATTCGTTACGAGGTCGGCTTCCACGAAATAATTACCAGTGTGTTTTATACCGACGACGAAAAATTACTGCAATTCGAGTGTGTTGCTCCGGCGCGGCGCGGCGGTTGGAAATAGTCCCGATAACGTATTTCGTCCTTACCAATAAAATCGACCGACTATTCGATGACTTTAAGACTAAATCGCGCGATCCGATTATTATTGATGTAATGTCGCAGTGATTTTTGTTTGTCATATTATTGTTCTCATCGGAGTCACGCGGTTTCGACCATTGTAAAGCCGAACAAACATTTCCGCGGCTGTGGCAAAATGTCGTTACGAAACCGGCCGCACAAAAGTTGGCACCCTTTTTCGTGCCGTCGCGTCGCCCGTGTGTGCGGTGCGATCGGCGTCGCCAATATTTTGCAAATGATTTGGCAAAAATCTGTCCTCTCTGATTTTAGAATTCACGACTATTCGTCCCTTCCACGCGAACGCGAAACAATGGGTTTAAACGTTTTCGTTGAAAGACGTTGCTAACGCGCGCGAATATCGTACAGACTGTGCCGCCAAGCAGTAGGTGCGAAAAGGAAATTGTTAAAGTGTTTATATTATATAAAAACCAACACCGCCGTGAGATAAGGTATCGATTTCGCAGACGATATTTCACACGGGCGAGTGTAAACTTCGCACTATTGACATTTTTCCTTAGTGTAAACACTGTGCCAGAAACGCAAACAACGGGTGAATTTATACATAGTTAAACTGCGCCAGAAATGAAGAAAGTATGATGAACAAAAAAATGAAAAATCCATTTATTCGAATGTAATAAAGTCCAATAATTATTGTTGTAATAATTAATTATTTTCAAAGGCATATCGAGGCAGAGAATCTAGCGGAATTATACGACGCGTCCTAGATGCGCGCAAAAAAAAAGAAGAAAAAAAGTTTGATCGAATTATTTGTTTTTAAAAATTTCACGAACCGCATACTTTTAACGCTTTTATACGTGTTATTACAAATTTATTCGATATTCATACATTTTTTTTTTGTTCTGTAATTATAGTGACGGCGTGATACACGATATACTGGATGTTGTTGTCTTACGTTGTCGTTAGGCGAGATGTTTTTTCTCGTAGGTCACGGAACAATAAAATGACGTAATTTCGGGAAAATGAAAAACACGCTTTTCTTCATTTTTTAAAAGCCATTTTTTTTACGACGATTTCAAATTGTTGACTTACACAGCTGGCGCTCAGACGTGACGTTTACTTACTTTGCATTTCTTTCAGACTTTTGTTTTTTGTTTTTTTTATTTACACATGCCCTACGTCCCCGTATTCTTATATCGAATATACCGCGCGGGCAGTTGGGACCAACCGCACGCCGCCGTCGCACAAAACATCGTAAAATTTTATTTCACATTTTCGCGAGCGATTCGGATGCACGTCTTTCCGTCGAAATGTTACTATTGCTCGAACGAAACGTATCGTAAACCGTATAATGTTTACGAAAGTGCTCGGAATTTGAATGAATAACATTGAATTGATTTCGGTTTTTTTACTAAATTGCGGGAACAAGCGATTTCGGTTCATAATTAGTCTGAATTGTGAGCGTTATTGATCCCACTCGTTCGCTATTGTGTAGTCAAATGTGTGTACTTCTACTAGTATGGAAATAATACTGTCCGAGTTTACCTACGGACGATTATTGCCGATTAATAATAACAACTTGTCGAATAACACATTGTTATAAACTATATGGCTACTAATACGATTTCTTTTTGTTTTATTTTTATATTTTTTGCGAGGATATAAACAATATTATAATATTACACCGCGGCCCGCGAGAATCTTTCGGTGTTTTCCGATGCGACGACGCTTTATATTGTATACCACCGATTGATTAAACTCGGTTTTTCTTTACCCGTTGTTTCGTCCTAGTTTTCGCGTCCGAACGCGTCGCGAATTTTCGATTAAATAATAATAATAACGTTTAATATTATACATTATGGTGTTCGCATACGATCGATCGAATTCACCGAGAACGCAAACAGTCGTATATGTACAACATAATATACACACGTGTATGACGCGCAGAATTAAAATCAAATCGTTAGGGTCTTTTCAATTTTCAATTCGCGTAGTCAATGACCACGACGACGACGACAACGTTTGTTCTGCGAGTCGTTTGTTAATTCGTCGCATCAAAAATCAGTAAACCTATACTTTGTTCAGAGTGTATCGTCGAAAATACGATAGTTACGTATTATATTCGTTGCGTTTTGGAAAACATTTTACGAGCTATAATGTATTTTCTTTTTCTCTCTGCGTTACCGCCGCCGTCGTAATCGATTGTAATTGAATACGTTCCCTAGTGCCCGTGCCCGGTACCTGCAGGAGCAACGCGAGCACAATACGTTTTCATTATTCGGAAAACGTAGTAAGTAATAAAATAAACAATATATATAATCAGTGGCGCGATTCGTGGTCCACATGCACTTTTGATGTTGCAAACTCTCGTGACGACGCAATTGCACTCCTTTAATACTGCGACGTCGAACATTTCACGACAATACACTGCGACATTGAACTCGACAATGACCTCTAAAAGTTATATCGAATTCAAGGGTTTCTTTTATTATACACACTCGCCACCAGCACGCCACCAGACCAATACGAAGAACCATGTTTTTATTAGCTTTTTTTTCAAATTTTTTTCAAAAAAACACTATACCTGCCACTGTGCGAAATAAATTATTCCTGTGCGTTATGATGGCGTTTTTTCATAAATGTCGTAGAACTAATAATATCACGAAAATTGAATCGTATTTTTATCTTTTGAATTGTTGTATATTTCGATGGTGACCGTCGAAATCGGCTTCCAGCATTAAGTGAATTCCCAATAAATCATCGAATCGGCTCCAGGTAAATGAATTATTGAACCGGATCCTCCTATAATAACGAGAAATATTATTTATCTAAAAGTGATTCTCAAAATGAAAATCGTGGCATTAAAATTACATCCGAAATCCGATACACGGGCACAGTGTCATAGACGCGATTATTTGATACTGTAATTACCATAATTAATTTTAATTAATTTTATTCCTAAAAAAAAAAAACCACCCAGAATACAAGTTTTAGAAAATCAAAAATCAAATAATATATGATACAGTAGTAATGCTTTGATTCCAATAGGTACATAACAAATTACGAGCCACGGAGAACAATTTAATCGTTCACTTTATAATATTATGTGTTTTCTTAGTTATGTACGGCTTGTATATATAGGTAATACGTGATAAATTAATACTATTTTTAATTTTGTGATTGCTTTTAATCGATTTTCAAAAAAAAAAAAATGAATTTATTGTATTTTCGAAAATATACGAACTCTTATTTTGTTAACTCACGTTTTTACGAAATAAAAAGGAACCGATTCAATAGTGAAATCTCGATAGTCCATTCGATATATATATATAATAATAATACAAGTACCTTTAAGGGTACTTTGAAGGCGAAAATATCGGCCGACCTGTTTGGGGAACAAATTCAAATGTATCGGTTTTGACAAAGTGTATTTAGAAAATGTTCAGCGTTGCGAAACGGACACTTCTGCCATCACTCGAGTGTATTTCGATTGTTGCGAGTGCATAATATCATCTCATGCAACACCACGTGATCGTGATCGCGCCACCTAGAATGAATTCATAATACATTGTGGATAATATAACGGTGATCGTCATTATTAACATTCTGTGCTTCGAGTTATTACATGGTTTTTTTTTTTCTTCTCTCGTCCCGTCATTCGACACCGGAATTTCGAGTATAGGTAGTTCTAAAGCAGCATCGTCGAGCCGAGAACACGATTTTCGGTATCTGACAAGTTCCTAAAATATTTATACCTAAAACTTGCCGAGAGAATTATCGAGGACGCGCCCGTCTTGATTTTTTTTTATTATAATTTTTTTTTATTTTTATTTTTTACTTTTATATCGTGTTCGGCCTAAAAAACATGTTTTGTATAATTTCCGACGCACGTGTAAAAAAAAAAAAACACATATATACATATATGTATAATGTATATATAATATATAAAAACAAAAAAAATAGGCCTCCGACGTGCCTAATGGGATTTTCTCTTAAATGATATATGATAAAAAAAAAAAAAAAAAAAAAGATAAAATAATAAAAATTTAGAAATCCGACGAATAAAGAATTCCACAAAAACAAGTTTCTACTTTTATTACGAGAGGTTTTTTTTTTTTTTTTTTTTTTAATAAAATCGTGGTAGTCGAGAACGGTGAAAATGTTTTCGAAATTGAAATCCCGCCACGAAAAAGTAATAAAAGACGCTCTTTCAAAACCTATATTGAATTTCTTTTTACTAATCGGATTAATTTTCGTTCGAGTATACAAACGAACGCCTAACGTTATATTATACTTTTATCGTACACAGGCCTGCCTGTATTTGTTAATCTACTTTGTTGATCTCAATACCTGCCCTGTTGGTATTTCAGTGTTTGTCGAATTAAAAACAATATAAATAAAACGACGGCCATCGATAATGTATCGTATGCAGTTTTTGTGTTTTTTTTTTTTTTTTTAATTTCCAAATCCGGTCCGCGACTCGAAATGTTTATTTAGACCGTTCTGTTTGGGTATGGCGTACTTGAAATCGATTTCACACACGTAATAGAATTTGTCATTCGTTCGGCAGATGATAGATTTCGAGTGGATTGAATTATATACATTATTAGGAACGACTCGGCGTTGCAACAACGTGAGTCGGAAGGATTTAGCGCTCGCAATAAAATTACGTTTCAATTGATTCAACTACGGACTATCATTGGTCGCTGTATCGTTCGTGGGATTATTTTTTTTTTCCGTTATCGGCAATTGAAACGTCTTTATACGCTATGGACTCGAATGATGTAATACGCAGTTATTGCGCCTCTTTTTCCACGTGCGCGCAGGCCGCGCAGAAGAGGTAGACATCTTTTCAGGCCTTTTCGTTTTATGTTTTTCTGCGCTTCGGAATACTTCGGGAATACTTGCGACGAAATAAACGCGAAACGTATAAACAACGGTTTCTTCGAACGGTTGATTTTATGTCATATATATATATATATATATATACACGACACTCAGAAAGGTATCTGGAACAACTCTGTGAAAAAAAAATTGGAAAAAAGTTAAAAAGCGTCGTCACAAAACGGGAACATAAAAAATGCCTGTTCTTTTATATATAATACTATGGATACAGTATAGGTATACATATAAATGGGCTGAATTTTTCCTATAACCAATAGCAACCATTTATAAACAAAAATTTCAAAAGTACATCAGAAAATCCCCGTTTGAGCAACTCCCCTCATTGGGTTTTTCCAAAAAAAACCTTCTCCTGGCAATTACGAACAATTAAAAAAAAATTTGAGCCAAATCGGCCCAGCCGTTCTCAATTGATGAATTGTTATACATTTTTGGCTCCATTTTTATATATTTATAGATATATTGTCTTACCAGATTTCGAGCGTATGAGGATTAGTTTAGAATTTTTATCAAACGTATTATGTGCTCGACGTTTTACTGCGCGAATTTTCATACTGTATCGCAGTCGACGGCTAAAATAAAAAGCTTTAGAGAAAAATTCAGAGAAGTCGCATGCGTTATTATTAATCGCGTTTCTCGGCGACATAAATAGAAAAATACTCAAGTAATGTCTATTTACTCGAGCTGTATGCGGTCGCTTTTTTTATAATAGCGCGCAAACCGTTAAACAAAAAGAGGAAAACAAATTTTAAAAATTACTCACAATAGTGTGTGCAGTAGAATATACGTACGTGGTCTCTACGCAGGATAAAGAAACCGTGCGGTATTCGCTTGGTTTACGTCGACGCACGCGTTGCCGGCGAAATAAATCATAGACTCGTCCTCGGTGTAGAGAGTGATCAGGACTTGGTTAAAAACGACGCGCGTCGAGCTTCGGTGCGTTTGTTTTCAAAGTTGTCCGAACGCGGTCGGCGGAAACTATACGGGGAAAAATGAAAAATTTCACGTCTGTCGAGTAAAATCCGCGTTCGATTTTCAATCCCATTGCGGGCAGAGGTAAATTAAATCTTCCGAAAACAAACGTAACCGTACAAATGCGTTATGTGTGCACGACGACGTGTATACATCAACGCGAGTCCAATACTCGGAATCTATACGAAGCCGACGAAAACAATAACATCTCGTTTTGCAACCCAACCGATGAAAAAAATGTTAAAACACCGCGAGAAATACGATAGAAAAATGATATCACATACTTTATTATGATCGCTCGCTTGTCGTTTTTCCACGAAAAAAAAATCAGTCGCGTCGAATCCTTTCCCGGAGAAATCACAGTTGTTTTTTTTTTTTTTCTATTCAGGACTTTTGTGTTTTTCATTTCCAGTCGTTTGTCACGAAATAATCATTCGTCGTTTGTCATTCGCGCGATGATTGTTCAATACACGCGGCGTATACCTACGCGCCGCAGACGGTCACGTACCCATGCACGCATAATAGCGTCAATTAGTGTCACGGCCATGGAATATAATAATTATTGATCGATTAACAGACGATTTGATTAAATTAAAAATACCTGAAATAGATTTGACCGCGCACAAAAGTATACGAAAGCATGTGGGAATGAAATCGACGTTTTAACGAACGAATATTCGAATGAGAGAAGAGAAGAAAACAAACACCGCTATCGAAACGCGATTATTATTACAGTCGTTTAAAACAATATTAATCGAATAAATATTACGAAATTCGATTTTACCGCGATATCATTAAAAACCTTAATTATATGACGTGCGCCATTAACAAACGTTCGGATATTATGTATTTGCGAGCAATTTAATTCACGGAGTTATCGGTGTCTATCATATTTAATATAAGATGTTAAGTTATTGATTACGTGTCGGAATACAAAACACACTATATTATATTATTCAATAATAATAACGATCGATAATATCAGCTAATAATGATAATAAATAATATTATTTCTTAATGAATCGGTCGGTTTTATACGGCCCTCGAAACGCGCGAGCTAATTGATTGTTAGTAAAATCCGTCTACATCGCATTGTGGCCTATAAGTGTAATTATTTATCTAGAAAAACCTCAAAGGATGAAGGCAATAACGATGCAATTGTAATGCCGCGTAGACCCGTCGAAAGGAAAAAAAAATCCCTCGGCCGTCACTGCAGATGTCACTGTTTTGATAGTTGAACAAAACGACAGCGAAATGTCAACGCGATCTTCTCAAAACACGGAGGGCATACGATATGCCGCGAGCGAATTGTTCATTAGAGTACGCGATAAACTCTGCAGAGTGCGAGTTATGATATTCGAAACTCCAGAGCACTATAATAACAGGGTCGTTATATTTTTAGTATCGAATTTGACTATTGTCGAACGACCGGCGCGTCGAGACACTCTCCGAAATGTCCAAGTATCCATAGAAACGCGCTATATCTTTTATAGTAAAAATAAAATATTCTGTAATATTAAACACATACTGTTAAACGGCGCGTCGAGTTACACAGGTAAATCATAAATAGTTTAATGAAAACAAATCGACGAAATATTATTTATTTTTTCCAATAGTCAATAGTGTTGTCGTGTCGTTTTCGGGTTGAAAATAAAAATCAATTAGGTCTACCCGCTTTGATTTATGAAAACCGTATCGAGAATCGGTATTGGTTTTTACAAAAAGGTCCTATTCTGAATATCGGCGAATGGGGAGGGGGAAAAACTATTTTTCTAGACCTACCCTTCCAAAATAGAATCCTGGCTATAATACGTCGTGCCCGCCCGCGTAGTACACCGTAATATCGGTCTAAAAAGAGTTGGAAAAAACGAAAAGCTCCTCGACTCGAGGACCGTTGCCTGCAGGTCTCCCGCAGGAGCTGACCGTCGTCGGTGAAAACAGTGTGGTGGTAATGTCGGAATCCGATCACGACTCGGTAACGCACGGTATGGTAAACACAGTGAAACCTCTGAATAGCGGACGCCTACGGGACCGTCGGAAATGTCCGGTATAAAAACGTGTCCGTTAAGAGAGGCCTAACTGTAGTAATAGTAAATTACGTAACGTTCGTTGTTTCCCGGTTTCCCGAGGGAAATATAATATATGCGGACGCTAATTGACGGCAATTATTGTAAAAACAAAAAAAACAAAAAAACTGGCGCGCGCACGCGATCGACACGTGTATGTTACACACAGGTAGAACACATAGTATTGTGCCGCGATGCCGTGCGCACAATTGAATTTCGTCGTTTGTTAACGAATACGATAATAATTAAACAATTAAAAACAATCGACGGAAAAACTGCAGCGCGCGTAATATAATGTGTTGTGACGAACGCATCGCATAAACCGTACATCGTATCGAGTACATAATAATATACCTGTGCGCTCGCTCGCGGGGCCCAGTCGAGTGAATATTTACCGCGTTCGCGTGAAAATTTATGTCAAACAAAAAAAAAAAAACCGACGATAAAATTTATCATAGTATCTATTATTTATTTGTACAAGGCGTCGTCGTCGGCGGCACTCGGCTATGCGGGGGCATCTACGATTTATCGCGACGACGAGTCCAAAACAACGTGTGATGTATATACCAAGCGCACCCCGAATAATATATGACGTAATATTATTTTGTTTTTTTGAACCATCGAATTTTCTTTTCTGGTCTTTAAATTATAAACAAGACAAACGTTTATGATGAAACCGATATTTTTTACATTCGAAAAAATCTCTGCTTTATTCTTAAAAAAAAAAAACCACTCGACGCGAGAGCGACGAACGATATTATAATACACGATGCCGACAGACGGGAATTACGATGGAAAGATGCGGTCGTAAAACGTTGGATTTGTTTGGAGAAAAACTCCTCGCCGTGTTTTAAAACGTGGAATATTATGTTTATTTGCGAACACAATGTAGAACTAAGTAAACTATATCGGTCGCTAGGGATCCGTCCATTCGGACTCGGGAAATTCGACCTTTCTCAAAACGATTCCGGGGGGCTCGAAAAAGACAAACGACACAGCGAACGCGATTTTCGCCGTCTACGCGTGGAAAACGTATCACCGCCGTTAATATCGACGACCGCGATCCGTCGACAATCAACCGTCCTGCAAGTGCAGTTTATTATTCACTATGCACTATTATCGTTATCATCAAAACTATCGCACGCATCGTGCGAGTATACGCGCTCTACCAAATATCACGTACATCGTACGTTTTAACTTGGTCTACTGCAGCCAGTCGACGGGGTAAATCCTTATCGCGCATATCGGTATGTTAATTAGTCGTGTTACATTAAAATATAATACAACATACACGCCGCATACATTATAATATATGTGTGTGTGTACGTGACGTAATAATTTATGCGTATATTTCTACACGCTGCAGGTGCATAATATCCGGTGGGCCCAAGACAGGTTTTCTGTGCCTACTCGAAATTAATCGTCCGAAAAACTCGTATTTTAACACTGGTCGCGGGTAAAAAAAAAAAAAATTAATAATAACGAACGATGGAGAAAAAAAAAGTTTTCACAACCTTTTTTAAATACGTGCCTAATAACGATTAGCATATTATTATGCATTTTGAAATCCGATTCGAATTTCGTTTGAAGCGCGCGCGGTCGCCACGAGTAAACCCGAAATCTCTGTCGTTTATAAATATTATACATAATATTATATGCTCGCGCGTATAATGTTTTTTTTTTTGTACACGCGCTGTTATAGACTTTTAGATCGGTGTATTGTTCATTCGTGAACAATTTACGTTTTATTTTTCTTCCTATTGTCGGCAAGACGTGAAACATCGTATTACGTTTACGAACTGTTCGAGGCTCATCGGAGAATAACGTTTCATTTAAATTTCATAAAAAAAAATAAAAATGTGTTATCAGTAACTACACCCGTGAAGGTGATCTGGTCGAACACGTGTACACGGACACGAAAAAGAAAACCAATAAGTCGTTAGTTTTTCGTTCAGAATTTGGAAAATAAAAACGTAGCGTTGATCTAACAGATTTTCCTATATAATAATGTAAATGTAACTTTTATCGACGCCGAATGTGACAATACAATAGAATATGATGAAATCGCGCCACGATGGTAAATCAATGTAAATAATTTTTAAAAATAAATTGCCATTTCACTCAAATTTATTTGCTTTGAGCATTGGCAATCGTTCGATTCGTATATCCACTCGAATATATTATATTCTACGTCGACTTGTAATATATATTTTTACGGTCTCCAAAACGTGATTATTGTTAAGTGGGTATGCGTTTTATTTTATTTTCTTTTTTTTACACACAAATTACACGGAAAAACAATCCGATACAACGGGGAGAGGGGAGGGACACACGTGCGCTTTGTTTTGTCGTTTTTATTTTCAATTTACGAAAAATATCGCGATCGTGAATCATATAATTTTTTCTACGAATGTATAATTCGGATACGTTTATTTTACATTTTAGAAATTCATTTATTTATTATCTAAAAGCATCGATTGATATACCATATTTATCACGTGAGTAATAACGTTTAGAAGAATTCGAAAAATCCGTTCCCACTTCGGTCGTTACACGATATAATAATTTACCACCGATCGATCGTAGTACGCAATCGTCGAATTGAAAAAAAATAAACAATAAAAAAATAACGAAAAAAATTCGTCGAAATCAATTCACTTGACGTCAATTATGTTTAACGCGCAGTAAAAATAAAAAATTAACTCGCGTGAGCGTGTGTAATAAAACGAAATTATGACGAACGATTATAAAAATAAAACAAATTACCAATAATCTCATGGCGATTATTTCGTACTTTGCAGACAATAATAATTGGATAACGCGTTGACGTGCAGATAATTCTCCGACAGAGATGAGTGGAACGTGCGTTTTAGACGCACACGGGCCGCAGAGACCTACAGGTGTAGATGATTAATTTGTTTGTACGAAAAATAGATCGATCTAATTTGCCAGATCGCGTTGCATGTCATTAATAGCTCCAGTCCGACGGATACACGTTTCCAGTAAATAGCGGTACGAAACGAACACGAATAATATTACGATCGACAATGACAGGATTTCAATAATTTCGAAAATTAAACACGCGACGGCGACGACGGGCCGGAGGGGTCGGTCACCGGAGATAATGCGAACGGATGGATCGGAAATCGCGGAGCTGCCGTTAGGCTGGCAAAACCGAAAAGGAGACGTTTGAAAAACTATTGTAAATCGGCAAGTGATATGTTTGTGGACGAAACATCGACAATGTAACGGCAGAGTGTTCGACGGACCAAAAGTATAAAATATTTCGTATATAAATCATAACTTAAGTGAAAAGTGCGAGTTTAACAACACGCGTTCGATTCGTTTCCTATTAATTGTTGATGTTGACGCGGTTAGAACGGAAAAGTAAACCTATATCCAATTAAATCGTTTAAGATGGGAGTGACCGCTTTTAACGACGTTGTTATTTCTATTTAGAGACTATTGCACTTATTCGCGGCTTCGTTGGTTTTTTTTTCGAAGAAGGCGACTTGAAAATATTTATTGCACGCGACGTTTACACGAAATTGCATTGCATAATGAAAATAATTATACTAAAAAACTTGAAATTAAATAATGTTATACGTAATTGTGTGTAAAATAATTTCAACATAAAGTATAAATCAATATGTCGACTCGAAATCCAATCGTCTCTGTTTTTTACCCGCAAACGTATCGACAATAACGTCAGTATCAAATGTAATAATACTCCTACGGATATAAATTTTCTAAATCGAAAAAATATCATAAACAATTATATGAACGTGGACCGCGCGTTTTAGCAAAATATTACTAATATTCCGTTCTCGGAAAACCAAAATAAAAATTGTGAATTTAAACTAAAATTAGTTTTAATTTTAAAATAAAAATTGTGTAAGACGTAAAGTATAAAACTTTTGCTGGGCCCTCTTTGAGACGCGCACATGAAATAATATTATACGAAAATATTATGAACTATGAATATAGTTAAAACCGCTATAGTCGTGGGGGATAAAGTGGGAGGGGACGCGGAAGAGGACGAACTCCGTCATCCTCTTATTAGAGGTATGATTATGCGTCCTCTTTAATTTAAGTCTCCGAAATCCGGCAAGGGGGGGGACGCTTAAACACGTTAATCGCTAAAGTATAATATCCGACGCCTATGATGTATCTATAGACCGTAAACAAATAAAATCGGTACTACTTACGGCCTGTCGGTGGGTTTCTGTTGAGGTTCGGTGTTCGTATTGGCTTGTGAAATAAAGTAAGTAACAGCGGATACAAAAGTCACTCGACAAAAAAAATTAAAATCAAAAGTCACGATTAAAAGTTTGATTAGTCGTCGACGAGATAAATAATAACAATTGACGACATTATTGAGTATTACGTAGAAAAATAAAAACTACAACGGACCAGAACTTTCTGAACCGCTGTCGACACTATACTGACACACTCTGTTGTATTTTTGCGAGTCACTCGATCGGTATCGGTCGGATTGCGCACGCAGCTCGACCGTCATTAGTCGGGTGGCGCGCGAACAGCTTGGCTTTTATTGGCCGTGTCACCCGTGCAGGATCGGACGTGAACTTTCTCGTATTCCGATTTCACGAAAAAACACACTTATAGTGTTAATACTATTTACTATTATTACATAATTATGTATTGTTACATAATTTTGTATTGTTACATAATTATTCATAACGAACTATCTATTATATCACTATAATTAGGTATCTAATAGTGACTCATCTGTTCGATTGTTTTACGTTTTTCTGGTGCAAAAATCTAGTAATTGCTACAGCGAAACCTCTCTTAACGGACACCTCTAAATAACGGACACCTCTAAATAACGGACACCTCTCAATAACGGTTTTTTTTTGTGTTGGTAAACTAGTTAAAACTAAAAAAATTTTGAAATTAAAAATTTTTTTTTAACATTACAGACTACGTATTGCAATTTATCTTTACGGGCATATTATGATACGTATGAGATTAATTTTCTTGGGAGGAAAATCGTTTTCACACTCTACAAACATAAACTTTTTATGAAAAAATGTGTGTGAATTCGATACGATAAGGGTATTAACATCATATTCAGATTGTCCGATTTTTTTTTTTTTTACGTAATATATAAACTACGGCCCAAAATCTACAATTGACCTAGTCTCGGCGATTTCAAATTTTAAAAAACCATTAAAAATGTTTATACGATTACACATAGTGTTTTCAATAACTTTGTGTAGACTCGTTTTATATTTTATTTTATCTCCAGTAGGTTCCCCAAAAAAATGATTTCCTGTACAAGGTCGTCTTCTAAAGTACTCGTATTTAGCGGTTTGAAAAATCGTACACATCGAATTATTTTACGATTTAAAAACATTGACTAAACATTTGAAATATATTATTATTCGTATTTTAAACCATTAGGTATATTTTAAAACGTTCTTTTTAGTGCTTTCAAGTGTATGTAAAGAGTTTTAAATGCGAAACCGAACCCTATTTCTACATTAGTATATATTACCTATATAAATAGATATTTATATATAATTTATAATCGATTCCTGTCGTCGATGTGAGCTGAATGTACGCTTTTTCTCGACAAATTGTTTAAATGTCGCGTTCATCAAAAAAAAAATGCGTACCGTCCGACAATGTTCGAGTGTAAACAAATGCGACTTTGTAATGTGTAAATATTATAATACCTACTCGCATAACAATTTTAACAGACTGGTGCCGACTGCGGTTTGACAATTATTTTTATATACCGCGCCAACGTGATTGTGTCAAGGTCAGATGCATGCCGAGGAATGTTTCGCGTATAGTAAATGATATAATCATAAAAACGCCGATGAATATGTGTGTCGCGAAAAACGAACGGAACGGAATCGACGTATATCGCGTAATTAATTTAACTCGACACATTTGAACATAATTAGAACGAAACTACCGCGACGACTACTATACGAGATATTACGCTCTCGATTGTGATTTTAAGGTTCTAAAAAAATAATTAAATAAATAGGTAAATATCAATCGCTATCAAAACCAAAACGGTTTACCAACGACGGTTCGACGTTTGGGAATTTTTTTTTTTTTTACAGACATTGTGATTTACGTACTATGTATTTACCCGAGCAGACAGATAACGCGCGACGGCAAATTCGATCATTTTTTTTTTTTTTTCGCTCGTAATCGAATAAATATTTAAACATCGTACATTTGCCAACGTATTATATTTTATATATATATAATTGCTCTTCGGGCGCTGTTAAAATAACAAATCGTACGCTCTCTCTCGTCGAATAATATACAAACACTTTATCGTTGCATTTGTGTATATGTATAATACACATAAAATTGTTGTTTAATTTATTTCGAGTGTAAATCTGTTAGGTTGGCAACGTTCAATGCGGTTAACCAAACAGTGTTAATGATCGTATTAATAACTATATATTATTCGTTAAAACGTCTAACCACGTCATGTCCCGCGGGTTAGCCGTCGAGCATAATAATAATATATTAAATTAGGTTGGTTTTTTTTTTTCTTTCTATATAGTTCTCTTTTTTTCGTAATTATATTGTTTAAGTAACTATACGGACGCCGATAAAGAATATGATATTACACAGTGGCACGGCCTCACAATCCAATCGAACCGATTTGAAACACAATCAACCGTTATCGGAACGTTCGCGTTTAGAACAACGAATCGACGAGAATTTTTCGTTTCGTTTTACTCGTTTTAGTTTTTCTATCGTGTTTTTTTGGTTTTTGCAATAGTAAAAAATTAACAAACTCGGTAAACGTACTGTGCCCCTCGTATTGTAATCGTCGTGATATTATTTGATAATGAAAACAGAGACATCAAACAATTATTACCGATTCGATGCGAAATCGACGTTATGTCATATCTAGGCGATAACGTGGTGAATACATTTTTTTCCTCCTGCTGAAAACGTACTGATTACATAATCACTTGATGACGTTTGAATGTCATCTCTCGTAGAATATTTTTTCTATACGATCGGTTCGATTTTTTATTGTTTATTTTTTGTACTGAATTTACATGAAAATAATTCTTTCGTTTCCTGTGCAACGGGACAAATGTCTAACGGATGATGTCGTTTCCTCGTATAGATACGTTATCAATTGATTCGCTTATGAGTTCATATATTCGTAATGACGTATATTTCACGTATTGAACGCATTTGCAGTAATCACAAAAACTGCGCAGAAAAGTCCAAAACCGAAGAGTCCTTGACGAGAACAACCGACTGCCCCCGCCCGTGAAAGAGAGCAATGCCCCGTATTGTATGTATTTCTCTTGTAAATTGTTATAATTGAATTAATATCGTCGAAAAGAGGAAAAAACAATTATTTTTAGTACTAGGACTATGATTATAATTCAGTTTTTTCAGAAAAATTTAACGCTATAGTTAGAATTTGGATTTTAATGCATTGAAAAAAAATTATATAATATACGCTGTAAAAAAAAATTATAAATTCGAAAAATACAAAAAAATAAAAATATTATTTTTTTATTTCACGCTATAAAAACATTGTTTTAGATTTCCTACAAAAAAAAAAAATAATAATAATAATCGAAATGTATTTAAATTCACTTGCAACAGTCATACGACTTATGAATCGAAACAATTTACTATAATACAAATTAAACGTTTACGTAAGTGTTTCGCGTTGATTATTGTGTTATTGAAATTCATTCGTGGCATATAATATTCATTATTTTGCCGTATTAAGTCAGAATAATGGAGCTTATGTAAGTTGAAAAAAAAAAAATCGTAGACGCTGACAACGTTCCCAGAAACTTGCGCAATTTCAACATGATAAAACGACGAAATAGGATCACGTTTATCTGCGTCGATAGGCAGTTCGTTTCTCTCGCTGGACTTCCAAGGTCAAACGGCGTTCACCACAATACGACTTGGCGTTAAACGTCTCAATTAAATCGTAAATACGAATCCTGTCGCGGTGGACAATCTGTTGAAGTTTGATAAAAAAAAAAGTGTACGATAACGATCGATGAGAGAAACACGCGTCCGTACCGATTTCAACTCTTCGTCCCAATATCCGGGTAAGCTATTGTGACGCCAGTTGGTAGGCGGTGTGCCGCTAACAACAAAGAATTCCATTTCGTTCGTTTATTTGAACTTTGAACACGACCCCTAGACACCATTGTCTTGCCCGGTAGAGGGGGATGTGACAACGACGATTACCGCATTTATCGCGTTTGTTTGTTAGCACTTTGACTTGGTTCGTTTCATCATCACAGACGGCGAACTGAGTTTTCGCTGTAATCATTTCACAACTTTCATATCGCCACTGTTCGTCGATACACTAGAAAGTCGAATAACAAAAAGAAAACAGCCGTCCTTTTTTGCCTCGCCGTAAAAAGAGGGGAAAATCGTTCGAGTGCGCCCACGTGAACACTTCCGTCCTGTGATCGATGTACCTACGGTGTAACTATTTTTATTTTTTTTTTTAAACTCCGAATAAAAGAACGTAAAATATTGATATAAGTCATAATAATCGTTGTTATATACGAGCTACAGATGTTGATGACCTTTAAAGGAAAAAACGCCACAAGTAATGAAAATTTGAATACTAAAACCACAAACGTTAAAATATTTTAATTTATTCCATATTATTACGGATACTCGTATTTATAAGTGTTTCAGAAAAAAAAAAAAAGTTTTTTTTTCAATTCTCATAAATATTTTTTATATAACAAAAAAAAAAAAACAACGCGCCGTGCGCAATACTACTACTTTTCGACGATAAGCATAGAAAAAAAAAATACGTGTACGTTTTTCATACGAGCACTAAGCATAATAATAATAATTATCATATCGATTAGAAAAAAAAATCTCGTATTTTCACGTTCGTTTGTAAATAAATTATCTCCGTCGATATGCGTTTAATTAAAAATTTAAAACGAAAAATATTGCCAATTATTTGTTTAAGAAACAAAAATATCGAATGATAAAAATCGTTTTATCGAAAAAATAATAATAATTCTAACGATCAAAATTTAATATTAAATAAATTAAAAATCCTATTGAAATCAAATGTGTTTAACTATACGATCAAATCTCTTTATACACACGTATAGTGTGTAATACTTACGTATATATACACAAAACAATATTGATATTAAACTCGATAATCGACAGCGATCGGAAACAGTGACTAATGTAATACAATATACAAAGTTCAGATGAAAAAAATCCAAGGTAAACAGACGGGGATAAAAAGTAGATCGCGTTCTACAAAAAAAAAAAAAAAAAAACAACGTGTGCTAATTAACGATTGATTTCAATAATACCAAACGTAGAGAACCGCGATGTGCGTCAAAGACGTCGATATATTTACCATCGAGTACCACCGGGCTCTTTGACGTGCACTCCTGACGGAGCAGGAGGCTACTTCTCAAAACGTGTCACACGACGTGTATACCATTTGGGTCCTTCAAAACGTCATGTTGAATAAATCGCATTCGACGCACACGCCCGCGGGTCTCGTTTGTATTCGAAACCATAATACACTCGTGTGTGCGAAACGATGACGGCGGCGCGGCGGCGGTCGATCGCATTCGATCGGCGGCTAAGAAAGATCCGACTCTGTATTTTAATCGTCTCGGGTCCTTCAAAATCTTTTCGGCCAACGAATAACAATGGCCGGTCGGAATTATCGAATCGCGCCGCGCCGCCCGACGCGTATTCTCGCCCAGCACTTCTCGAGCACGGCTCGACCCTGTACCGACGAGGACTATATACATTATTATGACGTCCAACTCGAGTCGGATTAGGCGAGGTTAGGGGATTCTCGGAAAGGATTATTCCGCGCTTCTCGGTTTACTCGTTTCGTCGTCCCGTGTCGGCTGCTCGAATTAAAACGCCTTCTAGCCACGACTTTTGGAGAAAAAAACACGCGCCGCACTCGCGATTTTTCGTTTGGATTTTTTCGACAAATTATGTTCCGCACGTATACACACGTTCTAAAGATCTAGAATATTATATTGATATCGTGCAACTGCGCGCGTATTTGAATCGATTATCTGTCTTCTTCGGCTTATCTGATATTACATCCCACGCTGTTTTTATAGAGTTTTTTTTTCCCCGGTCTCGTTATTAGCGAACGAGTCAAACGTCGTAATATTTTTTTTTGTGCCAAGTCATTTAGGCGCGCCCGTAAGTAATATTTTCGGTTGGAGGCTAACAGCAGGTTATTATTATAAGTACGTATGTATACGTCCGATTTCATAAACCATTTTTTTTTTATTCCGTTATCGGTTAGGCATCAGCAGAATTGATTTTGGAATAAAGAGCGCGTCGTTATCGATTCGAATCTCGACTTGTAATATTATTACGAACCGATTCAAAAATAATTAAAAATCGAGACGTCGCCTGCTACGTTTTCAAACGCTATGAAGCCTAAATCCGGCAACTTTCAATATTGTTTCGCAGACGAATTATGTACGTATAAATGTAGAGCATCGATCGAAACTTTTTTCTCGATTTCAATAACACGCGATAAGAGTGTTTTTTTACAACATTACACCAGTGTTTCTCAACCGGCACGTGGTCGTCGCCGGTGTGTCGCGAGGCCTCAATAGGTGTGCCGTAAAATTTCAAGAAAAGTCTCAACACAGTCGACGCGTTTTGTCACGTAAAATGTCGAGAAAATAAAAAATGAAAGATCTCGGCTCCTTAATCGGTCATTGCCTAGCGCTCTTTTTCTCTTGACAAACAACGCAATAACAATTATTTGAAATCACTACTTCTTGTATTTAATTTACTGAAATGTAGGGCGTTTGAGAGTACTAATCGGAGGCGCCATTTGGGGTATCGCGAGGTATCTGTTGGCGGCCCTATTTTTTCGCGCATCGTAAAACTCGGTAGCCCAATTTTAAAGCTGAGACGGCACTTACTCTGATACTTATTCAAACGATTATAAATACGATTTAAATTTCAAAAACCTATTTCTCGTCGTGTATTTCCTTATAGCTCACCGTTTAAATTGTACATAATATTCATATAATAATACTCGCGTGTGCGTGTGCGCTTCTCATTGTCAGTAAAACGAGCTATACATACGTAATTACGCTTGCGAAAAACGTCACGTAAATATGTTTTATTTCAACTGCGTTTGGCTACTAATAGATTTTACTTAGATCGTAATAATTATTAAAACATCAAAACTTTAAAGTCGACATATTATAATGTTTCAGCTTTTATAATGAGAACGAGATAAAAACTAATAATAATAATAATAATAACATATCGTATGACGTTTATAGAAAGACTGTGAATTGTTAAATAAAAAAAATACTGTTTTCTTTGAGTCGACCCGTTCGATAAGACGACCGGTTTCACGATGTTTCTTCGTCGGAATGGGTTTGTTATGCAAACGTTAAACGAACAGACCACAGTGGTCTCATTGGAGTGTCAATGTTTCGCCGCTCGATTTTACTGGACACCTCATCCGAAGACTGGTCGACGCCTCGTTGAACTTTCCATCTCACACCACGTAGATCGTGTGTTCCAAAAGGCGTGTCTCGTCTTAACGCGATGGCCACTAAAACAACTGATATATAGCGGGGGTTTCGATTCTTTCGATTTCACTCGGTCCGCAAACGAGCCAATGACGGTAGCACGTGAAATCCGTGTTCTGTCCAAAGACCAATCCCAAAAACACTTGACGTTTTAATAAATGAAGAACAAGCCGGACCCTATGGCCGTGATAAATAAAAATATATTATTATAAAAAAATAACAAATTATTTTCAAACGACTTTAATATTTTACGTTATTCTCGGATAAACAGGTATTTTAAAAAGGTCAACGTAAAAAAATAAAAAAAACGCACCGATGCACCGAGTTTCGTTTTTTTTATTTACCCCTCACGAATAGTTTCAAAGTGTTTTCAAAGGCTGATAACGGTTTCAAAGCTCCGACACACGTGTCTGTGTTAAGTTCGACGAGGATTTCATCACGCGGTTCGTCCTCATTAATCGTGAGTGAAATCAACACTTCCATTCGAACGCATTCGAATGTAACTTTTATAACTGAAACGTCATCGCCGCATCTCCGTGACTTTTGAACTTTTCGCCGTTTCGCGTGAAATTCACAACAACAATAAGCTCGTAACATTGATCGTAAATAATATTGCGGGCGTCGAACACAAAATCTTACGGGCGAGCCGGCCGCGCCGATGTAAACGGAATCAATAATATTGTGTTATCGCGCCATTGACACGACTGACCCGATAGCGTCGAGTTTTCGCCGATAACGTAAGCCTTGTATACAAAATAATAACATTATTATTAACTCCGCGATACCGTTTGAAACGTTTTAAACAATTATAACGATTATTAATTATTACGGTACGCCAACACTCGTCCTGTTGCTCGCACGCCGAACCGCGAGCGATAAAACCAAGACTGGAAAAGAAATTTTAGAAAAAACCGACATTTTTCAATAATATAATAATTATTACCGGTACGCAGCGACAACGGCGCTTGATACGCATTTAATTGCAGGTCTCGTGTCTGAGACTGGATAAAACCAGAAACGTTATTATTACTCAAAGACAAATTAATAAAAAAAAATTACTACTGTGTCGCCTCGAGCGCTGGATAAACCGCGAATGGTCGTCCGACCACGTAACAGACCGAAGCAAGAAATAATAATATACCTATACATACATATATATATTATGTATATTTCAGACTCTTTTCCCGACGACCAGCAAATCGGCCGGCCACCGGACATTGTGCGCGGACGAATTAACGATAATAATAAACTTCACGTCACGCGCGCGCGTTCTAGATCGTGCGAAAAAAAAATCCAAACGCGCGCGCGCAAATTGTGTTTTTAAAACACCCGCGAAATAACGAAAACCATACGAAACGTTGGCGAGACCACGGTCCGGTCTATATCTATCTGAATTCGCTCGCTCAAAAAACTCGGAAACAAAAAAACATCCATTAGAGAGAAATCGCTCGTAATCTTTATAATAATTACATAAATCACGAATGCGTACGAAAACCGTTTTATTCGAAACTATCAGCTGTTTTGTTGTTGGCGACTTTTACAATAGTTACACGAACGCTAGAGAGAGATTAGAACCGTTAGAAAAACAATGTATTTTGTTTGATCTAATGCCAAATAAAGTAATAAACCTACGGCAAACGCTGGCCGAATTTCAATGACAAACAAAAAGGAATTTATTAAAAATTTTTTGCAAAAAAAAAAAAAATAAAAAAATATAATACATTTATCATACATAAAACATGATATTATATACAATTTAAGTTTTATGCGAGAAAATCGAAAAACCAAATGTTACATTTTTTTGTAGATCAAGTCTCTATGGACGTGTTGGACTACCGTTTACGATTATTGAACTCTTATCGTCATATTATTAACACTACGGAACAAAGTTATTTTATAAAATACTCTTTTTGAAAAAAAATACGTTACTATGATAATATTAAATATTATAATCAATAACAATTACGACCTGAAGATGTAATCGAGAACCGTGGGCGACTTTAGGAAACTTTAGGATGTCGTTCGTCGTTGTTCTTCGAACCGTCTCCGCACTGCCGCGCGCACCGCTGCCGATTGCCCGCGTCTCTCTCGCCGTCCTACTACTCCGTTTACACTTCTCGCGGTCCTCGGTCGACGTATTAATCATCGCGAAATGCCGTCACACACACACACACTAACAATGTTACCCGCCCCCTATACTCAATGATGGACATCAATCGTTACAGTGGTGCCGTTAAATCGCACTGAATAAAAGGAACGAAATCTCGATGGAATTATAAAATCGATCTAGGCTAATTAAACGTCCGGTTTCACCTGCGATGCGAAAACGTCCGACGCACTACGCCCGTCTCTATATATTATGTTTACACGCGGCGCGTTATTGTATTATTTATATAAAGGCGCGCGAGTCGACGCGAACGAGCGCTGGCGGGTTAGCTAATAAATGACGTAGATTAAAAAACCCGTTCGCGAAATGCGGTCTTGGAAAAACAATAATAGTTACGAGTAAAAAAATACCCGACGACGACTCATCGGTGGTTCCCGAGTTTCGAACGGCGGCGGTTCCGGAGAAGCCGTTTGACGTCACGGAAACGGGCGACATGCACCTCGCCGACACCGACTTGTGCCGCAAAAGTTCGCGGAATATTCGTTCGCGCGTACATATCACATCGAGTGTGCAACAAACATTTCGCAACGTCCTTTTTTTTCTTTTTTTTTCCGCGACGCGCAATAAATCTCATTTCTCCGCGCGCGCGACCCCGCGGCGGGTATCTACGCGCGACGACGACGTGTCAACGAACCGCGCGGTCGGTCGAAGAAGGAGAACGGGGTCCCTCGGGGCGTCTCGGATTTTATTTTTACTCTCTGTTTTATATATATTATTATTATCGTCGTCGTCGCTGCTATAACGTCGCCGAAATAACCCCGCGCACACCTTTATTTATATTGTAAGAAAAACGTGTGATCGCGAGAACGTTTTTCATCGGCGAATCCGGACGGGAGCATCGTTCAAGTGAAAATAATTCCCCCGAAAACCCGTTTGATTTACCAGTATTATACTCGTATATCTGGTATACAATTTTAAATATATAAATTGTTTTCTCTAGTTTTTCGTTTTATATTCTATAATAATTAATAATTAATAATTCTTTAATTGTAAATTTTTATTGTTTTCAGATTTTTTCTTTTTTTTTTCTTGTATAACACTCTCTATCTCAACACGAGCTTTGCATAAAGAGATAGAAAAAAATCATACATTGTTTTTATAAATTTTTATTGTAATTAATGATGATTTTAAATAAATGACATAAAAAAAAAATAATATAGGAACGCGGTTTTCGTCGTGACGACGACGGTATAATATCATCATGAACGCATGCGCTTCGTTTAAAATAATAACGCGGAGTTAGGATATCTGATGAATCTGACGCATTTGCACATCACAGCCGATACGATAATATTATTATTTTCTGTTTATGGACAAAACTTCAAATTAAAAAGTCTTCATTTCTATTCATAAAAACAGATCATTGATACGTCGATTATTTTGTAATAATTGGTTGTGATTTACCGACGAATCACGAACAAAAGAAAAGAGAGAGCGATTGGCGCACGCGACTGCCTGCTAAAAGCTGACGTGGGCGGACGCAAAGGTATAAAATACGTCGGCAACGAATAAAATAATCAGTGCGTTCACAACGGCGACGCTGTGAACATATACGCTCTGAAACCGGAATCTACGATGTTGAATCTGAAAAAAGAAAATTTTGCGATCATACAATATCATTGTCAGACGTAATATGGAAAATTATTCGGACTATTAAAACGACGAATAATATTCGAATCTCCGGTAGTTTGAAATTTGTTAAGAAAAAAACAAAAACAATACACAAATCCGGATATCGCCGATCGTATTTCGCGCGACAGATTTTTGATATTTTGCTATTGTAATGATTTTACGATCATTACGAATGCGACGTGTTCTTTATTTCGCTAAACGTAAATAATTGAGTTGGCATTGAAAAAATAACTATCCGAAAAGGTTTCCTAGTTGAATTCGAACGACGTCTTGGGTAACAAGCGAGGAAAATTGAAACCACCGGTACGAATGACCAGTCACGTCCATCGTATTTGGATAAAAAAAAAAAAAACGTTGTTTACATAAAGAAATATTCAAAACGACGTTTTCAACTTGACAACCGAGTACGTCCAAAATAATAAAATTACAGTACAATCATAGACATGCGCAGAATAAAGTAAGTACGCCATATATACGTCTCTTATTTTTATTTTTTTTTTAAACTGTAGTACAAAATTGAAATCGCCGAAACGTCGATAATTTTTATTACACAATAATTGCACTCTAGTTAATAATCTAACGCGAATAATAAGATACCAATAAAGGTTACAAAACAGTGGGCAAAATGCGCTAAAAAAAAAAAAAAAACTGAGACAGTCTTTTATATTTCTTCGATCGACGTACAATAATAATAGTGACGTCCACCGCGAGTTTGGGAATCCTTAATAAATAAATGTTGTTGTCCGCACGATGTACACACATTTACTGTACACTCGGCCGCCCGGGCATACGCATGATATGTACACGGTTTAAGTGTGTGCGTGTGTGTGTTGATATTTCGTTCGTGTGGGTACGGCGCGCGTGTAGGAAATATTCGCGAAACCTGTTCTGAATCGGCAGCCGCGGCCCATTAAAGTCTCTGCAAAAACGTGTACGTATTTGAATAATATTGTTATTGTTATTTTACTCCGCCAAGGTCGGCGACGGAGAAAAACAACCGCGACCGAAACGAACCGATCGGGGGCGGGTGTGGGAGAAGTGAGGGGCTAGAGGTAACGCCTCGCACATATCTATATTTATATAATATACGAGTATATATTTATATGTGTGTGTGTGTGTATAATTAACGTAGGTCGGGTATCACGTGCCGGTCTCGTGCTACGTCGACCCGTGACGTAACTACTATACGTGTATATCGTTTCCCCGTGTGGAATACGAAGATATAATGTACATGAAACTATCACAATGATCAAAACCGTTTTTTAAGTGCTTTTTAGATACTTAACAGAAAAAAAAAAACAATAAAGTAACGCGCGCTTTCTGCAGATCAAATCGATTGGTCAGATTTCGCCGAGTTCTCGGGGCGATTTCGTTCGTTTATATTATCACTATATTCACTGCCGCCGCCGGTCTCGTGACGTATGCGGTGTAAGATATGTATAAAATTTATATCAAAATATTTAATATAAAACTATGCGCGAAATGATCGAAACTCTGCCGAATGATCGACGCCTGTAACACTACCCTTTTGTTTAAAGTCAATTATAAATGGGTAATTTTTTAAGAATAATTAAATAATCGGACGTGTTAATTTTACGGCTTTATCACATAGGAAGAGTACGTTTTTAGTATCTAAATCTTTAAAAATAATAATATTTGTACTTCGAAAATAATTTGTTTGGTTTAAGAGCGATATCGTATTCTAAGACGTCTAAAAAATTAATAATTATATACGACGTGAAAATATTGTGTTTTACCATCGCCTCGAATTTGAAGAATATATCAAAGTAACGAAAATAATCGACATCGCGTTTTCTAAATATTTCACGCGCGGGAGCGAATATTCATCGCGCGTAACAGCAGCGGTCTGCGCCCACAAAGTGTTTTTTTTTCTTCTTCTTCTCTTTGTTGGCACGCGTTCCGATCGAAAATAGAATAAAACTGTAGTTTTCATTTTCTTCGCGCTCAGTCATCGAACGGCGGCGGCGCGCTCATCTGTACTCATCCTGCGAAATAGGTACGGGGTGTCCTCCGGTACGTTTTACGCGCCCAAGTCTCCGCGCGTCTACGTCTCGTCCTCTCGCTGTGTAGATCACGATGACGGCGTTTGCAGTACGCTCGCGCCAGTGTGGTCTTCGTCGCCCCGACGAACTTGCGGTTTTTAATTTTCGACTACCAAAGAAAATAAATCCTTATCGACGCGACACGTCGTCGTCGTCGTCGTCGTCGCTGCTATAGATCAATCCACGCCGTACACCCAGTATACATTTTATATACTACGTTATTACACAGTGACGCGCGTGTTGTTTTTGTTGTTCTCGCTTATCCAGCGGTGAAATATTCCGCGTGACGTGCGCCCGCGCCCGCGCGTGCTCGTGTAAGATTATAAAACACGTGTGCCATTCGCGCGCCCAACGTTGTTGTGATATTATTACTATACCGCATGGTATCTGGCGAAATAAAAGTTTAAATTTTGTTTATTCATAATGTCCGCGTAGTAAACGAGCCGAGGCGACAACGCGTACAATAATTATATAAGACAGTCGTCGACACGTACGGCGCGGGCGGCGTTTCGGTGTGACGTCGTCTCGGTCAGCTGATCCGTATTGTGCGCGGAAATCGAACGTTAAAAATATTTTACCGAATTGTTTGATATCATTGTTATTTATTTTTCGCGTGTCCACGCGACCATTAGTGATAGAAAAAACGCAATACAACGCAATACTCACCACCATATTTCATACCGGGGATGACGAATCTTTAACTGTGCGCGTGCACCCCGAAGAAGACGCGCGCGGCGCTTTTGGTGAAAAAAACCGTTTGGCGGAGACGATGACCACTAGTAAGTAGAGTTTTTCGCGAGGTCGTTGTTAAAACTTTGATCGTCTAACGAGTATATAGTTCAACGACCTACTCGACTCGCTACGCGGGCGATCGTTGATCAACACGTGACACGCGGCGGCCAATGGGAGCGCCAACTTTCGGACTCGTTTAGCGTCTCTCGTGGGGCGTACTATATATACTCGATAGGTTTTAACAACAACCTCACGAAAAACTCTACTTACTCGTGGTCATGGTCTCCGTCAAACGGGGTTTTCACCAAAAGCGCCGCGCGCGTCTTCTTTGACCGCCAAATATCTACCGCCGCCGGTATATTATTCCGCCGCCTCTAATACGCTAATTGCCCCGCGCCGTTGGAAAAAATTAAAACGCGAAATCGCTGGCACGCGTTACATTGTTTGTTGTGTTTCACACGGCCGATTTCAAAAGCGTCCGCCGCCGCCGCCATTAAATCTATACATATATAAGAGGCCGCTCCTTTTCACTTATCAACGCCCAGACACCAAACGAAAACAGTAAAAAAGTATACCTACTCTATAAAAAAAAATAAAACGCTTAATAGAATAATTAACGTGTTATTGTGTAAATATCAATATGGTTATGTGCATTTTTATAGTCTTTCCACGTGATTCGATAAAAAATAGTCGCACGCATGATTTATTACGATCTGCATGCGCTCAGATATTATACATAATATACTCGTGTTTATAACTCCGAATTCTATAAATATACAATGACGACGATAGGCGTAATAATATGCACTCGATAAAATATACAGTCGTACACATTATTCTACAATATGTCCCGTAAGAATAATGAAAATAAAAAAAGTCAGCGAGTACTACGCTCGTATTATCGTAGGGAAACCGAACGCAATGAATTATAAACGCGTCATTGGGCAGAGAGAAACAAAACAAAACAAAACAAATCGAGATTGATCGCACACGCGCGCGTTTTCTCGGCAACTATCAGTGCGCAATAGTAATGGTTTCAAATGTAATATTATACGAATCGAGCGTTCGCGGCCGACGGAGCCGCGTTGCTCAACGCGCGCTTCAAAATACGTTATTACACGCGTCTCCGTGCGATCGCGCGTGGGCAAACCGACGTCGTCGTCGACGACGGGATCGATTTATCGATTTGCGAACACTCCGGCGCTGTCGATCGTCGTGTTTTACCGGGAAAAACAAACACAACATTCTTCGCACGCGCCGCGCGGCACACGCATACCTGTGCGTAACGCGTCGCGCGGGGTTAATGTTAATTCAGAACGATATCGTTACGAAAACGTCACGTTTTCCCCGTTTCAAGTCGTCACCGTCGATATTATTGAAAACGTATGCAGGCGCGCGCGTGTCAATGTCAGAGTCCCGCACGACAGGTCATTTCGTTTTTCTTTTTTCTTTCGCTCTCTCGGACACACGTCGTCCGGGCGAATCTCTAGCGAAATATTCCTCCTGTCATCGGCGGCGGCGCGGCGGCGTGTCGTACGTATACATTATAATGTACGGCCGTAATAATTCGGAATCGTATGCTTTTTCGTCGATCCTCGGCGAGTGAGATGAACTCCGAAGAAAGTGCCCGTTTTGTTAGTTGAAAAATGCGCGTGGTTGTCTACATTAGGGTTTCGTGACGCGACTTGCGTCGGATTCGTATCAGACCATATTATTGTGGGCAAAAAAAGACGCGTAGAACGTTTTCGCGTTTCCATCGGGAAATTTACGTAACGCAACTAGCGCGCGTATGAAATGGACCGCAACATCTTATTAATTTATACGCATCAATAATAATGGCACGCGCTTACGCACGATGGAAGGTCGTACGCGCGGGCGCATAGCGTGCATGCATTTATAACGTATTATTATAATAGGACGCGTTACTACATAGGAACGCGCGAGTGATAAGTTGAAAACACGAGATTCGTATTATTATGAAGAAAAATAATAATAAAATTACTATAATTACGCTGTTGTTATCGATCGATCGTGATGAAATAGACGGCGACCTACGAGTAGGTCGAACAATGAACGAATCGTTACAATATACGGCGTTCCGATTACGATTTCCGGTAGTCGAGTCGGATTTTACACGTCTCGCAGTACAAAGCCTTTCCTTTTGAGTATAGCTGATTTTAGTCGATGCGCTCTGCAGTTACGAATACACATTTGTGTATAATAGAATATGTATGTATAGAAATCGATCGGCGCGATTGACGTATACGATAATTTTCACACTCGAATATCGATCGGCACCGTTGACACTTACCTTTGTCCTTGTTATTATTTTTTTTATTTAGTTGCGATTTCCGGCGCAGTCTACATTATACACTCCGTTTCGCGATGTTTCGAGTCAAAGGACCGCGTGATCCTGCTGTGTTTATAGAAGGGTCGAATTGGTCGCGAGACGCGTGTCGCCCGCGTCGAGCGCGCTCGTTTTAAAATCGGAGGATTGGGGCGATCGAAGGACTCCTCGGGACAGGATCCGAAAGCGGTGGGCTGAAAACCGCGTCACGGTCGCCCCGCGTCCGAGACCTTTCGCGGGCCAAGCGCTCGTTCCGTCCGCGACCGTCGCGTCGCGTATCGTGATAAATGTAGTCGTTACGACGACGCAAAATCGTAAGCGGTTTACCTTTGAAACAGCGTCGCGACTCGGAGCGAGGAAAAAAAAAAAAACACTAGGTGCGTAATAAATCGTTATAAATTATAATAATATATTATTCGCCGGCGCGTAAAACACTGCAACAGTCTATATTATGTATAATAACATCGTCGTATTACCCATAGCGTCGTGTATCTATAAAACGAGTAGCCCCTCGCCCTCCCACTTCTCTCCGTCCCGAAACTTTATTTATAGTTTGTACGGTGTAATTATTATGTGCTGTGATATAATAAGACTCGATTAATAATAATAAGTAATAATTTTCCGTTTAAAAAATATTATTACTACGAGTTTTACTCGTTTATAATGTTATACGTTCGAGGTCGTTTTTTCTAATTGTGTGTGTGTTTTTTTTGTTTTTTTTTTTTTTACGTTTTACATAACAATAATCTATTCACAAACCCTTTGCGAAAATTCGGTCCGGCTTCGGCGTCGATCTGTACCGACTAGTTTGCGCACGTTTCAAAAAATTTCCATTTAAAACCCGGGACTCGTTCGCGCACAAAACACGATAGGCGCGCGTAGTGATACCGATAATTTTCCAACAGTATCTATACCCTTGTCCGTTGGCGAACGCAGCTTAAATTTCTCGTTGTTAACTCGATCTACGTGCATAAATTGCACGTCAAACGATCGCGCGACGAAAACACGGACGACGTTTAATAAAATCGTGCCCACGCACTAGCGACTTGTATTAAAGGGGTGTTTTTCTCTCTCTCTACGTCTCGATTTATTTCCGTTTTCGAAAAATATTCGTTCTCCGCTGTGTTTCGAGTCGTTTCAGGTAACGTTTTCGCAGAGAACAGTAGAAAACTTCGAACAGCAATCAAATCGACTCACGAGTGGACGTGACGCCGACTTTAATGTTTTACATCTACTCTCTTTGAAAGCCCGGAGAACCCTATGAATCGACTTCTCTAACCTCGCGGTCGTTTGTAAACAAAACGGTATGAAAAAAAAATACTCACACGACCGATGTACGGTTTGTACACATTTCCATAATCAATAAACAATTCCGCGATATGACGTTAAATTAAAAAAACACGCAATTTTCGTAATCGTTACGACGAACGATAGTGAAACCATTCGTTTATCGGCCGTACAAAATAATTGTGACGTAATCGCTTCAATCGTATAGAAATGTTGTTTGCAAATAAGCAGCGACAATCAACGACGTCGAAAAAACCACTCCACATTCTGTGTAATTAATGTACAATAAAATATACTTATTTCTAGAATCCTTCTTAAAACCCATTCGATATTTTTTCATTGTACTCGCGGTCGTGGTGAAATTATTAGGAAAAGTTTCAATCGGATCGATTCAAATATTTGTACCATCGTAGAGATAACAGAGGATTCAATGGATTTCCAATAACGGCGACGCGTCGTAGTAGGCTCGCATATTCTCGAAACGGTAAATGAATATCGAAAAAAAAAAGGAAGAAATTTAAAAAAGGCACAGCTCGAGTCGTGATAGCGTCGCGTACCGTTTAAAACGTATTACTGGTCGGGTTCGCAGAATAAAGGACGTATCGTATAATCAGTTTAAACGTCAGTCGTTCTGTAATGTTTATCAACTATAACGTAGATAGTGAAAACGACGAGTGTAGTTCACGATAAAACAGGCCATAAATGGGTCGTCCGTTTTAAATACGAGTACTATAATATTATAATAATTACAATGTTAAAAAAAAAACACAAAACAAAACTTTGAGTGATAAATATTTATATGTACGTGCGTTTTATATACGACATTGGCTATTATGGATAATAATATTTGGTGACGTCTTTGTCGCGTTTAAAAAGACAATTCCAAATAATCACCATGTAGATTATTATCGCTATTATCAATATCCATCACTGTACTTAAAAATTGAAATACGCAAATGTACTCGATTTCGGTACTAATTATTTCCCGTCAAGGACTAGAATCTAACTGAAAATAACTGGTTTTTTTTCTAACGCCTTTAAACATTTGGAAACCGGAGTTCTTAATTAAATAATTCTATAAAACCGAAACGAAACACGTACTTTTGGGAAAACAGTTTTTACGGTTAATTTCGGCGGATTAAAGGGCAATATCTTCTTAAAATCAAATCGACGTGTTCGTTTTTACTAACCCTACACTGACTGAGAAAATGTTTAAACATAATATTTTCTTTTTCCTAAGCCCTGGGCCGCAATTTTGACCGACATTTTTGACTTTATAACCGAAACCCGAAAATATCAAAAAGATTTCGGTCCCTAGATCTCCGCGAACCGAAGGCTAAACATCGACGTCATTGCGTTGTTTCTATGTTGACGTATATATAACGGTTTTGAACATTCGACCCTTTGTACGATTTCGAAGCGCATTCGACGACGGCGTGCAATCCAAAAAGTGCACGCGATTTTAGAACGGGCTTTTATGGGCCACACACGCTTAGGGCTCGGCACCTCGCATCATAGATTTCCGAACGAATTATTACAGCGATATAAACGACGATAATCCGCATACAAATACATATTGTCGCAGTCTTTTTCCCCGCGGGAGTCAATCGTTTCCTGCAGTCCCTCCGCGAGCGATTAATATTAAATCACGCAATCTCGCGCGATGGAAAAATTCCGCGAAAATCTCAGTGAATTTAAAATCGCTACCAGTTCGCCTACAGCGGGCGTTTCGGGACTTGACGAGAGACAAAAGTCGTTTCCGATGTACAACGGAGCGGCGGCGGCGGCGGTTTCGGGTCGTAAGAGCGGAATTACACTTGGAAACGGTTTCAAAAGACAACGCCGAGTGTACAACTCATTACACGACGTCGTCGCAGCGGGTCGAACATCTGAACATTTCGGGCGCGGAGACTTAGATCAAATCCTCACGCAGTGGGTGACAAAACCGACGACGCTCTTCTGACACCGGTCATTAGGCAGGCACGTCGGTTCCGTAAGGACGACCAGGCGAAAATACATCCGCCGCCAACGAATTCCGCTCGCCCGTAACGATGTTGTGATTTTACGGCTCACACGTTTTGTTCGTACCTACGTGCGGTCCGCGAACGAATTGATGGTCTCCGTGTGCCGACGGACCGATCCAAGGTGACGTTAGAGAGTCGGACACGATTATGATTACCATTAAAGCCGCTCGTTAGCCGGCGGCAATCGTAATATCCGTCGACGTACGATAAACACTAATTCGCTGTCGCGTTTAAATAGCAACTGCGCAACGACGACGACGGTCGTCCGGCCACGTCGTAGGTGATTTTATTATTCGAATAATCAAACCAGGACGATAAACTCGAAAACGTATGATATTCACGACGCGTATTACGGAGACAAACAACCTGTTTGTTTATCTGCCAATGTATAGACGGGCGAATTCGCCAAAACGGAATATTAATAATTTTGCGAAATAACTGTGCGCGTTTTCCGGACGAAATCGAACCGCGTCGTCTTGTCGAGTAAATATCCGCCAAACCTGTTCAACGGATCGCTGGCGAAGATATTTGCGAACATTAGCTATTCCGTTCGCGAAATCCGCGCAAGTCCGCCTGTTTTCTCCGAAGAAAAAAAGGAAAAAATAAATAATAATTACCGAACGGGATGGAAAAAAATGCAGACCGGCCGAATTTCACGAATGACCGTAGTGATACACTTCAGAAAGATAGGGTGATTGGCCGTACGTCATATATATCGATTTTACCGAGGAAATAAGAGATATCATCACTCCACTCATTTTGTCCAAAATAATACATCTCCCTTATCGATTCATATTGATGTTTTTCATAAAAATTGTATTTATCAAAATATATACGAGTAGGTATATATTATACAATGATACGTTTATTATTGTTTTTTTGGTATATAAAACAAGTAATTTTAGTATTTTTAAAAGTGCAGGCACCCCCCCCCCCCCACTTATTTTGAGCCACTTCGAACACTGGACGTGACGGCACCAAAAAATAACCCGAGTTATTGGCACGATAACGAGCGACGAACACAACGTAATTATTCAATAGAAATAATAATAACTCTGCTGGTTTCCTATAGTGCATATTGGCATTTACATCGATTCGAAATTCGATTGCGTCGTGTGTAGTGGTTGTACCGAAACAACACGATTTTATTACGGAAAAAACACACGATGCTAATCATTACACTTATTGAGAGTGTATTAATTTTTTTTTCAGTTTCGGAAACCTGTTTATGTAAAAGTTGTATATCACAGTCGTATTCGGCGGCATCGACTTGTACGCTTTCGCGCGTCCTCCGACCAAGGATTCAAATTGCAATTGGCATCGGGCGGTTTATTTTGCGCAGATACGAATAAAAGTACGATTTTTTTATGTTCGACTATAGTTTCGGTATTGGTTTTCATGACGATTAATATTTAAATCGATATAGACACGAGACGAAGTATTGTGATGAAAGACCGGAGGATTTTGAGAGGAGTCCCACATATGTGATTTCGGTTTTCGATTAAAGACACTATAATATATTGACGATATTTACGTAAAGAAAGTATAATTAAAGACTGACCGATCACATTTATTCACAATTGAGTAAACTGTCCGAACATTTCGAGGAAAGAAAAAATTAAAAACCGTCTACATTATGACGTATTTTAATCGTGTTTAACGATAACGTTTTATTTACTCTAAACGGTGGAACAATATTTTAGTCATACCTGGAAAAAAAATCTCCCTCGGTCGTGAGAGCTTTTACTTGTTATGGGCCCCCGGGGCCCCCTTCAACCCTGTCGTGATCCGGCGCTGATTATAATAAAATGAAATTTTCATAAACCGACCGACAAACGAGATTACAGTTTGATAATATTTATTTTCGCGCTCATTAATAATATGTTTTGCTATTCGTTTTAATCAAGTCGTTTAATAACTACAAGGTATAATGTTATATAAACAGTAGAGCATAAAAGATGAAAAGAAAACGGAGACTTTTTCTCGTGGCGCGTTAACGACTTCTCGACATCTTTCCCTCTCCTCCCTGCACCGACTTGATTCTAGTCGACCACTGCAGACATCCTTTACGCGTACTAACCCCTCGGGAGTGAGTCCCCCCCCCCGTATCCTGCATCTACTCGTTATTAAACGTTATGTTACTTTGTACAATTATTTTCCACATCTTTCACTACGCCGCGCCGATACTGTTTTTATGATACTGAGTAGAAGAAAAGAAACTCGTACAAAATGATACAAACTGCAGGATTCAACGATAACGAATGGAAAGAAAAAAAGTGTTTTTTCAACTCGTATTCCAACACCGCCATAGCTCGCGATTTTTCTACGATTTTAAAACAATAAACGATTTCGATACGAAAAAAGTGCATTTTTTTCCATCGCACGGTGAAAATATAATAATAATTATAACGTCACTGGGGACGGAGCGACAGTACTCCTTCGGTACCGTACGGTGATTTTTTTTTTTTTTTCCGATATCGATAAAACGGTAAAGTTCGAGCCCCCCAGCCGTAGATTCGATTGTCCCTCTTCGTCGCCCGCATTATATAATAATAGCCATACAAACGCGACGGTTTTTTTCACCCTTTTCTTTTTCCTTTCGGTCGCTTTTTTTTTCCAACATTCGTACGCGTACGCGGAGCCGCCGCCGCCGCCGCCGCCGAGTTTTACGACCGCGTAGCGCCAATAACATGTAATTATATAGTTCGACTATATATGCTTTTACGGTCCGTCGGGTCGCGCGAAATCCTCGCCGGAATCGAACGAAAACACTTGCACGTGGTGCGAGCGTGCTCGCGGAGAACCCGTTTGCCGCGGCCGCGGACTCGCGTGCACGACGACTCTATATAAATATTATATTTATTATGGTAATCGTTTCCCGCGGCGTAAGCCTTGGCGAAACGGGTGTGTGTGTGTGTGTGTGTGTACGTTCGTTTGCACGTGATCGATCACGTGATCGCGAATGCGAAGGATTTTTATTTTCGCGACTGTTTGGTTTGTTGTTATTTTTTTTTTCTCATTGTTTATTTATGTTTTTTCACTTTTCCTACGCTCGCTCGAAATCCTACCGTCTACGCGATTCGCGCGCGGTCGCTTGACCCACTGACCGTCGTCGTCACCGCCGCCGCCGCCGCCGCCGCCGATTATGCCAATTCTCTAGTGTTTGTAAACATCGCGAGCGCGCGCCCGTTCTCGTTTATGATGTAAATAATAATAATAGTAATACGTTCGCGCCGCGTTCTATCGTCGTGTATCTATCTCCTGCCTATACCGTATCCGAAGCCTACATCCGTCGTCAACGATTTTCGCCGCGGAGCTCTCTCCCGCGGCAGGATTCGCTCGACCGGATCATATGGTTTTTTTTTTTTTTTCCATTGCCGGCGACGCGTATGGAAATTATTGCGCAACGCCGACGTACCCATATTATGTGCGCCACCGCTGGATCGTCACGGGGTCAATTCCTGCGGCAGGACCAACGGCACGACGATAAATCCTGCGGGAACGAGGTTCGCCAATAATACAGGGCGAAGGTTTACTCCGATAAGAAAACACACCGTAACAGAGCGATCTATCTGCGCTTTAAACTATTTATAATAGTCATACGACCTTTTATTGTCGTATTGTTGTTATCGATGAGCAGTCACGCATCCAGGAAAGAGGAGGTCCGTGTGGTGTCTAGATCCCGTTCAAAACTTCGAAGTCCGACGAAAAATAAAATAAAAAGGATTTCGAACTAATTATACGGGTACATAAGGAAGCGTCTGGTAGATCGCGGAGTACACGGTAACCAATAGTACGAATACCTTATGTATACAGTTATAATAGTTATTGTAAATAACGTATGTACACGCTGATTTAATACGAAATAAGGACAGGGACACAGGGTGTTCCGCGACAATTCGTCGTAATTTAATGAGTTGTGCTTACGGAGAGACGGTCCTCGCGGAACACCCAGTACAACAGTCGTCGCGACGACCTGACCAGCACAACAAAGCGCTCGCCGAGAGCAAAAGCTATAAGTATATATTATAAAAAATAAAAAAATTATAATAATTTGCAGCTGTCATCGTTGTACAACGGTCGTCTGCGCGGTGTCGACATCGTTGGAGAGGGCGCGCGTGCGTATAACAATCACACAATAGAACAATATACGTATATGTTTAGGATTTATTCATAAAAAACGCACGCTGATGAACAAAAGTCGATGACGCTCTTTCGCCGTAAAACACTGTACGGGACTTAAAAGTTTTCAAAGAACACTATATTGCGCACTGGTAAACAGGGTATGAACACGACATAATATTATACGTGTACTCTCTCAAGGTTTGCCGACAAATTCACCAACACATAGTCCGCCGGAGTGATTCGCGAAGAAAACAAAATTGTTGAAAATCCGTCGAATTTCTTTTTGAAAT
The DNA here is from genome assembly GCA_948098885.1 of Drepanosiphum platanoidis. Taxonomy (NCBI): domain Eukaryota; kingdom Metazoa; phylum Arthropoda; class Insecta; order Hemiptera; family Aphididae; genus Drepanosiphum; species Drepanosiphum platanoidis. The sequence continues at coordinate 7,869,020 of OX402535.1, forward strand.
GTCGCCTTTTTGTGGACGTTCCGACAGCGTTGCGCCGCAGTGGTCGATTCGCGGTCGTGTTGAAATTCCTGCAAACGAAGATACGATCGACTTTAACGTCGATTTGTTTTGCCGTCGCTCTTTTGATCACGACAATAATGTTAAAGTACCAATTGGCCATTTTCAAACAGTCGGTGGCTTATCGGCATACACGGGGAAAAAAACGTCCCGAACAAAGAACATAATATAATATAATATCGTACAATTTAAAATATTTTCCAATTACTTTACTGACGTACTTGATAATAATATTATAATATATGATATCAGGGAAACAAAATTAACGTAGCAGTATACGATAATATATTATTATTGATCGATCGATTGTAACGACTATAATATTATGCGTACTAGTCGTAGAAACAAATCGAAACCGTCGGGTAACTCTCGCGACGTTTTTGATCCGTCGATGTCCAGCGGCCTTGTATAATCTTTAATATACAATATGTGCGTCGCAGTTGCGTTTTCCAATTCGCCGAGATTACTTTTTGAAAACGCAGTCGAAGCAAAAGTAATCGCACCGCGCGCGTGTACCATCAACGTATCGGCACGGCGCGGCGCGGCGGCGTTATTAAATGATATTACTATCGCGCGATTATAATCCACTGACGAAACGGAAAATAATGAATATGTTACACGCGTCGTCGTACATAATAATTGTCTCAAGAGTAACTTTGCCGCGATTATGTCACGCCGCTTCTCGTCTTTGCAGGCCAAAGTGAAAGCTCATATTATTATTATACTCGATATATCAAGTGCGGCGCGGCGTGCTGTTGTCGTTTTACAGGGAATGTAATATGTTTGTTAAACGAATCGCTGTACTCGTCGGTTAACTTTTTTTCTATTTTTTTTTTTTTTTCACGAGCGTAGTAATACGTCGTCGTCGCAAACACATAATTTCTATGCATAAGTCGTTAAACGTTCTGACAGTGTCACACGATACACACACACACTCGAACGGAGCTGCTATATTTTACTCTATTATTGTCACCGTTGTTATTATTATTACTATCACTATTATTATTGTTATTGTTATTATTAATATTATCGAGCGCGACGGAATAATTTCAACGTCGGAAAACAAATAACGCGCGGTACACGTATTCCGTATACAAACAGCGCGCGAGCTTTTCAATTTCGTTCCTACGGCAATAGCAATACTGCTGTATAACTTACCATACGCGTCCGACATGTACGACACACGTCTGTTTACTTTTTTCGAACTAATACGATTACTATGATATAGTTGCACTGCGTCGTCGCTGTTTGCTAACCCTTTTGTCTCGCCAAAACGCACTGTCGGAATCACGACGACACTGCACGTACAATAGACTAGCCCGGACTTTGAACAGCGAGACTACGTACGTTTCCTAGTCGTAACGCGATTATGATAATTTATATAGTGACTGCGCGAAATGTGTTTTAATTATTATTGGCATACAACATTGTTATAACGTTTCGGTATGATCGCAACATAAATCCGACCTAGTCCTTGAAATCTTAATGAACGTCCATTAGACGGGGACGTGAGTAGATTTTATTATATCCGGCCCGTAGCTCGTGTACTTTAACATATATACGTATATGTATGTATATACGTTACTTGAAATCGCAATTCTCAGTCGAAATTTATATATTGTGATGCACACACACACACAGACGATCGAACGAGTGAATTGAACGGGGAAAAATTAAAAACTAACGCGTCCGTCGTAAATTGCAATTGTTAACAGTGCGACGCGAAAACGCGGAGGAAACGTAAACAATAACCGTCGTTATTGTTTTATTTGAAAACGTTTGGAATTTACATAGCGTGTGTGGCCGTCGAAGCGATTTTGAACGGCCCGCGTGGTGCAATTATTCACGATTTGTAAAAAAAAATCAACTCAATCCGTTGAATTTCGGAATCATTGAGTTGTGAACAATAATGATGACGTTCTCAAAATTACTTATCGCGGAAGCCCGAACCTCGCGGCATCGTCATTACAATTCAATTTAAGCCGACGGACATTATTATCAGAATGACGTGTGTTTAACGGATTCTTTGTAAGATATTTCGCGAAAAACTTGAACTGTTTCGAAACTCATATTTCGCAACAGATGTGAGATAAAATCACGATCGGCCGACTCGTTTGACAATATATTTTCTATCTCGAGTAAATCGTATCGCGGAATGTCGAAACGTACACGCGTTTTGTGTTTTCGCCGACTGGGAAAATACTTACGTGCGTATTATAGGCAGATAAACTATCCGCGGCGGCATCTTAGAATTACGAATCGATTTCAGAACACTCGTTACGTGTGCGCGAAAACGTTTATCATTAATTGTTTTCCGCTCGTGGCGTTATCGTCTATGATATACGCGAACAATCCGCAGACGCAAACACATACGGTGGCAGTTTTCTTTCCGCGCGGGCGAAATTTCATAACACCGAACGACCGCATGTTTTTTCATGCATATAAATACGAGTATATCACTCGTCGAAACTCTACAATACCCGTTGCGATAGGTACTCGCGAGTCGCGTCGACGACGGTGGCGCACTTTACTCTTGGAAAACAGTAGCGAGCTGCTGTGATTCGTTGGATGGGACGATTTGAGAAAACGAAAATCAAAACGTCCGGGGTCGTCTATATATTGTGTTCATAATCATAATATTGTCACTCTCGGTAACGTGCGGCCGCTCGATATACCTAAAACGCTTAAAAATAAATATAATATATTATGTAACTAAACGAGCCTTTTTTTCCGAACGGTTATTATTATATTTGCACTTGAAAAAACGATAATGTGCGTCGCCGGACACATGACAATTATATCGCGATCTATAAGGCAAACGGGTGTCGACTGTTTGTATGCACAAACGATAATCTATCAATCGCGTCGGGAACGATGCCAACGGTACGCGTTACCATAACTATTATTATAATAAAATACACGTCCCCGTTGTCGCAACCGCATAAAAGTGGTAATAATGCACGTACTTTGTTATTTTATTTTTTTTCCCCTAGCCATAAATCTCATTTGCATAGTAATAATCGCGCGCGTTTGCGATACGCGTCGTTCGCGAGCGAAATAAATCGTGTACGATGTTTTAAATTGCCTATACCATATCTGTGTGTAGGTACTCGTTCGGAGACAATACGCGCTTATTATTTATCGTGTACTTTATTACGGGTGGTAAAAAGCACTTGGGTAATCGTTTCGTTTTTTTATTCTCTCTCACCGTTCGAGTGTGTTCTCTAATAACGGCAGTAGCGGACGTAGCGTAAATGAAGCCATTTTTAAAAATTTAATATAATAAACGTCTTTGTAAAACCACTATGACGTCTTATACTCGGTGCCCTGAGAGTCTAACGATAATATGCCTGAAAATATGGATTTATTTTTAAATGTCCACTTGAAATTTAACACGATTATAATAATTGGCTCGTCGTTTCTTCGCCAAAAACGGTCTCGTTCAATAATAACGGCGGCGGCTTATCGTAATCCAGTCGATATATTTTATTGTCCGACTATTTTCATGCTAATTAATACGGTTGTATGCATATTTATTATAGTCTACTTTATTATGCGCCGGGGAAGTCGTTATTCGCGATTAGTCGTATAATCGTTTTATTTTTTTTTTCTTCCAAAACTCAATAAACCATGTCAAACTACGGAGAAAAGTATGCGCTTTGAAATTGCAAATAATATGCATTCGGCCGGTAGTGGCCTAACGGCGGAGTCGTGAAAAAGTCAATGCTTTTCGCGTTCTCGAATCAGTGTTGATAAGTTTCGAGGGGTGGGGGGCGATTATGATTACTTGGTGATACAATTTGCTTCGCGCATTCCACGCGAAAACAATATTAATAATATGTAAATAGCGTTACAGCCGATGGACGACACGCGAGTTTGAACGAATATTCGATGATCGATTGTTATCAACGTTACGTGCACCGATGGCCGGCCGACGACAATGACGATATTATGATATTTTGAAACGATGCGTTTTGTCGTGCCGATTGCTATTCACTTTTTCACACCGCCGTTTGCGCTCGTCATCACGTGCGTGATTTCACGCGTGCCCGAATCGCATTCTGGACGCGACGCGCGCATAACAACGTCGCATACAGATTTTTCGGCTAATCAATAAACATTGTATTATTTTCGAGGCGATAACTCGTGCGGCGAGTATTTTCTATGGTGCGATGCCCCATTGATAATGTTCATACGGCACTGTTGTTGTTGTTTGCGGCGCACGCGGACCGGAATCAATGTTATTGCGTCTGTTGCGAAAAGTATTGGGAAAAAACGAAAATTTTACACGACGATAACAACGCGGTACGATAATACATTAATATTATCTCCGTATTATTAATAATGCGACCGAAAAATTCCATACTTGCGGCATACCTACTTAAAAAAAATACGATCACAACAACGCCGCGTCACATGCTCCGGTTCTCGACGACACGATCGAAATACGATTGCGGTAGGTACGTATACCGTTTTCGTTCGGAACATAATAGTGTGATTTATCAAATAATTATCCTCTCAACACATTTTTCACACATACTCGTGGCTCGTGTACGAAAACGACAGTCAAACAATTACGTCGACAAATAATTATTATTGTTATATCATCGGGATGTTTGTCGAACGCGCAGTTTATTATTCGAACCGAATACAAAAAAAAGGACCGCCCTCGAGTTTCTGTTATCTCATCCCGGCGCCCGGTGCCTCGGCACTGCTCAAGTGTTTGAAAATCGCCAACATTCTATTTCGACACGTCGACAATAATCCTAATAATGCAATATTTAGGTATATGATATCCGTACGGTGTCACATTTTACCGTCGTGTTTATCAAACGATTACAGTTTCGACGTGTTGCGTAAACAATAATATTGTTACTCTATCTGTGTACACGTGCATTAAAGTCACATAATATTTATAATATATTATATCATAACGCGTTGCGTTTCGAGGAGCTCCGTGCCGCGATAATGTAATGATTTCTCGGGCGAATAGAGGTTGACGAGAGAAAAATATGGTTTATCGCCGCGAGAGGAAAATTATGACCGCCGACGAAATTCGATTCGTTGTGTAGCTGCGCGGTGGTTTCGTCCGAAAGTAACGGCGGCGGGTCGTCTTTTAACGACGCTTTGTACGTCCGATGTATAGGTGAAAAATTTTAAAATGAAGAAAAGATACTACGCGCGGCCGTCAATGTGTAGCCATTGTTATTATAGCCTCATGTTCACAGTCGACACCATGTATATACTCGTGTATGTATACAAACGCTGACCGGGTACAAAGTGAGATAAATGGTCGACCGTGTGTCACCTACGCGAAAAAATAAAACGGGCGGACGTCTATATATATTTATATATATTATTACTTTGCGCAGGACATTGTCGAGATTCACGCGGGCGACGCGCAGGAAAATCGTGAGTCGAATACAGTAATAGAACGTACAAATCATTGCCGGATACGACGTCCGCGGAAGGGGGGGGGGCAAAGCCCCCGAAGAATCGCATCCGCGAGCTATATATTTTATATTTTAGATATTCTCAACTGGGAGTCTGTTTTAATATTTTATATTACATGGCTCCCCGAATCGCCGCGCCGTGTGCTCCCGAAAAATCGAAGTAACGCGTTCACCGGACGAATCGATTTTACGAGGAGAAAAAAATTAAATGAAAAAATACGTTTCGAGATCGCCGTGCATTGTGTTTGTACGTACGACACACGCATTATTGATGAAAAATTGAGACGAGTTAGACAGTCTGAGCTATCAAAAAAAATCTCAGCCAAGCCTTTCGAAAAACAAAATCATCGCGAAATGATGTACAAATGTCTATATACTTTTACATAGATTTTTATATCATTTAATGGGTAGTAGCTTTTGTGAAAGCCCTTGTCGCGTTGGTTAAAATATTCATTGAAAATTCTGAATAACATGATATTGAAAAGCCAAATGATGGAACACGATCGCAGTACGATTAAATAAAATTTCGAGCAAGAAACGAGTGTTCATTTTGTTTCAAACGTTCGGTACAGTATACAGATTGTTTAAATATGAGATTTCGTTGCAAAGTTATAATACCATATTGTATACTCGTATATATATACGTATATGTGTACGTATAAGCCTCTTTGGCTTGGGCTTATGTGAAAAATAGTAGTCCTTGCCCAAATGTTGCCAATGGATTTCAACCTACGCAATGAAATCAAATAAAAAATATTATACGACTCGTAATCCGTCCCGTGGTTCGTAAAACAACGTGATTAGATATTGCTGCAGCTGTGTTTATTTGATTGTCGCGAAGGAATCTGAAAAATCTACCCACGCCTGATTACAATCCACGGGTACGTGTTATTATTTCATAGCGTTATTGTTTTTTTTTTTTTTTTATTGACTTTTCTGTGAAGATTTTCTGACGAAACGGGTCGCCGTGCTATAACGCGCTCGCGTTATGACGTCTATCGTTTATTCGACTCGGTTTCTCCTTCGTTCTCGTTGAAGAAAAAAACGACGAGTACCGCGTTTTCATGTCGGTACATGTGTACACCGCGTTACGACTTGTGCGTCAGGGAGGCGGTCGAGATTCATCGCGTATTTTTAAACCGTGCGAATTGGGTGTAAATTTAAGCGTGAAATGTATACTAATCACTTCGGCGTCGTGCCGAAAACGGTGACAATGGTATATTATACGCGCGCGATTCGCTGCGAAAGACTAAAAAAAATTCACCCCGGTTCTCCCCGTGACCCGACCGACGACTCGACGGTCGTTCTCCAATCAAACCCATCGGTTTTGCAGTGCTTAAAGTGGGGAAAATTTCGAAGAGCTGACTATATTCACTAGAAATTGAGCCTAAAACTAACCGAACTATTATATAGGAAGCCCAAAGCTTCCTGCAAACTCTAAACCTGCTTTATTTTTTCATTTACACGCATTCGTTCATAAAAATTATATGTTTTTAAGGTGTAAAAACAAATTTCTTCCCAAGAAAATCAATCGCGTACATATTATGCCTGCTCGGTGAAAATAAATCGATGTGATGTTAAAAAAAAAAATTATTTAGATTTTAAAGTTTTTTTTAGTTTTAGTTAGGGAGCCACTTTTCCGACAGGTAGCGAAATCATATTTTCGTGGATTTTTATTTTTGCACCAGAAACGTAAAACAATCGAACAGATGAGTTATTATTAGGTAACCAATTATAATGATATAATTATAAACAGTTCGTTATGAATAATTATGTAACACTAGTGATAACACCAATTACCATAAGTGTGTTTGCGAGACATCGGGATAAGAGAAAGTTCACGTCAGTCCGATACCGCGTGGGTGAAAAAAGCCAATGAAAGCCGAACCGTTATAGCGCCACCCGACTAATAACAGTCGAGCTGCGCGCGCAAGCCGACCGATAGCGAACGAGTGACTATAGCGAAAGTACAACAGCTTACCATCGCGCAGTGTGCATGCGACCGGTCTAGTGTCGACAGCTATATTCAGTAAATTCTTCTCGGTGTGAACGTTGCAGTTTTTATTTTTCTCCGTAATAGTCAATAGTGTTTTCGATTTTTATTATTTATCTCGTCGTCGACTAATCGTGAACTTTTGCATTTTTTTTTTTTTTTTTTAATTTAAATCGTTTTTATCGAGTGACTTTTGTATCCGTTACTACTTACCTTTATTTCACAAGCCAATACGAACACCGAACCTCGACAGCGACTCACCGACAGGCCGTAAGTAGTACCGATTATATTTGTTTACATTATTATTATTGTATATATTATAGACGGGTCATAAGTAGCGATCGCTACCCCGCCCGCCCCTTGAAAAAATCGTGATTTTTGCCCCACAAACTTATGACAATCGAACACGTGAGTCATCACGTAGGTAGGTTTACCTAATATTAAAATGATATATATATAAGATATGACCTGTCTTTTTTTTTTTTTCATTTCTGTCGTAATAATTCGTAAATATTTCCGTGAAACTCGTTTTTATTTTCAAAAAAATTCCGTCGACCAATTGAATTAAATCGAAAATACCTATTAATTGTTTTATTAATTTTTCTCGATTATTATACATTTTTCATCTACGACTTGTGCCCAATTACCAGTCAAAAAAAACTCGGATACAGCGTCAATTAAATTTATCATATAATACATCTCTTATCGTTGTACATCATTTTTTTTTTTTTTTTCGAAGTTTTACATAATTTTTCCCGTTCGTTCGAATCGATCGATAATAAATCGCATATAAGTACATTGTATACTTGTAACGTCTCAAAGCGTGCCCCCGGACTTTGGAGATTTAAACCGCTGTCGGCGTGCCGACTGCCTGGATCGCGACGCGCGCGCGCGCTCGTATCATATGATTTCTAACAACGAATGCAACGAAAAGCGAATGTAATAATATGAATTCGTCGTATTCGAGATTTTCGCTTCGGTAGCGGAATTTCATCGTCGATAACTTAAACACAATGATCGTATGTGTGTAAATATCGGATGATAGACGCGCGGCGGCAAAAGACGCGCAGTATTGCGGCGGCGGCGCTCGATTGTTTAGAAACAATGACTCTGAACGGTCAATTTCCTAGAAACGTTCGTTATATAATCGTCCATATTTCGATGTTAATATTTCTACGACGCATATTATAATAACGTGTAAACGGACGGGCGCGCGTGTATGAAATCACTTCGCGGCGCATAGGGAACGCACGTGTGCGTTCGAAGAAACTATAATAATAGCCGTAAACGCGTTTAAAGCGCGAGCGGATGAATAGTAATAGAAACAAATTAATAATAACAATAATGACGACGTCTTTCGCGCGGACTTTTTTTTATAATGGGAAACGCTTATACTACGACGACGTATTATTGTAATAATTATTATATTCTGCGACGGACGGACGTGGAGGCGACGACCTGCGGCGCGGTAAAAATAATTTTCACGAAAACGTTCGATCGGTTATATGTACACTGCACGAGCCACGTGGACCCGAGGCTCGGCGGCAGTGAGGTTGTTGTGAACAGTTCGAAATCGTATTTTACACGACAACTCGTAAGTTGTTATCGCATCGCGATTTAATGTCGGGTCCCCGAGACGATTTCTAGGTTCTTTTCTAATTACCGAATTATGAATGAAAAAGTCTATCGTTCGAGTCTCGGTCGATCCTCCGACGAGTCTAACAGACGCCTACGAATTTCGATATCGTAGCAGGCACGTTTTGTTTCTAATTGGTTCGTTTCCCTTTCATCGAGTGCATATTATCTATACAAGGACAACGTTTTTAAACGTGTATTTTTCGTATTTTTACAAGGCTACTTTTTTGCGCTTAGACGCAATGTTTTTGAATTTCTATTTAATTATGTTATCGATTATTCATCGGCAATACAACTTTACTGTTGTTATTATCTATTTTGTACAATTTTGTTACAAAAGTGAGTTTTTCTTATTATTTCTTATTAGTCAGGTACTTGACTAATACATGCCTATTCACGTCTCGTTATTGTTAAATTGATAATCGTATGACTCGTATAAAATTAATTCTAGTTAAATTTATTGGAATCCCGATATACGGCAATAAGATATAGGGCTCGGTTTCATAAACGCAATATGCAAATGCATATTACTGTGTAGTTTTTTTTTTTAAATTCGATTTTTAGGTGTACAATAATTATTTGTTTCTTTACACCAGTTATAATTATTATAACTTATAATATAGCCGTAGGTATTGATTGCAAGTTTAGTTTATTTATAGGAGCTCTGAAATAATGCTTTTCGTGTACATTCGTTTAATATTTACATAGAATTAAAACAATTTTTGCATTTTTAAAATATTTTCGTTTGATTTTTAACCGTGCATAATTTATTATTTTTTCTTAAAAAATCGTTCTTTTAATGCGTTAAATGAAAATCCGTATCGTATTCGTAACATTATATTTCTCTGAATATCAAATTTAACTACTCCGACAAAATACGAATAATCGTCTTATCGTTTTCTTCTTTTTTTTTTCGAGTCGGTTTCTTGTAATATTAATTTTCTTAATTTATAATTTATAATCAAGAGAGCGTTTCCTTCTTGAATTTTCATCGGGGGAGCGCAGTCACCCTCTCTCGCCTCCACACACTTTCCGTATTTTCAATAAAAATACCTAAGAAAAATCGAAATGCTCGGACTTTTCTCGCGGCCGTGTACGGTTTTTAAAACGGTCGTTTTCGGTCCACACGCGTGTCGGCGTACGAACTATACCGTACACAACCGGATGTGTAACAACCGAAAGTCTTTGGGAAGCCTTAAGCCCGTCTATTTGTCTGCCCGAAACCTAACCTTTGTATTCAGGCTTATAACGGGGCAGATAAATAGATCTGTCGCCGCGACGTTTTCTTTATTCGCGTTTAAGCTCTTACTCGTTATTATCTATACACTCACAGGCTTGGGACGCCTAATTAACAAACGTTTTGAACGATCGCACAGGCCTCCTGACGGATTTCATAATAATTAATATCTGCAGCTGACGGATATAATACTACAATCTTTACAATATTTATGTATATACGTGTTACGAGTGTTGTGACACGTGTAAGACACGATTTATAACGATGAACGATTTCGACGAACAGAGTTGCCTGTTGTTAAGTATACGGACATCTTTCCGTGCGAAAACTAAATAGCATCGAAGGCATTTCGAATCCGCGTTCGCGTATTACGTATACGGAGTGATTCTGTGAACGCTCGAGACGCTATATCGGTGTAACAGGTACGAGCGGATCCAAGCTCACGCCCGCCCGAAACTTTCAGTAACTTTGACATCGAATATTGCAATTCGAGTTGCCGAAGAAAATTTTTAAAATTTTTTTATACTTTAGATCCTATGGACGTTATAGACATGATTTTAAAATAACGTCTCGTCAATTATTGAAAACCTGCGTACAGATTAACGATTGCGATAAACTACAGTATCCCAGTACTTCTCGATTGTAACTTTCCCGCAGGATTAACATTATTCATATCGAAATCGACCCGGCACGTTAATACGTTATTGTGACTGTCTAACGAAAACGATTTCGTATTTATCTATTTGATTCTACCGCGTGGAGCGTATCGATCGTCGGGGTTAAGTCTGTGGGGCCCGACCGAAAAACCATTTCACGCGACGGCGACGGCGGCGTAGAAAACGTTCGAAAACGATCGGCCGCGTGAAAACTCCTCTGAACAATACCTATTACGAGCGGGACAACGTTTTCACGCAATCGTTCGCCCGCGGCGGCGCGGCGTAATAATGAGAAAGCATTTGCGACCATTGTTGTGCGCGCGGTTATCAATGTTACGACGGTAATAATAATAATATATTGTAATTAAAACGCGGTCGTCGTCACAATAATAATGATAATTTTTCCAACCGTCGCGCGTCGCTGGTAGAGAGAGAGAGGTTGTAAAGTACACCTTACGTACTATTGTTTACCGTGTTTGTACGACGGCCGGGGATTCGTGTTTTGTAACGACGCGCGACGGGACAACACGCACCGGAGGATTGCTATTATCATATTCGTCGTTGTTGTTGTTGTTATTACTCCGAGACAAAAACGAAAAACATCCGACTCATCTGACTCGGACTCTTTGATTTCTGGCGCTCGTCGCGCAAATATTCCGAGTTAAATACAATATATTATATAAAAACAGTCTGGCGTGAAGATGGGCCGCGGATCAGAGCTCGTCTGATTTGCCGTTGTCCCCGACTCGCGCGTGATTGCAGTGATTGATAATCTCGGATTCCATGGCCCGTCTCGATGGTTTGTGCTAGTCGGTCCTAAGACACGCACAGTATAGTCAGTCTTCGGATTTAGTTCCCGTCACATCGTTTACATTGCGACGAGCGTACGACGCAGACTCGGCACTTCAAAAGTGACGGAGACACACGTTATGACATCTACGCCGTGGCGTGCGACGCGATAATATAAATATTATCGTGATATTATGCACGTACGATGAGCCCACGTACGTAACACTGGAAAGCTATTCGTAAAATCGATACGGGACGAATCCACCGATCAATATCTCCCGTAATCGTCTATTACACGTTTCAGACACAACAATTATTTTTAATAAAACATTATATACAAAATACTGTTGAAAAATCTACATTTTAGTTGACTTGCAAATTCATGAATGTTTTTCTGTGCGGCCGAGTTGTTGCGGATAGAACATTTACAAACACGAGCAAATGAGCAACACCGAAACCAAACAAACACACAAAACGGCTAAAAAAACGTAGAGATTTTTACAAATGAAATCTGTTTAATCTGTTTTTATCGTCGATCGTCTCTTCGAATCGACCGGTCGTTTTTTTCAATCGTCACCGGAACGAATTACATATCGATAAAACGACGTGATTCGGTGGGTCGCGGGTGTTAACGGTTTTCGGGGTGGATATTTGGTTCGATGTTTTACAAAGCGCATTATCCGAAACTACCCATGTTTGTTTGTACGGGAATTTTTCTTCGACGGCGTTCTCGGCGGGAAACGTTTAGGTCTTTTGAATCTCGGTTTCTTTTTCCATTAATGTCGAATCGTTGTTCGTTACTAACGGAAAATATATTGTTGTCGAAATCATACCGCTGCGGTCGTCATTACCGGTGTTCGGGGGCCATGGGAAATACGTTTCGACTACTCGAGGCGTTTTCATAACACGCCCGTCGCGGTCCTATGTAATATTATTACACCCCGCACGATATCGTACATTCACAACGGATGTGTGCCGAAGCGATCGAAACGAACGTGCAGTGTACAGGCGATTTGTTAAACGACGCGTGTTGGCCCGTAATCGTTTCGATTGATAAACAATCGTACGAACCGCCGACAGAAAAAAAAACACACACACACACACACACACACACGACCCCGCGGCGAAACGAACGGCGACGCTTTTGAAGAAAACTATCGAATGACGCGAGCGAGCGTGTTTTGAAGAAGAAAAAAAAAAAACCACCGAGCTGCGACATTTCCACCGCATTTTATTCGAACGAGAAACCAATATCGTCGATTTGCAAATTCGAGATTTCGACGAACGGCGGCGGCGGCGTGGGCGTCGTCGAGTGTGTTAATGCGGACTTGTCCGCGCGAAGAAAACCGTTCACACGTTTTTCACAGAACGCATCGAATCCGTCGCTTTATTTTATTTTTTTTTTTAGTTTTCATTATTCGAATCGCGTATGCGCTTTCACGTCCTCTCGTTCCCGAGAAGTATTCGATACACCGATTTCTGGTGCGTCGACACGTCCACACACCAATACGATAGTGAGTCGGGCGGCGAAGCGTCTGTCGCTTAAATGATTTGGAAAAAATCCAGCCCGCCAAGTAATATATATATTGGATTCGGCGGATGTTGACCGATTATTATTGTTTCGACGCCCGGGACACTTTGAATCGAATCGTTTTGAATACATATAATATTTGAATATAAACATCAGTGTTTTTTTTTTTTCGTCTTTAAAATAAAAAAACCGCCGCGAGAAATGATACCTCGCTCGAGTTGTGCTCGAGATAGAAAATAGAAATGAAAATAAAGTAAAGCACAGTAGTTGTTAAATCAGTATGTTCCTCGCTTCGTCGGAAATCGAAAACGTTAGTAAATATTATTACGTTTTTTCATACTTCCACGTGGAACAAAAATTCGCTGTTCGTTTTAAAAAAAATATTGTTGCATAGAAATATCGTTTACGAGGCGCGGTCTAAGATTAACATGCAAGATTGCATAACAATGTAAGGTGCATTAGTTTATTCATTTTTACTTGGCGTTTTATTCAACTACGAGTAAACTGCAACACATCACGTGTATTCGGAGAAAAAGAGAGAGAGAGAGAGAGAGAGGGAACTACAACTGCATTTATATTGCTATATTACACACGTGCATGTTTATACTGGTATTGACGCGATGAAGAAAAAAAAATTATAAAGCGTCTACGATTATTACTCCAGCGCACACTTATTATATGTTTTACAGTGTGCACGCTGATCTGTAATCTACGATATAGAATGAGCGTTGAAAAATGAGAAAAAACAACACGTTTTTCACAGCGAGTATAAATAAATCCCCAAACTCGTAAAACCGAGAACAAACGACACATTATTACATAATTATTTAACAATAAAATTAATATTTTTTAACCAAAAAAAAAAACTGTTTTTTTTTTTTTTTACTTTTCGTTAATGCGTGTAGTACTTTTAATTATTTTCGTGTTTTTTATTCCGATTGTACAAAACATTCTTTTAACAAAATACCAAACAAATCGGTGAAAAAAAACACGGGACGGTCGCGGGAAAACGGGACAAAACTCGAACTGTTTGATTTCGGTTGAAAAAAACGGAACACCATTGAGAAACCGAAGAAAAAATAACAGGACGATCCAGTTTAGAATGAAAAAAAACGGGACGTACGATCGCGCTACAGATGGTGCTCGTAAGGACCAGAAACCCGAGGTGTCAATACGGTATCGTCAACACGTGAAAACACTGAACGAATATAATGCGAACTCGGCGTGCTGTTTTGCCACACGGACGAGCAATGACATGCCATTGTAAACGGAGAGAAAAAAGACGATAGCGGTATTCTATTTACGCGTACATGATGTTATATGGAGTAAAAAGATCAATTCTCGAATCGTCGTTTCCACGGAAAGTCTGCCTTCGAGAAATCGCCCGTTTGTACGCATAAAAATATTGTTTTGTGTCACTTTATCAAATTTTTACTGCCGGCAGTAAGGGTTTTCGACGCAGCCGCGAGGTCGTTAAAATACGTGTAACAATAATAATAATATGATAATATACAACTCGAGAAATCATTGATCGGCGCCGAGTTCTTCGAGTAAAAAAACGTTAATCGAACGAGATTTCTGCGAAATCGACGATAAAATATACTTTTAGAAATTCCAGTCGAATTAAATGACATATCTCGTTTTATTATACGTTGTATTTATTTTTTTTTTCTAATTAACTTTGGAAAAAAAAACAATAATTATTATTGATTATTATTATTTGTAATCGTTAACATTACTGCGCCGTACTATTTCGTTTGCTCGAATCTTGTCTCTCTCTCTCTCTCTCTCTCTCTCTCTCTCTCGGTCCTTCTGTTTATCTCTCGGAAAACGATAAACCGATCTCGTACTATACGTTTTTAAAACAATATTTTGTTTATTTATTTGTGAGGAAGCTCAAAGGCGCGAGCGAGAATAATAATAATAATAACGCGAGACATACGCGTTGTCGCGCGCCCGGGGCTGGCGATGACGACGATAATTTATACGATAACATCGTGAGCGAAATCAGAGCGCCGGCCGTATAAATAATTTATCACCGACGACGCGAGTTTTAGAAGCAAAAAAAAAACAAACCGTTCGTTTTCAGAAAGTGTGCCCGAACTGTACGAGCGAAGACGACGGACGTCGAGACGGGAATAACGCTTTTACTTCGATATTTTCATTTTTTACCGTTCCAACGAGATTTACACCGTACTGGTTTCACTCGGCGGACCCGATCGATTAACCACCACGACCCGTTGTGTAACGTATTTAATTGATCCGTTTTTTTCTTCCTAAAAACGATGACCGTTTCTTATTAAATATCACGACCCGCGCGACGTAATAAACAATAACGCTCGACTCTGTAATATACGAGATTTCCAGTTATCGATTGTAATATAATTGATTATAAATATTATTGTAATTTCGGCGTATGACCACGGTCATTCGACGACGGACACCGCGGCGGTCGGCGTACGTTTTGTAGACGATAATTCGATCGGACTGGTTCTACGTATATTATCGGACGCCGCGTGTCTTTCGTCGAACAAAAGGCGAAACACGTGATCCGGACCCAAACGATAGCCATCCTTCGGCCGGTAGACCTATACAGCAATGTGCACCGATCATATGCATATAATTTTAATTACATCGTGTAATAATAATAATAACGTGCCGCGGGCGAGAGCGTAATAATATTTTAAATCCATAATCTCTCTTCTCGAGTCGACGCGGCACAATGCATACCGCCGACACACGATACTCGGTAATCGACCGCCATAAACACCGCGGCACGCACTTGTAAAACGCGGAATTAGACGATAATAAAAAATTGAGAAAAGAAGAAAAAAAAAAATCAAGCGCGATATTTTAATCGCCGTTCGTTACCGATTATTTTCGATGCGTCGTAAAATCGAATGAAACCCAAGCGAACCGCGAATAATAAAATCGTTAAATCAATAACGCGCGTTAATTGGTAATAATAATGACAATATCTCTTGGTTTTTAAGTATAAAAAGCGCGTTGACGATAGCGCACGGTCGTGAAAACAGGCGCACTGAAGAGTATTTTATTACGACGGGCCCCGCACGGCGTGCGCACATGGTCAACCACGGCGATAAATATTACAAAACCACACGGATACTTTATTATTATAACATTGATAGCGCGCAAGCCGAATTCGTAATAAATAATCATAATAACCGCCGTGAAACTTAAACTCCCACTTTTAAATCTATTAATATAATGTCTATAGGAAAGAGAAGTGATCGTGAAATAAAATTAAAATCCTGCGCGCCGCCGCCGCCGCCGGTTTCCTGCCGGCCTCCCGCTCCCCAAACGTTTTTAATTATTATTCTCCGCCGCCCGATCGAACGCAGTGCACCGCGGATTTTCAATTATTATTATTATCGACTATAAATATCTCTCTCTTGCTTTTCCTAGTATCGCGCGCGCATACTTACGCGGTGTTTATGTCCGTCTACATACACTTCGACAATCGAAAATAAAACCGTGCGTATAACGAATCGTCGCCGCAGAGTGTTAATATTATTATTATAATTACTATTTATACCGGGGGAGGGGAGTTATTTTTCGATTAATTTTCGTTTTCTCGGCGACACGGATCACCGAGCACAGTAAACATGCACTTTTGCAATAATTAAGAATTTCATGGGCACCGCGCGCGCGCGCGTGTGTGTGTGTGTGTGTGTGTTACGATAACAACACGACGACAAAACAACAGCAGCTTATACCGTCCGCGGCGAAAACAAACGAGTACTCTTTAGACGATCGCTTTTCATTTCCTCGCATCGTTCGAAATATAAACACGATGCAATATGTTTTCGTCGGACTGAGCGGATTTTTTTTTTTGTTTTTTTTTTTGGTCGACGGATACGATATTTCGGCCAAGTTTTCTCTTGGGAAAGAGGCGGCGCTTTCGGACGTATCAAACGTTTTCGTCGGTCTCGTAGAGAATTAATTCCCCGCGTAGTAAACGTACTCGTATACCCGCGCTCTTTTCGTAAACAAACACAGCTAGCGGCAAATCGCGATTCGACTGACCGGCAAAACGAATTTATTATTATTATCATCGTTGTAGCGATGACGAAAGAAATTTGCGATTTGCCGTTTTCGTTTCTAGCAGTATTTCGAAAACTGCCGTGCGGCATTGACCACGACAAAGTTATCCGTCATTCGTGCCATTCGCACGCGTATGTGATATTATAATCTAGCTGTATACATCTAGGTATACGTACGCCCGGGAGTGTATCGCGATTGAAATGTCACGTGCGCGCGGTTCGCTCTTGTAAGACAACGTCGTGTACGACGAAAAAACGAAACGACCGCTCGCAAACGGCGCCGCGATATTAACACATGTTTATATGGTTTTTTTATACAGTCACTTCCCGGTGTCGTTTCGGAAATCGAAAGCAGCGGATACGTTTGCGGCGCCAGATGCCAGATTGATTAATATTCAGATACGCGGAAACTTCACTTTGCGGCGAATTTATCTCTACAATATTGTCGTCGACGGTTATTAGGTCCGGGCCGTGTATAAAAGCATACCGCCGCCACGCGTTGCTATAGATAGGCCCGTAACGAATCGCGAACTCCGATCGGTCGGTTCGATTGAGATAGCACGAGTAAAATATCTCTTTCGATTTTTTTTCATCTTATATTATGTACCTAAATTATTTCTAATAAGATTTGTATATTTATTCAATTATCACGAGATGTAATAACATTATTATTAAATAAAAACAAAACAATTATATTTATAGGTAAAAAGTACCACGAAAAAGTTGGAAGAACAACACATCGAATTGGCTACGTTTGTAGTTGTGTTGCAATGGTCGCAACAATATTACATAAAAATCTAAGTTGGAATTGAAAACAAACGATTTCAGTTGATACAAAGCCATAAAACCCCATATAGGTAAGTACGTTTATAAAAATAAAGATTAATCAACGATATTATAATAATATCTTGATCGGAAACACGACCGATTAGTATTATGTGCCGGTCACACGGCGCGTTTTTTCCTCGTGCGTCGAGCCGGGGAGGCGATTCCGCGAACGGCAGGATTAAAAACGAAACCCATGGCTATAAAAATAAATCGCCGACGAATACGGCCGTACACGGGACGGGACGCGGCGGCGCCGACGACGCCGGAACCGGTTACGACCCGCCGTCGTAACCCGCGACGATGAAATATTACGAGTGTCCGCGGGCCATTCGAGTACGATTGAATAAAACATTGTTTCGAATTCGTCCGAGCACGCTGTGCGCACCGGATTTGTATATTTATTTTATTATTCGTTGTCTTTTGATTTCATGTGTTTACGATTGTTTGAAAAACGTTGGAAACAACGACAACGGAAATCGGGGCAAGGTCGCGCCCACACGTTTAGGGTCAAAAGAATAACAGGGCGACATGATGTTTTCCGCGTCTCGCTCGGCGTCGAGTACGCCGCCGCCGCGCCGCCCGGTAGCCCGGCGATATTTCCACGTGGTTTTACGGATCCGGGCCGCCCCGCCGGACGCGACTCTATATTATACACCTTCAAATCACAAAAATTATCGCGTACGTTTTTCCGCGCAGTCTCGAAATAATATCGGACGTCGCGCGTTTCCGTTTTCAATAAATTAATACGAACGTTACGTTACGATGGTGACATGATTTTTTTTTTGTTATCGGTCGGGGATTTTCGCGACACCGTCGGTCCGCGTGATCCGCGATATACGACAATAATAATAATTTCAATATCGTCGGCGGCGGCCGCCGCGCCGCCGGTGTGTGTATGTAATAATAAAATGGTAACTAATCGTCGTTGCGATAGATAACGGCCGGGCTCAATAAAAATCTCAAGTCGTCGCGACGATCGAAAACCCAACCGCGCCGCCGCCGCCACTACTGCCCGTCCGGCTCTCGAGCCCCCCCCGTCCCGCCCCGCCCCGCCTGAAATAAACCGAACAACCCCGAAGCGGCGGCAGCGCGCGACGGCGGCGCGGGGCGAGCGGTCCGAGTGGAAAGGGAAACGCCGCGACTCGCGCGATATAATACGGTCGTCCCGCGCGGACTTTCAGTCAGTTGATCGTTCGTTACGCTCGTCGCCGGTTCAAACGTCCCGCAAGCACAAGCACACACCACAAACGCACATACAACCGTTCGCGTTTTTTTCATTTCCTTAGATTTTTCGAACCGGCGAAAAACGAAATTTTTTTTCTTCTTTCATTGCTCCTCCGTTCTCGTAATTTTTCTCCGCGAGTGCGTTCTCTCCGCGAATTCTCGGTGCTTACCGTATACACCACACATTCCGCCGACCGGTCTTCCGGAAACATATGCAACAGAGGATAACAACTCTATACGTGAGTATTATTATTTGTATTATTATCGATATTATTTAGATGTAGATTTTTTTTTTTATATGTTACGACTGCCCGTCTAGTCGTTTTGACATTTTTCTCGCAGAGGAAAACGAGTGAAAAAAAAAAAAAAACGTTCGGCGATGATAATTTAACGATTTTCGTTCGACGTCCGGTCGTATTTTTAGCGCGCCGGTTTTTTTTTCTTCTGCTCTGTTCGTCTCACCAAACGCTTTTAAACCGCACAACTTTTTCGACGCTCTCGCGTGCGCTCGCTCGCGCATTAAAAACGGCACGCCGTACACAGTAGTCGCCGTCGTCTCGCAAAGTCTATTAATAAACAACCGTTGTGTAATCTTTGGACGCTCTGTCGAAAATCCGCTTAGCGCACGTCGAGCGTTACCCGAGTGTCGTCGTCGTCGTCGGGGTTTCGCGGGGAACGAGGACATTTCGCGTTATCCTCAGCCGTCCCCGTCGAGACGACATTTATTTGCCCGCCGTCGTCGCGCGCGCGGTCTTCGACGTCCGCGTTTTCGGGCGACTTGAACGATTACCGCCGATGTAACGACGACGACGCCGCCGGGACACACCACCTGATTTCGTCGACGATATTATTTTAATATCGTTTTCCATCCGCCGACGACTCCGTGACGGGTGACGACGAGCACGCTCGGTTGTTCCCCAAAAGGTGCTGCTGCGGGCTCACCACATACCTGTGGCATATTCGATCGGTGATAACGTCGTCGTCGGCAAGGATTAAAATATAATAATAATTTATCGTCCGACTTTTCGTTACCGCTATACAACAACATTATGTTGGATCGCGTAGGCATTATCATCGCACCGGTACATAATAGCGGGGGAACAAGATGAATGGGCTCTCTTTATGAAATCCGGCGACGCCGGCTGTGCCCGCGTCGCCGGACCCTAATTTCCAAGGTCGGACCACCCCCCGAGGGCGTTAACAAAAGATTCGTGTCGAAACACGTCCTTTTTACCAAGAAACAAGGCACAAAGGAAACGACCTATTATTACGTTTTCTCTCTCTCTCTCTCTCTCGACTTCGTTCCTTGCATACCGCGTCGTCCGTCGGCGGCCGCACATCACGTACACAACAATGGCTAGGACGTTGGCTAGATACGCATGTAGGTCGGACTCTATGAATATAACCTTTGACGACGCGATAAATGTACGTGTGTGTGTGTGTACCTCTACGTGCCCGGTCAAAACGCGTTCCGGCGAAACCTAAAAGTGGCCGATCGCGAGAGTGCCCGCGCGCTATGGAATTTCGAGCCGATCGAATTGCGACCGGACGACGACGCCGCCGCCGCGATAACAGATATTTTTATTACGAAGCGCGGGGTTTTTTTTTTTTTCCGGCTATTCGGAACGCAATATTATCCCGTCGTCGTCGCGATTATGAAATAACATGATAATTTCGCTCTTCGTGCGCGATTTGTGATAACACGCCTACGTGCGATATTGTAAAATATTATCGATTGCTGCTGCGCGTTTACCTCTGATGTAAAATAATACTCCTGTGTAAACCGACAGCAACTCCCCCACGTGCGTATATTATACGCGCTCCTCGTCCGTGCGTCGTGTCAACGTAACATTATTATGCGTTTGCAACCCTTTTACCGGTATAGTACTCTACAACGGTTTCGCGTCAGATCGTTAAGCGCGTAAACGTATAACTATATTATAATATGTGTATCGTGTACACATTTCACAACAGCGGACAAGCGCTCGAGACTTTTTCACTCGCCGCGCGGGTAGGTACGGTCAATCCGAACGGGGGGGGGGGCTATTATAATAATTGTTTTTCTCTCGGGGCCATCTATTATCGCGCGCCGCGTCGTAAACCGAACACGGTTGTTCCCCGTCGTCGTCGTCGTCGTCATTTTGTTTGCTTTCCAAAATCCATTAGAAGTTTTCCCAACCGGTTTTATCGGGCCCGCGCCGCGCCGTACGTCATATTATGACGACGACGTGAAACAAAACTACTCGATCGTGCGCGCGCCGCACGTGCACCACACGCACACGAAATACGTAGAATTTCGGCCGGGCCGAACGAAACGCACAATATATAATGGGTACACGCGCTCTGCACACCGACCGTAAAATCCACCTCTACCGTCTCGATTATTATTGTTATTTCCATTTTAAATTTGTTATTACCGAGTCACGAACGGGTTCGGAAAATCTGGCAAACCACCGTGGCGCAACGTTAATGTAATGCGTTACGGTAACGTTTGGTCTAGTCGTCGTAGAGACACACACCTGTAGTAGTTGAGTCGATAAAGTCCGTCGTCAACATGATAATAATAATAATTGTGTACGAGCGTAATAAATCTTTAATATCAAAGGAATATAAACTCGCGTTCACTATTTTAATAATAATTGTAAAGCGCACGAACAGAGTTCTGTACCGACGACGACGTCGTCGTGTCTATTCCGCGTGACACGACGGTGCCGCCGCCGCCGCCGCCGCGTGAGATTTCAAAACTTTCGTAAGAGCGATTAGAAATTATTTTCGAAAACAAAACGATCCCGACCGCAGGTCGAAAACCGTGCGACGACTTTCCAGAAAGTTGTCCCCGTCGCTCTCCGTAGGCAATTCGCTACAAGGTCGCGGGCCGGCGCGCGCGAGCGAGCGAGCCTGACCTCCGCGCGGTCCAGGTGAAAGTGCCTTCCCCACCCCTTGTCGACGCGCGGACGGTAGTGGAGGGGACGTCGTTTATTCGTACTATGGTGAATTTTCTTTTTCATACCAACGAAAACCCACGCAAAGTGCAACCGGCGGAGTGCAATGACGTGTGCAACTGGTCGTCGTCGTCGTCGTGTCTGTCGACGTTTTAATAATATAAATATAATAATATTATATTGTATTTTGTAATAATCGTGCGATGGCGATGCGGCGGTAGTCGTTGTCAGTCGCCTCTGCGCCGCGATTGACTGCGCGTCGTACACGTCGTCATATCGAATATTGTACATTAGCGTTTTATTATTATTATTATTATTGTTATTACGTGTGTATTTATGCTTACCGCTATTACTGCTTACAATATAACGCACGGATGTGGTAGTTAAAGTAAAACCGGTATGCATATAACGTTAATTGTAATAACAATACAAATATTACCGCATAGGTGTATTATGTAGTACGTATACGCTGCTCGTAATTACTTCTCGTTCAAGGTCCTGGAGGAGTATGCACCGGTGTTTCGAAAACGATTTTAAACAGAAAAAAAAAAAAAAAAGGAAAAAATAATTAAAACTGTTGACTCACGCGACCCCTCCGGGATTGTTATCCCAACGCGTCCCCTCGCTCCGCCGTCCCTCGTGCGTTGCACTATTGCATCGATGCATGTGAATTGTGTATATTATTATAGCATCGTTGCAGCTGCTGCTGCTGCTGCTGCTGCTGCACGTTGTTGCTCGCGCGATAACACCCTCACTCGCGCTCACTGCCACGCAATACGCTCTCCACCCTTTCTCTTCTCGGTTCGTATCGTTTTTCGGCATATTATATACCGACGTAACGTTATGCAAAAACGCACATATTTACACGTATTTATGTATTTAATTTTTTTTTTTTTCTACGCCCATATTCTCGCACTCTTCTTTCACACGGCGCCGCACGCGGTCACTGTAATCATCGGACCGGGGGCGTTATTTCACTAGTGCCGATCTTTATGTTTAATATTTCACTGGCTTCGGTCAGCAAAAACATCGATCGACAATGGATTACATTATTTGTTCCGTTGCGCGGCGGTCAGCACAAAACCGCGCGCCGCGTGCGTGTCTGCAGCCGCTATCGTCTGGCTAACAACGTGACACCTGAGTCTCGTCGGATTTCATTATCGTAGATACGAAAAAAAAAAACAAAAATCATCGGAACTCTTCGTCGTCCGGTCGCGTCGGCATTGTGCCGTACGGTCCCTTTTGGTTTTTTGTGTACCACTCGGTTCATATTGAGCCCCCCGTTCAGACCAAGGAGACAGTTTTCATTTGTCGCCGACAACTCGATGAGAACGTTTTTAAAATATTTGTCGCCGTCATATTTCGCGCGTTACGTTTGGTCACCGTGGTAAACTTGTAGGAAACACGCACTCGGCGGTGCATTACGATTGCAGCGAGCGATAGACTAAACGCGCTTGTGTTGTACGCACGCGGCAGACTTTGGTTGCCGGTGAATAGTAAAAAACGTTGCACGCTTTCGTTGTTGTTATTTGTCCGTTTAAAATCCTAACACGGCGAATTATGAAATAAGATCGAGGAGAGACCGTGTCACCGCGACGCGCTCGGTGCACCTCCTGCCGCAGTGCCGAGGACGAAACGTGAACGAGGCTTCAAAGTTTTTTTTTTTTTTCTACTTCGCCGCGAACCGAAAACTTGTTTACGCGAGGCCTTACCATAATGGAAAGCGAAAAATTCAACACGACATAATAATCTTTTATTACAACACATTTTCACCGCGCAAAGCTCATTCGACATCGATACGATTGAGGTACGCGTTTTCCCTGCAACGTTTCGACGCAGTCGTTTTTGTTTTTTTTTTTTTTCGATCAAACTGCGTTCACTGGAATAATAGCGCTCGCAACGGTGATCCATTAGGATCACCACGTGGTTTTTTTCTTAAACAATAATAATAAATGTTCACGCACCGACGAAAATCTCCCTATTTTGTTCAACAAATTCGGTTCAATTTTCATCCTAGGTCGAGGAAAAAACAAAATTTTTCTTTTTTGTCTACGCGCAGCACTAATCCAGAGTAGAAATGCGTTCGATATTTTAATGACGCGCTACGTTAACATGGCGATAAACTCGTTCGTATTACAACGATGCCCTCCTCGAGATTGGCCTACGATGTACGCAATTTATGCCATGACGTCATCGCCGCACGCCGCGACTGGAAATCGGCCGATTATATTATTTATATTAGAATATTTTATACATATATATATATAATTTATAGACGTGATGCGCTCGAACGCGGTAAAAATTAAATCAAACATTATTATTACATTATGCCGAGGGATATTATTAATAATCATTCGCGATGGCATCGAACGCGCCCAAGGTAACGCGGAAATCGAAATTCAAAAGGCACGCGCGTAATTGGGTTTTGAAAATTCCTGGAAGACGGTCGATTGATATTCTTTTAAAACGCGTTGACAAAAACTATAATGTAAACACCACACTGCGCTTTGTGTTTCGGTCGTCGCGTATAAACACGCGAAATCGTTCTCGATAAAACGCAATATTCTCGTCGTACGTTCAATGGTACGTTCGTGGTTATATTAAAATGTTATAATGTCGATCTCGATAATAATATATTCGCCGGTCGGACGGACCGTGGGCGGCGTCGTGTGTCACATCATCGCGCGATAATAATATTATGAATTTTTATTTGCCGCATATTTTCCGGCCGTACGTTTTTTTTTTTAATCTTTTTGCCCTCTCCCTCTTCGTCTCGCGGAAACGCAGCGATTATAATTAAACGACACACATCACACACAACGTCGCTCTCGACGACGTTTTCGTGAGGACGATGTGCTTGCGCAGCGTTTGTGTATACCATATTATAATATAGAGATATTTTATCTCTGCGGCGGCGCGTGTGAACGTTGGGCCCGGTCCAGCCGCGCGTTTTATTTCTGAGCGCGAAAAACCCGTTCTCTCCGTCAAATGTCCTTCTCTCGCCCGTCCGTCTCTCCTCTCCCGCGACCGACGACGCTCGTCTCCGGAGACGCGGCCGTCGCCTTTCGGAGTGATGGCGAGCGCCAAATAAGCAAAAAGCCAAAACACGGTCAACGTAAAAGTCAGAAGCCCACGCGTTTTATAGTATACGAACACAGTCGCAGTCCCGCGCGAGTCGCATAACGTTTGTGTTGTGTACACATTTCGTACTCGCACAGTGCGTCGTCGTCTTGCCGAGCGTCGTCGAATCGACGACACACGCTAGAATTCGGAAATCCGTGAGTATACGATGTGTTGTTGTTGTTGCTGTTGTATGATCGCGGGGTGACCATTGTTCCGGTTGAAAAACGTTATCGTCCGGCGTTTTTTTAATCACTCATCGTCTCGCGTTGTTCGACAAAGTTTTGAACAAAACTTGTGTTTCACCGTCGATAAAGTCGTACGACGGCGGTCGTCTACTGTTGTTCGATATTATCAAAAAAATGTTGTGCGGAAAAACGAGTTATAATAATAATTATTATTTTTTTCTCAATATGGTCACCCCCCGAGATATAATATGAAATAAACATAATTTTACCTACCTACGTCGACTATGTTCCTCGGTCGACCGGTGCCACGGGACTGTGCTAGAACACAATATATTATAATGCGCTTAATGATGATTATGCAACGTAACAAAGACACAAGGTGCGAAAACCATGACGCGTGAAACCAGGCGCAAATCTCGCGTCCGTGTAATATCGTGCCGTATATTTAGCATATTGTGATCTTTGTTCGCGAATAATTACAATTTAATTACCGCGTCGGTTATCGTCTTTATCGACAAATTGCATCTCGTTTGCAAAATCGTAACACATACCTATCGCGAACGGGGTTGGATTTTCCTAGCCATAAAATTTAATAGATTCGAACTTAATATACTTTCGCGCGCGCGCGTCTCTGCGTTTGTGTATTCATAATATGCATAAATGTGCGTACGACCTCGAGGTTATAAATATAAACTCGAGCGATTAAACACATTCAAAAGTCACTTCTTATCGAATTTTACGACTGCACACACCAAAGGTATCTGCATGCGTCAGTCTGTGATGTATGTTCGCGATTTAAAAATAGACCCGTTATTTGCAATACAATTAATTATTTCATCAATAAAATATATATATATATATATATATATAATATGAATTAGTTATGTATTGCCCTCGCGAAACGCCTGCCAACGACTCGCCAATATATC
This sequence comes from Drepanosiphum platanoidis, assembly GCA_948098885.1. Lineage (NCBI taxonomy): Eukaryota > Metazoa > Arthropoda > Insecta > Hemiptera > Aphididae > Drepanosiphum > Drepanosiphum platanoidis. Next base: position 7,895,666 of record OX402535.1, read on the forward strand.
GTGTGCTACGCGCCGTCGGTTTCGACCTTACCGTGTTCGTTATTATTTTTCGGAGACCCGGCTGTAAGTACCCCATGTCTGTGTGGCTTGCAGTCGTGTACACCTAACCGCAAGCGTTCGTGCGATTTCACAGATCGATACGCTTACTGTTTTCACACTTGGGCCGGTCGTCGGAAATTAACGACAAACAATAACGGTCGTAATCGTCGTAAGGCGGGATATTTCGCGCGGCCGGGCGTCGACCATTATAAATACCAGCGAAAACGCACGCGTATCCGTCCAAAAACGATTACGGTCGTTTTATCACGCGAACCGTTGCTCTATAACACGAACGCGGTGTGTGTACGAATCGTATTTTTCGAAAACCTAATTCGTCGCGTCGGACGACGAAAGTCTCGTCAGCTGCGATTTCGGAGAGCTCGTCCGATCTCATACAGGCGCGCGCAGTAAACACAATTATATATACGGCGTAGATAAAAAAATGTAAAAAGAAAGAAAAAAAACCGTCCGGCGGAGCGATACAGTCCTCTCGTCCGCGCGTCAAGCAATGTAATTCGTCGCAGCAGTACACATGTGGAACGTTAAATTTTTCCCGGAGAAGGACACGTTCGCTTCGTCGTCGCCTGCATAACAAATGGCGTGAAACTAAACAAACGGAAAAAAAAAAACGTATCATCTGGTGCACCACGACGCGAGTCACATATCAATGAATTCCGTTTTAACAACGACGAGTGTTGTTTTTTTTTTTCGATACTTTTTCGCGTATTATTGTGATGTAAATTTTTGTTGTTTGCTCGCGCGAACGTCGTTTTACAATCGACGACCCATCAAGGTCTTCCGTCGAAAAAATCGTCGTTCGCGTCTCGTAAACGATTTCTCCGGTCGCCGCGCACTCGACGAGGTGAAGTTTCCAGTCGACGCGTTCCGACGCGCGATAATATTACGAAATCACGCGGCAACGATATTCGCGTGCCGTATTTCCCGTTCGCTCGGATAGCGGAAAACGCGCGACGGACCCGCTTTAATTTTTTCGTCCTTTCCATCGCCTCGAACGGGACCCCGTGTACGCCGTGTCTCGTACCATTTGGTCCTGCTCAACGCGCGGGACGTTGTACTCTCCGCGACGCGTCGGCCGCCCGCAAGTTCAAGGGCGCTTTTACAACAATGTGCGGCGCGCGCGTCGCCGCAATAACAATCGCATTGTGTGCTCCTTTTACGATATTTTATTTTCATTGCCGTTTACGATTTCTTTCATACGCTCGAAATCTTTTGTGTTTGGTCGTCGGCGCGACGACGAGCGTTCACCCCTCGGGCTCGGGGTTCGATCGGGTCTACGCGGGGATCGCTGGCTGGCAAGAGGCCAGCGTACCGATTTCGGGTGGCCCGCGCAATAGAATTTCAATTGACGAACAGACCTCGAAAAGAACTCAACTTCGAACCGTCGTCGAGTGGCAAAACAACCGCATTATTCTTATAGGACTGCTGTTCGTGTGCCACCGAACCTTTGCAAAGTTTCACTAGAGTCAGATATATTTTTGCTATAAATCAACGTCAACAACTGCATCCGGAACTGCATTTCTATGCCCGCGAGGAAACATTTTCGGTAACCAAATGTCGAAAAATCAAATTATACAGCATTATAATACGTCGCGAATGAGAATCATAATAATATAAAATCGTATGTGCGTCAAAAATCAAATCTACAATATCGACAAAAATCGTATTTAAATTCCGAAAACAAAAAAAAAAAAACAGATTCGTACATTTTTTTTTTTTCGTCAATCGTTTAATTCGTTCGAGTTTATGCGTTCTTGAAGTAAACGTAAACGTTTCGGAGGGGTAAACAACGTTTTTGCACGTTTATTCGATGATTTCCTTTGACCTCGATCGACGGTGCGCGCGTATACGCTGTTTTATTGCTTCAACTGCGCATTATCTCGCCGTTTCGAGACGCGTTTTAATTACGCCTCCCCCTCCTTCGGAAACGTTTCCCCGGAAACACCGCGGTTAAGCTTACACTAGGATAGGAAATAACAACGCTCATTTCGACCGTTTTTGTTTTCGTTCGACTGTCGTCGTCTTTAGTTCGCAGCAACATCGGGGGGGGGGGGGGTAAACAAATTTCCACAAACTCCGCGAGCGAGTATGCGAAAACGTTCACGGCGACGAAAGTTTTTTTTTTTTTCAATAGTTTTTGTGTTTCTCGTCCTTTATTGGATTTTGTATGACGAACACATACCGATTTTATTTCTCTAGCTAGTATAATATACACGTAGTATACTTCACACGCACGTCATTGCTGCAATATATATATATTCTCCCTCGGAATATTACGGATGAATAACGCGCGATGTATATTCATTTACTATTGTATAAAAGCAGTTCTCCGAGTTGTGCAGTATATTTGACGAGTTGCGTGAAAACTTTTACTCGCGTGTTCCCCGTCGGGCGAGTATGATTTCGACTTGTCGACTCTTGACGTTTTTCGAAACTAGACTCCGTGGGCATTAGGCGCGATCGTGATTACCGATCGCCTGCGAAAAACTGACGAGGGAGGTTAAAAACCAACACCCTTACGCTTTGTGGTTGTATAAATTTACACGGCCCGGTCGAGTCTATATAGTTCGAATAGAGTTTAAATGGCAACACGATGCTCCGCCGTGTGACTATTTCTGTGAGCCGATCGACGGCCAGAGAAAGGGCTCGGAAAATAAATATACAAACAAGGCCGATGCACCCGGGGTAGTAAAACCATCATGCAGTATCGTTTCCGCCGAGGAAATATTCATCAGGAAATCGGCTAAAGCTCGTCGTCTCTACGCGAAAACTACACCGACCGTAGAATATAACATACGTATATTATAGCTCTGGCGATGACGAAATCAATCGATTTTCAATCTTTTTTTTTATATTTTTTTATTTACCGTATACATATACGTTCACTTTTCAACGACGTGGACTAGGATGATGTCTATTTAAATTATGTAATCTATTTCAAAACCAATGTCGAGTTTTCACCTGATTACATATTATTATACTGTACCTACTATAATTCGCAATCAGCTGACTGGGCGATAACGAGCGTTCGGACTGCCTATGTGTGTAGGTACATACGAGATAAGCCCACGACTCCGGCGTGTGATGTTCGAACGAAACAAAAAACACACCTCCACCCAACATTATAATATGGAGATCTCGGACTGGCCGCCGTGTAAATAAACGCACACGCTCGCAAATCCCAAATGCCGCCCCACCACCACCACGACCACCTTCCCCCGCCCCTATTTTCGTCGTCGCGCCGTCGCACGGGACGATAAGAAAGTCTATTGGTCTTTTTTTTCTTTCTTTTTTTTTTTTATATCGCACGTTATCGTGTTTCGAACTGCATATATAAAGACGCTCTTTTTTCATCCTCTTTCTTTTCCTCAGTACGTCCGCGTAGCGCGATTCGCTTTTCGCACACCGACACAGAAGTCGTCGTGCGTTAGAGCGCTCTCCGCCGCTACACGACTGCTGCAGCGTTTTATTGTTCGTTGTTTTTTTCTTCTTTCTTTTTCTTTTCTAATACGTGATCGCACTAACACGGCATCCGGCGAAAATAACCGATCGGTATTGACCTGCATATACACTACGACCGCCATCCTGCCCGCCGCCATACGCACCGCAGACGATATCATAACATTGTAATAATATAATTTTTTTTTCCGTCCGTCGTGTTAGTGACAATAAAATATATATATATATATATATATATATATATTGTTATAATGTGCGCGAAATCCGCGAGTTTTCGACGAAACGCTCGCCGAACGTCGTCGTCGTCGTCACTAATGTTTTCAATCGCTCTTTTTTTTTTTTCCAGTGTTCATCATTCGCAGCCCGAGACGGTAAGAAATGACAGACATGACGAGGAACTACAACGATTACTCTTCCTCGACGAAACTAGAACAAGTCTCCAAACAAGTGAGTTTCTGCGTAATACGCGCGCACAGTTCAAATATTTCAACGTTTTTTTTCTTTTTACAATAGTGTATATATATACACACACGCACGTATACATATAACGCGCAGAGTCGTATATATATAAAATTGTTATAGACGTTCGTAATAAAAAATAAGTAGGTACTTGTATGGTGGGCACCGGGCTATATAATACAGCAGTGAGGTCGACTGCGGGCTAGAATTTCCGGGCTTTGATTTTTTACGTCCGCCGAGTGGCTCGCGCGAAATACTCGTCGAATCGCGTTTGGGTCGCTGTTATAATATATTACTCGTATAATACTATTGTAGTTTGTTTTTTTTTTTTTTTTTTTAACCGACACGGAATTATGGTGCCCGAATGATATAGTGGTTAAGCGCTATTGACATTTTAATAGCGGTTTGTCATCAAATTTTTTCATCCCACATTATTTACTTTAATGTTTTTATTGCTTAGAGGTCGTGCGATGCCCCGAAGGTTTACTTGTACATCTACCGTGTGTCCTTTATTCGCGATTATCGCATAGATACGTGCCAAAAAAAAAAAAAAAAATGCTCACAACCTTGATCGGACAATAAAACAATAGCGAAATCACGTGGACAGTGAAGTACGTAATATTAGATCATCGTGCACGCGCGGAATAAGTTAAATCGCAATGGACCCCGATAAGGATGATTTGCACGCGATCTTCTTAAGGACGCCTAAATAAAGTAAACCCGTCGTCGTTTCTCGAGTTCTCTGTCAGTGGCACCAAACAAAAATACCCTTAAATTAAACAAGTGTAGTCTATACGAATAATTCACACCGAAGTACGCGTAGATAATTCGATATCTCGGGCTCGTCGTGTAATTATAATTAACTGAATTGCCAAGTAAGACGATTTGAACGGCAGTTCTCCGCCTCAAATGAAACGCACGGACAGTGTTGACGCGTTATCACAAATCGGCAATCTAATTTAATTATTGCATATATCGGCGCTGTGTACAATATAACATTTTTAGTACTTGTAAACAAAATTAAAACTCGATAACCGTAACCTTTTATATCTAATGTTACGGCGCGTTATGCTACACGCGTACAATGTGAAAAAGGAAAAATAACAGTCGTTTCTTCGTACACAAGCCCGCAAATTCGAGAGTTCCGACCGTTTTTCGAAGCTTCCGTTCTGTCTAAAGTGAGACTCTGGGCGCGTCTGGAGTGCTGGTTTAAATGTTGGAAGTGTCGATCCCTTCTCAATCCCACCCGTTGTATTTAGTATTGCGACTAACGGTCACTTAAATCGATCGTACGCGTGTTCGAGGGGCGACGACGCGTTACCTGTAAACAATTTGCTCACGACGAAACAAAACCCGGTGCACGTAATCGACGTGTGTCTCGCACGGGGCGGCATTCGTTTTGGGCGAATTACCCGAAATTACATACCGTTCGGGTGAAATGTATTCGCACGCCCGTCAATTCTATTTGGCCGAGTTTTATACGAAAATATTCGGCCCCCTTTAGTACGTACTGTACGAGAATCTACGCATAGGTCCTTTTACCCGTCATAAACAGCGAAAACGGAAATCGTGTCTCTTCCTTTTCGTTTTGGACGCGTTGTGCAGCGACGACACGACGAATATAATATTATGTTCGTAATTAACGAAGCGTTGTTTTTCCCCTCCAAATTCGTCCAAACGATCTGTTTGGATCATTTCTCGCCCAAATATACGATGTGCTTAAAACACTAGGGTACAATTCGGGTGATTTTCGAACCGAATGAATTGTTGTGCGTTCGTCGCACGCACGACGTGTGCCGCGAGTCACGCACGGATCTACGTGTTATGACGTCTATTATGAGTACGGACAATATAGGAGAGTCTTGTATACACGAAAATTCATAAGGAAATGTCTATTATTGCGATCTGGTCCGAGGAAGAAATCGTACAAAAGAGGTCAACGCGTTATATACCTATGGTATGCGACACTATACACCCCTTGTACATGTATATATATTATGCGTGTCGCGAATATACATAATAAGTGAAAACCGACACCGGTCAACCTACTCGGGTAATTTTTTTTATATCTCAAATTTAAGGGATGTGCCCGCCCGTCGCGTGTAATAATAACGTCGTCGCCGCCGCCGCCGCCGCCGCGCGCGCATAGAAATCCGAGACGAGTATTATTATTATCATTATTGTTATTATTATTCACGCGCTCGTCGAATCCCTTCGTCGGGAAATCTCGAGGCTGTAAAAACTTTGCAGGTCTCGGGGGGGAAAGAAAACAAAAAATTCGCCGAGACGTTTTTTATCGCGGTTTTATAATAATAAAAAATAAATATAAACACCTTAATAATGATACGATAATATATACGAGCACACGATACGCTTTCAACACTCGACCTCCGCGTAATCAAACCTACTATAATATACGTATACTGGCGTACGTAAACGTGATAATATATTTTGTATTTATTACTGCGTAAATTTAGTATGCTCGTCGTTTGAGCTGTCCGAAATTAAAACGTACACGTTGTTGTAAACGCCATGTAGACCGCGAACGGAAACGGCCTCGAGGAGAACCCATTGTTCTAATTTGAACGGCTATTACTTTATTATACTTATTATTCGTTTCGTTGCCGCGGCTTAGACCACGAGACGAGACGGAAAAGTCGAATACGTCACGCGTAGGTTAGGCACCAATAAATGCATTTATAATTCGGTGATATTATTACGATATATACGAGTCGATTGTCCCGCGCTCTTGTCTATACGTCTCGACGGACACCCGCAACACGGTGTATACGCGAGCTCATCACATGTTCTTCATTATACAGGACGATTGTTCTTTTACCTTCGATCTGACTACGTCTGTCGGTAAACGATTCGATAATAATTATTAGCGTTTTACTCTTATCTTTATGCTAGACGCTGTTTTAGAATATAATTTGTTATTTATTGTCGAGATATCGTTTTCGATCGTTTTTTTTTTACCTATTCGAATTTGAATTTTCATTCGACCACGTGCGCTGCTATTTCAAACATTGTGCACATATCAAACGAGCGGTTTGTATGTACAAGTCGTAAAAGTTATTCAAATTTTCGGGCAAGACGAGTAGCGAAGGCTTACATTTTTATTACGTGCACATTTTAGGTTGCTCGTATTTATGTTCATGGGACCAAAAGAACCGCCCTGTACACCTACACCATAATAATATACAAACACGCACGGGCCGCGTGCTGGTCTTGGCGGCCAAAACCGTGTACGGTCCCGAAATAAGACATAGTCGCTCGCGTTCCCGAGTCCGCCGCACGCAATAAAAATATTCGCGATGTTCGCACGCGCCGTTAACCGCAGTGACCGACCGCACTATATAGTCGTTTCATTCGAACTAATTTCGGAACTGTATTATATATGTGTAGGTACACGCGCGACCGGTGGCGGCATTTCTAAACGTTTTCGGAGGCGGGGGTCCAGGGAAAAGAAAAACGCGCGTTCGATTAATCTAAAATACGTGGTTAAAATACATATTATAACTCTGATATCACATTCCCCTTTTCCATGAGTCACCCTATGTCTGAAAGTGATTAATTTCCAAGAATTCCGCGGTGTCTCGAGAGGAGGGGCTGGAGTCCGTTTCTCGTGGACCCTTTATATATTGTGTTATAGAGGTAGGGATACTGTATAGGCCTCGTTATGAGCTCCTCTGCAGAAGAAAACGCGAGTTTTTAAATATTTTCCAACCGTATACAGAACGCGCGATGGGCTTGATTCGTGATTAATATAAATCGTATCGGAAATCGCCCCCCCCCTCCGCGTCTTCGCACACCTGCCGTGACTTTGGAACGTTATTTTATATTTCGTCACCTAACCGAGTCTGAACGTATATTTTTCGCCGCGCGCACTCAATTATATTAGTGTCGGATCGCGTCAGCGGCGGGGCAGTGACGACGATTTTTGGCAACTGCGTAGGAATAAAAAAAAAAAAAGAAAAAGCCGAAACTTACGTCGGCCATCGTATAATAAAGACGATGTGGCCCGGGGCGTATATGTATAGTATATTATACGGTGCCTTTCAACTTTTGGTCGTAAATCCGAATAAAAATAATCCTCGCGCACGCGCACACCCGACGTGCGGCGGCGGCGACTCGTATATACGCGCGGCTCGAATTACACGCGTCGTCGTCGTCGTCGTCGTATAAAGGACACTGTCCGTCGCGTATTGTAATAAAATATATTATTATTTATTGTTACGCGCGCGTCCTGCGTACACCGAGATTCCGTCGGCATCGTGTGGGCCAAGGACGCGGCGGCGGCGTCGTACACAACCGTCGTTCGTCCGAATAATACGTCGTACCCCCCGCGCGCTTACACGTCAATGTTGTAATAATCATCGTAATTAATCGTCGTCGTCGTACAGGTGTCCGTCATTATGGTAATAACAAAATAGTCGGGACGGGTCGCCGCGTCGATCCGGATCAAATTCGGCCGTTCCGGGGTTATCGCCGGCGCGTATAGAGTAAAATTATAATATTACAACGCGGTCGTCGACTCGGATCGTTATTTAACTCGCGCGACCTTCTCTCGGAAACGATAAGTCACCTGTTAACGACGTTCCGACGATGATCTCTGGCGTGTATTCAGATCGGGCAACGTTCCGCCGCCGTCGGTAAAGTAACAACATTAGAAGGAAAAAAATTAATGTCCAGTTTGTCGCGCGAGAAAACGTCGCCCCCGCGTAATAGTAATCGTACAGCAGAGTGTTTTGTACGCATAATAGGTGTCCGCGAACTCGCCTCGTCGTCGCAACGTAACGTTTTTCTTTTTTTCCCCACAGCAGAACGCGGCCATGGACGGCTACGACAACCCAGGGATGTTGAGATCTGAGTTGAACATCAGCGGAAACCCGGTCAACGGCGGCAACACGTGGTAAGTGCACATTTATTAATAACGCGGTGATACGCCTACGCGGGAGGCCGACGCGCGCCGTTCGTGCGCGTACCGCCGCGCCGGTTGTTAGACCGACGTCGTCCAGGACGAGCGGAAAAAGGGCGACGATTTCCGAAGGTTTTGCAACCGTGTTTTCCATTGCGCGCCCAAACGGTTTTTTCCGCGTTTCGTAAAAGTCGTTTTTTCGTCGAAACCGCATCACAATAATTATCGGTATAAAAAGTACTCGTGTACTCGTATACACACGTGTAAATACTCCATTACATATTGTATACCTTTCCATTGCCAATTAAAATCTACAATTATAATATTGATTGTAGGTATAGCATTTTTTTCTCCGACGAAATGTTGTTCTTGACCCACTATTATTTCGATAACCAACGAAATTAATATGAAATCAAACGATCCTATTTCCCTCCCACTCTCTCTTCTATGCACGCGAACACACACACGACTACATCATTATCATTGAAATTGAATGCATCTTGTGTTGTCGGGCACATTACAGTTTTTCCCGTCTATTGTTTCTTATCGATTTGAATTATAGCCCAATGTTATCTGTACAACCTGGTCCGGTTCGCTTTGCCCAGTACACGTTTTAAACGAACTCTGCGTCGAAAATTGAGTGAAATAATTTTGATTTCTCCTCGTATACATAGCACGTAAAGTTTACGAGTCGTCGTAATATATCGCAGTTCGTTCCCCAGTCAAGACCTCTTCGTCTAGACACCGACACTCATAATTCCGCGGCGCTCGATTATAGCACGGTCCATCGACGAAATCGCCCAATAACTACGCGTGCAGTAGTAGTAAACCCGAAATAATTAAGATCAGTCGCGCGAGTCTATCGCGTTGTGTTATTCTTGCAAGAGTCGTTCCGCGATTACTTCCGAACTTTCGATAATCGTTTGACCGCAACGATATTTCCGCGTCTCCGTCACACGTGTCTCCGCACTTGCACGCACGATCGTACCCACGAAAGTCCGTAAAAAAAACTTCAAAAATCATACGGTAACGCGTGTGCATGTGTGTGTCATTATTATCCGAAACATTATGCTGACGTTGTTTTTATTTTTTTTCGCAGCATCAACATGGACAGCCTCGGCACCAAGACCGGCGGTACCGTTAACACAAAGGGCGGCGAGCATCCGAACGAAAAACAAAATTTCTACGACCCGTATCAGCATCGTGAAGTGAAATATCCGACCTCGTGAGTGACCGTCGCCATTATTCGCGCGGAGAATAATTATTTTTTTCTAACGTTGTTTTTTTTTTTTATTCCCCGCCGTGTTTCCGACAGATACTTTGACACGCTGATACACTTCTTGAAAGCCAGTCTGGGCACGGGAATCCTGGCCATGCCGAGCGCGTTCAAAAACGCCGGCTTCGTCGTCGGTACTTTGGGCACAATGGCCATCGGTATTTTATGCACGTACACGATACACCTGCTGGTGAGTAGTCGGACCCGCGCGATTTCGTCTCGACGGCGACGACGGCCGCCGTAATGCCCGTATACTCATCCGTTGCGTTTTGTTTTTTTTTTTTCCATCACGCAGGTGACCTCGTCGTACGAGCTGTGCATGAGGAGAAAAATACCCAGTCTGACGTATCCCGGCACGATGCAAGTGGCTTTCGAAGAAGGCCCCAGACCTTTGAGGAAATTCGCCCCGTTCGCCAGGTATAACTCACGCCTTCCCACACATCATCGCCATTTTCTTTCCCCGCGACGAGACGTTCACGTTTCTCTCTCCCCGACGTTTTTTGGAAAAAGATTATATTTTAATCGTTCCGAACGCCCGTATACATAATATATAGAGATGTTCGTCGGAATTATTATAATATATGAATTCACACTGACATCGCGATGGAATAACTTTACGAGTATTCCGTGCCGTTCGACATCTATCAAATCACAATTCGGTATTCCAACGTACACGCCGTGTAGAAAAAAAAAAAATCGGTTAAAAAGACGCCCTTCCCCCCCGTCCCACTTTGGTTCGGGTCGGCGACTCGTTCTGTGCCCATCCAACATTTTTTAATTAAATATTTTTTTACCAACGATAAAATAAAAAATAAAAAAACGCGTGTTTCAGAATGTTGACAAACTTCTTCTTAATCCTGTACCAAATCGGTTCCAGTTGCATATACACGGTGTTTATTGCCAGTAATCTCAAAGCGGTAAGCTATACAATATTATTTATCATATTATAATAATATATAATGTTCTATTTTCACGGTCGTTTTCAACGGTGTGTTGTGTTTCAGGTCGGAGACACGTATTTCGAACCCATCGACGTGCGCATGTACATGGTTTACATACTGATCCCGCTGATATTGATCTCTTGGGTGAGAAATCTAAAACTCCTGGCGCCGTTCTCCTCCATCGCGACCTGCCTGACTCTGGTCAGTTTCACACTGATATTCTACTACATCTTCCGAGAGGCGCCCACGTTCGAACACCGCGAACCGATCGGCACCGTCAACAGCATACCTTTGTTCTTCGGCACCGTGCTTTTCGCCATGGAAGCCATCGGCATGGTGAGCTTTTATTTACTATTGTTACCGTTTATTCGGCGTATCGCCGTCGTTTCTTCTCACCCCGAAAGCTCTGGACCGTTTACTAATCGCTCGTTCGTCGCACAGGTCCTGCCGCTGGAGAACGAGATGAAGAACCCCAAGAGATTCGTCAGCGTGTTCGGCGTGCTCAACGCATCCATGATCCCCATTTCCGTACTGTACACCGTGGTCGGATTACTCGGCTATTTGAAATACGGCGAAAAAACACAGGGCAGCATAACGCTCGACTTGCCCCAAAACGAACTGTGAGTATATTATATAGTGTGCACTGCACACCGTCGTGTCACGTCCACGCGTTAATATTTCGTAAATAATATATTTTATCGTCCACTCTCTCGTGTAGGCTCGCTCAAGTCGTCAAACTCCTGCTTTCGATTTCCATTTACATCTGTTACGCTCTGTCCAACTACGTCGCTTTCGACATCTTGTGGAAAGGTTTCGAACACAAAATGGAAAAGAACCAGCACAAGATCTGCTGGGAGTATGCACTCCGCACGTCTATAGTGATCACCACGTGTAAGTACGACTACGGAGTCCGTCCTCGAACGAACGACTCTGCCGTGGTCAACACCACATTATATTTACAGTATTTGATGCGGTCATTTAATAATATTGTTTTTTTAGTTTTCTTTGCCATCGCCATACCGAATTTGGAACACTTGATCTCGCTAATCGGCGCGTTCTGTCTGTCGTCCGTGGGCATCGCTTTCCCAGCCATTGTCAGCTACCTGACGTTCTCTGAAGTCTACAAGAACGAAGGAAACTTCCGTTTCGGTCTGTTCTGCCTGCGCAATATTCTGATCGTCCTCATCGCCATTTTCGCGTTTATCATCGGTGTGTTCAAAAGCGTATCAGACATTATACATCTCTCGTCGCAGTGATTTCATCCCGAACACCGTGATGTTCATTTCCGGTGATGGGTTAGACATGCTTAACCCACACTGAATACAGACAACAACCACAATAATAACAACAATGAAGACGACGATGACGTAGAATACAGAAACCACACAGTTTTTGGTGGTGGCGTCGGGTAGTTAAAACGTCCTTTTTATATTTTTTTTTCTTTTTTTTTTTTTGTCATGTACCAAGGAGCTATCATTGTTAATATTATTACATCAATCGCGGGGGTTTGCACAGTCAAACTGTTGATCCGTGTAAAAGAACGACTCAAATGCAGTATTCGATCACGTCATAAACCACAATAATAGTTTGCGTTATTGGTTTAAAATTTTCGTCTATGGATAATGCCAACTCAGTATTTTTATTGTCTTTTTTTTTAATCTACTTATTTGATTTCATTAACTGTAAACTGTAATTAATGGCATCCATTGTTTAAAACAAAAATACTAATATCAACAACATAATTTTCTTAGTTTTTCTATCCGGCAGAGACCAAATTAGATTTAATATTATCGTATAAATCAAAATTATTTTATTTGACACAAAAGTATGCGATTCGGATAACGTTGTTCTATACAGTGTTTTTTTTTTTTCTAAGCGACGCTTACGACAAGAAGTTTTATAAAGAAATCAATTCTGTTTTTTTTTTATATTAATTTTTTTTTTTTGTTTTTTTTACTATCAGTGTTTAAACATGTCGAACTACTTAATACTCTGTTTAAATATAAGTAGAGCATGAACAAAGCGTATTTGATTTTAAGCTCATCGCCATTATTTATTTACTTTAAGAACCAATAACAGAATATAATTTTAACTTTTATTTTGAGTTATTGTCTTCTCGAATCGGCTACGAAACATCGGCCATTTAAAAAAAAAAAAAAAACATTCCTTTGCCGACAAAATTCTTCAATAATAATATTTTGTATAATGTATAACGTACTGTGTAGTTGAACCATTTGGAATTGTGTTTGCTCAATAATAAATGTAATATTTATTTTACTATTTATACTATATGATTTGTATCAATTGACGTAAAGTGGTTAGTATAAAAAAAAAAAAAAATTGTTGAGATAGATCTCTAGTATAATTTTTTTTTTTTTTTACCCATCGGAGATACTTAATTCGAATTAACATTATGATATAATTATTGTGATACGAGTTTATTATATTTTTGTTTTAAAAAAATAACATTAATGGCTATTATTATTAATTAAAATTAATTAAATCTTCTATAGTATAAATATTATATAACTTTTATGTAAATTTAAGGCATATATTTTTTAATAAATTAGATTTTTATAATATATATTAGACTGAAATAATTTACAAGGCGATTTTTTTTTCGCAAGATTATTATAATTATACGTAAAATATTATAATGGACATTATCATACCTACAGTTTATTTATTATTATTATTATTATTATTTTTATTTTTTTTTTTTTGTTCTTATACATATTACTGTATACCAAGTTGTTTAATTGTTTTTAATTTAATTGATCGATACCAAACACATATTTGTATTATACTCAATAAGATAAAATAGGTACTCTATACAGTCTAAATCGATATTAATTCACATTTAACTTTTAAAAAAAAAAAAACCATACGTTTTAGAATATAATTCTATGCGAGTTAATTTACAAAAATCCATGTTGAAATTATATTCGATAATTCTAATTTTTTCAAATTACATGTAAATATCTTCAAAGTCACTGACAAATCAATATATTTTCTTGACATTGAACATAATCATATTAATTGTGTATCATATTAGCGGAAATATGTAATAAATCGCCAAAATGTTTTAAATTTGTTGGAAAAGAAAAAGAAAAATAAACTTCCGAGTTCCAAAAACATGTCTAATAAATATGTCTATTGTACATTGGAATATTGAATAATAAAGTTTCAGTCAAGTTTCATAGAGAAAAATGGTATTGTTGTGTTTAAGTTTTGACTTCGTTGAACATGAACCATGACAAGTGGTCTGCAGACGAAGGGTATATATTTCACTCAATGTCTGTCGATTGAGTATGAAATGAATCAGATTGATGATGATTTGAAACACAACGTGTAAAAATTACTTCAAACGATAAGTAGTCACATAACTCCGTGCGACTGGTGAGATATTACCAAGCGAATCGATCGCGGTTAAGGACTTCATACGACTGTTTATTAGAACAATATTGTTGTGTTTCAGAGTTTAGACTCATTTGAGATAATAGCTGTTAGTGACCGTTTATAAAATAACTGCTGTAATTGTATTAGTTTTAATTATTTAACAATATTTTGTTTCTCAAAACCGCAACAATACAATATTATTAAAATAAATATGTTACTCTAAATTCTTACAAATAGTTTAAATGATATTAAAATGTTATTAAAAACAGGAACGCTGCAGTATTAATTGTTTTTTCATCTATATAACATATTGTACAACACAACAATTAACAAGCAAGAGAAAACATTAAAATTGATGACCGCTTAGTTGTAAACATTTTTTTGTGAGTATACACCTTGGAAAATTTGAAAACATAATGAAGACGACAAATCCTCGTACGCCTTCCGCCAACCACAATTTCAATACTCATTTTTATCTCATTAATTATTGTACTTCCTTTTTAACCATGTAAATATTATAGATTTAATTAATCGTTAGTACTCTGAATTTGTTTACTTTAGAAATGTAATAATTACAATTTCAAATTGGAATGATGATAACAATTTAATTGAGAATACTAATAGCATACTTATTGGCGTTATTTGTGTTTTAGACAAGCTAATTATGAACTTATCTGAGCGTCTACCAACTTATCCAATACAAATGTTTGACTATACTCACTGATGAAAAAAATTAAGAAGTAGTTACACGACATATTATACCTTCCGCTACACCACTGCTGACAAATAAATATTTAATGTAAGTATTATTTGTCTGAGTGGGTTGTCATATTGTACTTAATATTTGTTGATGTTTGTACTGATAATAGAAAACTGTCGATCATTATTTATAACAATTAGTGAATAGCCAACGCCACAGCAAAGCAATCGTTAAATACGATTGAAACTCGGGTGAATGTATTTTCTAATTAAATAAAACGCTCTGTAATTAAATATTTAAATATAAAATGTATCTCAAGCACCGAAAAGAATTGATTCACATCCAAAATCTAAACTAAATGTCTTTTACTACTCAGATGTCTCAAAACTATCTGATTCTAATGTTGAAAACGTTTGGATTCTCCACTCACAAATTGTGGTGATAAAATAAAGTACAAATCACAAGTGAAAAATAGAAACAATCGTTTGCAATATTTTATATTTGATTCTACAAAGATGACAATTTCAATTAAGAAACCAATCTCAACACAATTTCCCAACTCAATGTCACTAGTACCAATGTAAACTAAAGAATCTAAGGGTGTGGTTTTATAATATTAATTATTTATAGACTATTATAGTCTATTTAGTATTTATAATGTGTAACAAGTACAAATCATCGCGCGAGAGTAATTCGCCCGTATTTTAAACAATAACAATACACCGTCGCCACCATACTTTGGAGATTGAAAATCTAAAATCAATTCGACCATTTTTCATCAGTACCCATTAAACAAACGACCACGTGGAAACTAACAGTTTTTCATATCAAACGTGTAAAATATTATCATATTCACGTGGCCGTACGTACTATTGCGCGCACGAAACTCCTTAAATAATCATGACGCGTGTTGTTGCTACTCCTTTCGTTTTGTAATTTTATCGCCTCTACTAATTTCTCGACACGGACGTTACAGTAAAAACGCCGGATATCGTTATTCGTTACATTTTAGAATACTGAACAATAATTATTATTATTAATTTACGCTCGCGAGCGTTAAGTCCAAAACCACTGGAGGTGTGAGCTCTATACCGTTCTGTAAATGATTTCACATTCAATAAATAAACAATCGAATCGCATGAGCTAATATTTTTATACGAATAATTACTGTCGTTGGAAAATAATATAAAGTCCACGTATTATTAAATCTTCGATTTATAAAAATGTTATTGGAAATTATTTGTTATTTAGCCAAATTTTTTGTAATGCTATCGCAATAATCCGTAAACATTTATTACGCATACATAATTATGTAACAATAATAATAACTATACGAGTGTGTTGGCGTGAAATCGGAAAAATAGAAAGTTCACGTCAGTCCGATCCAGGGCGGGTTGCACGGCCAATGAAAGCCGAGCGCGCCACCCGACTAATAACAGTCGAGTTGCGCGCGCAAGCCGACCGATAGCGAACGAGTGACTAGCGAAAGTACAAAACCGAGTGTGTCAGTATAGTGTCGACAGCGGTTCAGAAAGTTCTTCTCCGTTGTAGTTTTTATTTTTCTCCGTAATAGTCAATAACAGTGTCGATAGTTATTATTCATCTCGTCGGCGACCGACCAAACTTTAAATCGTGTGACTTTTGATTTTTTTTTTTTTTCTCTCTCGATTTATTTTTATCCAGTGACTTTTGTATCCGTTACACACTTCGTTTCACAAGCCAATACGAACGCCGAACCTCAACAGCGACCCGTCGACAAGCCGTAAGTAGTACCGATTATATATTTTATTTACAGTCTATAGACGGGGGTAGTGGGTCGTAGGCGCCGGATAAGGGGTAGCGATCGTTACCCCGCCTGTTTTCACGAGTTAAATAATATTATCTATTAATCGTCTATCACGCGGACGTTCTCGATATCGCATTAGTCAGCTGCCCTGATAATCAAATACAGCGTTAATTAAACGATAAAAAATTTCATATAATGTGTTCCTCGGAGACTTGAATTAAAGAGGACGCATAATTTTAACTTAAATCCGTCCCCTCCCACTTAAACCATTGATTTTTGTGACCTCTCCCAAAATAAAACCCTGACCACGTGCCCGCAAGATCCATTCGAGCGACGTGTTCAAGGCGGCTCGCCGTGGTACGTCTTGTCGCACACGTCCGTCGGGATACTAATAATTGATCGTTATTTTTTCCCGCACACATCATGCGGGTCGGGGCGCGCGTTATTATTGTCGTACGCGGACGAACGGAGCGCGACGGTTTATTTTCCTATTTTGTTTTTTTGCCGAACCCGCCAGTCGTCGCGTAATTACGCGACACGATAATGTATAAATGCATTTTAAACGATCGATTCGTCGTTGTAATCGATGTCGTAATCAATAACAACAATAACGATAACAATACGATGCTAATAAACGATCGTGAACGAAATAATTAATATCTTTAAACGACCGAGGGATCGACGACCGGCTCGTGTACGCATAGCTCCCTCCGAGGCGAACGAAAACGCTTTTTCGTGCTCTGCGATGTGCATAATATAATAATATAAAACGCGAGTCTAGATGGCGGGTTTTCGTACCATATTGTTCGTCACAACAATTATTAAAATACATTAAACTATAATAGTAAAACACTATCAGTTGACAACAAAAAAATTAATAGTATTTCTTTTCTGATCCTATTTGTATATTTTAGGCAAAAAACAATTAATCATAAAAAAATATATAAAATAAAAATAATATAATATATAAAAAAAAAATAAATAATAACTTGGAAAATGATTTGTTCACAATCTATAATATACAAATTGAGTGAAAATTATGAACATTTATATTCTACTTATTAATACTTACTAATTAATTCGAATTTCATTTGAACTCACTACATTTATTACGTACAACGTATGTTATAAAATAACTTTACATACGAAACCAAAAAAAAATCAAATATAATATGCATGATTCCAGGCCGCGGGCCGTTTACATTAATTTTTCTTGCGTATTTTTTTGTTATAAAACAAAAACTTTAAGTTTTTAAGATATCAAAAAAAAATAATGTTAATAATGACGTAATATGTAAAAATGTTATACATGCGACGATTAAACATAGTTTAAAAAAACAGAGATAAATGTCATCTAGTCGAAACTCTTCGCCCCTAATAATGTTTTATTTATTTTACGTTAAACCTATGGATTGCAATAAAATAGCGTTCACTTTCGATTTTAATTTTTCTCATTTTGGTCCCAACAGAACCTTAAGTATTATCTCATAATAAGACATATAATATACATGCCCACGTTTCAATTAACAACTGTGCGATGCACTGTGTAATGCTCAATCGATTGAGATGTACTACGTTTGACGTAGTAGGTATTAAATGGTCATTTAAATTGTTATTAAACTGTCTGATGACTCGATTTCGTAATATTATTGGTCGCCGCAGCGCAAACGCCACATAATATCCCGTCGGCCGTTACGATTGTTCAATTAAAATATAACAATAAATAATTTATTAAAAATAATCGATTTTATCGCTAAATGCATTTCAATAAATAAACCGTAGGATTGTCAACAGCCGCCGCCAAATTGTAAATAATTAATATTAATTAGTATTAGTTGGTAGTGACTATAATTAATTAGCATTGATTGTGGTATTAGTTTTTATATGTTATTTTTTTCCATGTATTAATTTACACTTCGTATTTATCTAGTTACTATCAATTGTAGGCTAATAACCCTGGCCGCTGTAACCAAACAATAAATAACATAAAATAATAACAAAGTATTAAGAAATACATTATAAAAACTATTTATTACAAACTATTAAATATATAATAAGATATAAAATTAAAACATAAAAATAAAAGGTATTTGGTCCTGGGGTAACTTGGAAACATTATGAAAAATGAGTAAAAACACAGTACTAAAAATTCAAATGTGGAAACTAAAAAAAACTGAAAACTCACATGGTTTAAAATTTCTCCAAATTTTCGTATAGAATCGTAACTCGTGCTGAGGTACAACGTATTCGAAACACAAAAATTAAAAAAAATAATTAATAAAATGCGCGTACAAACGGTAATAATTGACGCGATGATTAGTGTTTGTTAAAATGCAGTAAATTACAATTAAAAAGAACCAAATGACCTAAGACTAGAAAAAATAAAGTGTAAACATTTCAAACACAATTGGGTGTATAATCTCACTAGTTTTTTCCCCCAACGATTTCGGATCGTCCATTGTCAAAATTATTTTTAACCTATTCGTTATTTTCTGTTTTCGATTTGGTTGTTGACTCTGAGCGACAGCGATTTGAAGTCTGGGAAATCATAATCGCGGAAACTGAGTTCGTCGTCTGTAGCGGTGAAATAAATTCAATTGTGTTCAAAATGCAAACAAACAAAGTAAATCCTATTCCTTTTTGTCTGATCGTCTACTATCTAGCAAAAATAACTAGACATGTCTATAGTTATTTATTATACACTCTGCGCGATCTGTTCCGTATCCACGTAACTATTCCGTGGCTTAGACGGCGGCGGCAGCGATCGGCCACAAACTCGCCGTCTCTGCATGAGGTCCTGGTAGTAATATTCACAAAATGTGACATAACTCCTTTTGTTCAGTCCTTCCCGACTTAACCGACGTAATCGCCGCCGTCTCGTTTTCATAATAATAATTTCTTGCCGCCGCCGCCGCCGCCGCCGTCGCGCCGAGTCGTCGGCGTTCCTATAGACTCCTGATACACGGAAAGTGGTAGTTTCATTTTCGTCCCACGCCCACGCGCCGTCCTTTTCCTTTCGTCCTTTGTCCGACGACCATTATTTATGCGTCACGACCGCGACGGATTCTCTCTTTCATTCACCTATTTCTCTCCATCTCTGTGTTTCGATTTGTTTTTTTGTCAACGCGTTTGTTTGTATTTTTTACCGACACGATTAGAAAATAAAAAAAAATACGTATATAACGGACGCGACGGCGCAGTCCTCTCCGCGACGACGACGATTTATTTGTTCGAATTCGAATTCGTAATTTTTAATTATCGTTTTTCTATTTATTCGCACTCGCTCTTACTTGCTTAGACATTTTTTGGCCGAATAGTATTATTTCATAATAGTTATAAACTCAAAAAGTTTCAATTATTAACGCAGTTTATTTAAACACAATCGTGAAAAAATAAATTTTAATCTTTAATTTTTCGCATCGCAAAATATTCGATTTGTCACGGCGATAATTTCAGTCCTAATATTTATTGTACATATTATTATTATCAATTTGCCACGTATTTCATTTATTTTCGGCGCAATTAAAAACGCTATCCGCGAGATTTTCGCCGCGAATTATCGATTTTCAATGTATTTGTCATAGCAATTAATGGCGAGGAACAACGACGAGGAACAACTGTTTGAAATGCGAAAAAACTCACGATGACACTTTCGCGCATTTTTTGAGGACACTTCTTGTTGACGATCGTTTTGTGAAAATAACCACCAGGACCCCATGTGGCACGTCGTGCTTTTTTTTCCTGCGCACTTCGGGAGAACGGGCGCGCGACGGCCAAACGTTTTTCAACGTGCGTGTCGCGGAACTGAAAACGGGTAAACGTAAAATTGTCCAACGATTAACGACATTGTAAACATTAGAAAAAAATCTTTCCCTCGGTAATTTACTATTGTATTTTATCGAATTAACAGGTATATTATAATTTTTGATACGAAATTACCATTCAATTTTCAATATTTACTTAGCTAAACAAATAAAATTACAAAATATTGCTATCGCGCTCTTCTCCGTTATGGTATACGGCTCGCCGTACGCTTCATTTAGAAAAAAACACGATATAGAATAAATGTAAGTAAAAATGTGTTATTATTTTATATTATAGAATATTTATTCCAGATATTGACTTTTTTTTTAATGATATTTAATTATTATGTACGTACATATTATAGTAAAACGATATTTTCATTCATAAAATAAAAATCGAGTAAGAAAATAATTTTCATTAAATACGGGACATCATAATAATACCATAAAAAACGTAATATTATAATATAGGAACTCGTATTAAGATAATTACTAAGGATACTACGATCGTCGAACATTATATTAAAAATCGACTGAAAATAATTCAATTCATAATTAATTTTTGACAAAATTCCGCCGCCGCCGCCGCCGACTCGCACGGTGAAAAGCAAACGAGAAAAAAAAAATCGATTCGCATTGAATTCAGACGAACCGAATTTACGTGTGTACGAATTTCCTATTCGTTTAGTTAGAACGTGCAGAAAAAAAAATCAAGCACAAACTTTAAAATCCGAGATAATAACTATACACTATCGCGTGTACGCGAACGAATTCCGTCAACAAACGGTTACGAGTGACACGAACGTAACGAATTCGGGCGGCGGCGGCGGCGGGTTTCGTATTTTATTTCCTCTCTTCCCGCCGCCGTCGCGTAAACCCCACTCTCTCGTTTTTGTCGGCCGGACGCGGTAGTAATAATAATAATAATAATAACAACAACAATAATAATAATAATATTCGACCGACCCGCCGGCATTGTTGTAATAAAGATAATAATAACAATAATGACGGCGGCGGTGTTGGAGAAGGGTAGAAAAAGGATAATGATAATGTCGCGCGGTTCGCACCTTCCGCGGCGCGGAAAATGTTATGTCACACAACCGCGTACGGGTACCAGGGTCGTACGCGGAGCGGCGCGCGTTTCCGACCTGCGCGACGGGTTAGGGCCGGGCCGGCGACGTCGTTTCCGGCGATCATTCATATCTCGGGCACGGGCGGCGAACGACCGGGAAAATGGTTATTTTGAAAAAAATCGTCTAGACTGGGCGGAAAAGGAAAATATTTCGAAACGAAAATCCAACGAAAACCCTGGGAACGCCATCAACGCCTCCAGCGCGCGATAGTTTTCACTTAAAGACGACCATGAAAATGTTGAAAGGAATACTTGCGTTATTTACCGGGACAGGTATATTATACCGTATATTGTTTATAAAATATTAACTCGTATAATATTAATATGACATTATTAACGAAATATTAAACAATATATTATTATAATATAACGTAAAAACATTTTAGAATTACAATTTAAATAATTGTTTATTGGTTTGGGGAATTTTGAAAATAAAAATTAATTTCCCAACGACGCATTTTGCACCGAGCCGATGTTATTTTTTAATTATACCAAGGGGTGTTCGTCTAATTTGGAGGTAAACGTTTCTATACAAATCATGATTGATTAATAATGGATTAACACTCGGATATTATGATATTTATTTGTCAATTCAATCGCCGTGTATATCTAATTTTAAAATAATTTAATTTGTTTGTTTTTTTTTATGCGAGGAAACTTTTGCACGGGTGTGGTACGCCTACTCGAAAAGAACTTTTTCCGATTCGTTTATTCTTCACATTCGAACTCAGATTCCCACGAGTAAGTAGTATATAAAAGTTATAACGATGTTTTTCTTTACTATTAGTTGAACGTTATAATGTTGTGTATTTATTTTCGAGTCGATTAAATCGGAAAACTGGTGTCGCCGCCGCGGCCGGTTCGATCGGATTGACGAGACAAAGACGACGACGTCGTGCAGCTGCGTGAAGTCGGCCCCCGCCGAGTAGCCCGGGCGTGTTTTCAGGTGCAAAACAATCGATTTTCAAATTACAACCACAGCTGATTTGCAAAATGTGGTGACACCGGTTGATTTGACTTCACGGACATTTGGTTCGTTCGAGTGCCACGGGAATCAGGATCGCATGGCCCTGCGACCCGGTTAATACGGCCCCGGACCGACCGACCGACCGACGGACGGCAGACGCGGTCGGCCGCGCGACGAGGACCCTCCTCTCTCCGAGAGAAAGGATTTCTCGCGTCCTTCTCACCCGCGCTGCTCTTCTCCTCCCGCCCGCCCGGGCGAAACGACGCGCACGCGGGCCACCGCGTTCCGACGGTGTCGACGTTATGTCACGTTCGTGGAAATCGGTACCAGGACCGTATGCCGTCGGCGCGCACGTCGCGGCGGGCCGAACGCCGGCCGGCCGGCCGAGACCGCTGACAACCGCCGACAACCACCGCGGCGGTATACCCGCTACCAGGGCGCCATGGGCTCGCCGCCGCGTTCGGCTCGTCTCCGCGCGGTGTCTCTAATGCCCGTTCGGTCGTTATTCTCGGCGATTATTATTGTTTTTACGTCGAGAACACTACGCCGCCCGGTGTTTTGTAAGTTTCTTTTTTTTTTCGTTTTCACAACGTCTTTAACGACGTTTTCCGAGTGTTTCTTCAACGACTCGCAGATCCAAACGACTAATTTTTATTTCGCTTTTTTTCCTTATCGTACGCGACAATAATTGTTAACATTAATAATAATAATTTATTGTAAACGATTATCGTTGTAAGAAAAAATTAATAATTTAAACAATTACAAGCGTTTTATGTACATGTTTAGGTTGTAAATTAAATTTTGGGATGGGCATTTTTTCGGAACTTTTTGGAACAAACGGGATTTTTAACGTCGCGGCTATAAAACGTATATTTAATCATATTTTCAGTAACGCGAACATAAGAGTTTTCCGCTTATGTGTGCCACCGGTAATAATTAACGAATAAAAATAAAATTCATTTGCGGTTATATAAGTTGTTAGAAAAGTACCTGATATTTTTTTCGCTTTTGTGTTTGGGTCACATTTTGCGCTCATGGGCTACAGCCTATACGTGGCGTCTAGTGCGCCGATATTTCTTTAGTATATTATAAATTTATTATAATTGTTTTTCTTTTTTTTGAAAGGAACAACGAAACCGTTTTACCGCCTGGAAAACTAATCGCATATCTACATCCTGCGCCGAAGTGGTAAAATTCAACGCATTTCGTTGGAACGCGCGTTGCTAGCCGCAACATGGTATACGCACATTCGCGTGAGATCATTTTCGGGCCGTTAACGTTTTCGAGTAGCATAATAATATGTTTTAAACTTATTTTTTTTATATTTTCAATGCATATTATATTATCATCACATTTGAACCATTTCAACAAACACACGTCGTCGTGAACACAACGAATCCGTGCTCCAGTTACAAAAATACAAACAACAGAACTCTTTATACTGCGTTTAGTGACACCTCCTCCCCCGCGCGCCACCGCACTTGGCGCATTCCAAATGTTCTAGCCGTCACGGCCTGGTTCAATACAGGATCCTTTTCTCGTCCTCACGACCGCCGCGCGTCCGACTGGTAATCGTGAGTTATACAGTTGGTATATTGTGTTTTGCCGCACAATAATGCCGCGCGCCGCAATTCAATGGAAACGCGTACAACGAAAGTAAAAAAAAACGCCCTCGCTCGTCAAAGATAATATACGTAAAACTCCGTGTGCAGCGCGCCGCCGCAAGCAAGTTCGACGAACTTTTTACATTTCTTACAAAAGCCGAGCAGAAGAACAAAAACAAATATCTGTCGCATATATAGACGGATATAGGTTACAGATAAGAATACAGCCGTTAGGTAAGTTATTCTAGTTACTCGTTTTCGCGGTTTTCGAAACGTAATCCATATTGTTATGCAGTAAAAAACTACGTCGCGATAAAAACCATCACATATTGTCACGTCATTTTTCTAACAGAGTAAAAAATGTTTATACCGTCGTCGGTAGATACTCGAGTTGATCGGATGATAATATTTCAATGAAAAATTAAATGCGATTAGTTTTGGGTCCGCGCAATGCGACAATACGAACAGCAAATATTCGCGATACTTTAAAAATATGCAAACATTTATATCAATACATACATTTATATGTGTGTGTGTGGTCGATAATATTTATTCCCAAAAGTAAAAATCGTTATTACTTGCAATATAGTCTATAGATATGATTAATTTCGCAATCGAGTGACGCACAGTCAATTAATTATTACTTATTTTCTACGGTTATACGAGCGAATTTTAAACAGAATTTTGAATTCGTTTTATCTGTAATTATTATAAATCATACGAGTATACTCGTTTTCGCGACAATTACAAATACCTATATATTATATAATATACTCGATGATTTAAAAGCGATTGTGTTTTAATTATTTTATTTCGTTTTTGAAAACATTAAAAACATTGTATACCAACAGCTAAACACACTTGTTTACTACAGTATAAATAATATTTATTATTGACGATTCGAGTCTATTTCAAACGATCATGCTGTCGTTAGCGCGTGTATCGAAACAAATGCAATATACGCGTATTACGTTATATTTAATTTATAGAAATCAATATTGTTTCCAATATATGGTTCGGACTTCGGAGTCGTTAATAAGTCCCGGATAAGCATTATAATTATTACTAACCTTAGGCCCGTACCCGGTGTAATATCCAAGCGATTTTACAATCGTACAATAGTATTATAATCTCGTTGCAATACGATCCGATCATGATTTTACCGTAGAATTTGTATCGACCTACAAAATGGTCTAATCGAATCGTCCTTTGCGCGAGCTTTGAATAACGCATTTAACACATGTATATGATATAATATTTACGCCGCTTAATAAACCATAATAGTTCTCATTTCTCGCGCGGACCGTTGTGAATATAGACCATTTGATATTCGTCGACAGAGAACCAAACCCTAAGAGTTATTAGCTCAACCCGAGCAGCGGTCGCAATCACATTTCATTTAGATATTTACATTAGATTTCAAAAGTGGATGTTGAACTCTTTTGTTTTAAAAAAACATATTGCCCGATAAACGTGGTTTGTTTTTTATCCAAATCACGAATCGAAAACTGTAATAATTCTCAGGACACATAAAACACAAATGTATTTTATATTCGGTTAAATCGTACATCTATTTTCCCCGTTATTTTAATAATTATCATCACAATTTTATACCGGAAATTTTTTCGAAATTATTATTTAAATCCATATTCGGTGTATATTCTAGCGATTTCAAACGCATATTTTTATTGTTTTTTTTTTTTTTTTTAGTGCATCAACTCCCGGGCCCTACTCGTGGCTGCTAATTATTATTGTGAATCATCGGTGTCCGTTATATGTACCCGTGTAATTGAGCGATCGCGACAGAGATATGAGTTGGAATTCGATATTTCATAGGTATGTAATCATTTTCGGATTCCTTGAATAGTTTCGAACGCAAAGTGTTCGATCGGGGAAAATATTTCCGATATGTAGAAAAAAACCAATAGTCACACGACGTGATATCGAGCAATAACATATTATTGCACTCGGGCGCACAAAATGTGTCTATCTGTCCTTTCCCCCGTCCCTCACCTCACACTCGAATTCATTACGTTACGTCTATTCTGTCGATAGATGGTTATCGACGTCCGAACAAAAGAAGTTTTCGTGTCGTTCGCAACAAATGTTTTTTTTTTTTTTATGTAAAATCACCTAACATGTATACCTTACTTTCTAATCGTACTAGCCCGCGCTAGTTAACATAGACACAAACCAATTATAGACCGTTAATTTATTCCGTACAGGTAAAACCGTATTCGACGAAAAGAAAAGAAAAAAGAAAAAAACCGCGCACGTAAAAATATAGTGGCGGAAGTCGAAAACCAACTAAATCGGTAATTTCTACAGCGGATCCGTTTCTATATTTTTTATACGAAACAAAAACCATTCGCTCTCGTGTGTTTTTACATATTAAATTGTTAACGTTTTTGATATCGTAGAAAATGTATATAGCACACTCTAAAGACTCGAAGAATCAGTCGAAACTCGTTCGATCTCATCGCAGTATACAGATTATTAATATTTTAAATATTTATTTATTTTTTAACTTCCACGAACGAGAACCGGCTATAATATTATTACTCGACGCGTTATCCGCAATGTTCTCGGCCATGTGTTGTGTCTACGGTGAAAACACCGTGTGCGCCGGTATTTTTTAAAAGAATAAAAAACATCAAAGTACCACAACCGTTATGGACTTTCATTTACGGTAATCAATAGAAAAGCGCCGAAAACACATATACAACGTAATACGATTTAATAAGTGCCGCTCGAGATTGCGCTCGCCCGTGACACGCGGTCCGTATCGCTCTGCGCAGCCCATTACGTCCGCCGAGCTCGACACAGCCCGTACACTTAATTAAAAATAATTTAAACGATAATTGTTTTTAAACGTACGAGAAATAAAGTTCTATTACGGTTAATCGGTTTGTCGACGTCCACATGCGGTTTATAATAATAATTGATATCGTTGCAGTTAACGACGAGCAATATCGAGTACAATAAATATTTGATAGTTAAAAATAAAACACGGAGAATAAAATCTCGAAAACGATTATTATTTAAATTTAATTGAACTGTTTGTAATGAGTGTACGATTAATCGCGTGGTAGTGCGTCGAATCGCCAACGATCGAGGGTTGAAGAATCAGTAAGATTTTTGTTTTCGTCCGGTAGCTACTAGCTACTTGTAGTACAATAACAGAAAAATTGGTCTTTAGATATCTTTCTAGATATTTTTAAAAGAAATTATTCGTCACTTTTTTTTTATTTTACAGAAACGGTCGCCCGGCAGTTGTATCTATACACCGTTGAAGCGTACACGTAAACGATAGCCGAACAACAGCTTAATTAAAATTTTCGCGTGTTGCGAAACAATTTACAATTTCAAAACGATTCGTTTCGAACAGTATTACAGTTTCGTATCGGATCGCACTGTGCACTTTAGTCGCGATCCTGTTGTTCGGACCCACCGCGGACACGGTACCGTATAGTCATGGGCGTAGCTAGGATTTCAATCAGGGGGGGGGGCAGTGATGTAGCCAACTTTAAATCATTCAAACTCAATTTTTTTTAAAGTATTTATTTATAATATATTATTCATTAATCATTATTTTTTCAATTTGTAAAAACTTACACGAGTGGTATAAGAAATACAATTTAGTTTGTAGTGCAGGGGGGGGGCACTTGCCCTCCCCTGCTCCACACTCGCTACGCCCATGGGTATGGTATACCTACGATTTAATGACGACTCCGTAATATCGTGTCGATCGCCGTCATTAAAAACCGCCGTAAACCGACGAGAACGACTTGGCGTAAATGAATAGTATCGCGACAGCGCGTTATTTTGTAATACGTTGCAGAATGCGAACGACGGGGCCGCGCGGCTTTTTGACGAATTCAAAATATTCCGACCGTTGTTTATACGAACGCGCGTACTACGTAAGATAAGAAGAAGTGTTTGTAGATTCCATTCCGACTTTCGTCCGACCTTGTGCTGATGAATATATAGAGTGCAACAGTACGCGTACGGATATCGGCGAATATTATCGAACATCGACTAGAGAAATCCGAATTGCTGCGCTTTGAAACTGCGATACTCGCGTATCGACGGTTTATCGAATCGAAACATTCGTCGTTTGTGTGCGCAATTTTTTAAACCCTCAGCAAATAGATACCGCGAGTGCAATAGATTTCGAGAAGAAACGCGACGAAACTCAAACGTGTATTTGTAAAATATATTATAACCAAAAATCAGTATCAAATGATTATACACAAAGGCGCTGTTGATTTGGCTCAGTGTCGGCTCATTACTTATTAGATGGTATTAATCATTTGATAACGACAATAATGACAAGACGATTCGGAAAAATCATTTTCCCCAAAACCGTTACAGTTGCGATGTTGATGATTGGCTGATGACTCATTGATACTGAACTGACGGTTCGTGAATTTGCAAAACGTTTCGTCGAGTAGTCCAGGGATATTTTGGTATCGGGAGTCTTGAAAAATGACCAAAAAAAACATTGAACAGAGTCGACGTTCGTCGAGACGCGCGAAACAATCGTCCTGTGCTGCGGCGGCGCGTGTTATTGCGTACAATCGACTCTGAACGCGATCGAGTAATTCGCGATGAAAACAGCGTATTATCTCGTCGCGTGTGTAACGTTTGCTCGTTTTGCGTTTTAATTTTTAATTTTAACGGGCGGCGCTGCGCAGCGCAACATCGCACCCGGAAATCGCCGAAGCGCACGTACACACGCGCCAACAACGGCTATTTACACGTCCGTGAAGTTTGCCCGCCCGTTTTCACAAATCATGAAATAGACTATCTCGGCGCGCGTGTTTTCGTAAAAACGACGACATTCCGAAAACGTTATTTATCGTCGATGAAAAACAATGACGCTGCACGCAGGAACGTCAACTCGTCAACCGCGGATGACCGATAGGATCGCGGGTTTTGGGATTCGAGTTTAAATAATGATCTACGTCGAAAATAGACATTTGCTTTTCGATTCGCATATTGTTGTTTCGTCAGAGGAAAATAAAAAATCACGTAAACAATAATTGTTCCGGAAGACCGAATGAAACACGCGTTTCCGTGAAAAATAATGCGAACCCTTCAGTTTTGCCTTATTATTTTAAAATCGGAATCGTGATATTCGTTATTGATTTAAAAAAAAAATGTTTTCATTTACTCCATGTGCTCGTATATATCGTGACATTGTCGCATTGTCGAACTTTGACGTTTGTGCGCGCGTTTATTACAGGAACGTAAAGACAGAAGAAAAACCACCAGTGTGCTAACGCCCGTGAACGTTTTGCGTTGCGGTAAAGGGCGAGTGCGTTTGAAACGTGAACGATTGAGACGCACGTCGCAGTATAATATTACGTTGCGACACGGGAAAATCGGCGAAAAGGCGACCCCGCAGCTGTCGTCCGACGTGCGCGTCTAACGCATTTAGAAACGAAAGTCGGATTTTTGCGATCGATCCATGTATACGTTTATATACACGATCATCGATATCGCGTGTACGCGTCGTCAAACGTTTAGGTATAGGTACGCGCGCACCGGGCGCGCATAGTTTTACAGACGTTAAAATTAGAAACTAAACTATCCGCAGGACAGTTGCCAACGCCGCGAAAAAGTCTACTCGTATAAAGGCACGTATCCCATGCGCATTGTATTTGCGTATGATTTAGTCACTGCGAACATTACTGTCGTACATTATTTTTAATATGTTGTACGTATGGTCTCTTATTTTATTTACGTCGTACCGAGTACCTGGGCCCTATACGTGTATATATTTATATCGGGGGGGTAAACATTTTATTCGTCGTCAGAAATATGCAGATCGCGTTCATATGTGTTTTTTTTGTTTAGTTCACGAGGAATTCGATTGTTTCGAGATCCGAACGCGCGAACGAAAGCTTTGTTTTTTTTCAAACAATGTCCGGTTCTTGGTCTCGTGATGCGGAAAGCGCTCAATCACGTTCATTCGAGTATCATATTTTCGAGTACCTGACCATCACTTGGCGTTCTCCTTCGCGACGTTATTTTTCGGAAATAATAAGACATAATATTGTCTGCTCGACCAGTACGAGCAGTTAACTGCGATAAGTGTTATTATTATGTGTCTACAAAAAAAAATTAGCGTAAATAATTAATTTACAAGTGCTGACCACACTTTATGAACATTATTTGATTTCGTTTTTTGCGCTTTTCAACGTTTCAAATACGTATTTCATAATCCTCAGTAAATATTCTTATTAGGTCGTCGGTAAAGTCAATAGTAACATGTTAAAGTTTACTTGAACGACTAACTTTAAACAACTGACTTGGACAAATTGAAAATTAAGCACATTAACAATTTAGAAACTAATATCGACACAAATTAAAATCCATCCGATTTAACGATTACTTATACCTATTTTACGACCTCGAATCGGAAACACGAGCATAACTATAACATTGGTTTGATTATTATCAGACCGGTCATTTAACTCTGATTACAAAATATAAAATCGCGTATAAAAAAAAACCAAAAAACGAATTTAAATCAATACATTAACTTATATCCAACGGATTGTAATCCACAACGTAAATTTTAACTGTAAAACCAAACGTGTAATTGTCGACAAGTAAAATCTCTTGATTAACGTCAGGAAGCTGCCTATCTAATATTTTATCTACATTAGGTACAACCGGTCATTAATGTGTATGATATATTGTAATTGTTCGTTAATTATATGGTTTATTTAATCAATGATATTCTTAATGATTACAAGTTCAAAAACCGATTTTACTCGAGTTTCAAAGGTCTAAAAACAAATAATGTTGTCGATTTAATTTAATAACAAAATATAATACAACGGATAAATAAAAATTCACGTGTATACTTGGGTTTACTTTACACTACAAAGTACGCAGATCATAGTTTGTGCGTACTCGGCGACTCGTTATAAATGATGAAATTTTGATTTTTACAAACGTTCAAAACCGATCGCGAGTGGGTAATTAGTAAATAACAAAACATTATGAAACAGATTTACACACACGGCAGCTCGCTTTGAATCGAAAGAGACCTTCGGACCTAACTATAACACATTATTCGTGCAATTACACAACAGCTGACGATAAACACGTAATGCTATCGATGTATTTCCGTTGTTTCAAAAGTTTAACGACTTTGGTATAATTTGTTTTGTTTTTTTTTTATTTTATTTATCGGTCATAGCCGTAATACGTATGTCAGCTATTTCGATTGTACATTTCACCCGGGAAGTACATTGCAAACTCTTTCTGATGCATTTTTGCGGGCAATTCAGTCCAACACACATCGGTCGGTGATTTTCCACGCCGCGCAGGTAACCACCATTCGCTACAACTGGAAATCTCGATTCCGATCGAACTTTTTAGAAAATAATTGGTTTTGTTTTTTTGTTTTTGGAAGAAACGTACAGTACCTGTATCGGTTTCAAATCTAAAAGACCAATATTACCCAATACCAGTAGCCCGTGCCTCATTCGAGGTTTGTGCCGCTCTTCTCTTTAAATTATTTTTAACGTGTAAGAGATCTAAAATTATTGCACTAGGTTCGAACATAGATACGACCAATACGTTTTGAGAAAGCTTTGTGATTTTAGAAATACAATTACACGAATTGGACATTTTTACAGATGGGCGAGCAAACTTCGGTCGGAAGGTCAAATCGGCTCGCTCGGATTTCGTAAAGCCTCCCCCGTCGTCGTCGTCGTCGTCGTCGACAAGAGACAAAAGAAAGAAACTCGAATGCGCGCGCGACGTCGGACGAACTACGAGTTCTCGCGCCCAGGTTGTACGAAAACACGTGTTAATATTGTATTAATACTACGCGTAGCGAAAACAAAATTTTGGCCGTCCGTCTCCGTTTATAATAATAAATAATAATAACACAGGATGATGTGGCGACGGTACACGACCGATGTTTGACGGTATGAGTGATTATTTTCGTACCGTCTGTGACTAGTTTAAATTTAAAACGAGTCGCGGCCCGCTCGCGGTGGGGTCATCGAGTTTACTGGAACGCATACAAGTTCTCGCGTTATATACATATATGAAACGGTCAACGAGTGTTATATGCGCGTTTTACTCTCCGCCGTCGCATTGTTTGCGTTTTAAACCACAGAAAAAAACAAATACCACATTTCGCGTTCTTCTTTTTTTTCTTTTTTTTCCAATAGCTTCCGAAATAGAAACGTTAATCGCGACGGGTTTTGCGTCGGACGTCGTATATTAATAAATAATCATTACGTACACGCCGCAGTAATTATTCGACCCTCACAAAACGTTTTGTTTCGGACGTTTCGTTCTTATAACATAATAATATCGACGTGACACCGCGAGATCACCAGCACAATGTGAGCATGTAATATTATTAACGTCATTCTTAATAATATCGATGACGGTTCTCGGCTCGGGCCGTATTGTTATACGATATTATATACTCGTATATTTTGTACTTTTTTCCCCCCTTCGTTCGGACATTTATACGACCGAGTGTTTGAGGATTTCAAACGTCGCGGTTTTATATTATTCGAATAGGAAAAAAAGAAACACATTCAACCTATTTTTTCGAATCGATTCGCATACGTTTATAAAAACGACAGGGAATCTACCGATTAACCATTGATGTACCTAGAAAATTTCGCTTTTTTTTCTCGTCGAAAATCCCGTTAACGTCTGCAGCGAACGATGTGCGGTTTTCGACCGAGTGTAGAACGCTCGTGACGGATTAACTGTATATAATAAATATTGTGTAACAACACTATCCGTTTAAACCCATTTTCACAATGCGGATTATGGTTCATCTCCGTTTTCGAATGCACACGCTATTGTCGGCGAGCGTCGTCTCTGTGCGCGTCCGATTTCCAACACATTCGTCCCATACACGCAGGGCCGGACTCAAAAGGACTCAAGGCTCGAAAAAAAACCTACCATTCGATCGTCTGCTTCGAAAGTCCCACGAAAAAAGTTTGTTTTTTACGCTCACGTTTCGACTGACCGACTCCCTCTTTTTCGTTCATTACAACACGTTGAGACATTGCCATTTATCGCGATTAGTCATCAGTTATATTTACGATATATTTCGTTATATTGTATTTTCATCGTTTCATTTTGATCGATCGAAATACATAACAGATTCGTTTCGATTGTTACATATTATTTGTAATAGAAGATAATATACGCAATGACGTTGTAAATAAAACCATTATCCGATTACCTATAACATGATAATAATCATTATATATTTCAGCGGATCGTAATCCAATAATTAGAGAACATTTTTAATTTTCGTAACAATCGTAACCGTTTAATAGTTCAAATACAAATTTCAAGTGATTTATTTTTCCTGCTATCAGTTAGACTACTAGCGTTGAATAAATTTAACAATGGGCGAGATGGATAGCAAGCGGGATTCGCGATAAACGGTGCGTTTGAAAGCCATAACAAGCGCTTATATAAAACGACGTTGCACACTTATTGTCTAAAGATTAAATTTGAGTTTTTACGTACGGACACAACACGATCGAGTTTGATGTAATTTTATTGGGTGCTTATCAATATGCGTACGATAATTATTGTGTGTTTTACGTCTCCGTATAGATTGTGATGCCGTATTTGCCGAGTGAACAATAACAATCGAGTACGACACGTTTTTAATAATAAATTATGTTACGACAGTGATAAATACATGGACAAATATTGATATTTATAACGAACGCGCGGACGACGACAATTAAACAGCCATAAGTTCGCCGTAATCATTGACCACACAGCGTCATATTCTCTTACGCGTAGTTTAAATGTGGAAGGACCGAGTGAGCCCGTACGATCGGGGCCTACCGATCCCATCACATGTCTGCGCCATTAGCCAGTCGATCCACATGCGATTGTTTATGTTTAAGCCGCGCGCATGTGGCGTGAAATCTATGTATTTTATATTTATATTTACTAATATATCGTATATCGTATACGCTGCTTAGTACCAGAGCGCATCATAGAGTTTTATATTCTGACTGGAACGAGGAAGCTATTTTTACGATAATATTGTGCGCGTTTTTTTTTCCGTTTTTCTTTACCCGTGTACACGATCGATTCTACCGGAAGACTTGGATTCTAACCGTCAACTACGCGGGTGGCTTCTAGAGGCGAATTTCGTCTGGTCGGGAAGGT
Source organism: Drepanosiphum platanoidis (assembly GCA_948098885.1). Lineage (NCBI taxonomy): Eukaryota > Metazoa > Arthropoda > Insecta > Hemiptera > Aphididae > Drepanosiphum > Drepanosiphum platanoidis. Next base: position 7,930,364 of record OX402535.1, read on the forward strand.
CGTTGGGAAGATCGTTTTTCCATTACCCAATAGAGGTCTAGATTATGTATATAATAATATACGTTTTATAACGACTTCTATCGTACTTGTGTGAATCGTCAATTTTACATTAATAATGCTCTGAGAAGTTTTTATTCCAAAACTTAATTCCACGCAATCACAATTAAAAATATTAAGTCGAAAACAAAATTCTACATTTTAAAATCACAAATAATATCGGTGTATTAAATATCCAAAATATATATTATAAAATCTAAATGGCGTTGTTTGAATAAAAACGATCTTTACCGAGCGCGTTTCTTATGAGATTTCATTCTAATAGACACTCGCGTTTATACACCTATTATATCATAATTTCGTTTCCCAACAATATTTACTCGCAAAATTAGGCCGCGCTTGTGCGTATACAATCGAGCTGTTTAAACGATGCTTGATATGTAAAGATCCGTTGACCTCCGCGCAAATAAAGCGAGAAATACGTTAAGAAAAAATACTGAATAAACGAGCTTTCATTGTGTGTAATTGAAAAAATACTGCCGCGTTGAATTCATCACGAGGTAAATTGAACCGACGACGACGAACGACGTCGCAACGGGGCCGGGACTACATAAACGTATAATTATTGATGTAAGACCAAAACAACTATAAAATCGCCACAGATCTACACCTAGTCTGTGTGCGCTGTACTCAATTCTCGAGACGCGATACAATACGAACGTTTGTTTTTAGTTTTTAGCCAAAAGCCCAGGAGAATATTTTTGTTTCAACACGCGGGGCTATGCGAGATAAAAGGGAGAAGATTTGATTACACACGAAAAATGAATTCATTCGACACACACATGTGTGTACGTATCGAATAGCCTAAAGTAAACACATCGTTGTCGAGTCGAATATCTCGACGTTTGAAAATGTCAAAACAATTACGTCCTTTTATATATAGAGCGAGAGAGAAATATAATTTTGTAACAGTTAGTATAAGAATGATAAAATTCAAATTCGAATTGATTTCATAAGAATTAATTCGACGCACATTGTTACAGTAGATGACCGTACCAAATGATAGAAAAAATAACTTTTTTAGACGAATAATCATAAAAAAAAATACAACGGTACTACGCCTACCGACCAGTTAGAGTTTTATCGAAAGAAATACACGAAAATTCGAAACCGTTTTATGACCGTATGGAAAAAAACAAAAAACAAAAAAAAAACCCGAACAAAAATCGTTCGATGAATAATACTATATTTGCGCGCGTTGTTATTAATTTCCCACGACCTTGAAATAATCAAGTGTATTTTATTTTTCTCGTCCGGGCGTACGTATAATTACGCATAAATTGTAACCATTGTAATATGACATTCGATCCGCGGTCGTGTAAATTAGCGCGTTTGTATATTTGGTTGGGCTCGAAACACGCGATTTCGGGACGAAAGGTCGTGCGCCGCGCGCAGAAAACACTCCGCACAAACGCAATGTCGCAGAGACCGTGCGCGATCGGTTGTGTTACGTATTTTTGCCCGCCGAAAGAGAGTAAAACCGTACGGCATTATTTTTTTTGTCCGCGTCGACAAAATATCGTTTAACGATCGAAAAAGCGCGGAATCCGATCGCGATTTCTATATAACCGACCGACGACGATAAAACCGCGAGCGCGAGTCGCGCGACAGAAACGAAGCCGAGCGTTTATTTTCTTCCATCATGAACGCCGGCGTGTTTATAATCGACGACGGTTTCGCGCCACGAGCGACGGATATTATTATGTACGTATCGACGTCGCTAAATCTTTGGTTTATCGATCGTGTTGTTTTCAATCGGACATAATTCGTATGGTATATTGTTTGTTATTTAATATTAAAGCGTGTAATTGATTTCGTGTCGGTTGCGAAGGATTAATACACAGAGCAAACTCGCGATTCGAAAAAAAAAAAAAACGCTTATACGACGACGACCCGGCGTTTTGAAAATTGAAAAAACAAAAAACAAAAATACCCGTCGGTGTGTGTACGATTTATTATATCATACGCGCTCGCAACAATAATGATTCGTACGTCGCGCGTAGTCTATTCCACGGTCGTCCGAATAATAGGCGTTAACGCTCGTTAGGTTACGATACGCATAATATATATTATATTATAAATGATAGAAGGATTAATCCGTCAGCGCCGAGAGTGAATAGAAAATAATATTATCACACTCTGCTTGGTTCTACAGTAACTATACGGACACGACGTAGTTTTTCTCTCGTGCCGAACGCTCACGACGACTAGGCCCGGCACGCACATTCCAGACGTCGTCGTCGAGACGAATTTCACCGAGACTTTTCTTTGTGCCGGACTGTCGGAAGGATCTCCGGAATAATAATTCCTGCCACACGCCTCCGCACAAGAACTCTAAAGAATTCGTCGCACAGCGATAACGCGGCGACTATCAAAAAACGCCGTTCAAACGTTTTCCGATAAATCTATAATAGACTGAAATATGATTAAAAATATCGCACCTATGTATATAGGACTATTTTTCTGCTTACAGTCCTGTGAAAAATTGTCCTAAAGTATCGAAGACTCGAAGACTTATCGCGGTTAATTACCTGTGCGTTTTTGATTTTAAATTTTTTTTTTTTTGTGATTGTTTTAAGAACGATTTCTTTACGTTTATCGTTTAGTATAACATTTGTGATGCTATAATACCCAAGCTAATGTTTTAAGGGTATCCTATAAGTACATCACGTGTTATGGAAAAACGGCCGTCGTCGCGCTAGTTTATTTTAAACTTTTATTCGTTTTCGTTTAAATACGTTTGCATTTCGCATGTTATTTGATATAAATCAAAACTGTCGCGCTATTCGTATACACGAAAACTATAAATCGTTTCAAACAGTTTGGCCCTGTCGGCTACTAAATGAGGTCCGCCGGTGGTCCTTCTTTCGAGACCGGAAGTTTGACGGAACCGATAAATCTCCAATCCTTAAGGTAGTTAAGGGTAGGCAAGTGGCATTCCAGACGGCGCTAATCCATATGATTATATACACCCGTACATGGGCTTCTAAAACGAAAGGTCAGAGCATTGGTCGAAAAAAATAAAATAACTATTGAATAATTAATTGTTTGTCAATATCAATATTAAATTATTACATAATAGATTATGTTTCAATTACGCTTTGTTCGCATTTTCGTTTGTTTAATATTATTTTTTATCAGAACTGTTAGTTGTTACGTGGAAGTACGAGAGAGTTTTTTCCTCAGTCTTTTGAAAATACATTCGAAAAACCGTTCGAATCACTAATCCGCGTACCACTCCGGGTCTGAATTCGTCCGGGACATTGAGGGTCTACTGTTTATATAATATACATCGTATATATATATATATACGTGATGCGTGACCAGTGCGGAAATTAGGCAAGTCGAGCTTGCAAAATTGTCCGTGTAGATAGCGTCGCATACGTTTTTCGACCGTTAAAATACGCCGGCTACGGCGGCGTTTACTATAAACTATATTATTATTATTATTATTATTATTATTATAGTCGACGTCAGTGTAAACAAAACGGCTGCGACTACGGAAAACCGAGGGAAATCGCCAAGGGAAACACGTGCGGAAGTACGGCCCGCGGCGGCGGCGTGACGTGTCCGTAACGATATCGGGGATGTTTACGTGACATAATATAATATAGACATCACGAGATCGATTGCGGTGCGTTTCGGGAGTTTTTTGCGATGACTTTTACGAATTCGAATTGTTAAGTTTGACCGTACAGCATGTGATGTATTTATCGGGCCGAGGAAGGAATTCGAATACGTCAAATTATATAAAATACCCGGTGGCACATTTCAATTGTTCCAAAAAAAAAAAAAAAAACCGATGAAAAAATGATCTACTACATATCTTAACGTCACACAAAACGCGAATCGTTTCGGAACATTGGGAAAATCGACTCCGCAAAATATTGTTTATTAAAACTTTATAATACGACGTCGCGCATTACGACGACGTGTACAACGCGTAACGTTATATAATATGTCAAATCAAATTAAAACTATCGTTTGGCGCGGACGTGGAAAAACGATCCGTTTTGCGACAGGCCGAAAATGAAAATTTCCAAGAAGACCCCGAACGCGTTGCCCCCTTGACAACGGTCCCTGTTCAAAACGCGTCGTCGTATTTACATTATTTCGTCCATACATAATCGATATCGTTTACGTGTCGGAGAAATATGAATGGATCGCCTCCCCTCGATCATCCTTTCCCGACCGCCGTTATATATAGGTATCGATCACGTCGCGCCGCCGCCGCCGCCGCCGCCGCCGCTAGGCGCATGCTCGCGGCGCGCGCGCGCGCGCGCACGCTCGCGACCGTTTTCAACCGTCCGCGGGCCGACGTCGTTCGACAGTCTCGATCCGACACGACGCCGCCGCGCGAGCACGCCGTTCACGAGCCGGCCGTTTTTTTTTTTCTCTCTCTCTCGATCCTCGTCCCAGACCTCCCGGAGTCCTATCCTCCCCCACGTACCGGGTTAGTATCGCGTCGGTTATTTTTATTAATTTTTTTTTTTAATTTTAATTTTTTTTTCTTCAAATTCAATCGTTTATATTATATCGCGGGGTCTTTGGCCGCCGGACCCGTTTCGCCCGGGGGTTTTCTTCTCGTTCGCGCGAAGAAAACCACCTCCGTCGACGATACTTGACCGTCGTTTATCGATCCCGGGCGCTTAGTAGTGCACAAAGCACGTGGGAACGCGATAGTGTTATGAATAAACAAACCGCGACGACGACGACGTCGGTTTTTTCAAACGTCCCGGTCGTCGCCGGCCGTTTGTTCACGACATTATCCGTCCGATCATTATTGTTATTTTATTCGGTATAGCGCGTGAGTTTTCACGAGTACGCCGCACTGACCGCCGCCCGGTTTCGCCGTGTGTTTCAGGTGTGTCACGTCACTTCGCACGCGCCCCCGAACACAACATGTCCGAATCGCTGTCGCTGACCGGCATCGGGCCACCGTCCGAAACGTGAGTAACGCTCGCAAGAGAATTGTTTTGCATTTTTTCTCATGTTTTTTACTTTACGACGCGTCGTAATTTTATCGACTATTTCCCCCCCCCCCCATTTTTTTTTTGGTCTTTTTCATGCCCTCCGCGTCGTCGTAAATATGTACATAATATTGCGTAGCACACAGCCCTCGGCGCCGCCGTCGTAATTCGCGACCGTTAACGAATACGAAACGCGCGCCGAGGGGCGTGGCGGAGGGTGAAACGACGATAACACGATATTATAACCTAACTCGATGACCATGTGCACGCCGCCGCCGCCGGCCGTGTGCGTCGCCGTTCGGACGCAGGTTTTTTCCGGGTCCAAGACCCTCGTCGCGCGGTCATGTACTCGAATTGCGATTTAGACGACCGCCGCCGCCGTCGTCGTGGTTACTTTTATCGTTTAGTCTCGGCCGGAGACGAGAATCTCTACCCGGGGTACTTCGGAGCCTTAGCTCCTTCAAATAGTTCTCGAGCCCTTACGTTTCCACGTTAGACTTATATTTCGTTTTATTTGTTATACAATTTACGTGTGAATTTCAACAACTTACTTAGGACACAAATAACAATAACAATAAACAGTGATATCACTGGTGATAAAATAATATGTCAACGGGTGAATATTATCGAAACGATTTAGGTACGCTGTATTATTTTCAATTTACTAAAAAAAAAAACGCAGGATTCCACTTCGGTCCGGTTTATCGAGTGTGACTGTACGTGTCTCTTCAAGCGTAAGCTTTAGTTAAAAATCGAAGCCCTCCTCACTGACACTCGACTAAATCTCCGCCCTGTGCAGTTGCGACGGCATACGGCTATTGTAACGACGGATGCTAAAAAGTTTGATAAATCGGTCGAACGCGCACGTGTACGTGGTTTGCGATTATTTTTTTTTAGGATTCGAATGTGGAATCGTGTCTAGACGCCCGAACGCGCGGTCTCGCCGCTGTCCGTATAATATATTGTATCGCGCGCACTGTTACATATTACAACTGTCGTTTACTCTCGTGCACGTATTATTGCGGTCCCTTCGTCGCGTATAAGCGCGCCAACGCACAATAATGGTCACGCCGCCGCCGCCGCCGCCGCCGCCGCCGCCGCCGCTGCCGCCGCCGCCACCACCGCTGCACCCCTACTCGGGGCGAGTAGAAAAATCGATAGGCATATAATATTTTACGCGTTCATGTACGTGTTCGCGTTCTCGTACGAAACGAAAGACACAACACTCGTATTGTTCGTCCGAATGAATAACGGGACCGAGTGTTATTTCGTCTACCTGGAATCATCCGGTTTTAGGGCTGCAGCCGGCCCGGGCCAACTGTTTTCTAGACCGCGCGAGGGGTGAGACGCGCGCCCTTTGTTTACGTCGTCGCGAACAAACGCCAAGAAACGGTTCGATCCAATTTCGTGACGCGTGAAAGATTTAAAACGTGCAGCGCACCCCAAAGGGCGCAGAAGATAATACGTATAGATTTTTATCGTCGACGTAAACCCACGAAAAATCACTCAACGATCGGAACGCACATGCGCGTGCGTACACGTGCGTACCGAAATATAACGAATAGATCGAAAACGTCTGTGGCGATGGCGTCGACGGCAACGACAACACGTCAAACTCGCACAAACCGTTGGGGCGGGGAGGAGGAGAAGGAAAAATCCGTCACCCACTGTGGTTGTATAGTTATGATGATTATTATATTATGTGCGTCGTAATATTTATCGGTATCGATTACGTAGTATATTATACTTGCTAATATATATGCGATGCGTTTGCGACGAGTTTTTTTTTAACATCCGCGCGCCGAACACGAATATCGAAGCAAACAACGGGCGATTTACCACGCGGGCCGCTCGGCCCTCGAACAATGCTATATCGCCGAGAGAATATGATATAAGTGTATTATGGAACCGTTCGAATGGAAAAAAATAATATGTTCCTCGTTTCACTCGGAATCTGAAACACAATTAATGTCGAGTTTTTTACTCTTCGCGCCGCCGCAGCCCGGTTTTAATCGCCCGTGGCGAGTCGGCGAGTTTAATATCTCCGGGGCTCACACTCGTCTGGAGTGCCAAAACGTTTGGAACGGCCGTTTTCGGCCGAGAAAACCGCCGCGGCCGTTGAAATATAAATTTAGTCTTCCGTCATGCTATCGTCACTCCGACGACGGTCGTCATGTCACTTGAAATTCGATCCGGAGGTGTATAGTTTTCATTTTTCGGCGCGGACGAAAATTCGCCGCCCGCCCGGCCCGCGAGTTCCAAACGACGCGGGTTCTTATAACCGACATTCGAAACAAGGTTATTTTCATACGAATTTAACAGCGGAGTACAATATTTAACGATCTGCCGACTCAAAGGAAAAGCGTATGCATATTAGTTGCGCTCTTCCCGCGGCGAGAAATTCTTCGTTCGAGTGTTTTATTACAACTCTAGCGAGCGCGTCAAAGACACTGTTCGTTTCGAAGTAATGTACTGGAGATGAAAATCGGGTCGCGAGTTTTCACGGCCCGACTCTAAGGCCGGGCACCGAGTTAATTTAGTTGTTCAGAGTACACTCGTTCGTCACGGCAACAAAAATACGTGTACACATCGGTATGGGTTGTGTGCGCATACCTACTCTTTGAAACTAAAAACTAACTCGAAACTCGTACGATATTAGAGCGCACGTCGCCGTGCGTTTTCGTTCGCGTCAATTTCGAAATTCAAGACGGTCTAGTGAATACATAGCGTAGTAGTAGTAGTAACCTTTAGCGCGCGGGCACCTAATAATATTATACTCTTTCGGTTTGCCATTTTCACGCCGCGGCGCCCCAAAAAGTATAAATCGTTTTACTATCGATTCGACGAGTAACTCTATGCTGCGACGGTCGTGATTATAAACACTATACACCGCGGATAACGGATAGCTATATCAACGTCGATCCACGGACGCGCATATTATAATCGCATTATTTTCGAAATGAACCACAACCCCGGCCGAAATTTTAGTCGGAACGCGGAAATACAATAACATAATATACGATCGACCTTCTCGATTATACGAGAGTAGAACACCGCAGTTACATAACACTCGCGAATCATTTCGTTCGCGTTCCGATCCGATGTGTTTCGTGTGGTGCAACGGTCCGATATTTCCGAGCGCGCGCGCGAAACAGTACTCGCGTCGAATTAGAAATGATATATAAGCGGGAGGGAAACGAAAAGCGTTGCGTCTATCCCCACTCGCATACGTATCCCCGACGCGATTGATTATTATTAATTATTATTTCTCGTTTGCTGACCGTAATAATAATTAGAATAACGATCATTTATTGTTGCGTACATGTTATACGAGTATATCGCGCGATGTGTTGTTACAACTTTACTGTTTTGTCGGAGACCGCGACGACGACGACCCCGCCGCCGGACATCAATAACAACAATATTAATATATTATTGCTCAACGGGTTTTAAACTTTGCACCCGGTCGTGTTAACGCCGCGTTGATGCGTTTTCACGCGCGACCGGCCGCAGAGCCGTTGGAAATCGCGACCGATATATCACGCGCACCTGTTGTTACAATTTATCGTCCGTATCTATTATTGCACTCATTGTTGTTGTCTGATTACGATTTCTCGCTTAATTGACGCAATCGGCCGGCCATTTCCTGGTTGCAAAACACCAACCCGTACAATATTTACGACATTGTTTTGCGCGTGCTCGTTTGCGGGGCTTTTGCAGTACGACACATACGTACGATGCGCGACTTCGGCGACGAAACACGAGACGACGTGGCGATAAAATCGCAGTGACCTCATCGCGACGTATCTATAATGATGATGATGATGATGATGATAATAATATACGGTTTCCGAACGTACAGGGTGTCTAGCCAACGACCGTCTTCCTGAACGATGTCGGCACCGGTCCAAATTAATAATGTCATCTGTACGTAGTAATTTTCGGACGTAACACGCGCGATCTACAAATAAAGTTTTCGCAATTGCGCTCACCTGCGTTCGAGTGTGTTTTTCTCCCCGACGACGATTTACGTAATAAAAGTCTATTCATCGAGTTCCGATGTTTGTATTTGGTTACGATTTATTGTTTTACGATTATTATATTTCCATGTTAATAATATTATGTATCTAATGGGACGTAACTGAATGGATTTATTTAATTCGTTTTTTTTTTTTTTTTAATCGCTGCGATTTTTATTAATGATTTCAAACGACTCTGATAATATATGGAAATTAATAAATTACTAGTATTATTGGATCACAAACCCGGCGGGTTTAGTGTAGTTACCAGTCACTGTCGGTCTATTCTCAATAAACGTCAACTGAAAAAAAATAATAATAATAATAATAATAATGCAAACAAATTAAAATAATAATAAATTACATAGATTAAAATATTAATATCGCCTATTTTTCCGCCGGCTATCTGTACAATATATTTTAACCTATGTAGACGGATACTCGATTTCGTACGGTTTGATATTTTCGTGCGCGATTTCCATCTCGTACGCTTAGTAATTCGAATTTTTTTGTAAATCTAATTTGCTCGTAGAAACGAGCCGCCGCCGTCGCGGCCAAATCCACACAGTTTGTATTTACTTCATTATTGACGTTTTATAATAGTATCATTTAGTCGCTTGTGTCATTCTTAAATTCAATAACACGCGTTCGGTGAAAATCTAGACATCATTAATGTGAAAAGCTTGTATACAATAAAATTAAAACGACAGACCTCTACGAAAATAAAAATGAAATATTGAAATCGCCGATCGGTAATGCAATAGCGGTTACTTGATATCGGACGGTCGTTTTTTACAGTCCGTTCTTACACGACACACAACACACCTAGCCACAACTTAATCAACACGTCGACGATATTATTATCATCTCACGGACTATGACTTTTGAAATCGTCGTCCGCCGCGCCGTGGAGTAGGTATCACTTACTCGTTATATTTTAATAAACCAAGTGCCAAGTCGTGTGCACAACAGTAGTAGTAGTACTTCTCGAGAGATACGCGCGGGGAGGACAAAGTATACGTATCTCAAGGGGATTGAAAGCCAATCCGTTTTTCGTCAAAACGACCCGAACGCTTGACAAAAAAAAATCGGTAATAATAACACGAGAACAAAACGTTTGAAATTTGAAAATGCTCAATATTTTTAATATTAAATTAACCAATTGCTCAAATGACGAATGCGACGCGACCGATGCAATAAGGTAAACTTATTTCTAAATCATTCAAAATATACTGTTTCGTTTTGAAAATTAAATTTCACTAGAAGTATTTAAATTGTCCGCCAGGCGTAGAGCTATTTTTCCGCGGAAAACAATATTACGTTACCCTCGAGACTTTTCGATTTTCCCTCTTGCTCTCCGTTTGTTTTAAACGAACGGCAACAATAGCAAAATAACACGTCCGTTTATTGTTTCTTTTATTTCGTTACTATTCCGTTGCTGTGCATATTTTTTTCCGCTAAAACGATCGAAAACATAATCTGTCACTCTCCGTCATCGACTACCGATGCACTACAGCTGCACTACTTGACGGGATCTATCCACAGTGCGGTGCATAGATAACACTCGCCGTATATAACAGCGTACTTAATAGCTGCAGAATCGCAGGTTGATACGAGGTCGGACAGAATCACACGAAAAAACGTGCGTAATATCTATAACTAGAAAATCTCCGTTCTTATCGGTGTATATAAATATACTGACGATAATAATTATTACTATTCGTAGTTCGGTACGGTCTATTATAATGTAGTCCGTTTTATTACCGACCGCGTGGGGCAGCCTGTTCAATTATAATTAATTTTATTAAATACGTATTTGATACGACGTACGTCATACGCGGTCACCAACAGTCACGAGTTAATGGCTTAACAATAATCGCAACACGAATCAGTAGCCGACGATATTACGAAGACAGATAAAAAAAAAAAATACGAAAAATGCGGGCGCGCCGCGGTCGTCGAAAAGAAAAAAGAGACGCCCTTCGTGCGGAACGCGTATTTTCGGCTTTGATAACATCGCGTCGAGAGTACGATTCGAACTATGAATTTGACGGAAAAAAAAACAACAACAAAACGGTCGACTAATGTGTTATAAATAACGACGCGTTAAGTGATTCGTTTAATCGTTTTATTGAGTAGGTACTTATACGTATCATTTTTAAAACGTCAATAATTGTCGTGCTGGCGGCCGCTACGAGCGAAATGTTTTTGTTTAAATAACAGACTGTTGATAAATAAAGATAAATTAGAAATTTCAATACAAATCGTATTTTTAAATTAATCCGCGACAACAAATGTTAATAGTAGTTTGTAGACATTCTCGAGTGGATTGTCAATATACGAATTCGTTTGTATTATAATATATAATATTAATATCGTTTGCGTTAAAAGTTAAAATATTATTATACTTAAAACAAATGGACTTTTAGCGATTATAAGACGGTCATGAGCGGAACTTGAATATTTTCGTTTTCGAGGCGGCACCTCTGTTTAATACAATATTAATCACGTCACCTTAGAAAGATATTATGATCAGTGATGGCGAGACAAGAGAGATAAGGTGCGTCGCCGGAATTTTCAGAGTAAATAATGCACGACGTGTAAATCTTCCATCGACAGCCCAAATTTTTTAATAATTATTTTATTATATTTTAAAAGCGAAATATAAAACTTAAAAAGTAGATCTTAGCTCATACAGTTTTATGAACCGTGTCTGATAGAATTGAACGTGTTCAAAATGAAAATAAAAACGAAAAAACAACGAGCCTGCAAAATGATTATGACTTTTTTTTTATGAGGTACAGTCGTCGCCATTTTATATCGGATAGTGCCGTTTTTTTTGTACGTAGGTAATATATGCCGACCATTACTATTAAAAAATTCAACATAAAAAAAAAACAAAACGTATGACGATATTTAATCAAGTTGATAACGAAACGCTCGTCAAGTTGACCGCGAACAATAATTAAGAATATAAAAAACGTCGGCCGCGGTGACCCGTAATCTTTTTTAGCTTTCGTGACTCCGTCGATCGATTGTTTAAAATCCATAACCTGCGGTTCTGGGCGATTGTTCTCGTGTTGACTTTACTACTTTAGTACTTATAAATTATTGAATTTGATTAATAATCGGTCGTCGTGGTTTTTTTTTTTCTATACGTCATAGACGTATTTCGATTTTTTAATCAAATTTTCCGTATATATTATAGCTCAGTATGTTTCGTCGCGTTTATTTAAATGCAACTACTGTTCAATCGATGGTCGGTAGCGTCACACAACGGTCGTACATAATAATCACTGAACGCGTGCCGAAACGATGCTTGTTCGAAAAAAATCGAATTCGTTCGTTATCAAATCGTCGTCGTGACCGCGCGTGTTTCGTTTTTTGTATTTGATTTTTCCGAGGTGAAACATTGTCAAATAACTATATTATACCGTCATGGAACCGAGGTGAGCGAAAATTAAATCTCTATACGATCGCGTGCATAACTGTGATTTTCAATACGCGCAATTGAACAACGAAACGTAAATGATTAATAATTTACGAAATACGCGAAACGTATGAATATGCACTGTAAATACGCGTAGTCGATTATAATTATTAATAATAATCGCGTCAAAGTTAAACGTCGCGTGTCACGAAACAGCAATTACTTTTTTCATAGAAAATAATAATATTAATCGGGCGTGTTTTTTCAACTATAGCGTATTTTTTCTAGCTTTATACAATATACCATAACAATATGGTACGATTAAAGCCGAAGTTTTCCTTCGCTCGCTCATGGATTCCGATTAACGCAAAAGTAATTAAATTAGAAAGTATAAACGTAAAATCGATTATTATGTCGTATATGGTTCGGCGCGAGAACGTTTCGTTTTAAAATTCTCGAAAAACAATACGTTAGGTAATCGAACATTACCCAACACATACGGTGAAAATTTTAATATTTTCGCGTGAAAAGTAGATCGCTCGTAATAACCGTCCGATAAAACGATAAAAATCAATTCGTAAACGGATACTTGCCATTTTTTTTTTTTTTTCGTTTCCCCCGCACAGTTATTCGAATTAATCCTAAAGGGTGAATCTCGGCGCGCCGTTCGTCAACTCTGCAGAGGCTGACGCGTTTTCGATTGACTTTTTACACGGAAAATCCGTTTTCATTTATTCGCAGAATAAAATATACTATGGCCGGTCCTACTTTTAGCGCGAACAAACATTTGGATATTGTCCATATCCATCCGACTTTGTGTCCGCGAGTGGCGTGAGATTCGGCCGTTTGGCGGTCGATTGATAACGCGACGGCGCGGCGGGATTAACGACGGATTACCGCCGCCGTTCGTCCGCGTATCGCCGCCGTCGAGTGGATTAGGCCCGGTCGTTTTGTTGCCGATCGTTATTGATCGCGACGATTTCCCCGGGACGGTTTCTCGCGTTGGAAATGCGGCGCGAAAAATTTATAATTTTTCTCGTTTTACCATTATAAATACGCATTTAAAGATAATAACAATTACAATACGGCGGCGGTCGTTGTTCGCGTGACGTCCGTCCGACTGCATTTTGTTCGAATGGTTTGCGTCGCGGCAGTCGTCTCTCTCATCGATTATACGTCTCGCACAAATCGCGATCGTGGTAATAGAACGTCTGTAAAGAAGAAGAAGAAGAAAAAAAAAACAACGAAACGTATAAAATAATCGTAAAATAAATCGTTACGTCATCGAGAGTTAAGATTAAAAAAGAAAAAAAAAACACAAAATTCCAACGCAGAGACATTATGTCACCGCGGCGACGACGTACGCGGTTTCGTACGATAATAACGCGCCGCCGTCGAGACCATGGAGCCCTGGTCTCGAGAGCGATACAACGTGGTTTTTCTGCGATCAATTTTCCCCGACGACCGCGTCAATTTCGTACTGATCTACCGGACAATCGTTCGTGATTTCGTTCTCGCGATCGTTGGATTTTCGAAAACATTTTTGCTCGATTCACACGGTTTCCATTTGATTTCGGTTTTTTAATTAGTCGTCAATTAGTCATTCATTGTTGAACCCGTATCGTTGAATCGACGGCAGGTTAGGCTTATAAAAACCCAAAATATTAAACAGCGATTTTAATCATTTCAATAATTTAATGATTATTGGTTATTGTTAACACGCGTCGACGCGCGACGGCGGAACCGATTGCTCCGGCGGCCGCTCGTTTTTTTTTTTTTGTTCACTTTTAGCGAAATCATATTTTCTCTACGATGTCTACGCCCGAGTTTTATTAGTTTTATACCGATTAGTATACAATTAATCGATTCTTTTGGCATTTTGTTTATTACAATTTCGGATATCTTTCTGCTCGCAGGCGGCAAATTGTTCGATAATGTTATTATACGTCGTCGCCGTATTAAATCGTTCATATAAAGGTCGAAAACGTCCCGAAAAGAAGCCATTGTTTGAAAATCAGCCTGCCTACGAGCCTAATATTGCGTATTATATAAAAAGTTCGATCGTTCGTGTCCGTCGGGATATTATATTGAAAAAACCCGGTCGTGACAATATTTGCACTCTTCGTTATTATAATACTCCGGGCAAGATCTATTTATTTTATTTATCTATACATTTAATAATACTTTGTTATTGTCATACGATTATTGACCGCGAAACATTTTTATTTTGTTTTGTATTTTTATAATACTTATTGCTTTCACGTCGGTTTGTTTATTCGATTCGAAATCCATTAAAAAAAAAAAAATAAAAAAAAAATAGTAAATAAATCCGTTTTCGATGGAAAAAAATCAAATCAATCGCCTCTTTTTCTACACGACGACGCGACGTCAAACGCCATGTGCAAAAAAACGAGGCGGAAAATACGTGCAAACACGACGCGTTTTCGATAATACGAAAATCGTAGTTCACTTTGTTCGCGCCGAACGAACGGACGGACGCGCGCACGCGTTCGTCTAGTCGTCGAGACGAACCGTACTAGGAGAAGACGGCGGAGAATGGAAAAAAGTCGCTGCCGCGTAATAGATGAAAAAAGTAGACCAAAAGCGAGCGACTCGGCGCTCCGAGCGCATTGGACCCTGGTAGCCGTTTCTATGAACGCGTTGCAACGCAACATCTCTCTGAAATATAGTAGCTAGCTACTACTACTACTGCTACTATTGTTGTTGTTACTACATCGCTGTTTCAAACGCGATTTCTCCGGGGAAAACAAATATCCGACGTACGCGCGCTCGGCGGTTCTTCGGGATTCGATAAAATGCCGTTTAAACACTTTTGAACACAATATATTTTAACACATTGTTTTCTCGAAAACGTAATTCGTATATAATTATTCGTAAATATCTACTTGGAACGTTTTCCTCTCCGTTTCATTCGATTTGCCTCGGAGGCGCATAAAAAATACGCCGCCGCGTTTAGCGTTTCGGCGCACCTAGGCTTTTGTCGTTCCCCGCGCGACGAGGACACACGAGACCGATTTTCCACGTTTTTATTTTTTCTATTTTAACTTTATTTCCCGTGGAAAAAAAAAGTTCCATAGTAATCCGGAAATTTTGAAATCGACCTTATCAAAAGTCAAGGTGCACCCGCAGACAATATAAGTACATATAATTTCAACGATCGAACAAAGTAAATTGCAACGTACGTTTCGTTTCGTTATGCGTTTTAATGCGTTTTTTTAATTCTTTTTCTTCCATTTAACCGTATCTTCCGTAATATTTCTCTATTATTGTGTCTACTACGAAGAGAAAAATATGTCACTCAAAACGTGACTGACGTGTGATCGACCGACTCGTGTGTGCCGGTGGAAATTTCGACGGCGACTCGATATCTTTTTTCTCGACACGAAAAAACAAGAATTGTTTCAGGATTTCGTAATATTCGTTGTATTTTTAATTTTTTTTTTTTTCTTCTGCGCCTCGATATTTATTCTCCGAGCGTACTAATGTGCTATCGAGAATAGTATACATAGAGATAGAAAGAGATAACGAAACGAAAACCTAGAGTCAATGTTTTACAAATCGTACCATGTTCGGATTATGAAACGATGATGTACTCGACGACCGTTGAAAACACTCGAAAGAAAACCATTAAAACCACTATCTGAGAAAAAAACCACACCGTGCGCACGTATACGGGCAATGAAATATTGAATTATAATAATATAAATAATTGATAAGAATATTTTTTTATTTTTTTCTAGTTTAGCGAATAAACCCATAACTCTAGATAAACTATAATATTTCTCGGGTTTTGTTTTTTTTTTCAGTAACATAATATCAAATACCAGTTAATCGCTTGAGTCATAACGTTCGAGGATAAGATTCGACTCGTAAATTAGAGAGACGAGAATAAATCGTTTTTACGTTTCCCCTTATAGCGGAAGGAAAATAAACAGTTAACGGTAACACGTAGTTTCGAGTTTGTTTATTTATTTTTTTTTAGATTGATATTATTGCTGTTGTTTTTTATCGTATCAATCGAAAGGCGACGACCGCGATGCCGCAATAACAAAGTATATAAATACGAGTACGATATTATATCGTCAAGCGGCGCAGATTTTCGTCCCGACTCGTTTATTTTCCAACGCACTTTTTTCGCGTTTCTCGTCGTTCTAATAATTATTATTGTAAAACGCTAAGCGTGAGCGCGACAGGAGCGTTTCGTTCGAGGTGATTTAAAAGACCGTTTATCGAACTCGTTGAAATTCTCATTTGCACATTGTCCGCGACTTAATTTCCCAATATACGAGAATATAATATTATCATATCGTTTGGGCGAATAGGCGTCTCCGCGGCAATTTTTCTTTTCGATTTCAAACGGACACTCATCGGGACTACGTATAGCGTCCGGGTAAAACGTTCCGATCTCATTGCCAACGTGTATAGTGTTTGCGTCGTCAACGTGAAATGAACGAAATCGTATTGTTATAAAACGTACAAGAATCACGTGTAAAAATCCACTTTTTTAATTTTTTCGACCCGTCCTCCTAATCCGCAACCGCGTCTGTACACGTCAACACGTCAAACACTCGATATATTGACTTTCGCGTGAACCGTACGAGATCACGACCAACAATAGTGTTGACACGCGCGCACAAACTGATCCGTTTATCGCGGTCGAACGGTTTTTGTGCATAAGCAGTTCGATAAAAAAAAAAATCGCATTCATTTTTAATAATAGCCGTAATATAGTCGAAAATAACGTCAACTATGACTGCGCGATTGCTCGTGTTTAATTCGATCGTCCGAACGACGTGTTTTTGAAATTCGCTCGAATATGACTTGTCCGTTGTCCGCCGCCGCGGCATAGTAATGCGATTGAAAATCAGTAGTGCGCTCGGCGGTTTTTTTTTTTTTTACCATCCCTTCTCGTCGTCCGATCTCTAGCTGTTTTCAAGCGAAACAAGAAAACGCAACTCGACAACGACACTCACGGTCACCGCTAAAGCGTTCGAAAATATTACATAGTAGTAAACGAGTGCCCGAGGAAACCGTCGTCGTTTTATTGAAAATATGCGACGACTCGGTCATATTATAATCTCGTCGCCCTTATTATTGTATTGTCATTTGTATTGCATGGTATGCGGGTCGACGGCAACTATCGTCGCCGACGACGGACACAAGTCGAAATTAACGCGCACGCGGCGACAACAACGATAATAACCAGACACGTATCCGGGGGAGGCGGTCCGGCGGAGTCGGGACTCCCTCGGAAATAATTGTAATGCGCTTGCCCGCGGATTAGACGTATTATGAAGTCGGACAATAGGAATTAAAAAATATAAAACGTTCGGTAGTAAAATATATTATTATCGAATAATTACATTATACATTTGTGGTGTGAAAGGAAAAAAAAAAAACCGTATATTATCAAATATTTTTCAAGTGCTTTGATGTGTCGCGCGCGATGCGAAACGAAAAGTTTTCAACGCTCTTCGACCGACATTCGAAACCGTCGACCGTAAAAGGTTCTGGTTTTGGACAGGCGAAGAAGGAACGATGTTTGTTTTTTTTTTAAATCCCTCGCGAAAGAAAATCCCGTTTCGATTCGATCGCCGTGTCGAAATCTTGTGTCTGTATTGTAATCGATTTGATTTTTAATTTTTTTTTTTTACAGCAAAGAACAGAAATCAAAGTCGTACGCCGTGAACGTGCCGATGGAAAATGTGTCGCTCAATGCCAACGGGTCGCCGCCATACGACCCACACGCGCACAGGATACTCGAACATCCCACCACGTGAGTTTTTCAGTATTATTATTATTCAATTATTATAATATCATTTGAGATTTTCCTCGCGGTGAACCGTTTTCGTTCAAATCCAACTCGACAACACTTGTTGGTAATTTCAACGCGTATATTATAATATTTTGTAGACCGCGGCGATACACGACGCGCGCGTGTTTTAATTTGCAGTAAAAATTAGTGGTCGCGAAAGTTCGCGTTATTAAAAATAATATTAAACGCGCTCGTATTTCGATCAAATTGATTTTTTTATCTTTGAATTTTCACACTTTTTAAGAGTACCACTATATGTGGTGATAATAAAGATTAATACGCGATAACAATAATAATGATATCATCATCATTTTTGTATTCAAGATCAAATCCAATGTGCAAAATACGTACGTTTCAATGTTCCGAAAAGTTGAATATTTATTAAGGACAATACACAACGTTTAACGTCCTTATAATTGCAATGGCGTGCGAGCGCCCTGTCCCCGTCATCACCAAATGGCACCCGCGTGTTTTACGTGAATCGTGTGGAACGGCTGTTTAATATAAAAGCGTTGCGATTACTCGTCGTCGTCGACGGTAAACGTGACGCGAGTCGAACGAACGTCGCGATGGTGTTCGCCAAGAGTCGCGAAGGATCGGCGAGAAAATGTCGACAATCATATTAAACGTGACCGTTTTTTCAGAAACTCCGAGACGCTCATCCACTTGCTCAAAGGCAGTTTGGGAACCGGGATTCTGGCCATGCCGAACGCCTTTTACAACTCCGGTCTGCTCATCGGCTCCGTGGGCACCATACTCATCGGATTTTTGTGCACGTATTGCTTGCACGTTTTGGTGAGTTTCCAGTCGCGTCCGTCGTTGTCAAGTATTATTATCAGAGATATGATTTTAACGACCTAAAAACTCTACTTCTAAACAAAACGAAGAAAACAAAATGCAAACGTCATCGAAATCTTCTCTCTAATTATTACGACGTGTTCAAAATTATATACGACAGCGCCGCGCCAAGACATCGCGTTTTATTTGAAAATAAAATATAAAAAACTTCGCGTCAAACGTCCCGAAAACGTCTGATTCGTCCAAAACATTTCGATTGATTTTCGAAAACACAGATTTTTAAAACACGCCTCGGGGGGTTAGCGACGACGAAAGTGCAAAGCCGCAATAGCCAAGAAGTGTCGAGAAGGATCGGATTAGACCCCTGCAGTTGGACGTATTTATTTTGACCGCCCGTTGAATTCTGTTACGCGACGTCACCGATTACTAAAACGTTTTCGTCGCCGTACGATCGTATGAAAATAAAATCTCTGGGTTATAATATGTGTCGCATTATACTTAACAAATGTTAACTGTCGCAGTTTTGCACGAGTTTCGAATATCGTTCTTATACGATCGAATTAATAAAAGCAAGTCTCCGGTTATAATACGAGGGCGATAATTTACACAGTCTTCTCGAGTAAAAATGAAACGATAATATTATATTAGGGCCCGGATGTTAATGTCTTACGAAAATGTCGGTAAAAAATGAACCCATTACGACCCAAAAAACATAAACATATCACTCTAAATTTTATTCGAATTAATTATTTATTTTTTAATCGATAATTGCCTACGATTATTATTAGTTTAATGTAAAATACGATTTATGATAATAACTCATGTACGAACGTGAAATTGTAACGATTTCAAACGGGAAAAATAAATGTTCATAAAAAATAAACGAATATTAAAATCGTGCAAAAACTGTCTCGATCTGTGATGAATAGTCAATGTATCGTCATGGTTTAAAAATATCATAAAACTATTAAAGGCAATAAAACTCAAAACAAAAAAAATTAGTAATTTAAATTCACGAGTCGTTGAAACACGTTTTCGATTAATCGTTTAAAAGTTCCAAAAAAAAAAATTATCAAAATCGAAGTAATAGTACTGCTTTCGGCATATAATAGTGTTAAATAATACGACAATTTACTTCCACAATATACACTTGCGCGTGTCTCTGCAGAATTTCTAATGATATTTGTATTTTTCCGTTTGTATGTTTCCAGGTTAGGTCACAGTACAAGTTGTGCAAGAGACTGCGAGTGCCCATCCTCAGCTATCCGGATTCCATGAAATACGCTCTAAAAGAAGGCCCGGAATTTATGAAATTCGGAGTTCCCCTTTCTGCGTTGGTGATTTTATTTCAACTCTCATTAACTATAACGGCCGCGCGACACGCGCGCGCACAGCACACGATTCCCGCCGCGGATCCGCGGTCGGATAACAAATAATATACGGTCTATTATTTCTATGGACGACGCATTAAATGCATTTTCGATCGTTTGCACGCCGCGATTCCCCGTGATCGATTTCCAGACCCAAAACCGAAGACGAGTTCGACGCCAAAACCCGTGGCCGAAGAGGCGAGATAATTTCGAGAGGGTTTTTATACTCGGAGACGCGAACTCGATAAACGATTTATCACGACGTTTTCATTTAGAATATCATCAACAAACTCTTCGTCTCGATATCAGTGTATTGCACGGATCGAACCAACTATATACGTACACTTATAGAGTAGTACAAGACGTGTTATAAACTAAAACTATTATATAATATGATAAAATAACGAGCAATAACTAATAATAAAAATAGAAGTAATAACAACTCGATGAAATATTGCGTGGCGTTCGTATTTTGTACGAATAAAAATATCAAATACAATAATATTAATCAATGCGATGTCGAGTCGTTAATGTAATAAAGCAATGAATACGTGTAATAAATTATCTTCATAATTATTAGATTATTACCTTATTTAGTAAAAAAATACTTGAAATTTATCGATGAGTATATACTATTTATAGATACTATAATACATTCTCTCTCTCTCTCTCTTCGTTGAAAAAATGCAAAATAATCTAAATAAACAAATACAAACGATCATATTATAATTTTAAGTTTTTCACGGAAATCGCCGCCGATATCCGATAGCGCGTAGCTACCTGCATTTTTTACGACAGCGATGTTACAACTCTGTTTGATTTTTACCAGCCGCGATAGACGCGCCTAATTCGCCGTCAACGGTCGATTAGTCGTTTTATTGACACGGGCGTTGAGTACTATATTGACCTATGAAACGTACGTATAAGGTATAAATTAGATTTAATAAAAACCAGAGTTTAAATTATGCGATAACAAACGACCGCCGCCGCCGTCCACTTAGAAATACGCGTACAATAATATCATTATTGAATCGTTTAATATTTACCAACGTGCGCGGCGTGTACACATTGTGACCCGATTACCTACAAGCGATCGCCGTCAATTGACATTGTGATTATTGTGTACACACGGCTCATAATCGACGACATGTGTTCACGTCCTCGCTTCTTCAGATACGCGCGCACCGTGTTGATAACGGTCGTTATAATTATTATTATATTCGTTCGAAAAGCCAAAGTTTAGTGTGACACATCCGCGATCGGTATGATTATCGGTTAGTTTTCAATGTTGACTTTTTCCAGTTTGTTCGATAATCGCACGTGTGGGGCGGGCCGAATTGAAATTTAAATCATACGCGACAACTCGCATTCGAACCACTCCGGTGTGCGTTATCCTGACGAACGTAAAACGAAAAAAAGGATGTGGTACAAGACTCGGACGAGGTACAGGTCAATGGCGAACTAGTCGTTTGAATTTGAAACTCGTGTACCACGGTTCTTGAAAAAAAAAACGATTCTGCGTGAAAGAGAGTGAAAGAGATGGATCGGCAACAAAGAGTTTGCAAATTTTCATTTTTTCATAGAATTTTATCGAAATTTGATTGTTCAGAGGCTTATTGAACAAATGATATTCCAAAATGTTTACGTCGATTACAAGATAAACTTATGAGAAAATTTTTTTAACAAACCACAAACATTTTATCGACATTTCACGAAAAGAATCTAAGAAAACTAATCACTTTCAAGTGTCTATAAATAGTAGAAAAAAAGTCAAAATCTTTTGAAATTCACACCGTCTCTAGAAAATGGCCATTGCAATGTCCCGTGAAAATTTCAAGTCTGTACGGTGGTTGATTTACGAGTTACGACGAAAACCAAATTCGATTTTGTCGAAAAAAAAATGTTATCGTCAGATTCAAGTGCGATATTAACAATAATAATAATACTAGAAGGAAAAAAAAAAAAACGATAATTTTCCAACATTTACGCGAAAAATAAAGAAACCTAACCTAACCTAACCTAACCTAAAAAAGCACGATGAGTTTTATATTTTTTAAAACCGAGTAAAGCCGACATTTCTTTTCTCTCCGACCTCGACACTTGTTCAATCCATTGTCCGTCGACTAATTATCTCGACGTCGACCCGTCCCATAGACTGTAGTTGGTTTGTTTTTTTTTTTGTCGTCGTCCGTCATTGACTTGTCCACCTTTGCCGGACACGACGACGACGATGGCAATATCAATTACGCGCGCGTCTGGTCCCATCCTCGGAAGCCGCGCCGTCGTAACGATACACTTCCTATACACATATAACATTAAATATTACATTCGTGTGTGTGTGCGCGAGCGAGCGCGTATTTTTTTTCATTTTTTATTATCATTGCTACGGCCTCGGCAGGCCGCTCGAGCCGGCGACGACGACGACGACGACGAAACCACCGAAATCCGTTTTTCGGAATTTTACTGATTCTCCTTGTTATTTTTACGCAGGCTGGTCGTTGACGGATTCCTGATCGTCTACCAACTGGGAATATGCTGCGTGTACATAATGTTCATCGGCTCAAACATCAAAGAGGTTCGCTATACACATACGATACGATACACACGTAATATAAATTATGTACTTTGTCGTCACGAATGTTATTAAAATCCACTCGACACGTCTTCGGATCGCGTCTAGGGGACCGTCTAGGTGGTCGTCACCGTCGCCGTTGCGATATCACGAGGGGACGGAGTTTCGTCTCGGGCGAACCGATAACCAACGTCGCGCGTCGTTCGGAATAATTTCAACAGTTCGGCGACGATTCGGTCGCGAAGCCGAATTTTCCCGACGTTTGAACGCGCATCGCGGTCCGGGCCAATTTCGTCTCACAATATTCTCTCGTCTACCCGGGAAACTCTCTTTTTTTACTACACAAAAATCACCTTCGTTTTACAATAATTATTTACGAGTTATATTTTCGTATAAATTTGTAATCGGTTATGAACCGATTTGATCATGCGTAGACGTCGTCGATTCGTTCTCGTTATATTTTAAAACATCACAACTATTATTTAGTCTTTTCAAATGACTTTTTTCGAATTTTTACCAACGTTATTTTCGTCGTGTATAGTCAATAATAAACCGTGCGTGAAAAAATATTCTGATCGTATACTCACCATTTTTAGCGTTACAATCTAGAAAAATCATGAGCAGTACGCCGAATCGTTTTAAACAATTTACAGGTATTGCGCCCCCCCCCCCGGCCCCCTTGTTCTGTGTCAAGCACTACGTATAACTTGATAACGACGGAACTGTGTATTTAATGAAAAAAAAAACGGTACCAAGCGCAGTGTGTTTCGAGAACAGCGTCTAAACGTCTACTGCACAACTCGATCGCGTTACTCGGCCGTTTTTACATCAACTATAATAATTATTAATAATCGTCATTATTGCTAATCGTTAATCAAACGAGCTCGTCGTAATCTTTCGATATAAATAGGTCACTCACCCAAATGACATTCCTCGGCCGATCACGATGACGTTTATACGGCTGTGTAAACTCGACGACGACGCGACACTTCAGACGCGATTTGAAGACGTCTCCGACTAACGTCTCGTCAATTTTTTATGATTTGTACACCGAAGATTTACTTACAATTTTAAGCTATTCAATATAAGCTACGTATACACTAATCGACGGAAATCTCGACGTTTTGCTTTTGGTCATTATGGGGGGGGGGGGTGAAATCCTTAAAATCGCGTAAATAAATATATACGTACATTAATAACAACATCGTGTCGCTTTACAGGTGTTGGACATATACATCACGCCGATGGACCAGCGGTACTACATGCTGATGACATTGATCCCGTTGGTGGCCATCAATCTGATCAGAAACTTGAAGCTGTTGGCGCCGTTCTCGCAGGCGGCCAACATCGCCACGTTCGCCGGGCTCGCAATCGTCCTGTGGTACGTGTTCACCGATCTGCCGCCCGTGTCTTCCAGACCGTTGATCGGCGAACCGAGGAAATACACCCTGTTCGTGGGCACGACCTTGTTCGCGCTGGAAGCCGTCGGCGTGGTAAGTAGACCGTTTTTTTTTTCTCCAAAACTTAAGAACGCTTTTCCTAAATATACGTCTCGTCCATAACAATATCGTAGATTCGTCAACGAGTCCCGCAGGAGAGTCGCGAAATTTAAAACGGTCGCAGTCGCAGGTGTTATAGTAATATCGTGACTTTTCGGGTTTCCCGATCCAATAACGTTATCAAGACCCGGTGTTATTTGATTTTCATCTGAAGGGTCGCGTTTTTCGTTTTAATGCTTAAAAGAACTCGCGAACATTAAAATAATTGTCCCGAGTGTTGAGATTTCTCCGTCGGGTGCGTTCGATACAATATATTAGACAGTACGTCATTTTTAGAAAACGATTGTTATCGTGATTCTACGCCCAACATTCGTTCACTATAGAGTTACACACCGAGTTCCCCCGTTTCTCTTGTTGAAACCGCGAAACTCGTCCTGCGATTCGAGCGTCGAAGTATACAATATATCTTTAACTGCGATTTCCGGACGTTCCTCTATACAGGTGTTGGCGTTGGAGAACAACATGAAGACCCCGGCGTCCTTCGGCGGCACTACCGGCGTGCTCAACACCGGCATGTTCGGCATCACGATCATGTACGTGGCGATGGGATTTTTCGGTTACGTTAAATACGGCGAGACGGCCAAAGGCAGCGTGACGCTCAACTTGCCGGGAGGAGACATGTGAGTCGGAATCGTTGTGTTTTTTTCTCCCCCACCCGAAGTTTTGAAAATGTATTTCGCTGGGACATATTTTTGCAGAAATATATTTCGGCGGGAACGGAAATCGATCTATTTTCGTTTTTGGCGATAAAATGATTGCGCGGCGAAAGTTTAATTTTTGTTTTTGTCTCGCAGCCTCGCACAAGCCGTAAAGGTCATCTTCGCGTTCGCCATATTCATCACGTACGCGCTCCAAGCGTACGTGCCGGTGGAAATCCTGTGGAACACGTACTTGAAAGAAAGACTTCAGAACTGGAATAAGACGACCATGGAGTATTTGCTCCGTATTTCCGTCGTGATCGTCACGTGTGAGTATAACATAATACACGAACGGGTAAAATTCTTCGCGTCTCGGGTCCTGCAGGACCGCGACCATCCTGCTTGCCCCGAAACGTCTCCGGACCTCACTCGCTCCGTGATTTCATTTAACGTTTTCAACTCGCATCACCTAACCGGCATATATATAGTTATGGATACACTCAAAACTTTGTCGTCACAAAACGTCTTCATGACATTTGCATTAACGTCGTCGTTTACTGACGAACCAAACGCACACGGACGTCATATTATAATTTCGCGTTGACAATTTAAAAGCGCGTTTGGCGTGTGCGTGCACGCGATGCGATGTTTGAACGCAAGACACGCGAATCGTTTGAGAAAAACAAAACAAAAAAAAAAAAAAAACGTACACGGTTCGCGAGCACAGATTAGATCGGAATCGTTTCACTGTCACATATATAATTTCGTTAACGCGCGGCTATGCCGACGTATTACGTATTAAGCGCGTCGCTCGTTGAGAATATACTTTTTTTTATAAACATATATTTTTCAAACGCTCGAATGAAATCGTTTTCAAACATTCGTATCATCCGACGAGTATCGTATTTCGATTACAAACATAAATAATAAAAAAACTTCAAAATACTAATGAATCGCCGCCCCATTCTTCGAGTCAATCCGTTTGGTTTTTGTTCATATCAAACGTGTAGTAATCAATGAAGAAAATACACGAAACGAACGTTTTCTTCCAAAGCAGTCACCGTACGAACACGTCTCCCCGCCGCCGTCACGTGCTTGATTATAATTCACGGCGATTTATTTATAATAACAGCGTTTAACCACCGACCCGTCGTTTGGCCCATCGACGCTACCTTTGTCGAAACAATTTATCGCGCCGCGAGATTCCGACGTGGGCAGTTCCTCGGCGTGTCCCCTGTCTCGCGATGTTGTGATATGAAATATTATCGCGACGGCGTTTGATTTAGTATGATTGGGTACAATTGCTCTTGTTCTCAATTGCCCGCGAACGTCCGCTTTGATGTGACAACGGGGCGTCGCTGCTGTTCGTGCCAAATGCCGTCGTCGACGGCTACGATTGCGTATGCTCGCGCGTGTTTATACCAACGTATTCGTTCGCACCGGACGGCGGTAAAAACAGTGGCGGTCGAACGATTTTGTCACGGGTGGCTGGGGGAATTAAAAAAAAACACGATTTGAAAATACACCTGAAGATCGATTAATCAATTTTAAAACACTGAAAATTCGTTTCAACACGCGATAATTCAACGCAAAATTAATTTAATCTATTTATTTTTTATTTTTCGCCAGTAACTATACATAAGATTCATATTATAACGAACGTCTTATAACGAGTATCGAAAAACGTCCGTTGCTGATCGTTAATAAGTGTCTTATTATACTATTGAACTGGTAGCGTTATTCGTTTTAATTTTATTTATTCAAAATATTTACTGTTTATGTTCACTGGTAAAACGAACTTTCCGCTCAGCCGCGTGCGCTTCAAGACGAGAACTCCTTGGGAAAACGATCGCAACGAAAAAAAACGTCTTTGTTACGACACATGGTCGTTTAGTTGAACGGTATATTTTATTCTTAGCCGAGACGGTTGATTTTCGGTGGGTAAATATAACTGCGACGTTTATAACGTTTGAAACTATAAAATATTTACTGTCGCAATAAATAGTTACGCGAACCCATTCGTTGTGTAATATATAGAACGCGAAACATAAATAAATTGTTGTAATCGTTCGATCGAGACTCTATTGTCCCAAATCAAATTGCTGCGATATCGATTGGACATTTTTTTTGTTAAAGTTCAGTCGATATTCCTCTTTTCCTTACAATACTCTCTGTTCTTCTTCCTCCTGGTGTCCGAATTACGTCTTCTTCTCCGCGACACGTTATTTTATCTTCATTGTTCGCTATTCTTATTTTCATGTTTTCCTTTCTCGATAATTTCCTTCGTCCCCCGAGTGCGTCGCAGTAGTTTCCTTTCCCTTGCTCTACCGACTTTTTTCTCGTCTTCTTTCGCGGTCGGCCGCGTTTCATACTATCGATTTATTATTATTATTATCATTGTCTTGTAATAACCGTTGACGTGGTACTTTTTTTTTTTTGGATTACTCGCAGTCTTGCTGGCCGTGTCCATACCGCTGCTGGACCTGTTCATATCGCTGTTCGGCGCGCTGTGCCTGTCCGTGCTGGGAATCGCGTTCCCGGCGATCATCGAGATCTGCGTGCTGTGGCCCGAACGCGAATTCGGCCGTTTCAACTACGTGCTGTGGAAGGACATCGTGCTGATCATCATCGGCATGCTGGCCCTGGTGCTGGGCACGTACATCAGCTTGCAGGACATCATCAGTTCGTTCTGAGGCCGTCCTCCTTCCCCCAACCCACCGGCGTCGCAACGAAACACAATAACGTAAACATCCGCAACAGCTGCCGAACGCGTCGCGTCGACAAAATTATACAACACTATATTCCCCGAAAAACGAAAAACCAAACCAAACCAAACCAAAACAAAAAACCACAAAAAAGAAAAAACATTGTCTGTCTTCGTTTCGTTTATATAATAAGTACATAATATTATGATTATGTTACGAACAATTATTTATTATTTATACTAGGTATATATTATTACATTAGATATAGTTTTAATTATTACGATTTTTATTTCTTTTTATTTTCTATTACTATTATTATTATTATTATTGTTATTATTATTCGTATACCCGAGGAGCGTTCGCGACGAGCTGTTTCTTTGATATTGAGTACGTTACGCGCGCGGCACTCTTTCGTCCGAGTCGTTTTGTGACGCGTGTCTATGATAGTTTTCCAATCGATGACGCGAAATCCAGTGTAGCTGCGACGTCGGACTAATAATACGAACCGAACGTTTTTCGATTTTTTTTTTTAATTTAAATTTTCACTATTATTTTTATAACTGTCATATGTGTATACTCGAACGAGACGACCGGTTACAATACAAACGATCGTCTTCCATTTTTCCCGCGTAGGATTTCGCACGCGCGCAGATCGTTTTCGGCGTATAAAATACACGTTATGTACGCGTTTCACAGGCGTAGCGCGCGCGCCGCCCGAAAACGTCGACGGACCACCCGATTTCCAATTATTTTCGACGACGACAAAACAGAATACATTATAAATCACCTTGAACCGTGTTCACGTCGTTTAATTTTCTTTTCTCAATTCGATCGATCGTCGTTCTCCTTTCGTTTGTTTTATACGTACCGCGCGTATCGCTGCGAATACGTTTAGAAAAAAAATAAAACATAAAAAACCGTTAGTCAATTCCGTGTATATTTGAATATTTCATGATATTTTGCGACGAATTCGATCGATACATTATTATACAATAATTTGAAAACGACAAAATTATATCCGCGTTCAATTATTTTCGATCTATCTGGTCCCGAAAAGTTATGAGACAGACCAAAAGGCCACGTTTCCGATCCGAGCAGCGAATCTTCCTCGGGCACACCCCGCGAACTGTCGGTCTGCGCTCGCCTGTGATATAATAATTTCGATACGACAACGTGTAATGGTTTCGCGTCGCTCCGAAATCCCCGGGAGACGGTCGTCGTCGACGCGCGTCGACTATTGCCCGCTTTCGACAATCGCTACTGTATACGCGCGGGTTCTAGGACGAGGGTAGCTAGATGTTTTTTTTTTTTTGTAAACCCGAACCACCGTGGTTCACGCGAACCGCGCGAGTAGTCGTTCGAACAACCGATCGCGCCGTAATATTTACGACATTAAAATATCGTAATTTTATTTTTATATACGCGACGGCGGTGTTTAACCGTTTAGTTATCAACATATATATATTATATATTTATATAATTATTTAGACGGCAGTTAAACGATAATCGATAGTGAAACGATCGATCGCGTCTAACCGTACGGTTTATGTACATAATACGTATATTATATATTATAATATTAGGTAGACGCACGCGCGGCGGCGGCGACCGCGCGAACTCGTTTCGTTCTAGAAACAACGACATATTTCGGCCGCATCT
Organism: Drepanosiphum platanoidis; assembly: GCA_948098885.1. Classification (NCBI taxonomy): domain Eukaryota; kingdom Metazoa; phylum Arthropoda; class Insecta; order Hemiptera; family Aphididae; genus Drepanosiphum; species Drepanosiphum platanoidis. Next base: position 7,959,977 of record OX402535.1, read on the forward strand.
CGAACGCGCGACTTTTTTCACGTATAGTTTGAGAAATAATAGTTTTATCGACTTCGAAAACTGTCGTTCGCCCATTTGCAAACACACTCGCCTCTAACGCGTCGGCCTCCGCGAGATCCGAACGAAGATCTCGACGACGACGTACTCGAGAGATTTTTCTGTATTTAAGTCACAACCGTTCGATAATCGTCTCAGTGTTTTAATATTTCTATACTTTTACGCACGTGACGAACGCAGCCGCGACCATGTCCGCGTCGCGTAGATTCGATGATTTTAGAAACTCGACCGCAACGACTACGCGCGCGCCGCCGTATCGTATAATATAGTGACGACGATAATAATAATATTAAATGCCCGATCCGTATTAGTGTAAGATTTTTTTTTTTTTGACTTTTGTTTAAATCGCAATAATAACGAGGACGATGTGTACGCCGGGAGCAAATTCGTGTCTAAAAAAAAAAAAAAAACATATATAAAATAATACGTATTACAATAATTATTATTGTCATACGTTATAGAAAAGCTGATATTTTTTTTTAAACATATACATTAACGTTTTTATATCATCGTGTAAATAAAAACTGTTATCGAACGATTTTAATTGAGTTGTGTTTTCTTTAATATAATATTATTATAATTGTATATTTTATGTCTGTACAAAATCGCTGGAGCCGCCGTTCGGTAGGAGAGGAGCACGAGTACTTGAGAGATTAGGAAATTCGCCCAGTAAAAGTCACCGATCTCTCTTATTTCAACAATGTTTTAAAAAAATAATTGTACGTCGGATCATGTCCCTTAGCCCCGTACTTTAGAGTGGCTGACAATATTTCTAATTATACGATAAATTCATTACTTTTATATCAAATGATTATTTTCAAAAACGCGAGCGAGTTCTACAATATGCGAAAACATGATTATTGCTTAATTATTTACACTCTAAACATGAATAAAGAAAAAAAAAAGTAATAATCAGATGAAAATATTTTTTTCAGAAAGAGCCGCTCGTATAGATATCATGAGATTTACCGGAGACGGAATTTTAAATTTAAATAATTCTCCAATAGCCCAGTCGATTTTACACGGTTTTTTTTTTTTTTAATGTATTTACAAGCGCATAACGCGCGTTTAGTTTTTTTAACGTTCAAGTAGCTGATATTATAACGTGTAAAATGTAAAGTGTACAAGTACTTAATTTCGATAGTTTTTTTTTATATTTTAACGATATCTACTCGAATGATTGATGATTGAATCGTACATTTATCGTTGCCCCGAAATAATGTTTAAAAATAGATAAACGCGACGCGTAGAGTGTATTGAAGCGTATCGCGTTGTGGAATAAAATAGCGAAAAAATAGATTTTATAATGATCGTTTTGGATGAAACGCGGCGAATTCGTATTTGGTTTTTATCTTATTCCCATTAGATTCTGCCCAGCACTTGTAGACCGATCGGATTGTGACAAACACACGACGCGACGTTGCCTGTTATTTCATAAAACTTAATAATATTTTATACCGATATGAATATTGCTAATCTAACGTACAGTAGGAAAATATTAAAACCGACATTGGAAATTCTTTAGTTTATCAGCTAAATGTGTTTTGTTTTTATTTTTGTAGATAAAAAAAAATAACCGCGATACAAACGAAAGTACTTTTTTGACATTTATTCCTTCATATATTATGTCAATAATAATAACAATATGATATGTACATATTTTATTTTTTTCATCACTCTTCTCGTTGCACACGTGAAACGTGATATTAACAGTATTGCCCGCGTCTGCGTTGCATCAAGGCGGTATTGATTTCATTCGTTTCCGTAGAAAAGTTTCACCCTCTCGGGCATTTTTAGTGCGAATAAAACCGTATGCAAACGAAACAATATTCTAAAACCCGATACTTCTCACAATGTTTTATGTTGTGTACTATTGTAATGGGAAATGTATAGCGTTACAACGCCATGCGAGGTGACAAGACTCAACGCCTCGTAGTGCGTTTTCGACGAAACTTGGCCGTAGTGAAATTGCATACACGACTCGCCGCGAAACCGAAACGGCCGCGAGACGATCGGTTACAATAAAATTGTTGTAGTCGATTGAACAAAATCGAACAAAACGGAATCGGCACTACCACTTTGAAATCGGTCTCGAAACCGCCAGATCCAAATATGAAACGCGACTTTTGTCTCGAAACGTCTTCCTAGAAGCTCACAAGGACCAACCCGGAAAGAAGAATCCCTCGTGTTTTTAATTCGTGTCAGTCGTATAATTATCGTAAACTCGTAACATTTTAGTACGTCGAAACAATTGAATTGTATATAATTGAATAATTGAAAAATTCACTTATCGTTGGAATAATATAATTTGTATTTGTTATTTGAATATTACGAGTTTACAAACCACAATAATAGCAATGCTCCAAAGAAAAAGAAAAAACTGTACAATAATTTATTTAAAGTAATCGAAAAGTGCGCCACCTATATGTATGACCTTTTTGTTTTCATTCGTCATTATGTTGCGTTATGAATTAAATATATAGAACCCAGATGTCGAGGGAAATTTTGGAGGAGGGGTCGAAAACGTGCGGAGAAGACCGGAAGACGAAATACAGTAGTTTATGTTCATATTTTTTATCAGTACATATTTTTCGTTGATAATACCGTCCAAAAGCGCGTTGCGTAGCAAAAAATTACTAATAACAAAATATTATTAAATATATAAAATTATTTTAATACAAACTATTAAATGTATTTAAACAATAATAAAATAAAAGTCTTGCTTTGAGTATTATAATATTAAGAGTGCAAAAATGTCACGACCGGTTTCGATTGAAAATCATCGTCGGGTGTAAAGAGCACACTGAACATAAAATTAACATTTTTCAAATACAATTGCAAATGAATTTGACATAGAGAGACAAAATATTTAGTAAAAGATAACTCTCTCGGAACTAACAAACAATAATTTTTATTTACGAAAAACCACGAGAGAGCGCGCGTCGTCGCGACTAACGCGAAAAACAAGCGAACGAAATGTCGCGAACCAAAAGTATTGCGTTCAAAACTTCAATACTTGGCCGGTGGCCGGATCGACGATGTCCACCGCGTGGCTCTTTCTCTTGGTCGGCACGCGGGATGGGATCGGATATGCGCCGCCAGAGTAATGCATTTCGGCCGTGTACAAGCCGATCTCGGGGGGGTACCCGCGAACGGCGCCGTAGGGGACGGGTTCGGTGCACGTCGCGTCCCCTTCGAACATGGCCGATCCGTCGGACGTTTCGTCGTCGGACGGAGCCGATGTACCGTCGACCGGCGGAAAGCCATTGGGCTCGACTTGCGGCTGAAACGACACAACAATACCGCAGAATTTAATAATAATTACTCGTTTCAATCGAGGAGATTCGGAAATGGAACGCTACATGGGGTTCGGCGTCGTTTCGGACGACGACGATACAAATAATAAAAGATATAGTTTATACAATTCGCTGATTGGACAGATTGGACCAGCGCTGGCTGGCTGGCTGGCTCCGCTCTCTCTGGAAAACAAACCGAAATAATAATTCGCCTAGTCGGAAAATCTGTATTTAACACCTAATTTATTATATTACGAAATCATCGTGAGGCGACGCAATATTGTTATCTAATCTCGCTAGAGGTCACGTAGTTAATGTATTTGAAAATTCGACGTTCCTCCTCCCTCCTCCGGTGCTGAGATTTTCACGTACTGGCACATTCGTGACATAATAATATGATGTCGTAAAGTGCGTGTTTTCGGCCGACGGAGATCGCGAGAGTGAGATAATAAACGCCGCCGCGTTGTAACAATGACATCGCGAATCGTTGGGAGATTGGGAGCGCGCGGAGTATAATAATATAAAACGTTCCGTTTTTACGATAAATATTACGCGAAACGCCGTGTAAAACAAAAGGATCTTCCATAACGCCGTCGATTCCGTGTTCACGAGTGTGACGTAACGTCGTTATTAGATTTCAACCGACGATACGTCTCGGTATCAAAACACAGTTATTATCGGACACAGCAACGTCCGACCGTTTTTGCTTCGAAGCTACGATTTTTTTTTTTTTATTATTATTATTCTTACGTCTGCACGCGCAACAACAACGATAATAGTTTTCGACGTGGTGGAAATACTAGGAAAAAAAAAAAAAGAAGAGAAGGAGTGTGCAGTACACACGCACTACGGTTGTAAAGTATAAAAATTAAGTATTGATGTATGATGTTGCAGAATTATTCGAAGGCATAATAATAATGTAGTGTTTGTGGCGACGACGTGTTCGAATGAATAGTTTCGGGACGTCCTCCGCGTGAAAGTCGAAAATAATAATATTGCAAAACGAAAATGATAAAATATTATACGGCGGCGTGTCGTGTCATTGCTGCGCGCCGCCGCGCCGCCGTCGAGATTACAATAGCCGGTCGTTAAGGCCGCGCGGACGCTAAAACGCGTTTTGAGCGATTTTATAAAAGGCCAAACCGTAGACTCCGATATAAATAATAATATGTAATAATGAAACGCATTATTAACGATAATTACGGCGACGTGCTGTATGACTACGGGAATATTTGTAGAAAATTTCTATCTCCGAAAACCCGACGCCCGATATTGTAATGCCAGCGGAATTCGACGATTCCCACGGAACGGACTTTCCTCGATTTTTCGTACTCTACAATTAGTGCCAAAATCGGGACCGAAATGAATATCATCGACGTCCGGAAGCTGCGATATACTACAGTATAGTAATCGTTTCACATCGTCGCGAGTGTCGTTTTTTTTTTTTTTCATTTCCCTCTAACCGATCGCGCCGAAAATACCTAACGGATTTCCCACTTCTTTTTCACATTTTATCCCCTGTAAATCCCATCCGGATCGACACAATCGCCTCGCGCGATACACTCGGGCAGACTTGTCGAACTTGTATTCAAATCATTTGTTTTCAAACATCTAAACGCGTCACTAAGGACCGTTTCCTCCGACACTCCCCCGAGTGTCGTTTTTATATTTTCTCGTCGCTCGTTTTCTAACCGTAGGTTATCCCCATTGGTTTTCGGTCAAAAATAACGGTTATATTATAATGACGTTCGAAAAGAGCAGTTTTCATTTTCGTCGGTCGAAATCGAAATGTAGAATCAGATTTAAGAGTAGGTAGCGATTTCAATAATATAATCAAAAAAAAAATTATTTTCAAGTTAATTGTTTAAATAATAAATTATAAAATAATATTAATAATAAATAATAAAAATAATATTGACAAACTAATTTTTCGAATTTTTATCAAACGGATATGATGATGTCGATCGTATTTAATTATTATAATTACACGTTTCGAAGGAGCCGAGTTACAAAAAAAAGCGAAAAAAATCAAAGACAAAACGGGGTTCGAGAATCGTAAAAAAAACGTCGAAAACCACTGGTGTATAAGAAATCGTAGACAAAATATAGAGTCGTGTCGATAATAACACAGTGTTTTTTAACTCGAACGCGTTTCTCGCGGTACGAACGGCGGCGGCGTGTGACAACACGATGAGCGATGCCGAGCGCCGCCGCCGCATGATGCCCTGGTAGAAGTTAGTACCATTAAGTATCACAACGTGACGTTAACGAGACACGTTTTTCCTACGTTCGTCTCCACTCGACCACAATCGTCCGAAATAGACTGATATTTACAAACTCGGGGCCGACCACCACGGCGAAATAATAATATACTATTCATCCGGTTCGCCCGAAATGGATTTATCGTTGCGGCAAACGAACGGAAAAATCTTTTTGGAAAAAAATCACTTTTCGAACCGATTTCGCGTTTTGGAAGCGCGGGGCCGAGGAAACTGGCGAATCACGGGAAAATCGGGAACATTCGATCGCACGATAATGTGATAACAATGATAATGTTATCATAATAGTATTATGGAGAAGATGAAACGCGCTTACCAACAACAGCTGACGGTGGCCGTCGAGTTCGTCGGCCGTGACGTCATAGCCGTCGAACGCGATCGAGATTTTGCCGTCCAAATACGCTGAAAACGAAAACGACTGAAATCAAAAAACCTTGTACCCATTGGAAGTATACGGCACGCGTACTAGGGCCCCATGAGCCGGGCGTTCGCGTTTTCGCGGCTCGCTCGGCCGGCGCGAGGCGACGTCGTCGTCGTGGTGACCGGTTACGTGCCTATATTAAACCTACCTAAACGCGTTTACTGCGACGGAAAAACAAAACGAAAATCGTATTTTTAATCGTACTTAGTATTTTTACTATTTAATACTCTACAGGATACTTGAAAATGAAAAGTATTTGAAGTATGGAGGGGGGGGGGCACCGAGGAAATTATTTCAGTACCGGACGATACGATCGTAAAACGTTTCGAATAAATCGAAACGTCGTCGTCGCTACAAAAACCGAACAAAATCCGTCTTTTAAAGTGATTGCACTTTTCAATCGGAAAATAATAATTGAAATTATTCTCGAACAACTGATTTTACGATCAGACGGAACAGATTTTTTTTTTTTTTTTCTTTCTCAACATGTACAGTTATAACGGAAATGGATTTATTTGGTTTTTTTTAAATTATACACTAATTTCGTGACCAAATATTTGACCTAATTATGGACGAGTATAACGTAAAAATGCATCTGTTATTATGGCAAAAATAGAATATATTATGAAATTGTTTAATTTTTTAATTTAAAAGTTCTTATTTTTATAAGACTATCCTTCGGGCTATTCACATCTATTGGTATTCGTATTGTGTACATCTGTCGGTATTTGCCAAGTACAAAAAGTACATAATACACTAATATTTTTGGATGCGAAAAAACCAGATAAATCCAAACTCACCACGGTGGTTTGATCTTTGACAAATAAATATTTTGAAAAACCATAATTTTATGTACGGATGTGTGGAAAAATCTACACATTTTCGTCGATTTTCGGCCACTTAAAAAGTAGTTTTCTGACCTTGAGGACTATTAAGAAATTGGATTCATCTGTTTTATTTAGCTATCGTGTTTTAATAGACTAATAAACCCCTCGTTATTACGGTTTTTCTTCGAATCAAATGTTTTTGTGCGAAACATGGTTTACATTTTACTAAATTCCTCTTTTGAGCGCCCTTCACTCTCGTAAAGTATAGTTCCACAAAACGGTCTTATAAGTACCATTATGCATTTCAACCAAATAAAACTTTATTTCACATGATGATAGTGTATGGATGGTGTAGAAAAAAAAAGAGACTTACCCTCGAGTATGTCCAGGACTGTTGCCAAATCGTTTTCGAACATTTTCGTTTTGTTTGGAAACGTTTTGCTTTTCGATTGAAATAATAATAATTATCGTAAAGTGTATACGCGCGATATGAGTACTAGATGAAGAATGAACTATATTAAAGGCCGGTCTGGTCTGGTCGGGTCGAGTCTGTTTGCAAACAAACATTCTCGCGTATGGTTACGCGCGTCACTAGCCAGCAGACAGTTTTCTCTCTAACTCGCGGAGAGATCCAAAGATTTTATCTAAAACAGCGCGATAACATAAATTCAATAAAAACCGCCTCGATTACGTTTATTTCTACGCGTCTGGAGAAACGTACACGGCTTACGTGTAATATACGTTTTGTGTACTAGGAAAATAAATGTTCTACGTTCGTCGACGTTATCGATTTGTTTTTTTTTTCTCTTTAAACGTACGCAATAATAAAATATATTATATACACGCCGATTATCGTCGTCCTGCAGATCCTCGCGAACAACCCACTCGCAAAATAAATTACTTGCCGAACCTAAAATGTGTCAGCTTTCGAAAAAGAAAAAAACAAACTCCGAAACGGACTTGAAAAATGGTTTACCTGTTCACTCGCGCCCGTGAAATATAATGGTGTTTACTGGGTCGATAATAATTTGTGCTTTTGTATTCATTAAAGGGTAAAGGGGGAAAATGGGAGAGACGTTCCTGTAAAAGCCTAACGGCGACGACGGTGATTAAAATATTCGAAAAAAGTATTGCAGTAAAAAAAATATTGCAAACTGTTGCTCAACAGTTAGTTTTCGTATCGTGAAGACTAGGGGCGCAAATGTGTCAAAGCTTGCGCGGGAAAAATGTCTACACTTGGTTAACTAATAAGTAGGGCTCGGATTTTAAAGCATACGCTTCTTTTTTTCTACACGAGATATAGAAATCCGACGTTTTCACATAAATTCGTTTCATGTCATTCTGATTCTGTATAAATCAATTTTTTTTCGGCTTTTTTCAATGCAAATGTCCTTGCAATTATTCCAGTCGAGGCATTTTAATAATGTTTATATTGTGTCATAATAATATAACAATTTTACTTTAATCAATATGAAATTAAAAAAAAAAAAAAACGCTTCTCAATAACATGAACTATGACAGTACACGCAGCTCTCGATATCTATGTCAAACGCAAAATACGGTCAACTTGTTTTCGTTTATCTATATCGATCAAATATATCAATTTCATCGATAAACGATTTCATTAAATGATATTAATACCTATTACCTACATATACAGCAGCAGTACCTACGGTCAGTACTCGGTACACCTGTAACGTCTATAGTTTATCGAGTGTAAGTTTTCATAAAAAAAAAATGCCCGACGTGAAAACTAGTTAATCGATAAAAAAAAATCAAGTCTTAGAATTCGACGAAGAGTTAATTTTTTCCCCGAGTTTTGATTTTTGTTCGTGCTTTTTTTTTTTTGCTATGTTCATAAATAAAATTTTTTTTGCTTTTTTCGTTATTTATCGTGCTTGAAAATCCAAGCCCTACCGATGGGTAGTATTTTGAAAACTGTCTCCAATCGATAAAGGGAGTTAAAGTAAACATCGTGCGCGTACGAATAAGTGTATGATTTTAAATCATATACGCTATAATATTGAAAAACGTGGGTGTACTCATTCATACTTGCTAAGGTCGAAAACAACGTAGTATATCGGAAGTCGTCGTTCTCGTGAACATATTAAAAAAACAGATCCTCGATTCCTCGCGGAGGGGCGCAGTTTCCTGTCGGCGCCGGGGCGTCGTCGTCGAAATATCGACGGCCCCGCCGCGCGTCTCGCCGTCAAGTCTCCTCCGGGCGGCAATCGTCCTGCGGGACTCGGACGTTTTTTGAGAAATATTCGCCGGGTCCGTTTTAGTTTCGTTGGTTACACACTGCGGTAGAAAAAAAAACGGAGGAATTACGACGCGTACGTTCGTGTGTCGCGTGCCGCGTGAAAAATACGGCGAACGCGAAATATGACGCGTAGAGTCGTAAAAACTCTGACGCGTGCGCGGCGAACGCTCGCGGAGAATATTCGACGGCGGCGCGGTCTGCTACGTAGAAAAACACGATTAGAAGAGGTACGCGGCACATACCTGTGAGGCCGCCGCCGCAGAAATATAATATTATACATCACGCGGCCTTCGTCCATCGCGGCGCTGTTAAAACAGTATAATTATCATCCTCGTTAATGCGTTTTTAAATCACGAAATATTTTTCAAACGACTCGAGTCGGCCGCGACGCCGTGCGATAGTATACATACCGCGGCCGCCGGTTTTCTCCGCGAGGGTAAAAAAATAAATAAAATAAAAAACAAAACCGGACGCGCGTAATTATACGGCTCTCCGAGCGTCGTCGTCGTCGTGTGCTGTGCGTATTTATCCGTTTCCGATCGTTATTTATTTATTATTATTATTTTTTATCGCTGCGGCATAAAAACCTTACGTGAAAATATCGTTAAAATAATCACACAATGTGCCTATAAAAAAAAAAAACAAAACGTTTATGATTTTTACTTTTCGGGCGTATCCGTCCTGCGGACGTGATACGAAGACGTTATAATGATATACGTACGGTGACAAGAGATTCGCATTTATTTATTTATTTCACGACGTGACTGCGTGTACAACAACGCAGTGTCAAAACGGTTTTTAATTTTCCAAAAACAATAGAAAATCTAGGCCTATTCGACGAGTCAAAATCTACAAGGTTCTGTAAGGTTCTTCAAGTCTCGAAGATTTGTCTCGCCTCTCGGCACGGTTTCGGCTGAAACTCCCAACACCTTTCTCGAGTAGGTCGAAAAAGAGACAATTTCGAATTGACCGCCTCGAACGAGACTTCTAATTATGATTTTTTTTTTTGTTCACTGCGGTTTAAAATAGACCGCGTTCGAGGGCCACCGATCGCACGAGTTTTTTCAAATCCATCTCAACAAGTCTAGATAATTTTTCCCGTCGAAATCGTGATGTTATTCATAACAATCATTTGAGAATATATTATATATCGCACAGATTGTTCTCGCCGTCTATTCACACATGTACACACAAATCTCGTGTTTCGGTCGATGGACTACGTTACGACAAAACAATACAAACGCGCGAACGGTCGCGTACCGCGTATTACAAAAATAATTATAATAGTATGGGCGATTTGTGGAATCCGTCGGGGCGCTCGCGCGCGAGGTCCCGAGCGGAATTTTCAAAAAAAATCTACGCGGAAATGCGGGAATAATAATCATACTCTATGGCGGTGTATTCGGAAACGTTCGGAGACTTGCGCGGCACGCGGAGAAGAACGGCGGTAACACAATTATTATTACACTCTATACGCCATTACGCTTTGGTCGTTCGCTTCGGCCGCCGCGGGGCCAGTCACGCGCCGAAAACAAAATTAATAAGTTTTAAACAATCGTGTGGAGAAGATGAGAAAAAAAATATGATAATGTAGTATAATAATATACGCAATTATTATCATATCGTAAACGGAATGTGTGTGTACTGTGTGTTGTACCTACGTCACGAACGCAGGATTTTTTTTTTTCGATCCGAAAACACTATAATAATATCACTGTAAATATTACAATACGCCACACTCCGCTCTCGTCCTTTCCTGTCCGACGAACGCAGTAGATAATGGAAAAAAAAAAAAACCGCTCGTCCGGATTCCGGCGGATCACACGCGTTTTCGCGTATCATCGCACGTTTTTCATCATATCCTATGCGAACGGGAAATTCGTCGCTAATACAGGCTCATTACGTCCACCGTCATCATCGCACTCGCGGAGATCCGCAGTGCATTACACCGTAATCACTCGGGCTTACGAGTACAATGTAAATGTGGATTTTTTTTTCCTTCTCATTATACACAATCAACAACCGACTTTGACGACCGTAAAACAATATTGCCGACGACATGAACTCGCATTCGACATGTTTTCGCGCGTCTCGAACGTTACGCGCGCAATCACACTCGAATCGCCTATCGAATCGCCTGCGGGGCAGTGGATTTTTTGTTTTTCGTCACCTCTTCTCGTCAGTCAATATCGATCGGAAAAAAAAATAAAAACGATACAGATCGTCGATTTCTATTCCGACTTTTATCACATGCGATCCGAGAATTTAGCGAAAGTTTTCGTAAATTCTTTCGCAATTCGATTCATCCGCGTTCTATAAAATATCGAATAATTGGTCGAATCGCTAAGATAACCAAACGATAAGGCAGGTCGTTTTAATCGAGACGCTCGGTTTATTTTCAGCGTAGGACGCGTTGTATTTCTTCTGATCAGCTAAAGACGGTTTCCATGTTTTATTTACACAACTGTGTATGTATATTATTTCGGTACTTTTTTTAATACCCGCAATTCCGTGCCCGAGTAATCACTATTTACGCCCACTACCCCACGAACGAACCTACGCCAACGTGCCCAAATATTGTAATACGATAAAACGTACCTGTGGTACGATATTATAATGTTAACGACGTCACTGTAGTAATAATACGACGTGGTATATCCCAACGGAAAACTTGCGGTCGTCTCGTGTGCGCCGAGCGAACGCACGATTCGTATGGAACAATCTTTTTTTCAATTTGTTTCGCGTCCCGCGCTGTGCGGCGTTCGCGTGTCGAACAGACCGCCCGACGGAGTTATACGACGGACTGCACACACCGGGTAAAATACGTTTTCGATCATAAAAAGTCTAAAAAAAAAATCAACATTAACCTAGTATACGTCACGAAATTTCCAGGAGCTTCTCACCGCTCGCACTTCCCCGACACCGCGTTTTGAAAACGAAACAATTGAAACGTACGTTTTTTTTCACTAGACAAAACTCGAAAAATGTCGAATGCCCATAAGTTGCACAAAAATAAAGCCAACAGCGTTTGAAATCTACACCGTCTCTTGAGGATATAAGTATTCACCTGCGATCAATATTTTTTGAGTTGATGAAAATTCGATTTTGACATAATATCGTTCGGCAACGCCTCGTCAGTCGCGGTTCAAACCGTTCTCTAAACCTTGCCGCTCCGAAAACGATCTCTGAAATTGTCGTCAACCGACACCGATCGAGTACTTTTCGAGTGCACAGCCACAGCCTTTACGTCTATATGTATATGATATAGTTTTTACTTCGAACCGAACGAATTTCACATACCGAAGCCGTCTTGCTTTTCGTTTTGAAAATCCCCAACACCGCGCCAACATACGAGTGCACGCGATCGCAACGACACAAATCTCGTCGATCTGGTACAATGGCAATTATAGATTCGACGTGGACGGGAGAAAAATCCTGTTTGCGTGCGGTCTATTGCCTCGGCGCGGCGGCGGCGTAGTATTATAATAGTGACTGCGACGGACGGCGGCGTTTGTCGTCCCGACGACGGGGGGCTGCGGTGTGCAAATCAGAGTCGTGTTATCGGCGCATTGCGTTTTACTCTCCGAACACGCACCGTTCGCGCGAGACGGACGCGATCAGATATTATTTTTATACTGCAACGGAGGTCCGTCTCGACGGATTGATAAAGGGGAAAGGAGAAAAAAAAAAATTAGAAAAAAAAACACACGCAAACGACGACGTCGTCGTCGTTGTGTGCCGATCGTTCTTTATAGTATATAATTTATTACGTCGCGTCGTACGCGCATTTATCAGTGCTTGCAGTGCACTGCGAAAACGATCGTTATTGATGAGAAATCCTGTGAAAACGTGGCGCAGACGTCACATCGAAGACGCCCCTCTATGGGGCGAGAGGTCGTTTATTCGGACGATGTGTAAAAAACGACGGGTTTTTTTATTTTTGTAATTTTACACTCACGATTCCTTTCGCGATCGGTCGAAAACGAAACGAGAGTCCGTTTTATCAACGGATCTTTTGAACACGACCGCATGTACCGTTTTCGTCTGCAGGTTCGCGCTATATACTTTGGCACTGTACTGAGTCTAAAGTGTATTATAGAAATATAATATTCAAATTTAGTGGCAATCGTTTCGTAGAAAAGTTTAAACTTACCTGTGTTTTTTGTTGTTTTTTTTTGAGATTCTACCAAGATATTGTGTGCTTGTGTGTGTTTTTTGTATTTTTCTGTCCATCGATGCAGTTTAAAAATGAGACTCGGTCAAATCATCAATTGCCGGTACGGTTTCTGGTAGTAAAGGTCGTTTAATTTTTTTGTAAAAGACGGTTGATTTTTGAATTTCCCAACAGTTTTCCTACCAATCAAGACAAATTGACGAAACTTCCGGTTTTCGACAAAATCGAATTTTCTAAAAAAACTATTTTACGGTTTATATAATAAATATTGTTATTTCATTGAATAAATCTCGTCAAAAACTAAGTCAAATCATACAGAACAGTAAATAATACGGGTATAAAAAAATTAAAAAATCAAAAGCGTGTTTATCTTAAAACGATTATAATGTACATTTACTATTTAGTTTCTTTTTGTTAACAAGGCAGGTTGTAGTATACGTGTGGTGTTTGTGTGTACGTTCGTGTGGCCGCAGACGTGGGTGTGTGTGTGTGTTAATGTTCAATATTTACAAAGCACTGCGTAACGATGACTTTTCTCACGACAAGTCGTGTTCGAGCCGCGTACCCATACGGGAAAATTACAATTTACAAACGTTTATACGTTATTATTATAGTAATGTTGATCCGTGGTCGTAAAACACGGTCGTGTCAGCGGGATGCGTATCGTCGAAAACACGACGTCATGTCCGCCGAATCGCTTGGTCGTCGTTTTCGATATTTCCTCTCGCGTCGTCGTCGTGAGATCGTAATTATTTCGTATAACGTTTCGACTCGAAAGTGTGTGTTATCTCGTACGCAACGATATTATTATTGTGCGTGGAATACATACGAAACGCGTTGTGATACACAACTATTGTTTCGTACGAACGCTCGGTCGATTCGATCCGGCGCGTTCATTGCGTTTGAAATCGGCATTGCGGTCATACTTATTATTAGTACTGTATAGCGGAAGAGAATCGCGATTAGTGTGTTCATGCGTTGACGATCCGTCGGCACGATATTGCACGCGTTTTTGAATTATTTTATACTCGTACGACGACGTCTGTTGAATAGTTTGAATCGTATTGAAATACGTTCCGAACTAAACTTATCGATATATTCGAAAAAAACGTCATTGTAAAATCAATGTACAGTCTCCTCTTCGTTCAGGATCCAAAAGGAAAATGTAAACGCGCTTTACATGAAAAATGTCAGTTGTAGGTATACACAAGTCGATAGGTTTGTTTGTTTGTTTTTTTTTTTTTTTCGTTCCTCTCGTGCGGAATGGAAATCTTCCGCGATATTGTCGTTTTTGCTTTGCCGCGGCATCGAAACGAAAGAAACGAAAAACGACCGCGAAGGCAACGAGAACGGAAAAATCAACATGACGCGCACATGTACTCGAGACTCGCATGTTTTCGATTCGTATGCGAAAATATCGGAGGCGCACTGCTAGGGGATCGAGGAAACGATAATAATTCGGACGGATATTATATAATAAAACGTGAAATATTGCCTCTTGCTCATCCCCTCGCGCGCGGCATTCGAAACGAAAGGGGACGTTAGATTTTATTTCGTCTACCGCCCTCGTCTTGTCCTACTCTCGCGTATTGACATCGCAATATACTCCGCGAAACGATTAATTATTCACCGCGGCGGTCGTGTTATTATATTTTTTCATGCGAGACGACCCCTGTCGTAGAAGAACGAATTAAAGTCACCCTTGTCGCGAGGAGAATACCACGACGAGAACAATAATAATAACTCGATATTGATATCATTATTGGTGGGTAGAAAAACGACGACGTCTCGATCTTATTCGGTAACGTTTAAACTCGACTGCGATTGTATCAGAGACTAGAGTTGACTATTGCCGATGACATTAACGCGGTCGTCGCGGTGCGTTGTTTAAAATACCCTCGCGCGTTGTTATTTCAATCGCCGCGAAGTGCGGATGATAAATATCAAAAGAAAACAGATCCTCGCGACGAGCGCGTAACGATTTTACTAAACCGTATCGTAAAATATCATTAAACGAATGTTTCACGACGGCGCGGCGGCGCGGCGAAAACGACAGCCGTCGACGAGCGCGACTTCCGTATATGAGGTCCTGGTACCCATTTCCTCAAAAAACGTGTCACAAAAACGTGTCGATTCCGCCGGCGGTCACGCGTCTACGCAGAAGGACACGTAACTCGATTTCGACGACTTTTCAGTGTAGCTATTTTACGGTTTTTTTTTTTCAGAATTAAATTTGTATTCCGAGTATAATGGTTTTTTTTTTTTTTAAATTGTCGTTGTTTTTCTTCCCCTGTTGATTTACGTTTTTCGAGCGCGCGCTAGAAAATATTTGTTTTTTTTTCTTCTAATAATCTTCTTCTGTTGACCCAAGTCCTTGAGTTACGTCCTCTTGTTTGAGAAACTTTAAAGACGCGACTCGAGTTGAGTGTTTTTTTTCGTGGGAAATATGCCGTCTTGATGAAAACGCGTCTCAAGTCGAGTCTTTTTCGTGGGAAATACACCGCCTTGGTGAAAACATATTTCATCATAATAATAATTTAATATAATTATTATTGTAATATTAATAAGTATGTTTTCGCGAAGAAAGAACGGTTTCGATCAAAAGTTTTCATCCAACGTTGCTCGTCGGTGTTCAATAGTGCACCACGTCTGATTTCCAAGCGTCCCGCGCTGCTTTTGTTTTATTACATAAAATATTGAAGAAAAAAAAAGAAGACTGAAACGAAAAGAAAGCAAACACCTGAAAGTTCACAGAAGAGCAGGATTGAATGTTATGTATGTTTATTAGAAATAAAGTTTTTCCATAAAAGTTTTACGAATTCGTCTCCGGTCGAACTATGCGTTTATTTTGTACTCTGTTGTTATTATCTGTGTGTGTGTGTGTGCACGAATCGCAGAAATAAAATCTTTAAAGCGAAATTCCGTCGGAGCGTGCACTGTTTTGTACATGCTATTTTGTCACGACGTACCGTGTATAATGTAATTAGATGATGACATGTCGTTGAATTACTGTTACAATAAAATAGTAAAATAATGAAAAATAAAATATCGCTAAAATAATTCGTTTAATCCGTCTTAAATTCTAGTTACCGAATGTTGTTTATCGTATAAAACAATTTATCGCCGTGCAAAACTGTTGTTTACGGAAGTTTTCAAACATGACTTCCGGATCGACTTTCAACGGTTTTAAAAATTTCAGAAATCAAACTTTTAGAACAAACAACGCCGGAGAGGACAATGTACTACGGATCTATTGTATACTATATGGTGTACACTACAACGCCGCACTTGATACAATACTGACTTGTTTTTATTGTTCGGACTATAATGGAAATTCGAATAAGCAGCAATTTTAATAGGAAATTAATTTATAGATACAAAAAAAACAAAATAAAAACAAGAATGAATCGTTAAAACTGAAAACATCGTATTCATGGAAACCATTGAATACAATATATCGTGTACAAATATTGTCCTACAAAAAAATAAAAACACGTCGCATACGATAATATAATATTATTGCAAAACGCGAGCGCAAAGTACTCGCCTAGTGGTAATAATATAAAATAAATAAACATCTATAATATCGAACGTCACGCGTATACCAAACCGAATGGAAAAAAATTGTCAAGACAATGTGAAACGGTTGAAAATATCAACGATAATAACAATATTCGTCGTCTCAACTTCCAAGTACCATCTAGCCGTCTCCCGTTCGATCTGACAAATTATTCATCCATCAATTCACCCGTACGACGCTCATCAGACCGACTCGTAAAAGTTTCAAACTTATTACTAACGGTGGCCCGTCGGAATGTCTCCACGGAAAGTATTTCATTCGTAATATTTATATATTAAATTCAAATAAATTTTCAAACATTTTCCATCGTTTATATATTATATAACATTAATAACGTCTTCGACATATCGGTAGGATAAAATCATCCGAGCTCGTTCCGATCGTCGTCGGATAGAGCGAGCAAAGCGTTCGAGAAGAGTCCTTAAATTTTAAATTGGAAAATCGTAAATTTAAATCGAATGTAATTTATTTTGTTTCATACCGCGAATTAAATTAATGTAATTTATACGAAAGTATTTGCATTGCCGGAGATGTTTGGAATCGATTGTAATAAAATAATTATGAAAACGCGAGGAGGCGATTAATTTGGAAGGTTTTATCTTATCCGATTTGCGTACATGTTTTTAAACGTAAGGTTTTCCAGTTGTTTACATATTATAACACAAAACACGTTTTTAAATTATTTTCCTTTGCGTTTTCATTGATAGTGCGAAATTACATTGACATCACCCATCGACTTATGGCGTAATCATTAAGTCCTATCGTACAACTTCTGTAGGTACGGGGATAGACTTGAAATATATCGTCAAATTTATTAACTTACAACGATCGATTCGTTCGTGTTCGAGCCCGCGGCGACGACGACGGGTAAAATCCGGCCGTCGTCTGTTCGTCAATTATTATTATACGTCTTTTACGCTACGGCGTATATCATTGAATCGTTACCAAATAGCTTTCGGGCTCCGATCCGTATATCATATTTTGTAATCGAATAAAATAGACGGATACAACAATAATTATGATCTGTATACAACATGGAACAAAACAACGGGACCAACGACGGCTCGAGTGATACGTCAAAATATATAACGAGTTCGACGGCGGCGGTGACCCACCTGTATAATAATTTACACGCGCCCACATAATTATTTTCGTTTTTGTGTTGCGTTCTCTAATATTCGAAACGATCGTCAGTGAATCTATACGAAACGAACACTTGTGTTATTATCACAACTTCCCATTAGGATCGCAGTCGTTTTCACGGATACGTTCGGCCTTGGCAGTTTGGCACATAAATGTGTTTTGTTTTTGTTTACGATTAATTAAAGTCGCCGGTGCTACTACGTACTAAAGGTAGCCGTGTTGCAGAATTTTTCGTGATTTATATAGTTTCGCTCCGACCCATCCGTGTACGGCAAATATGATAAAATTACACGCGTTCGAATGTTTCATCATATCGTACCTATAATATATTACAGTATTTTTTTCCCGTTGAAAGTCACATCGTATCGTACCGTATCGTATCGTATCGTATAATTTTTTAGGATATTTTTATGATTTGTAGTCAAAGAACGGGCAATATTTTGAACTGATAATATTAAATGGATTATAGGAAATCAAAAATGTATTACGTTTTACAATACGGACTTTTTTTTATTATTATTAAGTTCGTATACAAAGTACGTCGACGGTTCCGCGACAAAATTAACGAAAAAAAAAAAAAAAATGAATAGAACTCGTAAAAAAAAAATTGCAATAACGACTCGGTGATGAAGTTGCACGTAGTTTATAATGCGTTTTAAAATGTTTACGTCCAAATTACTTGCGGTGGCCACTCCGAGTACACGCGATCATCAATTAAACGTGATGGTTTTTTTAAATTTTTTTTCACATGAAAGAAGACCCACTTCGCGTTCATAATACGTATTATGTAGATCCAAACATAGATATTTGGACGTTGTCGATTTTCCAACTGGAAAAATGTCAAAAGCAAACGCACTATAAATGAACACTACACAATATGCGAACGAAACGAAATGTTTAGAAAAAACTTTCATAACAAAACGTCAGACGAACGAACTACACGAAACGATTATTTTCATTCGGGTCGAACGTAAAACGCGCGCGGGTGGCCGACCACCGTTTTGAGCGCGTCGAGTCCCGACCTCGGGTCACGATTGTACGGCGATCATATAATATTACGTCGGTCCGGAGCGACCGTACCTCGGCATTGCGGGACGACTGCAGACGGATTTGAAAACGAAAAACAAAAACATTTCCAGAGCGGTTACGACGCGTAATTTTTTCGCCACCGCGTGTCGAGATAAACTTCGAAACGCGTCATTATTATTGGGCGTGTTAATGGGCGACCTGTATTATGCGCTGCATCGACGTCACACTCGTTAACACCTGCGGTACGGTCCATTTACTACAATACGCGCGTCATCCGAAAGCCGCCCACTATATTGTTCTACGGTTTTCGCGATTCGTTCGGCGACGATCAATATAATTCTTAAATTATACATTGTGTTCCATAGCTCGCGGCGGCAGTTCGGTATTTAACTTTCCACTCGGTCCGGAGAAACGACTGTGGGGATTTCAATGTTTTTTCTCGTCAAAACGCGATCGAAGCACGCAAAGAAAATCAAAACAAAAATCGACCATTGGTTTTATTTTACCCGAAAACAGAGGCCGTTTTAATTTCGAATCCGTGATGTGAAGATCGTAAAGACTGTGTAATTATTCGACGGACGGACGGACATTTACCCGAAAGCGGGTGTTTAAATCAAATCGTGTTCTCCGTGACGCGTGTACACTCAACGTTTTCCGAAATAAATTATTACGAGACATTTCTAGTTTTGATTTTCAAAAGAGTACTCGCACGCATTTCGTCCGACGCTGCGGTAACGATTCGGTTTTGCCCCGATTGGGTTGTTTGCGGACCGAGGTTTAAGGTAACGCGCGAGGGCTTCCAACTCGCGTGGGTTCTGCGTGCGCTTCCAGTCATACCGCGTGCGTACACATAACACTGCGCAGGACGATGTTGAAAGTTCTTTAGAAGCGAATCAGACACGCTCGTCTACGAGAAAACACGAGTAAAGTAAGTATATTTACTATTGTCATAAGGTGTTTTTTTTTTTTATTCGAAATATAAACGAGACTTTGGACAATCAAAAACGTCAACTCATAACTCGTCGGTTTTACGTCTTTAAAAGTGATTAGTTCTCTGGAAACGTACAATACACGGGTCTGATGTCGAACTGCGGCTTATCGTTAATTTTTACACTTTACGGACAGGTGGGGACGTACAGGGAACGTGACTCGTGTGTTTGTACATGGGTTCAAGGGATTGTCCGCGCGCGCGTCGTTATAATATTCCTATTATTTTATTATTCTATTATCGCAGCGACCGGCGCGATGTGCGTGAGAAAAACTCACCGCGTCGACTTAAACTCATAATATAAATCAGAGGTATATCCGAACCGTGCGTCGCGGCTCCCAGGGGCGTCACGTGAGTTGGTCAAGGAAGTCGTGGCATTGCATGTCGTGTGATTGATAATGACGTTTGATTTTTTCGAACAAATGCGCGTTATTACATGGGAATCGAGCTCTGTTTTCAAATCTCGACGGCTTTCACGCACAAGGTGTAGTTCGTTTCGATGATCGATCCGACTACGACACCGGGGCGATTCGAGCGCACGTACCCATAACACTTTTTCGGATAAAACCTCACAGATATCGGATGACGCGTAGACTGACGGGTCGAAAAGTCCGTCCGTTTTGCGAACCGGAGACGGATTGCTTGAATACCAGACGCGATTACGGCGGCGAAATGAGCCGAAAACAAAGTTCCGACGTTCGAAAATACCGATGATGGATCGCAGTCGCGCGCGTCAAAGGGAAACACGAGATTTAGTAATAATAATAATAATAATGTATTCTAATGCCACGTGGTGAAACTTTCGATCTCGTCAATTACAAACGAATTAAAACGTTGGTCGTATTCGCGTATAGTCTTAAGGACATGCTCGTGTTTATAAGATGGCGTTTTTTGTTGTTGTTTTATTCGATTTCGTCTTCAAAGAAATATAATATACGTATTGCCCCTATGGTCACTTTAGTCGAGGCGGAAAAACGATCGTTTCGGTATTTTATAACCTAATTTTTAAATTTGGGTAGATATCGTCGCGCGGTGAGTATAGTAACGCGATGGGCGGGACGTCGATCAATATCGATAGACTATCGGTGCGTATTATACTTGTAAAAATACAATATATATATATATATAATCTTGATTGCATAAACGTGTTTGAAACACGCAAACACCTATTTATGGCCGAAGTCGCGATCGCACGTTTGAAAGTTGTTGTACACGCGTTGGTCGCACACCACCACCCCATTGACCTACTGCGAAGTATATCGCGATAAAAACGAAATCGCCCACGCTGCCTGCCAACTCGTAATGTATTTACAATCCGATGGGTGATTTACCGTTGCAGTCCGCTTCGGGAACGTCAAGTTTGTCTCTTGTTCTCGTACCAACGACGATAAAATACACATTATAACACTTGCGTACTTGTAATGTGTAAACACGACCTTTTAGACTACAATGTTGCGAGAAATTTATTGGTTTTGCTATTGTGTGTTTTTTATTTTTATTTTTCATTTCGCGTCTGACGTTGTGACGTCGTTGACTTGGAACTTTGACTCGGAAACGTGTACACTCCGAGCAGCGTTCTCTCCGTGATTTTTCGCTTTAACTCGAGATTCGACCTAATCCAATAATAATAATCGTACCGGAGACGTATTTAACGGGAGACGGGGCAAGGGCGCAATCCGCCCCCCCCCCCCCGGTCGTCGTATATTATTAAAACGGCGTCAGCGTATTTTTAAGACCGACGACGATAATCAATTATTTGGAAAACGGGAAAATATTAATATAAGCAACGGGTGTATAAAAAATATGGTGCTCGATATAAATATACGTATGTTTAATGACGTTATTATTATTCTAATAACGAAAGTTTTATTCGACTGTATACAGTTTGAATTTGAAATAATAAACGCGTTATACAATACACACGGCGCAGTTTTAAATTTGAATTATTTATTTATTTATTTACGAGTGTATTGGAAACAAACGTCCCCTCGGCGACGGCGGTGGTCGCGTAGTTTTGATTGGAGAAAAAAAAAATAAGACGATTAAACTCTGATTGAAAAATACACTTGTTCGCAGAACACAAATCAAATGGTTCTTTTATTGTTCCTGCGGATTATAATCGTTAATAATTTATTTATTAATAATATTACGAGTTATTGAAACCGCGCAGTCGGTCATATTATTATTGTATACGAGCACTTATTGTAATCATTGTTAAAACCCGCATACTGGTACAATCAGACGAGAAACGAGTATTGCGCTCGTACATCGTGGAAAAGTCTAAAAGTAGTTCACGTTCTTTGCGATAACTTAACACACGCGTCATGTTAACACGTCGAGTTTGATCTAGTGGCTCGTTGTAAGTTTGTAGCCGATCTGTTTCTTTTTTTTCAACCATCATTCGCTTTATGCGGCAAACGATTATGCGCACGAGATTCGCGATAGTTCCGCCAGAGATTCGGTTCGTTCTGAATCAATAATAATACTGCAGTTTATTTGATATAACTAGAAATTACCGTGGGATTTAATATATTAATTTTTAAACGTGTCTCCCCTAATCCAGAGCCCCAAGCTTCGCCGCACGGAAATGAATACATTATTTTCTTTTGTGGCGCGTGTCAACTGCTCAGGACGACCATGACGTACGGCCCGGGAATTCACATTTGCGATTCGAATTCGCATTTGCCGAGTTCTTTGTGTCGCACATCCTTGTATTCTGATCAAAAGATCACCCAATTATTTCGGCCGCCAGCTCGGGTTAGGTTACGTGACGCGTACCGGAAGTGTTCGAGTAATATTTTTATTAGATTGTTTTCGTTTTCGACTAGTCGTCACTTGGAATTTTGGCAACGAGACTACACACGTAGGTATATTAGTTCGCGAATGAATACGTATTTGTATTAATTCATTAAAGCAAACAAAACCGAAAAAAAATAAAAAAATAACTATTTGAATTATTGCCATTGACGTACGTGTCATGTCTGTATCGTTAGTGTTCGAAAAATATTTTTATTAGATTATTTTTATTTTCAATTGGTCGTCATTTGAAATTTTGGCAGTGACTACACGTACGTATTCATAATATGAATATTTTCATTAATTTATTTAAGCTAACATTAAAAAAAAAAAGAAAAAACAATTTGAATTGTTTCTCGTGTTGGCGCGTCCAAAAGTCACTATAAATGTCACACTGGTATTTTTAATAATGTAGTAAATAAAAAATAAAAGTTCCCTCTATGAAATTACTATAACAAAACGGTTTTATCGTCATACTATCGCCGTCGGAACGATATTCAAACCAACGGAGATACAGTTTGAATATGATTTGTAGAAATAGCCTTGTACCGAATTGCAGAGTCTTAAATCAGAAAACCGAAACAAACGCCCACCACTTGCTCGAAGGAATGCACATACGCTTGGGAAATTAAACGAAAAATGTGTTTTCGTGCAATGTCTGATTTAATAAAACTCACGAGTGAAATTTATTAAAAAAGTACTTTTATCATTCTTCGTTTGGCTTAGAATCTAAAAACATAAAAATCAACGTGAAAAAAATATAACTATTTATGAAACGTAATATTTATATATATACGATTTTAATTATAATTATTTGTATTCTTCATCTAATCGAAAATATAATATATATATATACGATAAGATAAAGTGAAGAATACAAATAATTATAATTAAATTCGCATTCAGATTTCGTTATCGGTCTGTCATAATCCAATTGAATTAAGTGTGCGTGTGTGTTTATATATGTATAAAGAGAGTATTTTCACAAATACACAGTGTTCAGAAGGAATAAAATAATATTATAATTACGAAAGAAAAACGATTAAAACACAATACTGCGACAATTATTTTTGTTTTCGGTCGAGTCGTAATCACAATAGCGCAGTGCATAGTACGACTGATAATAATAAATGCGTGCGGACATCGTCCGTTGCGTTATTAGTCATATTCGTATTTATCGTAAAAAAAAAATCCAACAATACGTATGTGAATGTTTTCGAACAACTCGACGTTTTACAAACGAGCGTTTACGGTACCGGTCGGCAGCCGCGGTCGTAGAGAGTGCGTAACGTCGCGAAATAATGGCGTTTTTGCGGTAACGCGAAATATTATATACGTAATTCCGATTCGCGACGACGACGTAAGGATAAACACTTCGTAATAACCGTCTACTACCGGTTTACCGGCGCGGGCAGGTCTCGTCCAGAGAGTACGACGACGGTATAGGATTTATCTGTACGCGAGAGTAAATATTATTCATACACACACGGGCATTTATAATAATTTATCGACGGCCGGATGATGACCGAAACGCCATTTATAACGGTGATATTATTATTATTTATCATTATGACGACTACGCGCGCGATAATTGAGTCATTCTATTTGATTAACGAAGCGTCTTTTGTGCCGGTTTACGAGTTGTTCGCGTGACGCGGTCCGCCCAAAACGCAATGTCTACGAGTGTTATAACGTCGTATTACGGCCGAGTCCATCGGGCCCCTGGGAAATCTTCGATTGCAAATTGCAGTGTCATACATTATGCATTTGTGCGCGTCATCCGCCGCCGCCGCCCCTGTGTAAACGCCGATACGAGTTACGACAGCGTCCGTTTTAGAGTTTACGCGGAAAGTCCAATAGAAACGAATGGAAAATCGTTCCGTAAAAGTCGCGCGTTTTCGCGAACGAAATACAAGGACGGGCGAGAATTTCAACGAAAAAAAAGGTTAAACAATCGAATGAAAATATTATGAACAATTCAACAATATCAATTAC
The DNA here is from genome assembly GCA_948098885.1 of Drepanosiphum platanoidis. Taxonomy (NCBI): domain Eukaryota; kingdom Metazoa; phylum Arthropoda; class Insecta; order Hemiptera; family Aphididae; genus Drepanosiphum; species Drepanosiphum platanoidis. Next base: position 7,984,825 of record OX402535.1, read on the forward strand.
TGTATCCGAGTCTATCTTTTTCTTTTTACTCTTACGCCCATTTCGATTCGTTTTCTTCGAATCTGCTGATTTTTAATATTTATATATCACTGATGAGTACCGATAGTGGAAGACGACGTTTTTTCCACAAAACTCGGTCCGCGTTTTTTCTTATTATTTATTGTTTCGTTATTACGTATTTCGTCATATCGACAAATCGTTCACAAATCTTTTTCCGCTTGGACGTTTTTATATAGACACAAGTCTTTATATTATCGGACGGCAACGAGTGCCGATTTTCCAATAAACCGTTAACGCGAAGAAAAACGAAAATTCTCTACGAATAATACGATTCAATACGAATCCGCCTCCCGTGACGGCTGGCGCGCGTCAGGATGTTTCGTGTTGTATACCATAATGGAACGGCGTAAACGCCGCGCGTGTCCGATGACATAAGCGTGTTTTGTATTTATAGATTTCGAACGGATCGCAGGAGTTGAATACGACCGCGTATGGTTTTATACGGAGAAATAATAATATACGTTTAGCGGAACATATTTCACCGACAGACAGTACGGAAAAAGCTCTGTCGCACATGATTTACGCGGCGGCGCGACGAGAGAAAAAAACGCCGCGTAAGCGGTGCTTACATTCCGGTATCGTATTATATAGTAAACGTCGTCGGCAGTTTGTTTGTTCGTTCGTCTATTTTTTTTCTCCATAAAATCTCGATCGTTTTCGGAACTCTTCTGCCCGGAACAGTTTATCGAATGTCCCTGCAACGAATCGTCGTCCCCGCGTAATCGAATTCCGAAATAGCGTACCGTCGTCGCGGATGACGGACGCGACGATCTCGCGAGGTAAAAAAAAAAAAAAAGTCGTTAAAAAACAATCGTTTCGTCGTCATAAATTTTATTGTTTTATCATTTTAAGTGCCCTTTAATCCTAGACACTAAGCGACTAAGCCCTGGAAATGTACGCGAAATCTCTTAAATATGCATTAGAAAAAAAAACACACATCGCGTATGACGTAAAATGCAATTATGGATATAATGAATTATTCATTTGAAATAGGTTTGACGGAAAGTTACCGACGACGTTTTTAACTACACACGGAAAATTTTATATTCATCTTACGAACGTTGTAATTTTCCGTATAAAATGTTCTCGGAAGTTACGTATAGTGCCGAGTAGAAAATATTTGTGAAGTGATTTGCACTCAAACCGTACATCGATATAAGACGAAAAAATTAACTAAATTTGCAGACTGCGTGGAAAAAAAAAGTGTTAACTCTCGATATTATACGGACGACTTTTCACTCCACTTGACGATGTTTCGAACAGTTTGAAAAATAAAAAAACGTATTACACCAACTACTCATATATTATCGAGTCCTGTGTGTGTGTGTGTATAAATACAGTCATAATACCGAGGCGTCGTCGTCGCGGTAAACTTGTATAATACGATGTTTTATTAATGTTTTAACGGTACGTTTATTCGGAGCGCACGAAGAAAGCATAGGGAAAAAAAAAATCGAAAACCTCGCCGCGGACGATCGCGCAGGAATTATACACTAGTCGTCGCCGCGCGTATATAATATTATAATACGTGCCGCAAACCCGAGTATACGTACGCGTTTTCGTTTTCATCGTGCCGGTTAGGTCGCAAATTATTATGATTATCCATCGGTTTTTATGTACACATCCGCGTGCACGGTGGTGTAGTAGTAGCGCGCGTACGTGCACTTTCACCGGGCGCTTCTCGTGTCGACCGGGCGGAAGAAAATCTATAAAAAAAAAAAAAAAAAAAAAACCGTCGGCGACGCGGCGTAATGCCGCAGCGCAGTTCCGCGCCAAGGATCGAATGCGCCCGGCGGCGGCCAGGACCGCGGGGCCAGAGCAAATCAGGCGCGTTGGTCGAGTAAACACAATAATACCCCCTCCTCTCTACCCTTTAAAACAGCAGTTTGTTGTTTTCAATTCTAATATACACACTTGATCCCGTTGTTATTATTTTATTATACGGTTTATTCGAACACGACGAGTTCCGCTCGTTTTCGTAGTGTTGATTATATTGCAGGTATTGGTTTCGAAAATCACATAATATAATTCTCTGATATTCTATAGACAACGGCAATAGTGATTTTATATATGCCCGTTTGGTCCGATCGTTTTATGTAACACCGGCGACCATCGAAAACAAATACCGGATTATTGTTTCTGTATCGTGAAAACCGCAGATTTGAAAACGTATGTTCGAAAGCATATTATTGTGCGTCTGTCTGTTGGGTACCGTTTTAGTTCATTTTTCTGTGATGATAATAATAATATTACCGCCGGATCGATTGGAACAGAGACGACGATAAAAAAATAGAATAGAACAAATCACTATGCCGATGATTTTATAAGACGATGACACGCACGTACGGAAGTGCACGATTAAAAATTCAAAAACCAAACCGTTTATTACAAGTGTATAAAAATAGACGGGAAATCGCGATAATATTAAATAATACGCGTATAGTAGACGAGTTGAAATTATATATACTTAAATTCCGGTCGAACCGAAATCAACTTGAACGTGAAACGCACAGTAATTAATATTCAATGCGTAAGGTTGTACGTTTGTTTTCATATTTTATGCGGGAAAAAATGATTTTTGAATAATCATTTCATTTGAAATCGGTAATCACAATAGGGCCGACGCACGTCCCTTATGATGGCAGACATTCTGGACGTCCACCCCATACACGGTCTCGCGGGGATCGTCCCGGTAAAAAACGTATTCGCAACACGCGCACGAGCGATATTTCGATGGGATTTTTTCACATTTTTCGGAGCAAACTTTCGCTAAACGGAATGAAAGTAACGTTTATATGAAAAAACAAAAACAAGAACGACTATAACAGACGCCGCGGCGCCGTGTTGTGTGTGTATATCATAAATTCATAACATATTATACGTATACAAGTACAACGGCGGCGTGCGATTAAAATGCATCGCGCGACATGATTTATACGTCGTAATAAATATTATCGATTATCGCGGTCGCATTACGACGACGAAATAACAATTCATTCGGAAGATCGAAAATTCGACCAAACCTAATCTCCCGGAAGATTGTCCACCGCCGCCGAAGTGTGGACGTTTATTATTAACAATAGTGTTAGGAATCGACGACGATAGAAATCCTATTTGAACATTTCCATTCGATAGTCACGTTGAAAAAAGTAAATAAATAGATTTATAGTTTGAGCGACGACGACGGACAAATCTATATTCGTATCAAATCAAATGTAATTACGCGTACATAACTATGCGTCGAAATGATTAAAACTACGAACGTGAGACTAATCTACGTACACGCTCACGAGACGTCATGTTTTCAAGCCACTTTTTAACATTTATCGATACATACGAGTATACAATTACAATGCGATGGATTAAGTTACGTACGTTATTTTAATGACTCTGAGGCTATATCGACGGACGATTTTTACGTTTTCTATCGTAGTTCAATTATTTCTCGACACTGCGTACCTTTTCCGACTTCGAGTATAGGTCAACCTAGCAGATGTCAATACAGGTAATTTAATTCACATTACCATTTGTCAACTATAGTTGGAAAAATATACATTGACTTACCTTTTGTGCCAGTATCTGCCAATAACACGTTTTCTTTATTTTATGTATATGTGTTGATTATTCCTAGTGTAGTATGTCATTATCCTTTGTAATAATAATTTTCATTTGGTTCGTTCTATTGAGAAAAAAAAAGGTGCATTCAACTGATAATGGCACATCAATTAGTAATAAGGACAATGAGTAAGGTAGTTCTCTCAAAAGACAACAACACATTGTTTGCTTTCAAATCTGTTTAAACATTTATATTTTATATTATATTCCTAACAAGTATAATAAAAATTAATGTGAATAATGATACTCTGTTTTTTTAGAAAAAAAATCTAAACATTATCAAATTACAATAATATTTATTGAGTAGAACATTTTTAACAAGAGTAAAATATTGTATTGGTCTTTAGGAAAAAAAAAACAATTTACAATATGAATATTAAATACTAAATTAGAACGTATTAATATATAGGATCATTGTAAAATAACCTAATTTTAATGTCTTTTAACGAACTCGCGTTACAACTGATTTCTGTCAGTACAGACATCTTGATAAATGCAACACTTGAATAAAAATGATAAAAAAAACAATGTTATACAACGAGTAAGCGTAGACTTGATAGATAAAACGTGAAGAATTCATTAGTGAATATTATATAGGAATTACTGCAGTCGTTACAGGAATGACGAGTTTAAATGAAAACTAAAACGATACGATAACACGCATCACGTAATATAATAATTAATAATACTGCGATCATAATATTAAAAAAGAAAAAAAGAAAATAAAAACGATGTAACGACAGATAGATAAAACACAGCGTAGTAAGTAACAGTAAGTAATAATAAAACGTATACTTAAAAATATTTTCCTCGTCATCAAAAAGATTACTGTACAGCACCTAAATTTAAATTGATTATATATATATATAATCCCTTGTAAGCAGCACAACCTCCGAGTGAACAACGACCGGCCATAATAACGATTAGAGGGCGGCCCGATTGAAAGAAAAAAAATAAAAAATAAAAGAACAGAGAAAAATAACGTGTATACCGAACGTATAATATACTTTAGTACGACGACCGAACTATATATAGCCGAGGCTTTTAAAATCGATTGTCGTATTAATTTTCGAAAAACGGGAAAACATCGAGTTCAGCAAAAAAAAAAAATTAAAAAATAAATACCGAAAGAGAAACGCGCGTTTCGCTCCAGGTCGTAACTTAACTTCTTCTTCTTTAAGACTCGTCGCCGGCGGCGGCCTGCGGTCTTTTGGACGACACGCGCCTGATGAGCTTCCTGAACGACGACGTCCACTTGGCGGACCGGTTGAACGACGAGTTGGCCCGGTGACCGGCGGGCGTGGTCTTGTTCGGGTCCGTCGGCGTGGCCGAGGACGAGGAGATGCCCGAGTCCGACGAGAACTGCCGGCGGCTCGCGCTGCTGCTGCAGCCGCCGCCGCCGCCGCCGCATTTGGCCGGTCTGCCGCCGCCGGCGGCCGCGTCCTCGTCCTCGTCCTCGTCGTCGTTGTCGCTGGCCGACGAGAACGCGTCGTCGATGTACGACACGAACCGGGACAACGAGCCGCTGGCCACGGAACGCTCGGGCGTGGACGGCGGCGTGTGCGGGAACGAGCACGCGGACAGCCGCTCGGCCAGCTTGGCGCACTCCAGTTCGATGTCGGACGCGGACATGCGGTCGGACGCGGCGGAGCGGCGCAGCTCGTCCAGCGGGAAACAGCCGCCGATGGCGAACCTCGAGGACGTCTTGTCCCTGCAACAGAACGCCGCGGTCGTCGTCGTCAGTGATTGTTTACGCCAGGCATGTCAAACTCAAAGTATCGGGTGGGCCAAATATATTGAAAAGTTTACTATTTGGGCCGCACATAAAAATTTAGCGAAAAAATAAATATTTTGTATACATTTTTCAATTGTATTCTTTATGTTTGCGAATACAGCAATTATTACAACTAAATTAAAAAATTAAAAAACAAATGAACATTAACATTTGAATAAAATATAAATCATACTAATTATTTTCTTTTTCTTTTTTGCACATTAATATTGATAGCCGCGGGCCGCGTGTTTGACATGCCTGGTCTACGCGGTTCGGTGGCGGTGGGGAAGAGGGGAGGCGATTTTTCGACTGCCGAAACAAATCGCGCGATAAATATAATAACAGTGATAAATGTCGTAATCGGTTCAGCTGGAACGCGTGAGTTTTTCTTTTATTTCTATTTTTCTTTGGTACGCTGACGAATTTTGCTCGGTTCGAGCCTGTAATGACGAACTCACTAACACTTCCAGAAACCCCATTCCGACGATTCACAGTTGGAAAACCGTCGCGCACCACAAAGATGGGCGAGGGGAAAACTTCTAACATCGAATTATAATCTCGGTAAAGAAACGTGTTGAACTCAGTACTCTACTGATTAATCAAAAAGCTACTAATTTTTTATTATATTACGCTATGTTTATACATTCGTTTAACAATCCTCAACGGTGTCCACCCCCGTTCGTTAACCCGTCGCGCACTGAGGTCGAAGAACAGGTGAGTTGGGTTTTTTTTTTCCGAAACCGGGAAGCGTGGGAAACGAAAAAGCAATCTTGTACCCACCGTTACCCAGGGACGACGCGAGTCTGTAATAATTCGACTACACGGCGACTAAACGTTTCGAGAGAGAGAGAGAGAGCGATATAAAATAATCAATGAGACAGAGACTGACGGATTAAGTTTATATAAAAATTTTTTTTTTTTGAATCTATACATTTTTCCAAGAGATTTACAAAGACTGCTATTGTTTTTCAAATCGGGACATTCGCGCGAGTACATGCTTCGGCACACCGAGAAGCTAGTCGTGAAACCGGTAGTGTCCCGGATTTGACGGCAAATCCGGGACAAACGGCAATCCTACCCTGGAACCGACAGTGAACGACGTCGGATTAAAAAACACGAGTATATAAAAATAAATATTGAAAAGTAACAACGATGTTGCAGTGTTTTTCGCGGTCGATATTGTAATCAATATACGGCAGGGCTCGGATTTCATAGCATTTCCTTTATTTTTTTATTTTTCAGAACAGACGCAAGAGTAATGGCTAGTATTAGTTTTATGACACAAACAATATTAAAAACGATATTTTATCATGATAAATATTTCATCACGATACATATTTTCGTGTATCATTTATCGTTAGGAGATTAAAAATGCATGTTTCTCCTTTTTTCTAATTTATTTTTTACATGTATTTTGGCTATAAAAGTGACAAGGACATGTTTTTCGTTGTTCAACGTTAGGAAAATTGTAAGCACGTATAACCGAAATTGCATTTATATATATCAACTGTACGATGCAATTTTTCAAATAAAATGCTAAAACTTAGTTATAAATAACAATAAAGAAACAATTTTTCCGTCACAAGAAGTAGAAATGAGATTTGACGTTTAGTAGTAAATAACTTTTTTTCTACAGTTATAAATAATTATATCAACGGCAAAAAATGTTATTATTATTATTTCAATTGAACAGTATATTATGGTGAGTATTTTACGAGTTATGTTACAACGCATATTTTAGTAATTTTTAGTGCTATAAAATCCGAGTCCTGATAATACTATATATTATACGCGGGTAACAATCGAGCGTCATATCGCCGCGGGCATAAATTTTTTAAATCGCTTTTTCAACGTAACAATAAAAAAAAAAAAGGAAGGAAGAGCTTACGTGATATACGTATGATATATTTATACCGTATTATTTTCCTGATAAAATAACAATTGTCAATATTTTATAACGACTAATAATATTAATAAGTATCAGAAATATATTGATTTTGGTCGGAATTATCTATCGTTCCTAATATACGAGTATAGGTGATTATAGAGAGTTTTAAAATATTTTAATATAAAATTATTAGGATTTCAGAGAAGAAAAATTACGTAATCATTGGATTAAAATAAAACTTTTTTTGAACATTTTTCGGCAAACTATATATTTTAACTTTACACTTTATTGTGAAATATTAAATGGTTTAGATTTTTGAATTTTAGCGCCTCCCCGAAAATATCGACAAAGGCGACTGTCTTAATCATCTCACACCTACACCGTTCCCCCTCCTGATTATATAGTTTTTCCCACTCCTAGTAAATGATAAATCACCGCCATTTGATTAAACTACACACATAACCCACTCGCGCGAATTAGACTTTATCGAAATCCCATCTTTCTAATAATGAACTATTTACACGCGATGGCGATTTCGAAAGAGAACGTTTCTTTTCTTTTTTTTTGAAACCAGTGGTTAAATTTATTGTATAATTAATTAACGTTCAAGGCTTAAAGTCAATACGTAAATACGAGAACCTACAGCGGTAACGGCGATTAAGTTCAAACGTTATTAACGGCAATATATAGTTTAGACATTTTTCCTTGGAACTGTGGCGTGGCATTTTAAGTGAAAAAAATTAATTTAATTTTCAATAATTATTGTGCATTTTTATGAGCCACCACACGAAACGCGTCACAGTACGCGCATGATGCAAATACGTCAGTGGTCAGTACGTATCTTTTATTAATTCAATACGATTTATGGATAACAACATTGTTATAGAGACGCGTAATATGAATGACCAGGACGAATAAACGAAGGACCGTTGTGTGATGGCAGTCGACGAAACAGTCCGCGACGCGGTGATTATAAGTCCGACCGCGTTACCCCCGGAAACTAACTCGGGATTGCAGTTTTTGGCTCGACGAATTGTGCAATATTTGGCGGGGTCCCATACGTTTGGGATATGCCAAAAAAACCGAAACGATTTCGAAACAATATCAGAGAACAAACGTCCGGTGAAATCAGTGTATTTTTAAACCGCCCTTTAAAAATAAACTAACCGATTACTCGAGAAAAAATATACGTACATAACAAAATCAGAAAATATACGTGCGTAGTTTTTATAATTTCGTGCGAGTCGACGAATCGAATAAATTATACACCGGTCTTTAATATTAATGCTTTATAGTCGATCGCGAAAATATATAATAATTGATTTTTTTTGAATGTATAGAAAAATATGTCGCGAGATGACATAACGGCACAGCGAGTCTCGCGATTTTACGCGCGTCGAACATAATAAATGTTATTATTATAATATTATGTGTTTATTTAAATCTTACCCGCGTCTGTTCGACGTGTACTCTCCGAACGTAGCCCTGGTGTACGAACAAACGGAACATTTCTTACGTCTGCACGTGGCCAAGTGTTTCATACCCTTTTGCAGTTGACTGTTTAAAGTGGCCGATTGTTTGGCCATCATTTTCAGTTCGTTGACTTCGCGTTCCAGACCGGAAACGCGTTTGGCCTTCTGACTCGCTTGTCTGCTGTTGGTGTGATACAGATCGGCTTTTCTGCCCAAATCTTCCAACACCTCCTTCAGTCTGGAATTCTAAGGAGACAAAACAGATACGTTACACAAACCCCGTCCGGCCGCGCATTTCGTTCGGTCGGCATATTATACGAGGCCGACCGCCTTCAATAATTCATTATTATCGTTACCTCTCTTTCGAGCGTGTCCTTTTCGGCCGCGATTTCCGAAAACTGTCTGTAGGCGTCGAGGCGAGCTCTCTCCAGGTTGCGCCTGGTGATCTCCGACGATTCGGCTTGGAGCCGCAGTTGTTTGTACGCCTCGTTCTTTTCCCGTTCGAGGCGATCCTTCCACTTGACCATTTTGTCTTTTTCCGTGCGCACCTTTTCGCAGTCTTCCTCCAGTCTGATGACCTTTTCCAGCTGCAAAAACAGTTCTTCTTCTTTTTCGTGCAGTTCGAGGTCTCTGGTCACAAGCTGTTTCTCTAGCTCGTGGTGCGTGTCTATCAAACTGTCACGTTCTGCCTGAAAAAAAATAAAACGAAAACAACAATAAGAATAAATAAATACGTGTTACATCGAGCGACGGCGAACTCAACCCGTTTTTACCCTCCTCCCGCAGTAAGTACATACAGTATTGGTCATTAAAACTATTCAGGTCAACAACGGGCACCGCAGACCGGCGTCACAACTATATAATACACGGTCATTCTCCGGACAATAATAAAAAAAGTGGGTTTATACGTCACGTATTCGGATCTATTGTGTGCGAAACCATCGCCGTACATCTGAAAGATGATATTGATTGGTTTTTCATCCATTTCAACTATTATTATCGCGTTTGTGTTTAAACTCCGGCTTTTTTTTTTTGCCAACACTGCGACTACTAGCGACGAGACTAGAGACGAAGACGCGCGGGACTATATTATCGAAGAAAGCACGACAAACCGATCGCTGTACCGGAGTCGAGTGTACCGTTAGGTCTAGATCGTAGGGTTTTCAATATATACAATAATAACACCGGTCTCGTCATTACGCGTCGAATCAGATCACTGGAAATCTTTACGTCGCGAATCGTTCGTTTAAACTTTTCCTACTACTCGCGAGATGGTGTGAAGCGAACGCGTCACGACCTCAGCACACACACACACACGTTGCGTTTTATGACTGTGTTTGTATTTATTTATTTTTTTAATGCGATTCTCTAGGAATCTAGATAGTTAGTTAAACGCTGTTTAAACGTTACGCTCGAAATGTTGATGCAGAACGTGCAGTGTTGTTTACGTATAGTTTACTCCAAAGACTATTAACAATTTATTCCATGCCGTACACAACCGTTTTAAATGTACCGCTAGGCGTTAATTTTACGCCATATAATAGTGTATGTAACGTTTTCTTCTGGTGATATAATTCCAGTAGCTCAAAAAGTCAAAACGATATCAGACAAATTTAATAACGTGTGCATTAGAAACTATATAAACGAAATACGCGCGCACGAAGATAAAGCATCATTGCAGTCACTTGATATTTACGATTCGAACGTGTTTTATTTACTTCATAATTTTCGAATCCGAAACATATCATTGACGACATGTATCTTTTCTCCGTGACTAGAGACCATATAGGAGGACTAAATGAGCGTGCGAACGCGGTAAAACGCTTATTTAAAACGTTCGCGACCGATATAACCGTCATCCGGATGATATTATGAAAAAATCGCGAGTAAATAATTACCATTGTCAACAGTTCTTTCGAACGACTTCGTCGGGGAGTATACTTATTTTATAATATTACGGTCGCGATCCGTAGTACGACGGGGGATTTATATTTTTGAAACGGGCCTAGCGCCCGAATCCAAACGTTGTTCTTCCTTTTACTATAAACAATACGGAATGAAGACCTAAATGGCAATTCAATGAAATCAATCCGCTTTTACCGCAAACACACTACACCGCAAACTCGAGCAGAGTCGGTATATACGCATCACGGCACAACGTCATCACTACAGTCGGCGGTTCGACGTTCCTCGTGGCCCAGAGTCCCGTACGAAGCAAACAAGTGTTACACCTTGTATACAACGATGAACGGTTCTCGTATGGATAGAAAAAAATTACATTAATAAAAAAATAAAACTCGTACGCGCGAGAGTCTATTTTCCGGAGGGAGGGCACTTTCGTCTTATTATCTAATTAAAACGCCCACAGTGGAAATAAACCACACTATTATAATATATACGTATTATTAATAGTAAAGCAGGTAATCGAAATTACACGAAATCTATTGTGCTCGCACTGTACACGTAATATAACAAGCATAAACTTCGCAAACAATTTAAATCTATAGAATACGAGTTTTGCGAGTACCGAAATACGAGCAAATTGAAAGTTTTATTCGCTGTGGTGCGATAATAATGGTGAATAATATACGTACAGTACAATGGGTCCGCGCTTTATAGACGCCGAATCGGAACGGAAATATATTACCGTTGCACACGTATTTTTGGAAATATTAAGCAGATCGTCTTTTTATATAACTGGTTTTAGTGAGACTTTAATTACATAAAAAAAAAAAAAAAATGGTGAAAAAAAAGATATTATTATAGACAAGTGGGTCGACAGAGAGGATGAATGATTCGATGGTTTTGTATCGATAAAAATCAATAGTAATTATTGTAGAAACAAAAATTAGGTACGCGCGAACAAATCGAATTGATTTAAAGAAATATATAACTTTTTATAGATTTAGTAAAAATGTTTTAACTTTTTTTTTTTATATGTACTCCTACAAAATATCCGCTCGTACAGGTATGGCATAAACATGTGTGTTAACTGGCTAACGTTTCACTTGTGGCAATATACAAATTTCCGACCGGGCCAAATCTTTTTTTGGCAAAACAAGTCGAAAACGATTTCGAACAAATATGGCGCGGTCAAGTGGTAAAAACGCGTGCTCGCACATGATAAATAGTCGTCTATTCGTTCCAAATACAAAACGGAGCGTTTTTAAGGCGAGCGTGAATAAAAAATAAAGAGTTTCGAACGCGTAAACACACAATATATAATATAGACTTTACCGTCGTCGATTATCTCGTAAAATATATTCACGAACAAGAACGCGTTTTCGTATTTATTTTTGGTCATTTCGCGTTCAGTCACGAGTCTTGCGACACACGATTTCACGCGGGCGGGCGGGCAAACGGTGATCGAGAAATAGATTTTGCCGTCGATCGTTATTGTTATTCGGATTATAAATTATCATTATTGGTGCACGTTCGCCTTTTCTGCGAGCTATCGGATCCTTCGTCGGCGACACAGCAACTGCACGCTCGACGTGGCGTAATCCGAGAACTGACACGCAGTCTTTATGGGCTGTGGTCAGAACGCGGCAGCGTCGTCGTGCCCGTATTGGGTATCGGTCACGAGGCGTAATCAGATATTATCGTCGTCACCCGTGTCGTATCGAACGGATTTTCGTTTTTCCTTGGTCTCGGATCGGCGACAATTATAACGGTAATAATAATCGCGAGCGAGCGCGCCATAGACAGTACAACTATGGACCCAGAAATATTTGGTCCCGCGGAGGTGATTAAGTGATATTTTCTACTGACCAGTGACAAAAATGTACTATGGATACGTTCCGTTCTTTTAGAATCCGAATTAAGTCCTCGTGGTGACTTCGAATAAACGAAAATCGGAATTGAAAATTGAATATTTTCATGAATTCGGTATTTTTTTCAATAATACGCGTTATAATTGATTGTGTTCAATGTAGAATGCAAAACACAATAACCGCGATAACGGACAATAGTATATAATAATATGATATAATAGGTCGTGATACGTCATAATATTACGTTTGTAAATAACACATTATACGAGTCTGAAATGAGTTTGGCGAGTTTGTCATTGACCGTCGTGACCTCATGAAAACACGCGCGTTGCAGAATATAATGATAGCGATATCTTTTATCGAGGTGTATATCCTATGCACACGTTCGATCTATTAATTAAATTAAGCCACCAGTAGGTCCAGACAAAATCGTAACGACAAACGCGACGACTCTGTTTTGTAATCGTTTCTCATCGCGACACAGTAGGATAGATTCGCTTCGGCTCACGCGAAATCAGCACGGGCACACTGGTGTTCAGAGGACATTGTCTACGAAGCGCGAGCGCCGCCCAATCCGCGTTCGATTTTACAACGGGCAATAGAAAGATAAAAGAAAGCGCGATTTCCACGTCTCGCGAGGTGGTGGCGGTGGCGTAGGATTTCCCACGCGCGTTGTTCAAAGGCGGACGTAGGCGCGCGCGTTTCCGGGGGCCGAGCGCCGCGCCGCCGTCTAGACGTGGAAACTGGAAAGTGTACTGAACTCTCTCGGGCCGCGGCCCAGTTCTCCGCGGGCTTTTTATTGTTCGTCGTCTTTACGTGTTGTATTTTTTTTTTTTATATTTCGAGGTGTGCAACGAAGATCTGAACAAACGTAGTAGTGGGGCTTTATAGTGTTTTGTTTTATTTGTTTTTATAATTATTGTTTACTTTTGTGCCGCGAGGAACATGTTATTTTCGAATCGATTTCGAACAGCGCGCTAGGAACTCGAAAAACAAATTTTTTTTTTATCAATTTTTCTTGGAAAAGTTTTGCTGTGTGAAAACTTTTAATCGCCAGGATCATAAATACGAGTATTCAGACGGTTTTGAAGATTTTGATAAAAATTTTAATATTAATTAGAACGTTATATCAATATAATAATTATTAGTTACCTACCTAATTAATGGCCGCTAAAGAATTATATATAAGTAACATTTTTGTGAACTTTTAAAAATCGTAGAAAATTTACCACCGAAATTTTAAATAAAATCATAACGAAACGATTACTACGAAACGGTGTTACCGAAAATTCAATATTTCGTACAAAATTCGGAAAAAAAGTATAAACACGAAATAAAAGAATCGTCGCCGCCGCAGGGGCAATAATAATAACATTGATAACCGACGAAAGTAACAGAGGAAAAAAACGCAAAACTATCGAACGGAACAAAGGTAATTACTGTCGGATCTCCGTGGGACATCAGCATGAAGAATAGGTGCGGGTAAAACGCGCGATGCGTACGCGCTATTGTTTTACGCAGCAGACACAACAACTAAATCGTCCGTCGGTTTTTCGTTTGTTTGTTTTTTCACGAATATTCGAGGACAGCACCACACATTATATTATACAAAACGACGGCGTGTGTTTTACGCGAGAATCCTTGTCCTTTATATTTGCGCGCGTGCTATATAAATATTCGAGGTGAAAATCACTTAACGTGCACGCGGTACGAATATAATAAAATAACCGGCGTATACGAATCGAGATGGCCCGTGTGATAAGACGAAAATACGTTTTGTTCCTGCGCGACAAAATCGTTCTCCTTTCTGTTTTCTTCCTACATATTTAATGTTGCGTCAATGCGGTATGTATACCTACGTACATATCGTGATGTCAGCGCAAACGATTAGACAGTTTTATTATATTATTTCTTCTTCGTTATTTTGTTTTTTTTTTTTTTTCTTTTTCTCTTCACAGAACTTTCTAATACCACACGACGACGACGACGACGACGCATACAATGCGTGCGGCAGGCATTGCGACGGCGACGCTGTGCGTGTCCTTTTCGCGAAAGGACGCGAATTGCGAAATCGCATTATTATTATCATTCTTATTATGCTCGAATATACGTATATATATTTAAAACGTACGATAATAACAAATAAATATTATGCACGTATAGAGAGAGAGAGAGATATACGACGGTTGGCGCGCGCGCGTTCGTGTGTGAATACGTATTTGCGGTAACATCGGCGTGCCGGGTACAAAAATTCAAATGTACATTATTCCGTGGCCTTGGTAAACGCGTTATTGCAATTATGTCCGGTGGATAGATACACTTAATGCCGCCATACGGTGGCAAGGCGAATAACGTGTTTAATGTACGGTGTCGAAAATATATGTTTTATCGCATGCCTATGGACACATTATTATTATTATTTCCACGGTGGCGGCAGGTATAATATACGGTTTTTTTTTTCAAACTGAAATCGACATCAATACAACAACAGTAATTCCGATGCAAATAAAATGGACAATTTTTCCATTTCGACGGACCGTTTGAAATAAATTCCCGGTCGAAATAAATACGCGATGAATAATGCGATGTTTATTATGCGCCAGTTTAACTACGAACGATTATATTTTGTTTTGACTCCGAGTACGCGCTCGCGTGTAAACACACAAGTATTTAGCTATAATTGATACAGGTATACAAATTTACCATGATAATAATAATAATAATGTTACATTGTATTAAAGTCGTTTTTCCTAACGCCTATTATCCCAATAAATTATTATGCATACGTACTTGCGTATAACACGGGTATTTTAAATGTACGTCTCATAGAGGAACAATTATTTACGATCAAATTGTTTCGAAAGGAAGTCCATTAAAAAGTATGAGATCAATGTACCTGTATAATATGTAATTATATGAATAAAATACACGAACAATGTTTAAAATGTACGCACGAATGCACGATGGACTGGACACGTCTGGCGTGGAAAATACCGACGACGGTTCGATAGTGGAAGCCCTCTTTTTAATTAACCTCGCCGTCGGTTTCAGTAAGTCGAGATAAAAAGAAAAGAAAAACAGCGAATAGAAAAAAAAAAATGTGTTCAAACTACGAATATTATTATGTCCTGTTACTACATTTGTGATCGACGAGATTTTTTCCCTAGATTAGCGGATTTTATGAAGTAAAAACGATATATTCTGTAACTTCCGTGTCGTTTCGAGTTGCACAGCTGCTGCGCAGAGTATGTAAGAGACGTTGATGAATTTTCTGCGCTCGGTTGTAAGAGCTATGACATAATATACCATAACTACACGATTTATCTGATAACTCCTGCAGTGCCTCCTTGTACCGAGTTATCGTACAATTATGTTCCGATGTGAAACGTACGA
The DNA here is from genome assembly GCA_948098885.1 of Drepanosiphum platanoidis. Classification (NCBI taxonomy): domain Eukaryota; kingdom Metazoa; phylum Arthropoda; class Insecta; order Hemiptera; family Aphididae; genus Drepanosiphum; species Drepanosiphum platanoidis. The sequence continues at coordinate 8,000,800 of OX402535.1, forward strand.
CGGACGACGCGTTTTTTGCCGGACGAGATATGCTTTTGTTTTCACGGAAACGCCTATGGTCCATGGGTAATTGATTGCTGCTTTTGCTAGTTTCGTTCCACCTAACGTATCCGTGACATAAGATCCGAGAGTGTCGTCACAACGTCCCGTATCTTTCATTAATCCAATCGTTGTCGGCAATCCATAATTATTATTTACGTGTCGCAATATTGTACACACAGAACTCTGTATGATACGCTACAGTGTAGTACTACGATTATTTACCAATTGCAAATATTGTTATTAAATTGAGTGTTTGAATGCTATAAGAGCGAAAAACGGATGTACCAAACAAACCACTGTATTATGATGATGTACGCGCACGTATAACGTCGTTGTTCAATATATAGGTATAAATATTTAAATACATAATTCGAATCGATACGTTTCCACGAGAAACAAAGCACACTGCACACACTTAGTTTCATTATTTATTCACAGTGAAATCGTAACGTTTTGTTTTCGTTTCGAACAAAAGTATAATATATTTATGTAAGCGCCTGTAATTCGTAGAATTACACCCGAGAGAGATCGAGATGAAACGTTTAATCGAAACGGCAATAGTTTTCGTACCAAAGTTCAAAACAAATACAAAATAATGTGATATTACGCGAGTACGATGACGTATGAACGCGCGAGTTTTTCATATCGAATATTTACATAGCGTGTTCGATCGCAATACGCTATTATTTTTACGTAGGTATTTGTTTTACGTATTTCTATTAAACTCCGTTAAAATATGGAGAGCGATTTTCGAAAAAAAAAAAAAGAAGAGACCTTGAATAGACACACACACACACACGTGAAATCACAATGAAGAGTTATTTATTTTTGTTTTCATTTTTTTTTTTTTGTCACTTTAATTTGTCAACAAAGTATAATGGATATTCGTAGGAACACACTTCTAGTTAGGTAGTCTTTCAAACTGCAATACCACAATTCAGTCACGATCACAACTGCTATATACTATCTATACATAGTCACATATGTATACGTATAATATATACACACACACACACACACACTACTGACAAACATTATGGTCATTTCGTATTGTTTAAATGCTTTCATTTTGTTTAAAGACCGAATCATCTTGTGCTTGTCTATTGTTCGAATATGATTACCATATGGGCGTTTGTAGAAAACGGAAGTACACGATTTCCCGTTACGGATGCAAGCCGAATATTTAAATAATTTTATAAAAGTGGATGCATTCTGGAATAGCTTTGTGATTTTTTTCTTTTTTTACACGCGATTCATTATACGGCGAAACACTACGGTATGTACGATACCGTTTGATGAAGAGTTCGTGTGTCCATTGAGCGTGGATAAAAATGAATAAATTTAAATTAAAAAAAAAAAAAAAAAAAAAAAACGCGCTCGATATTGATTTTTACTACTACGCGTAGGTGAAAAGAAAATATATTCGATTTAGTAGTAGGAGGCAGACGTTGAACTCGACGAGATGAATCTGCAATTCGTTATATTTTTACGTTTCTGTTGCGTTCGCATTTTCGTCTGTACGAATTTCGAATGTCAAATAATCGGCGCGCCGTATTTTAAACAATGTATTTACATTTCGAGAATTTTTAACAAGCCTGTAGTCACTATAAATACGTAATATATATATATTATTATTAAATTCATTAGTAAACGCCCATATGCATCGTATCAAATCATCATCCATAAAATGTTTTAATTTTTTAATAGTACAAAAACAATACGTGGAATTTAATTTCGCCTAGATGAATTTTTTTTTCCAAAAGATAATCGCCCACTTCCCGTTCGCGTAAAACGTGAGCTTTATGTATCCATTAAAATAGATAATCTAAGTCGATAAATCTTCATGTAGTAAAACGGTATGAGTTATACATTGTTGGCCGGTGAATTTATTTTAAAATATTACGAAATACGTCTAGCCTAACCCACGTAAATTTAATGATTTTAAAATATAGCCATTGATTTACGAGTTCGTGTAATGCAATGTTAATCATACACAGCTATTATACGCAATAAAAAAAAAAATTGATACACATTTTAATATAATATTAATAATTCACCGAGGAAATTTTAATATAGTTAACGATTATGAAGTATTATTACCTGTTTAAAAAAAAAATTGATATTTAGGTCATTTGACATCGTTATAATAAATATTACGTGTATCAATTATTTCGTTTTTCAATAAAGACCTTGACTATAACAATTGTAGCTTATATCAGTCGAAAAAAAAACCAATTTCGAATACGTTTTGTTATTATTTAATTAGTACAGTAGGCAATAATATAATCCTAAGCAACCACATTATAATATTATCGGTCGTTGATTGTTATATGAAAAAAAGAAACTAATAAAATTTGTTTTAAGAATATTTGAGCAAAACTTTAATTGAAATCCTAACAGTTAAAAGTTATAATATAATTTTTAATTCGAAATTAATAGGATTTTATAACGATAACACAATTATTAAATGTTTGATTTATTTTTTGTAAGCAAATGAGTACTACTCGCATGAGCGAATTCAGCCGAACAATATATTACATAGTATTATCGTTATTAATTGACGTTTACATTAATGAAGTTCGATTAAAAATCCGATCGACTGTCAAACGTATGAAATATTATCGCAAGTACGTCCATTATCCATATAGACGCCCCAAATAGTAATAGATTTATTTTTCTAGCATGCTCCGTTCGTAGCGATATAAGAAGATATAACACACCAAAAAGAGACAAGGCTCCACCCCAGTCGGTATAGATAAATGATTACTTCAGCCCGACTTGCCGCACGTGTGTGTGTGCGTTCGTAGTTTTCCAAACAATTTGGGCGGAGTACCTACTTGTGTTTCAAAACTGAACGAATAAACTTTATTATTATGGAAATATTATTTTTATCCATTAGAGGAATAACATGTGAAGGGGCCCGCCGTTCATACAATTTGTATAGAAGTTTCTTTTATCCCCTTTTATCCTCTAGGAGCGTCTGTTTTCATTAATGCCTGTTCTATACGAGATATGATTACAATGGATAATGGACCAAAAAGTGCCCGGTTTATTATTATGTACCACAAACGCTCGAGTATATAGTAACGCACGAAAATTAAATAAATTGATTTACGTATTAAATTTTTATTATAAGCATCATAGTTAAACAAAATCGCCGACAAGTATATCGTTCCCAATGAAATGTGTGTGTGTTGGTGTCTAGGGAGCGTCAGACTTTTTTAATATGTCAACGTATGAATAATATGGAGACACACACGCACAATTTAACGATCGACAAAACCACCTACCTACCTACTAAAACTGTCAAGGATCGCGAGCAAACTACATTATAACCGCATTTAGTTTTGGATTATTCATCAGATTTGGCATCTATTTCGCTGGACGTTTACGCGCAACACACACTGAGCTGCGACGCGGAGTTCGCGTTGCATTATTAATAGATTATATTCGGCGAGAACGACATTTGAAACTTTCTTCGAGTCACGTTAAAAAGGTAAAACTACCAAGTGCTCGGAGATCTCCGGCGTGACCGTTTTACTCGAACGCAACACCACATTAAGAAGAGCGAACAATACTCCCAGATCGCCGCCAGATGTCTTCCCGATACGGTATCAGTTTTGCTCGTCGCGTTTACACCACTCTATTCCGACTGTCGGCCGCGCGGAGTCTCTGTCAAATCTTCCGCGGCGGTACAAAATGTGGGTCACACACACACACACACACACACGCGCGCGCGCTCGCGAGACGATCTCTCGAACGACGATATTTTTTTTCGTGTACGACCTAAAGGTAAAATAGTACCACCAGCACAATTACTATAATAATACAACGGCCACACCGTCGTTACGTGTGTCACGGTTCTAATTTCTTTTTGCTCGGTTGTGTGTTACCCTATCACAACTACCTGAGGACTTGGCGCGTGATTTTTACCTTGGAAACTTATATACGCCAAGGCGAGTCCTCCGAGTCCACTTATTACGTCGGCCGAGTGTATTAAATTCGCGCCAACGGTTTAATCGGTATTATTTTTTTTCCTCAATAATATTGTATAACGAAAACCGTACACAATCGGGGCGAATAGGTCAGTCGAGACGACCGAACACGTCATGACGTATTAGCTGTACGTACGAAAAAAAAAAAAAACTGATCGATAGGATTTCCTGATGGGTATACCATTCGCGTGCGTTTACCCACACGAACAACTCTCACTTCAGGTTTGCTATTACATAAAGCGTGGACAACAATTACTATACACTGCTGCTGACGATTACTATGCGCGCGTAATGATACATATATATATATAAATTAATTTTTTTTTTTTAATTTTAACAAGACGTAAGGTTGTGTTAACTAACACTGATGTTTTTGTTTAGCAGAAAATTATTTAATACTAAAAAATGATTTAATTGTTAACGAAAAAAAGAATAAACGTAAACTGGTCATAATTGTCGAAAAGGAGGTAATTGGTTTTGCTTCGTTTCGTTCGTAATTATTATTTTTATATATTTTATTTTTTTTTTTCAGCGACCGATCTTTTTAGGCACTCGTAAACATTAGAAATTAGTGGAAATGCATACGTTTATTGGAAACGACTCAAATACACACAGAGCTTTCTACTCTTTGGCTATGGAGTAGTGTAATTATAGCCGATGACCTAAATACAACATTAGTGTCGTCGAAACTACTCTATAGAGGCTCGCAATGTTTTAGGCTCATTTCGAACGAATAATATAATAATCATCTCTGGCCACCGCCACCTAATGCGGTTTTATTATTGTGGGTGTTGTCATTCGAACCGGGCACGGAATAGTGAAAGTGCTAATGCATCGGAACAACGAATAATAAAAAAACCGTGTATCGACCTATATTCCAGTAGGCATTATTCTAAACAATGACCGCATATGGGAATAGTAAAAACAAAAAGAGAATAGCTCACCTTGATTTCGTGATATTTTTCCTCCAAATAATATGCCAAGCTGCGAGCTTCTTCGTATTTTCGAGATATGTCCAGATATTTTTCATAGTGACGTTTGAATAGTACAAATCTGAAACAAAAAAAAAAAAAGGAATTTTAACGTTTATCTATTGAGTATATTTAAAATATATACGATGGGTATGTTAAAATACGATTAAGATTGAAACAATGACGGTTTTACTAATATATTATATACATTGCGCCAGTTATTTTACTTAACACGTCCATAATTATTCGGCAAACAAGATCTAATAACATGTTTAATATTTAAATGAAAATTATATTTATTTATTCTAAGATATTTTGATTTTGGAATTTAAGAAGTGTACGTCGTATTATTTCTATAGTTTAAAATCTAAATCGATAAAATATTAAACCAATTCGAATAGGAACAAAATATAAATAATATAATTTTGTCTTCGTTTTATGAATGAATCGTGCGATTTTTTTTATTCAAACACATTTAATGTTTACTCAACTTGAAAGTTTAAACAACGTAATTGAACTGTTTTCATAAACGCATTACAGATTTTACGAAAAACTTTATTGAATCGCGACATGTTGACAGGGGATGGTATTTCTTTCCCAAAACAATTTATCTCGCTAATTTAAATTGTCAACGCGTGTATTTATTGAACTTTTTAATAACAAAAATTGTATATTTCATAGAATATTTCATGTCCAACTAAAATATAATGGCATAAAGTAATGAGCAGAAAATGTTCACTTGCGCCCATCTAATGGACAAGTAGTATTAGGTAGGTGTGCGTTATTAAGATAAACATTAGGATTATTAGATAGTTTATCAAAAGTTAAACAGCCATTTGAAGCAATCTTTTTTTTTTTTACTAACGTATAGATTACGATTTCTTGGGAATTTAGACACCGGAAATCCTATTTGAGTAACCTTGTGATTTGATTTCTAAGTTCTTACAACAGAAATGAATTCGTCGGAGCAAAACGACGTATATTTATAAACATTTTCACCTTTATGCGTAACAAATATGAATATAATGGTTTAAATAAAACTAATATTAACAGGAAAAAGATCTAAGTCGTCAACTTTTATAGATATTATAAAATTTGTACTCAAACCGTTGTACTCAAAAGTCATTATCGAAAAGAAAACTCAAGCGTTTAGGCTCAACATTTTAAATCGATTTAATTTATTTTAAGTAATAAACGTAATGCAAATCAGTGTTACAATAAAGAAGATTGTTGATTTGTATAATATACAATTAATTATGAACGAGACTATTATTTAATTATCAACAATTTTTTAACGAGTTAATTAAACGATGTTTTTTTTTTTTTTTAATTTAGTATGTATTTTACAGTTATTAAGGGTAATTTAAAAAACCATGAAGACTTTAATTAAAATTACGTGAAAAGGTAATCAAAATAATGAAGTTGTTGACCTTTTTAAATTTTAAATACAACGTAAAAGTTATTAAAAATAAATACGGAGTATTTTAATTTAAATTAAAACTAAATTTAATATTTTTCACCCAATAATATGAAGGTTTTTATCACTTGCGCGACACTAAGAAGGGTATTATTTATACCATGGAATTTATTTTACTACACGGTGTGGTCACTGTAGTGGTAAATATTTATGACGATAATTTATTAAACAGTTTAGTCATCCAAAACCCTACTGGTAGGCCTTTACAGTTTTAAATTTGTACAGCAATTGTATAATAATTTATTCGACTTGTGACTATACGGAATCTATAATACCTATTTTCACACTACTTTGTGAATAAATTATGAGTTCTAACTAAGAAATATTATTTTTATTATGACAATAGTCATTACTTGGTATTTATATCACATACATAGTTCAATAACATGTATAGCAATGGCAAATGTATTTTAGTTTGATAGTTACATCAAAGAAATTTAAAAATTTATTGATTTTCTATAAAACAAAAAAAATAGATTGAATAAGGTAAATTGAAATAATTTAGTGAAAAATAAATTACATTGCATGTTGTATAGGTTTTATGCGACATGCAATTTTATGATAGTTAGAAGTTTAAGAATTTAAGACTTATGAAAAGCAACAGCAAATGTAATTAGTAGGTATATTATGTTGTTTAATTTTTGATATTTGTAAATCAGTTTAAATGATAAATTTGAAAATCTAGTAAAGCATTTTTGCTGAGCAAATTATTTATAAAAAATTTAATGAACAAAATAATATATAAGAGTACACCTAACCGCCAAACTGGTTCAGTAAGTTTAAAATTAAAACCCTGAGGATATAAAAAATTATAAATGCAATCGTTATTATTATGGTCAAGGATGATATAATATAAAATAGTTTTTTTTTTTTACTTTTTAACTCTTACAATTATTGTAACTACCTAACACTGTTATGTAAATATTGTTACTTGTGAAAATAGACAATAATTTTGGTTTAAACTCAAATATACTACAAGGAGGTACTATGATAATAAGGTTTAGGTATTAAAAATTAAAATATGAAAACAAAAATCATTAGTAAAATGTTTTATGAGTGAAGTAAAAACACATAAAACCAATTAGCATTTTAGAATTTAATTTATCTATATAATGAATAATGATTAGAAGCTAAAAAAGAAATTACAGACAATAATAATTTAATAATTTTGTATGCAAATGTGTAGACAGAACTGTAGGCATATATTTAAATTCTCTGTTAATGGTCAATACCTTCATAATTAACATTAATAGAATATTTAGCAAAAATAATAAAACTTAACGTCTGAAATTGATCATATTATAGTAAAAAAAAACTAGCTTTAACGTTTTAAAATATATTAAATTGTGTGTTTTTAAATTATAGTTTGTGTCTCTTATTTAGATTGAAAAAAAATAAATAATCAGATGGACTACCTATAGGAACATTAGAAAATTGAGGTTATCCAACTATATGATCACTATTAGGATCAGATAAATTAATGAAAGTATGAGTATTGCAACAAAAAAGTAAATTTGAAATAGATGGTCGCCTGCAATATACTTATATCTAAAAATATGTAAATGATTTTTATAAGATAGGTACCTGTAGAAATCGTTTTGAGATATGATATCACCGATGCTGTCTTCTGGATCAATGCGATCTACTACACTACATCTTTTATTAGTACCCTCTGATGAAAAATCACCAGTGAGCTTTAATAATGGAGTTGGATTTGATTCTTGAGCAATAGGAGAATCATACGCAGACATTCTATGATCGGTTACATCATCATCGTACACCACACAGGCATCTTTTTGAATTTGAAATGCAGCATCACTGATACCGTGTTGCATGTCAGGTGGAGTATATGGAGCACCTTGTAAAATTAAATCATCGCTACGACTGTGCTTCAGTTCACTGTTCATGCGGAAAGTACTGCGTGGCCCAAGAACAGGAGACAGCATACCGCATCGATATACCTCACGGCGAGGTGAGTTATCAGCCGAATGTACCATTATATCAGCCATAGTATCTCGTTTGCAACTCATATGGATGGGCACTAAAACATAAAATTTGAAAAATAAAAAAAAACTCAATCAAATATTTTAAAAAAATAGGTAGGTAATTGCATTCGCCGTGCATTCAACAGCACATGGATGCAATTTTTATGTTTAATTATTGCTTAAGAATGAATAACGTTAATTAACTACCTTAATTAATAGTATAGCTCATTGGTTTAAATAATTAAATGTATAATTGTATTAGCTCCGGTATTAGCAATCATCTTTAAGTAGACACACTTTATTAAATTAGGTCACTTCAGAACAAACCCACAAGGCTGTTATTTAATATCTAACCGGTCAATACTATCAAATATTGAAAATAACACCTTGAATATAATAAACAAGTTAAATATATTTAAAAAAGTGAAATTATCTACCTACATTTAGTTTTAACCACAACAATTTATTGCAATTTTTTAAATTTAAGAAATAAGATTGATATCTAATTACTAGTAATAATTTTGAGTTATAAGATTGTCTATTCTTTTATTTATTTAATAATAATACCTATATAATAAATTAAGTTAATATTAATAAAAAAAAAATGATTTAAGGATAATATGCCTAAACAATAAAACAAAATAGAATATTATTTAAGAATAAATAGTTAAAATAAATAATAAATGAGAATAACAGAATTAAACAGACGAATTAAAGTCTTTAAGCCGTTTTACAGATACCTACTATTATATATATAAATTCAAGTCTACGATTAATAGGCATTAAATGATTTTGAACTGAATTGAACTAAGTAAGTAGAAATATTAGATTTTTAGGTAATAATGAATCATAATTTATTATTTCTATCGGTTTTTTAAGAATATAAAAGTATAAAGTATAAAACTAAGAGTTTAATCTTAAATCTCACTAAAAATTAGTGTTTTTCAATATACCTGATACATGTAAACCCATGATTTTAAACATTTGTATTACATAAGTAATAAGTTATTTCAATTGTTATAGTCATGAAGATACTTTAAGTGATTATCGCATCAGTGAACATTTAATTTCCTTGGGTTCACATTTTAGAGCAGTTTCACTACATAGGTAAGTAATTTGATTTTATCCGGGTTCTTATAAAATATTAATTAAGAGTTTTAATACAATAGCGTAGGTCATACTTTTAAATGTTATTATAAGGTAGGTAATTTTATCTAACGGCAATGAAATAAAAATAAGTTTGGTATTGATTTGGTTACGTATAACATAAGTATAACGGAGAGTATAACGAATAATATTATATCTGGGTATTTATATTTAAAGGGACTTACTATTTATCAGTAAATAAAAAGTTGAATGTTAAATACAGTGATTGAATTGAACAAAATAAGTTTAATAATTAGAAACCATAAAACAATATTAATGTATTTATAAGTGTCGGTTAATGTACCCAAATACTTTAAATAATTATTATGATTCAAACCGGAATTCAAATGATAGATCAAGAATTTTTTCATTAATGATGGAATGTTAATTACCAACTCTACCTAAAGGTTAATTCTTATTTCAATTTAACCAATATGAAGTAAACATATTTTATACAACCGTACCTGCAGATATAGGACTTCTTACAATATATTATGTTAGATGATTGATTTTTACAATAACCATGGATCTGAAGATAGGGCATAATGTTTGTACATTCCAGCTTAAAATACCTAAATATTGAAAACACTAGATCAATTTTAAAAGCTTTAATATTCTTAATTGAATCAACGTGAGGAAGAAAGGTTCAAAGTAAGTACACACGATCATATGATAGCCGAGGAAATTTGAGATTAAAACGATAAGTAACGGACGATGTACGTGGGGAAGTGTAGCTAATCGACGTAGAACGTTGATGAAAATATTTGCAGTTTAGTGTTGTTTACACGACGGTTGTGAGCGCTAAATAAAACGGCCAAACAATAATAAAAATGCTCGTGTCGCTGTAACGGAATGTCATAATAGTGAGAATCATAATAAAACCGTACACCCGTACGCCGTTGTGATCGATAGAGTGTTGGAAGACGGCCAAAAGCACGGTAATAATTCACACAGAACCGCTGAAGTAGTAGTGTGAGCGTGCGTGTCCGATGGCCTTATAAGTCATAGGGTACGAGTACGGTCGTTGGAAGACCAAAAACGAGTTCCGACTGGCGCGTGAGCGTGTGTCGGCGTAGAGCGAGCCGTCCAACACACGAACGTTTCAAACGACGACAATTTCGAAGATTGTTTACAACAAAACCGAATGAAATCACAGACGGAAGGTCTGACGGACCCCGGGACTGATAACATGGAACCTGAGCAATATAGATCGGACACACTTATAGATCATCGACGAAAAACTCACCATGTAAACCGATCGACGATACTCCGGAGGCGGCGGCGGCGGCGGCGGCGGCGGCGTCCTGCGGGGATGCGCGAAACGACTTCGAGACGGATCAGCGGTAGTTTTGTTTTCCCGAAAACTCTCAAGGCGGCGAGCGAAACGCACTGAACTGACGACGACGACGGCGCGCGAAAAACGGCTGCGGCGATTGTGCGCCGGACCGGACGACGATCGATGGCGGACGGGCGCGTTCGATTCTCTCGACGGACCGCGCGAAACGCGTAAAACGATTCTCGCGCGGTTGTGATTTTTTATTGTTTCGGTTTTCCCGCAGACGACACGCGCGCGCGATACGACGAACGACGCGAACACACACACACGCGGCGGAAGACTATCGTCGAAACGACTACGGCGAACTGACGCGATTATCGATAACGCGCGGCGGCGGCGGCGGCGGCGGCGTCGTCGACGTGTGATAAGAGAGAGAGAGAGGGAGAGAGAAAAAAAATCCATCATGGCGACGAGTACGATGTATTGCCAGCTGCAACGTTTGCGCGGCGGCGACCCGCTTCTCCTGTTCTCCCTGCGAGACGATAGGTGCGAGACGCGAGGGGGGGGGGAAGGATTTTTGGAACACTCGCGCGAATTGGAAAATATTCCCCCGTCCGTGAATCGTATCGGAGAGATATCGCGACCGTCGCGCGACGTTTGAGCGACGGAGAAATCGAAACGTTTTTTTGGTTTTAGATAAAAAAAAAAAACGGACGTGTTCCGGGTGTTCTTGGTGCCGCGTATAGTTTGTCGACTTGCGCGGACACGACGATAGATAGAAGAGAAAAAAATACAATTCACTATTGTTATAACTCCGATGTCTGTAAATAATTATCGATTTCAAAACTTTTGTTTATTCCAAGAGTGTATTTTCAAAACGATATATTGCGCGTACAATCCAAACCAACAACGTCTACCCGACGAAACTCTAAATGGCCCGCACAAATGTGCTTAATTTTTGTGTTTTATTTTTGTTCGATGATATTTTTCATATATATTTTCAATGTTATTTAATTCTTTTTTCTTTACAAATAAAATATAATATAACCGCTAATAGTTAATGCTTATACTACAATATAGTTATATGGTCAGTTTAATCTATAAAATTATTATTATTATCTAGTCAGAGTCGAAAAATTAACTAATAAACTGCAGGCCTAGAAATCGCATTAATTTACAATTTTCTATTCGATTTAATTGTTTTCAGTAAAATTTTTATTTTTATACTCACATTTTCATGTAAAATAATCAGTCTAACTTAATATATCGGTATATATTATTTATCGTAAGAAATTATTGTTCAATGTGTTAAAAAAATAAATGGAAATACGTTTTTTTAATTTAATTTACATACTCGACAGATTTTATTTTATATTAATTACCGGTATTGTACCACAATCAAACTGTGATAGTTGTAACAACCTTGGTGTTGGTTATCTACTAATACGTTAATCAATAATAAATCCATTGATTATAAATAATAACCAAGGTGCGTACATCCTCCACCTTGATAATAACTATTTATAATCAACACTAGATATCATATTAGCACAAAATAAAAAACAAGACGCAGTTGTAAGTTAAAAATGTCCAAGTAAGGTCAAATGTTATAAAATACTCACACTTACAGTTTCGAGAACCTATTGAAAATGCGGTGGCTTTTCCCCTCGTAATAAACAACTGAAAAATCAAATGAATTCAAAATTAATTCGTTTCACAATCTATAATATATGAGATATTTACATTTTTCAATTTTTTTTTATAAAAAGAAAAAATAACGACGAAAGTAGCCAAATTCGAACAATTTTATGCTGCAGTGACGGGCAAACGATGTAATTGTAGTTGAAATTATAAATAATTGTGTCATAAGATTGAAAAATAATCAATAAAATTATCCGAGTTCTAATGTGTTATTCAAGACTCACAATAACAACAACTAAAAAACCACGGGGGATTTCCATTTGAATGATAAAATTCAAAAGGTCGCCCTCATCTAATCTGACCGTAACAATTTGTGCGATTTCAAACACACACACCGCAATGTACTTTTTTATCGCAAACGATTGAACAGACGTTTTAAAATAATCGTCCCTCGATTGCCTATGCATATCGCCGTAACTTGTATAAATCGATTGAAAATCGAGAACACATTTGTTTTAGAACTCCTTATAGACAAACGTAGTGATCGTTGGTTATGATTACTGGTATTTGATAGTAAGTTTGAATTAGAATTCAGTGAAAACGTCCTTGTAGAGGTGTGTTTCGAACGAACGAATGTTCGTACGATTTTTCGGGACGGTTGTTTTTGTTTTTTCAAAACTAAACGCGTATCATCCGATGTATTTCGGTCGAACAAACTATACGTGTATTTAATCAAATTGTTATTAAAAATAATAATTATTGTTTACGAGGATGTAGGCACGTGGCTATGAATGAAATACTTATATGAGTGTCGTTGCAAAGAGCTTTTCGGTCAGGTCGATGTCGGTGTTCTGTCGCGAACGTGCAAAGCGTCTATTTCCGGTGGATTTGTGTCGGCTAGATTTTCGCGTCTTCCACTAGGGGTGAATCGACCGCCGCCACCTGTAAACTATTGTGCGACCTCAGCCGGACTTCGGTTCGTTTCGTTAGCTCGTTCCATTGACGGCAGATCGCGCAGTCGTTCTCACCACCGTCGCCGAATTAAAGTAAAACCCCGTTTACGCGGTCGACTATTTTTCCAAGTATGACGAACTTCATTCGTTTGAAAAATCATTCAGACCATCAAAATATAATTTTGAAAAAACAACTATCGTTTTAACAATTTGGTGTATTAAGAATTCCGTGTTTCGATTGTATTTTCAATAAAACAGTCGACACTTACAAATTAAGCCGATCCACCGCGACTTTCGGTGAAAATCGTTTCTTTTTTTTAATGCAATTCTTCTTACAGATGTTTTATATGAATATCGGAATGTCCTGTCGAAATTCAAAGTAGAAAATTACAATGATAAGTTTTCAACGATCGATATTTTATTACTTACATTTTCGAGCTCCTGCAAACAAAAAAAAAAAAAGAAGAGTTTTCACGGTGTTTATGTTGAGATTTTGCTGTTGTATTTTTTAACGAAGCGTCGAAATTTCATTTCTCGGTATCGCAAAAATAATAACAGTACGGTATTTGGAGTTTTTTTTTTTTTCAAACCCATCCATTGATCATTTTCTCGGGAAAACGAGCTGACGCTTTACATTTCGGCAGCATTACCGTTTATTTTGTAATTAATTTTATTGGGGCGTTGTTTAAAAAGGTCGATATTATAAACAAAAAAAAAGCGACCGTTTATATAAAATTCTTGTGCGATTCGGTGTTTAAAAACGTCCGTTCGAACGAAACTCGCACCCGAAGGGAGGCTGCCGGACGGTTCGCAAAATCATTTGAAAAACAACTCTCTCGCGAGAGAATCGTTGACATGGATAATTATGATTTATAATAATTGACTCTATAGTATATTGTGCTATGAAATGAAAATATACCGACCGTGGGAATTGAATATTAACTGTACGATAAATTTCGCACGAACGTTTCAAACGCACACCTAAAGTAGAGAATATTGTATAAGAGCGAATTCGTCGAGGCGGCTTAAATTCCCATTAAACGCCCGTGTAGGCTGGTAACGTCGTCGCTAGAAGGAAGATTTCATCCCCGTCACATTTTCCACTACTACGGTTTGAGCGCATATCGTTCGAATAGTTTTAAGTTTCGACGTTGAAATTGTAATCACATTATTATGCATCGGTACCTAAGAGGAACGCGTAAAAGCAATAAAAGCAACGGCCAACGTAAAAGCCATCGTGACGCCGATTTGCAATCGCGTCTAAACACGGTGACACCATTTCAAAATAAATTATCGATAATTCCAAGTAAGAAGAAAATTAGCATTTGTTTCTGTCGTAATCGGACGAGACAATTTTTTTTTCTTCTTTTGTACGTAGGTACACATTGATTGGATATTTTGATATTGTTATGTTCTTCCCTCGCGTTTCGAAACGTTCGATTTGTCGGCTATCTATACATAAACGTCTAAAGCCTAATTATTATCGATCGAGAAAGAGAAAAAATAACATAGTACAATATTATAACACCGTTGACATTTTACCGTGTCGTTACATCGTCAAAGCGTTTTTTTTTTTTATTATTTATAAAACTAATCGTTTTTATAAATTTTACTTTAAAAAAATGTCAACTAGATAATTCGTATCACACGCAGTGTTGTTCCGTCTATATATTATGCAAAATACGAGTCACTGAAAAATATCGCCGATTTCGAGACGAACGAAATAATGAATTATCAAAACAAATCTATAAAGATTATTGTTTATTTATTTATTTATGTAGAATTAAATTTTTATATGAACAGTTAAACCTTTAAACTTTTAAATCTATAACATCGTCGATTTATAGAAACCGAATTAATTTCAAAACTAAAACCGTCATTATATATCAACGAAACGTGTATTTTACCCGGTCGCGATTTAAATAAATACCTACAGTTCATTTAATATTGCAATCGAAATGCGAATAACTGTTATTTATATTTCTACTTATAAATGTAGAGTTTATTTTGAGTACAGCTTATTCCTTTTAACTCTTATTTATTTGTATCGCATAAATCGCGCGTGTATCCGTACTACGAAAGATGTTGTTTGTTCGGGCGGGATAACTTGTTTTTCAATTTCAAAAACCAATACGAAATCTATTCTCCGACGAATTTAATATTTTAATCCGTCTGTCGATCGAGAAATAATATATTCAACGTCGATGTGCGCCGTAATTTTTTTTAATCGCGTCGATTTGTCTCTTCGATTTATCTCCGCGCGTTTTTATTGTCAAAACAACTGAACGAGAACTGAGAATAAAAAATATATTTACGATTGTGTTACCGGCAGTATAAATCATAATAATTTGCCCGCGTTCGCAAGTAGAACTAAAGACAATATAAGCAATAGCAAAAGGTGGGTTCCGCTTTTCAAACGGTTACGATTTATACGATCTCGTACGCACGCGAAAAATAAGAACCGATGTCGGGTGACGAGATAAAAATAATGTGCCGATTACCTGCAGAAGCCAAGAGAAACTCGAGATTTTATTCTTATGGTTGTAAAAAGCCTGTGAACTGATCTGGGATCGCTGACGACGACGTCTAAAACATAAAACGAATTCATTAAGCTCGCGTTCGTTGTGTAATTCAATATAATTTCCCAGTGTGTTCGTCTAAATTCGTATATTGTCAATTGGAAAAATCACGCGAAACCATTATGACGAATATAATTTTTCGTTGGTCTAAAAAAGCTCTGAAAACAATAGTTATTCGTCACACTTACCATTTAGTATTTATATTTTTGAAGATTTTAATTAATCTATATCATTTTGTGTTTTAAGAACGACATTATTTCGTGCAGTTCGTTTTTTTTTTTTCAAATCGAATTATACAATTTCATTCTATACAGTAATGTCTCTCATGACGTATGTTTATTATTTTGTATACGAAATAAAAGTTGAGCTAAAATAATTTATAAAATTTCATAAAACAAAAATACCCGTATACGTTTCTAAAGTTTTCGTTATTAATGCTTTTAAATCTCCTATAGGCGAATTCCGAACGTTTATGTTATAAATCATTCTTGCGCAGATAATTTATCTTGAAAACAAAAACTTATTTCCGTTTTTCTGGTTAAAAGTTGATTGTTTAAAATAAAAACCTATTATGTTTAGTAATTTTATTTCGTTTTATTTCTTTACTCGTACTTACTTTTTTTTTTTTTATATTATCATAATATATTATAGGACATACATATATGGGTACTTACGAGGTAGTTTACATTTTAGTTATTTATAAAAGGATTCCAAGTATTACGTTTAATGGGGGTTATTTTTTTTCCATTGCGACAAACACTAATAATAATAAACACTTTTCAATGTCAACAATGGATTATGGAATTGTATTGTATACTTATGAATTGTTGTGTAATAATTTCGGTTTTGTTTGAGCTTGGGCCTAAAAAAAAAAAAAAAAAGTGTTTATAGAAAGAAAAAAACCAACAAACATTTCGGTAAAACAATAATATTCCTCGCCTCTTATTGAATTTAAAAGCTGAAAAAATAACCAAGGAAAATTGCCATTTTTGTTAAAAACGAAAGCTAAACGACGGTTTTAACGAAGCAATTACCATTTCATTACTACTCTATTCAATCAATAAAAGTAGTATGTATTCATAAATTCAAAAAATGTTTTCTTCGCGTTCGAATGATAACGATTTACTGCGCGCGATTACTTTCTGGAATACACACAAGAGTATAAAAAAAACATATTATTGATTGTTAATATTTTTATCGAAAAAAGAGTTTTATTCTTCGTTACCGCAAATCGAATTTTAAAATTCCGGAATCATCTAAGAAAGACCAATCATTTCCGGTCGACATTCTGCTCACGGCATTGAAATGGTATGTATAAAAACGACGTCGATAATTCCTATTAGTGATGATCTACGTCGCGGCCATCTCTGGTGGAAATCAGCATTCACATCGTGCATTCTGCAAACACAGTGATTACATTTTCGAAATTATTTAGCGCACGCGGATTTGGAAAAAAGAAAATTTAAAACAAAAGAACACCGTAAACGTACCGATAACGTTTACAAGCCGCCGTCGTTTTCATGACACGAATATCTTAAGTCTGTCGATTTATAATTATTTCTATTCGAAAGAAAAATTACAATTTCCGCGGCCGGTGTAGGTGGTGTGGTGTTTCGTTGTGTTACGGATGTCGAATGTTGCGGCGACGACGTCGTCGCAGAGATTGATGTCGCGGCGTTCTGGTCAAACATAAAAATATTACGGAACCATAGTCGTTGAAAATGTTACAGTTTATAGTCGTATAAATTATAATAACGTGTACTAAAAATAATATACGCGGTTATAAATAATAAGTTTTATGTTTCGCGGAAAAAAAAACCGCCCGTACCTTTTTTTTGTCGTTAAATAAACAACACGCGAGACCGAACGACGCGCGCGATGCTAAACCGATATTATTATTATTAAAATAATCGTACAAATAATTAGTACGGGTACGCGGAAAGTGCACGGGGGCAGTACTGGAGACGGCGACGCGTTCTTCGTACTGACTTACAATAATATTGTCATCGTGACGACGAGTTCTAAAAAATCGCAAAACGAATTAACGTTCCGATTTGTCAAACTGTTTTTTTTTTTTTTAACGTTGTTCGGAGATTGTGTGTGTGTGTGTGTGTTATTTATTCGGGAAAATATTGTTGTTGTTGTTGTCGTCGTCGTCGTCGTTATTATTTGCACATCGCACTCGGGAGTACGGCGAAAAAGTTTTAAACAATTCGCTTTGTGCGCGCGCGTTTGCTTAAAATACGCGAGATGAAGAATAGACGGGAATTTAAAACTGACATTATACGCACCTATAAGTTATTCATCATTTTTCTTTGTCGCGAACTCAACCGTACGCTTTTTTACTACCCACACGCGTTACTACAATACGTATATATAAATACATGCACGTGTACGCGCGCGCGTTCCTACGTGTCTCGTACATAATACCGAGTGATTCTTTTCGTTTACTTACGCCGCCGTGCGCACTCTCGTTTTTTATTTGTTCAGAGCGTGCCTGTAAAACTACTGAGCTTTTCCGCGACAAAATACGATTATTAGTCATTTATATTTTTTTTTAAACCCACGAGTTTTAAATCGTTTTGATGGCGGCAGTTAATGTTTCCGACGTGCTTGACCATAATAATGTCCAAACCTTTTCTTTTTTTTTTTCATGTTTCGCGAGCACATCGAAACAATTATTATTATCGCAAAATATCACATTTTTACTATTACACGAAAAAAAAAAAAAAAGATTTCGAACGCAACGATAAGAAAATAAGTGTACATTGTGCTGCCCGTGCAGAATCGCCTAAATTCGTGTCGATTTTTATGCAAACGCAACGCGATACGTGTTATATCGTGTAATCTATACGAAGCCAAAAGATGGCATTCCCGAATTTATTGTTGTACCGGATGCGAATGATCATTTGTTAAAATAATATTACGGGTGCGCGTAATTTAATCATCGGTACATAAACCGCACGTTATAATATCCCAGAGATAATGGTAATATATTATTCATACGCCACTTTGAGCAAGACGAGTGTGGAACAATTATTTATCTTATCATTTTGGATAGTTAAAAAAAAACATAAACCGACATTATACGATGTTTAGGTTCTATAATAATTGATGATTCGATTCATTAAAAGTTCCAGTTTTATATTTAGGTCGAAGACAAAAGATTCGCCAAACGTAATAATAGAGACCCGTCGTCGTTCGTTTTCAACTTTTACGTAGAACATTTTAGAGAAATAATTTTAGAAATTTACTAATAGTTTGAAGGAAAACTTTGTTATTTTTTTTTACAGCAGTACGTACACTGATAAATACCAGTGTAAATTAGCAGTTATTGTAAAAAAATAATTTTTAAAATGTATTAGGTATATGCGCTTCAAAAAAAAACTCGAAAAAATGTATGTAAAAAACCAAATACTCATTGTGTATTTAAATACTATTTTTTTTCATCATAAATTTAATATCGTTATAGGTAAACCGTATCTATCACTTTGACCATATTATCGAAGTTTAATTATGAAATTAATAATCAATTAAATATTATCCAAAATAATGTAACGAACTAAATAGACCGACTAAAAATCGAATCAAATTAAGTTAATTTATTCTACAATAGTACCTACCTACCTATTAAAGATTGTATTTGAATTTTAAATACATGTGTAAAAGTATTTAAAATACAATTCAAATACACTATTTATAAATTTTAATAAGTATATGCACGTGTGTGTGTGTGATCACAAACTAACCTCCTCGCTATCCTCCGTCGTCGGCGCCCATGACCTCGTACCGATCTGAGAACGAATAATAAAATCGACGGCTTGTCGGTGGCGTTCGCCGTAGAGGTTCGGTGTTCGCGCGTTGGCTTGTAAAATAATGCAAGTATGGTAGAGCGCATACGAAAGAAAGTCACTCGGATAAATTAAATTAAATATTTAATCGAGTCGCGATAAATTTTAAACGACGAGACATTTGACGACGACGTTAAGCACTGTCGCGGAGAAAAATACGTAAAACGTGACCGATCGGAGCTCTCGGAACCGCCGCGCGCGCCGTCGACACTACACTGAACGGCCCCGGTCGGTGAGCCGCCGCCCTAGATTCGCGAGTCTCTCGATCGGTCGGGTTGCGTGGGCAACTCGGCTGTCATTGGCTGGGCGGAGCGAGCAGCTCGGCTCTCATTGGCCGTGTGACATTGCACTGTGACGCGAACTTTCCTGTCTCGCGCAAACACGCACGCCCTATTTGTTATTCGTTTCATTACTATTGTTACGTTATCGTGTATTCGTCACGAACTGGCCGGAAATAACGTGTTGTGTAACATTTTTTCGGATTTCCTGTTTTTTTTTGTTGTTGCGGAACAACGTGCCATGAAGCAATCTTCTCGATCTATCGTGTAGGAATCCTGAAATTCCCAGAGCGGCCCCTACACGATCAAATATATTGCGCAATATTATTGCGTGTCCGATAAGCGGCCTATAGACGTGCAATATTATTGCGCAATATCGGGGTTTGTACAATATAATTGATCGTGTGTAGTTAATATTGAAGAGTTGTGCAATATATTGTACGAAATCAAAAAAGTTTGAAATATATTGTGCAATTCGAAAAATATTGTGCCGTATATTGGTAATATTGTGCAGTATTCAGTAACGTAGTCGTCACAATAGATTGTACAACCATCAATATTAGCTCTACACGACTCAATTTAATTGCACAAACTCGATGGTTGTACAATAATATTGTACATCTATGGGCAGCCTATAATATATTGTACAATCCATATTGCACGTCTATGGGCCGCTTATAGCGAATATTGCGAATATTGCGCGTACTATATTATAGGGATGTAATATTGTATATTCGAATAATCGAATTATTATTAATTGAAAATGAATATTTAGCGTTTATGAAAGAAAACCTAGCGATATTAACAACTAGAGTATATTGACTATTATACAGGGGGCAATTAAAGTTAAAAAAAAAATAAAAATTAGGCAGAATACTTGTATATATCATAATTAAATTATTAATAATGTATTAGTCACGACAACAAATTTATAATAAATAAATATAATAATATATAAAACAAATTAGGTATTGTAGCATCGAATGTTCGAATAATCGAATTGTTTACGATAGAACTATTGGAATAATTCCCATCAGTAGCGCGTACTGCTCGATAAAGATTGTGCTTGTTTGAAATTAATTGCGTAATATTGAAAAATCGTACGACAATAGCTTTTCTCGTCACCGTATCTTGTTTTGTAACATTATCGGTAATGTCATTTCCAACAACTCGTTAAAACCGTCATTATTAGTGCTTAAAAATTTTTTGGGTAATCCCTTGGTTCACTTAAGGTAGGGTGTCCAATACGCGACCCGTAAGTCGAGAACATTAAAATACGATTCGAACGTTCGCGCACTATCAACGAACAACACGACGACGGCGGCGTCTCTGACGACTGCTTTTTCGTGTTATACGTATGACGAGAAAACAAAAATCATTACATATTTTATTCCCGGGTTTGAGACTCGATTGATAAAAAAAAAGGAAAAAAAAACCAATACCGAAATTACCGTTCAATTTAAATCGTGCACCGCGCCGATTTATCAATACGGTTAGACAGTTCAAAGTCGTACACATTTGAATTAAAAAACGCGTATCGGTAACGATTCGATATTAAATTAGGACCATTTCCAATATTGTAATCGACTTAATAATTTTAATCGCCACGGCAAAGATTCGAGTTTCGGAGCTGTACGTAGTAACTTATAATAATAATTGCAGTACAATATCGGATCCGTTTTCTTATGTTATTGTGTGTTTACCAACACTTTAAATTAATTGGAAATCGATTCGGTCCAATGGAAATACTATCGCGAGACATTTAGAAGCAGTTTCGAGAAATAATAAAGCCGTACGACATTCGATTAACCTACGGCGGACGATAATGTACAACGCCACATCGGTATTATACGTTACGAATACAATTATTTTTTTCATAATTTTAATTGTTCACTAATAATAATTGCTCTCGAAGTCGATAATCTCGACGGTCGAGTACGATTGTCTATCGGTCACACGGTTAGTTTTTATTATTATTTAAAATCCTATTTGGAAAAGAAATAAAACAAGTGGAATACAATAAAAAGGCGACAGGGCACTAGAAAATTGAATTTTATCGTTTACGCCGTCGCGCGAGCGTTCGATTAAAGTGACGTTTTTCACAACGTTGCCACTGTTTCAGTATAACGTTGTCTACCTCTCGAACGAGTGTTTCTCTACGACACACAATATCCCAATAGTTTTTCATTAATTGAATAAAATACTTTGCGAAAAAAATAAAACCCAACGGCAAGGGCTCGCGTTCATTTGCGTCTCGTCGTATTATCCGAAAACACGTCGAGCGAATAAATCGCGTGATTACTCGACGGAGTCCGATCGAAAATATGATAAATATAATATTTCGTTCGAACGTTCTTTTCGCTCGGACGAACAATCGCTTCAAGCGAGGCGGTATTTTTACAAAACATTTTCGCTTCCGCGTAATAGTATCAACGCGAGTGTTTTTTTATTATAACGATTCATAAGCACATTGTATTTTTTATAAGCGTATTTTTTTAAATCCGTATTTTACCGATCCCCGTTGTCCGTCGGAGAGATGTACGAATGATTGATGACGTCTGCAGGAGTGGTTATAACGTCGAGAGTTCGTTTACTTTCGACGCAACAACACAACGCGCACACGGCGAATTGTCACTTCGTACGGTCTTCGACTTTTCATTAGAACTCGCGTCCAAAGTCAAACATAATTTCGGGAGATTCGTTCGAAAGCTTGTAATGTTTGTAGTCCGACCGCGGCGTAGACCACGTGCGGCGGCGGCGCGTGCGGGATTACGTTCTCGCGACGACTATTATGCAGTCCTTTTCTCGCACACGACCGCGGTTAGGTCGTCCGTTCGGCGTATTTATTCGTAGAAGACTCAAACGGATAGGTCCGAGAGGTGTTGTTTGATAATTCACTCGAAAGTCGTCCACCGTGGGCTCTTTTTTCGATTTAAACATTTTCAACTCGCAGAAAATTGTTGAGAACATGTATTTTATTCGAGTACTGGACTTAGTTTTGGATTTTTAACTGAAAAAAAAACGTCGAGACCCGTGTGGTCAGCCGGGCGCAGCAGTTGTTGACGAAACCTAGATTCGGCGGGAAAACAACTCTTGCGTCCGCTGCGGTATATAAATGGCGCGCGAGTATTATTATATCAATGCGCTTTTAACGGTTTAATTAAACCGTTGAAGTATACACACAGTGATTGTACGTATCGTCGTCGGGTCGCGTAGTGGCTCGTGTGGCTAACCGTGCGGAGTGGCTTTTCGTTTCGTGCGGGGGCGAGTGCAAAACACTCGTAGCAAAACGTGCGTTTCCGTCCGAGGTAAAAAATGTCGAGGTTCAAGTGTGCACAGATCGCGCAGGCATGTTGCAGCGTGGACTGCCGCAGTCGAGAAGTATCTCTATAGTTTGCGGACCGATCGAGAGGAAGTGAAAAAATACGGAAGAGAAAAAGCTCTCCTCTCGTTCGACTCGGTACACTCGTACTCGTATTTATACGAATACGTGCGCGGTGACAGCAGGCCGAATTCCGAGCGTCGGTTATTGCGAACGCGTCGGATTCCGATTCGAGTGATTTCGCGATCGGCTTACGTTTATCGTGTCGACGGACCCGAATCGCGGGGTGTGTCGCGGATTTGTTTTGGACGGGTAGGGGAAAAAAAGCAACAAACAACCGCTATTATATTGCTGATGTTATCGTACGGACAGACGACGGTGATAAATATTATGACTGTCGCCAGACGTGCGACCGGTGAAATGTCGAGCCGAAAGATCGTGGCGTTTCGTTTCGTACAATATGTGATCGTAAAATAAACGACGATTATTTCGGACGACAGAGTCGACGGACACACGCCGTGTGTCATGAATTTAATTAATAAAATTATCACATGTTTTGAGTTCGGATAATTTTACTAAAGACTTTTACTACGAATTTTTATCAAAGTTTCGCAGTTGAGTGATACGCGTGCGAGCGACCGTCTATTAATTATTATGATTTCATTATTTCACTCATATTTTCCGATCGATATCACATTCATTAATTAATTGACTTATGATCATTACATTTATACATCTTAGTGGATTAGTAAAAACATTGTTCTGGCTGTATATAAATAAAGAAAATCAACTTATCGCGAAACTATCGGTGTCAAACAATTAACCGTACACCCTTTGAATAATTGTCGTAGGCGTATCGTAAAACGTGTAGGAATGCCAAAACGGGTCTAGAGATTCAACCGGTGCTCGGAATATTAAAAAAGAAGGACTCGCGTTGCACGTCCTCTACTGCGTGCCGAGCATAATTATACGTATGGATAAATAATATTATAATAATATTTTACACTCTCATAATATAATGTGAAGAATACCATCATCGATTATTATATAATAATGACAACGAGTTATTGATTACGAATTATAAATAATTATGAACAATCGAAATTACGAAAAGGCAATTATTTGTTCATTAAGATTGGAATGGTTCAATTTTATTCGGGAAAATATAATATTATAACTATATGAGACGCGGATCGCGAAGCATTGGAAATAACTTAATTTAAATGAAAAATAATTCACGCACTTAAAAGGGAAACGATTCAATTCGAAATTTAATTTTTAAATTTTTTTCTTCGATTTACGATTCACAAAACAAGTCGTGTGATTGAAAATCGATGTATTAGAGTTCTCGCGAAGAAATGCAATTTACATTTAAATCCACGTATTGTGTTATAACGAATGTGTCTCGAAAAAATGAACAATCCGAAAATTCAACTACAAGCATGTTTCATATTGATTCGTGTTAAAAAAAAAAAATTAAATCAAATATCAAACTATCATAGCATATTAGCATATATTCGGTGGTGCTGATTTTATATCATATACTAAAACAACAAAATAAGAATAGGTTTACCTGCTTTGAGAAGCCAATCGTTTCTATTACCGGATTTACAACTTGGAAACTGCGTTTGCAACAGTACAACTGCCACAACGTCCATCACAACTGCGAATTCGTAATGATTACAATTTGATTTTGATGTTAAACGTACCTAAAAAACAAACGAAATCGATCGGTCAAGTTCAATAGAAATTATGGCACGCGTATGCAACGGCGGAGAACCAGATTAACAATTCGACACGATCGAAACGATAGAGATTAACTAGAGAAATCCGACGATTTCCGTCCGAATCGATTTCACTTCATTATCCCAAATTTCGGGTCTACCGTTGTAACGCCAGGTAGTAGGCGGTGTAACAATAGCTGCAAGTTTCCTTTTGTTTGATAATTTGGACTTTAAACACGGCCACTTGCAGGTAGCATTGTCTTGTCAGATAGTAGGCGGCGCGGTGACAATAACGTGGTTAGTTTGTTTGTTTGAACTTTGGCCACATCGTCATACGACGACAAACTTAGTTTTCGTTATTATAGTATTCTCAAATTTTATACGCTTAAAATAGTCGAAATTTTTTTTCTTCGAGTTGCGAATAGGCAAAAAGTTATTCGAAAATTCAGGCTGTCGATGATGAGCTAAGAAAAATATATTTATCGAGTATTGCTTACTGTAAGGTGAGACACCACTGATTATATTGTTGTTTTAAATTGACGGGATGTATACTATATTGTGTGAAACAGAGTTTGTCCCGTTTTTTTAAAAAAAAGTTCAAGTAACGCTCGTTGTTAGTCCTTCAGAATACTAAGTACTCATACATAACACATATACGTAACATATAATATACCGTATAAAGTCAGTAAAACTCGGGCTCCTTATTTCGTTTATATTATACTCTTTCACTCTATATAAAACTTAGCTTGAATAAAATACTTCAAAAAGTCCTAAATCCCATAGTCACTTGCTACTACGACCTAGTATTTCCGTGATAATAGTTATTTATAAGCGGACAAAAAAAACAGAAGTTAAACTGACAAAACATTTGTCAAAAATTGTTATCGCTAGATACTTTTGTATCCTAATAATAATAATAATAAATAAAATGATATCGATCTTTTTGTCAAATTTGTCGACATTTGGACATCTACTCGGCAAAACAGCGCGCTTGAATATACAAATATAATAATACTCGTATCTGTGAAAAACGAAAAAATATTTATTTTTTCATCGCTTCATTTTTGCATTCATATAAAAAAAGAAAAATAGATACGTATACTTAACTAGCCGACTGTTGTACCGATGGTTTTCCAAAACAAAGTCGCGTTCGATCAGGACGAAAAGGTTTTCAAGGAATGTATTCAATCGGAACGCCCGCGTCATGTCGTTGAAGTCTCTGGCAGACGGTCCTTTGAAAACGACGAATGACTTTTTCCGTCGTCGTCGATGGTTACGTCCGCGTGAAAACGTTCGGGAAAAACGCGTGCGGCCGGAATGACTGCGGGCCGAAATTCGATTTCGACTTACAATCACGAAAACGAATCGGTGAAAATTACTCGCCTCGGCTCGGCATTTTTCTCTGCGCGTCGTTCGAACCACCCCGTGCCGCCGTCGTCGCGACGAAACGTCGTGTAGGTCGAATTAATTATTTCGTTTCGAAGTAACGAAGTAATTAAGTATTTCGTCCGAGTAAACATCGACGAGTCGTGTACACTACGCGGCTGCGTCATACACACTGACGACGAAATTCGCACGCGCGCCTGTTGTACCCGGTCGGTACGCCGAGCCGGTTTCGGGTTCGCGCGATAATAATAATAATTACTGTTGATCAATCGCGAAAAATACCGTGTTAAAAAAACACCGTAAAAATAATATCTCGTACGCTCGCGTTAATATCGAACTCAGCCCCCCTCCCCCGCCACGAGATTTTTCCTGCGTTCTGGTCGCAAAAAGGACGTGTCGTATTACGCGCACGCGCGTACATCGTATGTTTATATTATTCGTGTTTACACCGGAGACGATATATGTGTAATTAATTATTCAAATGCGTTTTAAACTTTATGGTATACCGAAGCGATGACAAAAAAAACGGGTTTTTTCAATTTTTTTTTTTCTCCCGCAATAATTAATTACATTATCCGTACGATAACGACTGTAAAAGCTTTTACAGAGAATTATTTTCTCGCGGAGGAAATAATAATTTATTTTTCATTTAAAACGCGCCCGTATTAACGACGACGCGACGACGACGGTTTGACAAAACGAAAATAACAATTTTCACGATATTTTTCATCAACAATGAAACGTCTAAGGCTTCTTTTTTTTTCGCTTTTGAAAAACATCAATATTATTATTATTATTATCATTAGCATTATAGTCGTATCGTTATTCGAGTAATTACATTATGGTGTACAGTTATGGTTTTACAGAAATTACGTCATTTCGTTAATTTACTTAGAATTTAAATATTTTACCTGCATTAAAACAACAATCACGGGGTGTTTTTTTTTATTTTTTTTAATTTTTATTTAGTTAAGAATCGATAAATCTAAGAAAATGAAAAATCGCTATTTTCCGCTAATCAATAAATATTTTCAGTTTAAACAATAACTCACACACGAAGCGTAATATTATATATTTACTACGCGATATTATTAAAAAAAAAACTGCATATTCTGTCGGCATTGATGCGTGAACATTTTCAATAAAGCTGAACAATTCAAAAGACTCGCGACTTCTATGAAAACAATAGCGCCACAATATTATTTTCGTGGACGCGAAAGACTAACGTTTTTGATGTAAACACACTTGACATGTTTATAAAATAAATAATTACATATATCAGAAATGTATTTTATTACCGAGTTTTTTTTTTCATTTTTCCTTCCCCGGAGTTGAATATTATTCTTTTGCGGATGCGAAAATAAAAAAATACGCGAAAACTTTACCAAAACTTTAATGTCTGTGTCGCCATTTGACGATATCTCATAATACCTCGAATAGTTTGGCCTCGAGCAACAATATGTAAACAAACTTGCGCGGCGGGTAAATACATTACACAGTTCTTTTTGACGTTTTTTCATTACAATACATTAAACGATTCTACTTTTTTTTTTCTTTTCTCGATCTCAATATTTTCACACAGACGTTACATTATTTACCGCCACTAATTACGACCAATTTAAGAATAAACAAGGGGCGGACGTAAATATTATTCGTCGTGTGCTTATATACATATTTTTCAAGTCGCAGTGTTTCCCAAAACGCGGGCGTCGCAGCACCCTTGTACGCATTTTTTTTTTTATTATTCGGATGGGACGTTTGATTTCAGCAATTATGGAAAAGGAGGGCGATCCTTCTCTGTCCGTCTTAAAGTTTTCGAATTATTGCAACGATACGTGTAATATCATTGAGCACGTTGAAAAATTATCTCAGAGTTGTTTGACGACAAACGGTACAATAAAATTTTAATAGAGGCCCTTTTTAGATCGTATAATTTTTTCAGTAAGTATCGAATTATATTAAATTTGAACAACATGTAGTTGGCTGATGTTAAGTATAAATTATAATTGACAGTAAAATCGTCCGAGTTTCGTATCGATAAGTTGAGTATTACATAACCCTTACCTCTCAAAAAAGGTCATACATTTTGGAAAAACAAAAACCACTGGGTGGGCACTGAGATGTTTGTTAATCTCGATTAGAATCGAAAGACGAATCGTATTGACGAACGGATGTTATTGCGTGACGAAATAGATAAATAATACCATACGGTTCTTGTTAAAAATACGACGAAATGACAAAATGTGCGATACATACTTGACATGCGATAACGTACGAGAGGGGTTCGGATACCATAATTTGTTTTTTCTGTTTATGTCGATGCGTAGATATCGTATGTAGGATTTTGTTTCGTTTTCTTGTTATCGTATTTGGCCGTCTTGCCTTTTTGGTGGTGATAATTTCAATTTCGTTTAAGATTTTCATAACAATACTCCTCATACGAAAATAGTGTAGACATGTGTGTATTGCTGGGAATATATAATTATTTACACGGAAAATTGTGTTTTACGAGATAAAAATATTACGAATAATAGAAATCAAAATTCCATTAAAAATGCGTAAAAAGGCCAAAAAAAGCGACACGACTCTGCGTGTTAACCGCATAAAAATTACAGAGGAAAAATGCATAAATTTGAATAAAACCAAAAAAAAAAAAAACTATCGATGAGTTTTAATATGTATTCTTTACATGAAAAACAAAGAAAAAAAAGAATTTTAATCATAAACTAATTTATGTATATTTTAAAAAAAAAAAAATGTTTTCCACAAAATGCGTTGATACTGCTTTGTTCGACTTTGATGACATTAAAACTACGGTTAATTCTCTCGAATAAAAACCATCAAAGGTGTTTTCGATTGATTCCCATGGCGCTATGCTTCGATAAAACGTACGACCTCGAGGTTTTTTTTTCGTTCCGAATATTTGCATAGTCTTTGATGAATATTGCGTGACGCATTGTTTCGAAAATGAAAAATTGTAGAAAAATATTAAAAACTAAACCAATTCCATTGGAATAATCCGTGTCACGAATTTTCCACACTCGGAGCTATACGTAATATTATTTAGTTTTGGTCTAGAATGGAATAGTTATGGAAAGAAATAATAATTGAAAATGATCGGAACGAGCTTTAGAATCGATGTAGAAAAAAATCGAGAAGATTTTCTTGCTGCCGACGACAACGCTCCGAAATGACGAGTGAAACGCGTACAAAATGTGTACGATAAATTCGAAAAAATATGCTACCCTCCCACATTAGACGAGACGTCTGGCATTTTGAAATGCAGTCTTAAAAAGACATCGTTCGACGTAAAACACAAACAAATGCCGGTGTCCGATACCTTTGGAAACCGATAATCAATCGGACGAGGATAAAAATCATTTCGTGTCGTAACAATTATCAGAAGTAGATATAATGTATACTTATATACAGCAATTAGAAAGTGTTCGATTAAAGATTTCGACTTTCGACGACGGCCACCGAAAACGCGATTCATTACGCGCGAATTGAAAACTCTTTTGGAAAAATATCTACGAGACTGTCGATAACATTAAAAACGATTAATAATAATTCTCGGAACTCGGTTGTTGTATTATAATCCATAATATTTTATAAATTACCGTCAGTGGGCGCGCCGGTTTTTTTCTCTCTGCTTTCTTCGTGACGATTTTAAATAGACTGCCGGAGAGTAATTTCTAAAAACTATTTCACGTCGCGGGTCTGCAGGTTATCGCGACGGCGCGTCGTATTCTCAAAGTAGCTTAATTAAAACCCGTCGCACCCCGTTTCGGTCCCGTCGTCGTCGTCCAAGCCCGACCCCGGGGATCTCGCATCGTCGATTTTCAGCCACGTTCGCGATTAATAATTTCTACGTCCAATTAACGATGCGCTTTAGCTACTGACGCGCGTACGTAGGTAGATATATTAGTACCGCATAAAACTACACGTCCATATTACGTAAATATTACACGCGTAAAATACGTTTTGCACGGGTTTAATAATACCCCATCGAGCACGAAAAAATCCTCGAGCAGAATGAATAATATATAAATAAATAAAAACGTGAGCATTTTACTTCCGGTTTCGATTAAAAATCATCAACGGGTATAAACACTTTTTACGCGCTTTTCGATGATGATTTTTAATCGAAACCGGTAGTAAAATATTCACGACGAGTATAATAATCTGAGCAAGACCTTTTAATTTTGTATTTATACATTATTATAATAAGAGTAATAATAATATATCGACAACTATAGACGTTATTCAATTTGTTTTATATTTGTTAATAATACAAATAATGAGATTATAGTTTTGTGTTTCGAACAAAACAAATGACGTTTTGTTTCAATCGATTTTAAGAATATCGTTCGATACCGAATTATTGTTTATCGCGTGGTTTACACTAGTGCGCGAGAGTAAAAATTATAAAAAAAAGAAAGAAAAGAAGTTACTACTGTCTTCACTGTCCGGCGATAACGAGATGACTATTATACTAAAATACTTTAATAATAATACGTATCGTACGTGAAAAAACCAACTGAAATATGATCGATATGGGGGCGCCTATTATTATGAACGTTTGGTTATGAACCGAGTATAATGAAACTCATTACGTTAGGTTACGCGATTTTTGTTCTACGAGTAATTATTCGTGTTATTATTTTGTTTTGTTTCTTTTCGTGTGTCAAGCTTTCAATCGTGATCGTAAACTATTATTACGGCTCGGCTGTAATTAAAGTCGATTAAAAAATAAATAACGTAGTGCGGAAATTTCGTTCCAATTAAACCACGCAAAATTATATCATAATAATAATATGTTATTAAAAAGCTGGAATCCGTAGACGTGTGTTTAGCACGATTAAGGTAGTAGAACACGTCACAAGGACCTTCTGACTGTTATCGGACACCGACTGTTTACTGTACGCTTAAAGTGTTCGCTTGGAAATCGGCGAACACGTGCGTCGAAACCACGTTAATAAATCCATGGGTACTCCCGGATGTCCTGTCGCACGGTGGTTTTCGCAACGTAGTCCAACTCTGTAGGCAAAAACATGAAATTGAAAATTAAATTTTATAAACGTAAATCGACGAGCGAAATCGAACAGTTGAACAGTACCTCTTTTCCGGGCTTTCGTTAAAATTGCCTAGACAAAACGCCTTGGATCAAACATGCTTTGACGGCGCCGCCGCCGTGCAAATATTATACGAGGCGATCGCGTCGTACGTATTTCAGAGTACCAAACGTTGAACGGTTCGTCACCTAAAACAAAATAATAATTATAATATTATAATCAATATCGATATTTCCGACAATATTATTCCTCTCGTCGAAAAGATATCGTTTACACCGTAGGTACTTTATTAAATTAAACGCGTGCCGTTTTCGCAGGGAGAAAATCATCGTCGTGGATTGCGCGTTCGCGTGGACGGGAAAAGTGATTTTCGTCTTTGTTCTTTCCACATCGTCCGCCTCGACGTTTAATTTAATTGCCGTTTGTTCGGTGTTTTATTCATTTTTGACTACCTGTGATATGTATAAAATGCGCACGACGCGTTCGGTACGCGAGCTCCGGCACGCTCTGCAAATCGATGGAATGTTCGCCGTGCTACCTGTACACGTGTTCAGAATTTCTTTTGCGGCCGCAAAAATATATAACAAAATATGTTTGCGAGCAACTCGCGATTTTTTTTTTTCATTATGTTCGTTTTACGTTGACAGCGCCGCCGTTTGTATTATGTTGATGTCAATTTTGATCTGAAATCTTCTGAAAAATATATTTAAAAAAAATAAATATATTAATCAATGATTTATTTTAACTGTGAAATAATGACCAATGAACTCGTCCATATGGTAGAGTTGTTTTTATTAATACTAAGTTAAATATGCATGGCTTAATATAAATCAATGTAACTATAAGAATTATTGAGTGTTTATTTATAAATATAAGATTTTACCAAAATATAAATCGCGTTTCTTTCTTAACTTATGAAAACCTTTCTTAATACTGGTGACGTAAGTATAATATTGTTTTAATAAGAAAAAAAGATGACTATAGACACCCGAGGAGCAACTATCTCTTTTTTCGTATACTATTATTGCATTCCGGGTGAAAAATTTGCTCATTAAAATTTATAACGAACGTGTATAATATGTATTTTTCTTTTTTTTCGTAATGTCATAGTTTTGTAATAGTTTCAACGAAAAATCCCAACACACGTTTGTCGAAAATAATGTTTAAAAAATCCTTTTGTTGCGGAAATACGTTTTAGTATCGAATTTTTTCAATAAACTCGATTTTCCAATAAACACGGTGTCGAATACATACTGTCAAATAATTGTGTTGTGGCGTTGATACGTATATTTTGAATTTTGGCCAAAAACCATATCGATATTGAAATTATTATTTTCGCGGATAGGTTTCTTCTTTTTTTCACCCCGACGCGAACCCACCCGAACGGTGGTCTTCCTATAGCCTCGCAGGTACAAAACACAAAATTACGCGCGGATGATGGACGTTTGAACGCCAACGTTTGGACGTCGAACAGGTACGCCGTCGTATTGTTTGCTATAATATATATTATATTCGCCGGCGCAGGACCGCGGCGACGTGCTCGCTCGAAGGACGAATTCGGCACGGCGAGCGGACGGGGTTTATTGTGAGCTGCAGAAATATCGGTCGCGTGTTGCGTTCGCCGACGCGCGACGGTAGAAATACGCGGCGGTGTTTCCGACTCTCGAACACGTGTCCTGTGGTAATTCGCGTTCGAACGTTTCGGCGTGGATACGTATAATAATAATATGCCCGTCCCACATTATGCATTGCGCGCAATATGCGTTTCGTGACACGTCGACAGCGACGAAACAATTATATAATAATCGTTTGTCCTCGAACCGTTACACGCGCGTTAAAAGTTTAAATTCGATATTAATAATTATATACGCCGTGGCTCTGCGACGGCCCGCGAGGATACGATTTTCTTCCGGCGGAGGGGTTTATTTCTCGCGTTCAATCACTAACAGTTTAAATTATTTATAAATATGTTATAAACCATAGCGATGACAATAACGCGCGTATCAGCAATTCGATCGGTATTATTGATACGTTTACTGAGAATGTTCACGTTATTGTATTATTTTAGATGATTAAGTGAAAACGTTTTAACTCTTACTCAGATAGGTGTGGGAGGACACGCGGTAAACAATTAATAGAAACCGCGCCAGAGGAAAACGAGAATAACAAAATGACGATCTAAAAATTTCTATAAAATGTTTAACCGCCGCGCGCCGACCGAAACAACGTCGCGGAATAATCTGGAGATTTGCAAGTCTATTTGAAATATGCATCGATAGCGTCGTCGTTTTAAACGTAAAACGCTCATTTAAAACTCGCAAAAATATGAAATAATAATAACAATATTATTGTAGTGTAAAATAATCGCCGCGAGTTTAAATTTGAAAACATCGGAAAATGTCTTATCGCACGGTGCAACTTGAATAATAAATATTTCATTATTTTATTTCTGTAAAACTAAACAATTTTTTCGCATTGTTTTGAAAAGCGTATATTAAAAATAAGATTTTTAAATTTTTCAGAGAAAGTTTTAAAGCTTAACGAATAGAGTTTTTTTTTCGATTTTTAATTATTGAACATTCAATAATAAATTCTAAAAGAGAAATATTCAGACGCGTATTCTTCGCTCAGGTAGCTTCTTCTATGATATTTTACGCGCACAATAATTCCAATGCAATAAGTCCCGGGCCACTCATCACTCGATTTGATGTATATTCGGCATATGGATTTGAACGCGGTTCGCCCCGCACATTTCGGTAACGGCGAAGTTTAAGGTTTAATATAATATATATAGTTTCGGGGTGAATTCGGTCGAGCGGAGTTCGGGAAACGTGTACACGCATTATTATGCCGAAGTCCTGTGTCGGGTAATAGAAAAACTTTGCGCCATTAATTTAAAGATTTAACACCGAACCGCTGTATAGTAATATAATACACTCTCTCTGTCTCTCCCTCTTTGTTGGGCCCGTACAACCTGCGACGAAAAGTCTGTCGGCCATCGATGTGATTTATAAACGAACCACACTCTACGCGACTTATGTATATACGAGTATATTCTCACGCTTTGTACATGACACGATATTCGGGTTGAAATAGTACCTATTGGTTTTGCAGCGTTCGCGTAGTCTGATGTAATTCGATACTATTATTGTCAATGAATAATTATTAACTGCCTCTCGAGTCGCATAACAGGGACTATGGCGAGTACTTTCCCGGGAATTATTTACTGCCGTCGACGACGGCGGCGGAGAGAACGGACATTTTCGGTTACGTCGAAAACCGAACGAATTCCGTGTGTTTTTTATGATGTTCTTTTTTCTTTGTTTCAAACACAAAACGCGAATTCGACGACGAAACTTCAGGCTGTTCATAAAGTCGTGCGATTCATCGTAAACAATAAAATCTCGTTGAACGGTTGTATTGGGCGTAGAGAAATAATCAAATGACATT
Organism: Drepanosiphum platanoidis; assembly: GCA_948098885.1. Taxonomy (NCBI): domain Eukaryota; kingdom Metazoa; phylum Arthropoda; class Insecta; order Hemiptera; family Aphididae; genus Drepanosiphum; species Drepanosiphum platanoidis. The sequence goes on from OX402535.1 coordinate 8,035,951, forward strand.
GCAGCGGTCGCGTGGCGATTTAATATCCAACGCGAAAACCGGAAATCAACTGAACGTCCGGCGGCGCGTCGATTTGTATTTGTTCGAATCGAAAACGTTAGGCGTAAGTATTAAAAATAAACCGTGACTTTAATCGCGGAATCGTTTCGCCTCCCTCTTTTTTTTTCTTCAAACGGACGAAATACATTTTGGAACATCGAATAAAAGCCGTCTCGTCGAGTTTGCGCAAATCCTCCAGAGCGTTTCTGATAAATCCTCGGGAATCGCACTTATTGCCTGCGCGTTTGAACAACTGAATATATTTAATATACCTGCTCGTATTATTGTATATGTTATAACCGACAGACGAGACGAAATAATATTCCGTCAGCGCCTTTTACGCGCGCGCGTGTGTGTGTGTCTTTTTTGCAGGCGACTGGCTGAAAACCAAAAAAAAAAAAAAAACGTATACCGACGACTGCGGAAAACGTACACTCGAAAACATTACGTTAATTGTCGGCGTTATTGCAGTGTTTTCGAGTACATTCGTCTCGTCGGTCGCAGCGCTCCGAGTTTTAAATCCACGGGATTCGAGTGAATTCGAAATGAAAATCCCGTTGGAAAGTGTATATAAAACGCATAGCTACAAAGGACGGCGAGCGCGTCTCGTGAACGAACAAAGGCGGCGGGAAGCCGGCGGCGTAGGCGCGCCGCGTCGTGTTTGCAGTGCTCGAAAATAGACTACTTAAGGCCGCGTCGTTTTATTAGATTATTAACGGACGTCCGGCGGCGCGCGCGACAATGCCCATCATTCGAATAAATAAAAAAATACCTATATAGAAGAATATCATGTACGAACGCGTCGTCGTCGTCGCGGCGGCCATAATATAGTCGCGTCGTTATTGTAGGGCGCGATAATTATTATTAGGGTTGGCTTTTTCATGTCGTAAAAAGCGGCCATAAAATAAGTTGATAAACTCCAGCGGGAGGAAAAAAGAACGCTCCGTATTTACATCACGGTAACGTATTATCACGTCCGTTTTATACGACTTAACGAGGGTAGGGGCAGGGGGAAATTATATGAATTATCGGTAATATTATATTTCATTGTTTGATCATTGATTTGTCAGTCCACCGTACGACGACTGATCTATAAACGTGAAATCCACACAATACAAAATGTTACTACTAGCAATCATGCTATCGAACAATGCGCCATTGTAAATCCTTTGGTCAAACGAAACTAATGAAAAGGATAGTTTGTTTCAGAGATATGATTTCTTTTTTTCTATTTCTTTTTTTTTTTTTGTGATAAAAGTTAATACATTATTGTTGAAAATCCAACGAAATAGAAAAAAAAAAAAAAAATGAAAATGTAATCACATTAAAATAACTCGTACGTCATCCTCGCAGAAACACGTTTCAAACTATTGCCGGGGGAAAAAAAAGTAAAAAGAAAGATAAAGCGTCAAAACCCGCAGCTATAATGATTATAATATGCATTATACAAAATACGAGGTGTCCCGCGAGAATTCACTTAAAGCAAAATTTCCCGTATTAATAATAACGACAAAGGTTGTAGCATTTGCATATATATGTTTTTTTTTTTTTTTTTAAACGTAGTACTGATTTTATCGAAATGCGTTTCACAGTTACCGAATACACAATTTGAAAATGCATATTTCACACATATACACTGACGTTCAAGCTTATACTTGCTAATTTCGGATTTGTTTTTGTTTTTAGTAGACACGTATATTTCACGCATTATGTTACGAGTTGCGCGAAGGGACGTTTCAAAGTATTTGTTCAAAAAAATTAAATGTTCACCAGAAATGGCTCGTACGAATCGTAATTCGCGTGTAATATATTATAATATACAATACACTTATTCTATTTTGATATTATGAGTCGTTGTGATGCATTTATATAATATTATAAAGACGGAATCGATGTCGAGTAAACACAACGATACAAAAATAAAATAATAAAAGGTTTAATTTTCAAACACATTACTGTAAAAAAAAGTATTGACTGGCAAACGAAATTATAATGACGGTAATAATACCTCTTATTTTTTTACCTCTTTGACACGTATTTATACGTTTAAAATAAAACAATTTAATTTTTATAAATACATATTATCGGCGTTTCGTCGTCGGTATTTTACCGAATTTGTGTTTTTAAACACAAATGTAGAGAGATGGAAAAAAAACCCGAGAAAATCGTTTTCGGGGAGAGGCGAAAAATCTCCGTCCGATCGCCGTCGTCTCCCGATCGCGAAGTCGGCCGAGGAAAAAGCATATTTACGCGCCGCCGAAAAGAGGAGACGTTCGCCCGGCCGTCGCCGTCGCCGCGGAGGGGAGGCGCGCGCGCGCTCGCACTAGCCGACGGCGGCGGCGGCGGCGATCCGCTCGCCGCCCGTCGCGCGTTTCACTACCCCCGGGAAACAGTAGTGTAGCCGACCACACCGCGAGCCGGACGTTGCCCGAGAAAAGTGTCGCAGACGCCCCCGCACAGTGCGCCCGTCGAGATATTTTTTCCGACATTTCACGGCGGTCCACCGAGTCCGTTCCCGTCGGGTCCCGTCAGCGTTTCACCGGCCCCCGTCGCCGTCGTCCCCGTGCCAGGAGAGCGCATCGTCCCGCGCGAATATCGTCCTGCTGGTCCGCCGCCACCTGTGGCGCGTCCGACGAAATCCGATGGTACCTTCGCATCGCGACCGACCGCGACGACGAAATAATAAAAAATAACCGATACATCCGTCTGCACCTCGTCTCATCGCATCGTCGTCGTCGTCGTCGTGCGCAACACTCGCCGACGACCGCGCGCGGGACCACAGGTACATATTATTATCGATTTTACTGCGACGACGATTCAATCGAAGGTTTTTTTTTTGTTTCGTTTGTTTTTTTTTTGTTTTGGTTTTTGATTTTTTACCGCCCGATGATATACGAGCGCAGGATCGGGGAGACTTCGATCGCCCCTATAAACTCTCCTTCTCTACGGTGGTGTAGAAGTGTAGATCGTCGTGGCTTACGACAGAAAACCTATAATCGGTTCGAGACTACGAGATCTTCGCAGAAACACACGTTTTGCGACGGCTTTCGAATCATCACTGTGGTCGTATTTCACACGTATGTCACATGCATATGTAACGCGATGCACGATATCATGTCGAACGCGAACTATTTGATTACCGCAACGGCAGCGTACAAGACAATTTTACAATACTCGAGTCCACAAAATATTTTCGGTCACACATAACTACTTAACCGGCCCACCTAGTTTTCCTCTGGTTCTGGCCGAGCCTATGCCCGATCGTCGACGTCCCACGCAGGCACGACCGACGACGCCCCGGCGCGAGGCGTGTTCGCGTCGTACAAGACGAATGACATCTACAAAGCGCACTGACTCGTATAAGCCGACTTTGGCGGCTCTAGAATTATAATCGACGAGCGAAAAGACAATGCGTACGATGTGCGCACAGTGTTGGATACGGTGGGGAGGGGGAGGACGATCGCTCACCGCCCCTCGGGCAGCCGGCGAGTTTTTTCACGCCATACTGACGTTCCATTATTGTTCACGATATTTTGACGGTTACAAATTTACAATGTCATTATGAACCGGACGTGTTTGTCCGGGGACCTTCCCAACTGGAAATGTAACACAAGTCTGTTTTCATAAATATTACATTTATCAGCACGACTCGGTTTGCCTAGCATACTGTAATGTATTCGCATGGATACGCGCGACTTTATTCAACTGTTTCGCCATGTGGCCTAAAGCACATTTTGATCTCGACCGACGGACGATATTGTTACAGACAACGATTAGAGAAAGAAGTACTCGTCATTACGTATGATTATTACTTTATCAGTGAGAACCTGCTGGGATTAGCCACGAAAATATTGATAGTTTTAAAAATATAACAGTGAGTAGTAGCGATAACCGATTAGCATTAGTAGCAACGATTGAATAATAAAGAAACGTGCTCCGGTTGAATAAAGGGATTTGTTTATTTGCTTTTATAAAAAAAAAAAAAGTGGCAATACACACGTTTTATTTTAAACAACACGAATTTATGTGATAAAATATATTATATTATAAAATGTAAACGTTGACGTGCAAACATTTATACACAAAGGTACTTTATGTTAAAGGAGGGTGTTCGGCGACCAGATAACGTTGCCACACGCCTACGAATAATTTCCCAATCACAAGGGATTCTAGGTCGCTGTCGGGTTATGTCTAAATCGCAGGTTGGCAGGTTTTTAAATTTCGTTTTGGCTAAGGACGTGAGGAATATTTATCGACTTTTTAGAATTATCTTTCAACGCGATAAAATATCCGAGTTGAGTTATTAAAAATTATGTTTGACTATTTAGTTATTAGTTAATTAATTTTAATTGTAAAATTAATGTTTCAATATTTAAAGTGAGGATAAAAGTTAATGGAAAAAAAAAAAAAAACTCTGTAGAAAGTTTTGACTTGACAATTTAACAACTAATTAATTACTGCCTAGCGTCACTGACTGACGACAGATTTTACTTTATATTTTCAAAATATTATCTTTTATTCGCCATCACGATCAACGTTGCTTTTCGCGGTATACTCTTTAAATCATTTATTGCTGTACTTACAGACTAAACCTACTTTGAACACGGTAATCCGCGACTCGGTACTACCCGGTGGGATATTCTTCGGAAACCGTTCAACGCGAAAGATTTTTTTTATTATCATACCACTTTCCTACGAGGGCGGAAAACATGATTTTTAACGAGAAATATTTGATATATTTTCATTTTTTTTTTTTTTTGAACCGATTTCGTATAGTTACCGGCATATTATCCGTCCCCGGGGTGCCGTTCGCGTAAGAGGCTCCTCGCCGGCGGTATAAAAGTCGAAGTTTCGGGTCTCTTCGAAAATCAGAGTGTATCATATAATTACGACGCGATTTCATTTATCACGATAAATACGCGAGAAAAAAAAACAATCCAGCCGTTCGTCGCGTAGTTGTTTCTCTCGTGTACGTCGTCGTTTACGGTCGTTCGCTGACCTCAGGTAAAAAACTTCCGTCCAACGTTCTAGTCATACATACGTGTAAAACGACGCGTAAAAGCGATGATATTACACGCCGTGTACATAATAATAATAATATTATTACGACGTGATAATAATATTACATCGGTCCGCCGTTACGTTATTGCGCGTCGCAGCAGTGATCGATCGCGTTCGAGTGTCGGACATTCGATCGCGCGAGCGTCGTCGCAAGCAACTCTGCGGACCGGATGTTTGCGAATTTATTTTTATACCTCGCGCCGAGTGTGTGACGACACGGCACACGCATTGCTATGACGTATTCTGTGGCCGTGCTGTAGTGTGTGATAATATATTATATTATATGACGTATGGCTGAAATAACAAATTCGTCACGACGACTGGTCGAGTATTCGCTGGGGTTTCGTTTTTTAAACCGAATTCGGAGGCAGCGAAGGGGTTAGATACGCGGCGCTGTCCGTCGTGAGTCACGTCTCGTGACGGTGACGTGGTTTAACGAAGACGAAACGCCGACACTCGACGAACGCGAAACCTGAAGCCACTTCATTGGCAGTGGTATCGGAATAACGAAATCGATAGAAAACGTTACCTGTCCGTTTTGAAATCTACGCGTCGTTGTGCCGAAATCTGTTTTCCTCTCTGTTTTCAACCGATTCGTCAGTCGGCTTGTTATTATTATTAAAAACAATCGAAACACGTTGTTGACGACGCTCGTTTTATTCACCAGAAAGTGTTTTCCACAAATCTCTAGAAGGGGCGTGTATACGGCACTACGGGGTATTTATGATCGTATCCGCGATCTACTGAACAGTCATAATTATTGTTGGGCGCGCATCGTTTTTCGCGAATCATTTACCAACTGTTTATGGTAATTTCTTCGGTACACCTACCGATTAATTGGAAGGAAAATAAAGAAGAAAGGTCCTGAGCGAACGAGATCCCGCGCTCTCTCCTCGTCTCGTCCACCGGCAATACGAATGGCCGCGGGTTCGCGTTATTATTCCCTCGGCGCTCGCGTCATCGTCGGCGTACGAAATCGAATGCGAAATATCAATACGGCACGCGCGCGCGCGCGCGCGCCAACAATGAATTAAGTCCGAGCGCAAAACACGCGCCGCTTTTGCCGACGCGTCGCGTCTCGTTCGCCGGCAAATATATAAACAATAATATGATATACAGCCCTCGACGGGCCGCGGCGACGACGAGGAGTATTTCGTACACGTTTCGCCGGTCGTCGTCGAATTATCGAGTCCCCGCGGCCGCCCCTCTGCGCCGCGATCCTTTTCAATTTCGCGCCGCATTCCCCGCGCGCTGTTATTACTATTATTTTATCAAAGAGCCGGACGCTGACGGCCGCGGCGCGCGCAAACGTGACCGGTATAACTATTATCTTGTCCCCCGCGAGCGTCCGCGCAAAGCCGCCGTCCGTCGTACAACACGTCTACCCACCACACGATGATAATAATAATAATAATAATATAATCCTGTCCCGACGAAACCGTTGCCGGTCCGGCGCGGTGCGAAACCGACGACGACGCGATTCGATTTGACGACGGGCTTACTACCCGAGGCGTCGTCGTCGCATAAAATGTCCCCGGAGCGATTTATTTTTCCGGACTTCGGTCGGGTTAGATCGGATAGTCGTTTGAAGGGTGGGGGCGTGTGCAACCGGTACCCCTTGCTTTTAGAAAATTGCCAATTTATCGGCTTGCCGATTGTTAAATGCGATTGAAATTAAATTTTATTATTATATTAACATTTATCGATATTGGTATTATCTCGATTGTCAATCACGATTGCGACTTACGAGTTGGTCGGTAAAAAAAATAATACCACGCAATCAATATTAACCAGTGTATAAATATATCTACCATTGATTAAGTATACTTAATTTATATTATTTTCCAACGTTTCGCCTTTTTCTACGTTGTAATTGTTTAAGAAAACTCGAATTTGTAAAGAAAAAACACGGGTAGTTGCGATTACTCATAACTCGCGATTTAAATCTACAAAAATATATAAATCCCTCCCCCGTTGATCGACGAGAACAACGAACGAACCGCAGCACATAATTAGATATTAGAATCGACGCGGACGAATTCCAATCGTTCGTCGTGTCCTCAAAATAAAACGGAGTAAAAAAAAAAAGATAGTCGGACGTTTTTTTGTTTTTAGCCCATTTAAACAATTATAATATTAAAGGGTACAACACATTAAGAGGACGTCGTCGAACACCTGTTTGTTTTCTCGGTCTGACACTCGCCGCGCCGCGTAGTAAATATTCATTTCGCGACGTGTAAAACCATTTAGGATATAAATAACTGTAGGAAAATCAATTGTTCACACGTCATAGAAAATATGTTCGCCCGCGGTCTCGTGGCTTTAAAACTCTCACAGCTCAATATTAACAAACTATTTTATTTGTGATATTATATTTATCTCGTTACATCTTTATATCCCGTACATTTTAATCAGTGGTTTTCTATTCGATTTATCTGATATACATTAAGTCTGATGATTTTTCTTTTTTACTACGTTAGTTTTAATTACATCGGGACATAATACTAATTATTCGACGAATGCCAATAAATATTACAGACATAAAATATGTCGTTATTAAAAAAAAAATTAAATTAAATTTAAAACATTACGATTAGCGACTCTGAATATTATTTTTGACCTCGTGAGACTGCGAGTAGGTTTCCACACGTATAACTTTTATCCGTTATGCGGAAAAGAATGAAAATAAAAAAATAGAATCATTTTATAAGTTTGAATTGTCTTCGGTAAATCTGTTGGATTTATGAAACAAGTAATTATCGTAGTGACAGTGTACTATTTACTGTGTGAATTTAAACACGGTTTAAATAATATTTGAATTTATATTCTTTTAATAAAATAGAAAGAAAAGAAAAGAAAATTGAACTTGTACGTATTTACTTTTATACGAATCCGCGTCGTCGCTTTGTCAAATATTAATTAACATCCAGATAAAAGACAAAACAGTCGTATAATTTTGTAAACTTTACAGTTTTAAAATAAATATCAACGGCGGTACGGACTGTGTGCATCGATTTTACAATTGCGGATTATACGATCCAAACGTTAAGAAGACGTCCTTTATTCGTAACACGCCAATTACGTGGGATACAATCGGCCTTACCGAAGGAGAAACAACGAAAGAATTTATCGTTCGTGTACAATTTCGCTGTATATTTTCTACTCGTACAATATTAGATAACGTTTTTAGTAAGTGGCCGTTTGGACGCCAGTAGAATGCTCGTAACACAGTAGTCATTAAAACTGATGAAATAAATTGGAACGAACGGGGAGAGAAGAAACATTCACGCTGTACGTATATAATATACTCGTATATGTATATATACACGCAGAATAACTCGATTACACATTTAATGTATTTAAGTATCGCGAGTTATATTTTACACTCGAACATAATTATGTATTACTTCGGTTAACTTTGATCGTGTTATTGTGCGTTTTAAATATTACGTCGACGTAATATTCCATACAAAAAGACGCGTCGTCACGGTATTACCGCGACAGTGAAACTATAATGTACCTACGACTATACTCATAAAAGTATACGTCTAAAAAAAAAAATGAAACCGTTTGAAAATAAAATAAAAGAGCCGAGCTTCATAAACGAATCGTTTGGTTCTTCCAATTATCGAGAGGAAAAATAAACACGTCCCGAAAACGCACTGAACACTCGCCGAGCTTCTCCATACTTTGTTCCCTTTTTCGTCCTTATTTTCTCTTCGTATAACAACCTTCCATTTCTTCTAACCTTTCTAACCTTCATTTCTCGCCAAAGTGACGACCAAGTGCCGACTGCGGCTTTTAAACACGCGACGATTTCATACGTTCGCTCGTCCGACGACGACCGAGCGTCTTGTCTCTTGTAATTCGAAAGCATCGGATATTAGCGCGAAATTAGCAACGTGCGTACGTATCCGTCGAGAGTCCGGACATTTCGTTCGTTTAGACGCGCGCGTATTCGGGACACGATCGAGAGCAATAAAACTCCAACTCTGATTTCAATCTGTCCGACGGAAGCCCGGTTTATTACGCGTATGACATCGTCGCGTCTTCTGTGGAAAGTTTTAGTTTTTAATTTGTTCGCGACCGCGGCGGCACCACGTGGTCGTTTATTCAACGCGGTTAGAAAACACACACGTACGGGCGCGGGGCCGGATATTAAGCCGTCCTTCGTAGGCTTTACTTTTTCGGTACTCGTTTAAAGAAATATATGAAAATATCGTGCCACATCATGCGATATTTCTTTTTATTTATCAAGTCGGTGAAATACGTCGCGTAGTATGTTTTTTCGATTACCTAAAAATTTCGCGGATATTATAGAATCGATGATATTGTCAATAATTTAACGTATTCGCGGGTCTCCGATTCTTCAAATGGAATTCTAAAATATCGTTTAGGTACTAAGTGCAAAGTGAGTTTTAATATTTAAATACATTCTGTACGCTCGTGTTCAGTGGCGGGGCGTGCACATGAGCACTAGCGTTGCTTACGCTTTCAGCTGTAAAACGTTTCGGGTATATTTACAACACTGAATTTAAACAATGCAAGTTATAATAATTTCAGATTATTGTTAAGGTATTGTTTTACATATTATTTATCGATAAGCCGATTTTCGTAAGAGTAAAATACATTTCGAGCGACTATCTAGAGATGGTAAAAATAGACGGACGTACAGCCGGTAGACGATTGCTCGCGCCATTGTACGTCACCACGCCACTGCTCGTGATGTTTATTTCGGTGGACTCGAATATTAATCTTTCGCTCGATAATATTACCGCGGGCGCAGTGCCTGACGGTCGATCCCCGACCCTGCGGTCTTGTAGCAGGTACTCGTTCCTCGAACACGCCGAAATAGTTCCGTGCGAGCCGCGCGCGCAACGGGACGGGGATAGATTATGTCGGAATAAAATATTTATAACAGCTACCGACGGATAATAGAAGTGCATGTAATATTAAGAGGGTAGGTACGCCTCCGGTGCAAGGAGGTCGAAATCAAACATCTAGAGTATAATATTATCGTTGCGCATTATCTAGTCACGAGCGTCGGTCATATTTCATCAGCGCGCAGACGAAAGTTCCGACGATGAATCCGGCTTTGTGTCGCGAAAACGTTGCCGAAACAGTAAGTTATCCTTAAATCGAGATCGCGGAAGCGACGACGGCGCGGCGATCGTTTATTTATTTTTTTCCGCAAACGAAAAAAGAATAGAAAAACATAAATTCGGCCGATGACGTGTGTATCGTGAAAATATTTCGTAGTTCGTTTTAAAAGCACTCGAAATGGTCACAAAACGTTCCATACCGCGCGTGTATAATATTCGCGTTTCGGGTATGTTGGCCGCGGATTGTTTTGGTTTCATTTATTTCGAAACGGGTGTTGAAAAGTTTAATTTTCATAGGTCGCCGCGGGTTTCCGCCGAGATAATTAAATACAAACAAGTTTACATCATAAACTCACCGAAACCGAAACCCACGGTACACACGCATTACGTAATTATTTACGAACGGGGTTCGAAAGTGTAAACGAGGTCGAACGGGTTTCAACGACTTCGTTGTGCCGCGAAAAGAAATGGAAAAAAAACAAAAAAAAAAAACACTCCCTCCTCGTCGACGTCACCGGGGCCGCCGAAAACGGTACGCGAATGATTAAAACTTCCGAAATAGATTCGCGCGCACGAGTGCTACGGTGCCTCATAGACATACGCGACCCGGGGAGCGCTTGTTTATTCAAAACTATCGCGGCACGTGATGAATTCTCATACTCGGTACGCCGCCGCCGCCGCCGTCGTCGTCTGCGAACGATTCGACTATTGTTGAACTGTAATTGGTTTCTCGCGGCGAAACGAAAACTATAATTAAAAAAAATAAATAAATAAAAAACCCACGTGTCGCGTGAAAAAAAAGCGTTCTCGTGTTCTTCTGTGACACGCGCGTGTCGTGTGCTCGACATTTCCAATACCCATTGTAACGCGCTATATTATTCAGTTTCCATTGTTATGACACTTTTTTTTTTTTCGGGTTTATGTACATATAGACGCATCTGGTTGCGTATGAATAAATCATTATTTTGTCACCGAATTGGTACCCGCCAAATGTGGTTTTACGTGAAAAATAAACGTTTTAAAAAGCCCCAGCGTCCCGCGCCGCCGCCGGTCGAAAATTAAACGCGCGTTTCACCGGCGCGTCCGTGTCGACTGCCGGTGGTATTAAAAGCATTTCAAACGGTCGGAAAACGGTGCGGTCCGAACGAGCGACCGCGAACGTCTGTCGAATACTCTAGTAGTGTCGGCTCGTTCAAATCAGACGCGTCAAAGTCGAACGCGGACCATCGACGAGCGTCGTCATTTTAATATCGACCCGCTAAAAAAAAAAATGTCGCGCTCGAGAGTCTGGCGATCGCCGTTTTACCGTTTTCGAATTCAAACACGCGTTCGCGTGAGAAACGTGCGCTACAGTCGTCCTCGCCGATCGCCGCAGAGTATAATATTATACGAGTAATATAATCTTAGAGTTTATAATAAACTCGATTAATAATATTTCGCCGACGGGTCATTTTTTATCAAACCGTTATGACTAGCGCGCGCGCGATATTAAATTCTAGTTTCACGGTTTCGTCGTACCGAGAAAAATAAAAAAAAGTGAATGGAATATATAATATATTATTTTAATTTTCGCGCGTTTAAATGTTGGAGAACGATATGGGGCGTCGTCGATAACGTATTGTTTTAATAATTCCGGGAACCTCATACGCTCGAGAAATTTAAAATCGCGAAGCGCACGTTCCGCCGCGGGTAGATGTGTATGTATAGGTATTATTAAAAAAAATCGATCGTTATTAATGATGGAATCGATTACTCTTCCGGGCAATCGTATATCCAGAAAATGAATAATGCATTGTGCGTCATTTTTTTTTTTTTCACCGTCGAGCGTAATCGATTATAACATAATTTCGAAACTGACGTGTTTAGACGTTATTTCGCGGACTAGTACATCGTAACGAACCGATTGAGCTCGCGTCCATTCGCGTGCGACGGCGCGTAAAAAGACAAACAGGATTCTCAAAAGTCAACTCGTCGTGCGGGTATACCGTTCGGAATCAAAGTTACGCGTCTTCGAATTAACCGGACGCAATATGACCGTCGTTACGCACAACAACGTGGCCGCATGCTAAGCAATTGTAAAATGAACGAATCGGCGCGGCGTGGAGAAAAAAATGGCTGTTTGCACACATATTTTGATCCGTTTCTAAAACAAATCAGACCGCATATAAATGACGTATTCAGTGGTGGAAGGGGCGGACCCAAACCGACAGTACTTGCCCGTATAGAATCGTAATATTCGACGGTGGAAATTGAAAGTATGTATTTGCCAAATTTTGTGTGGGGAGAAGGATAATTTTTTTCAGACCCTTTCCGATAAATAAAACCCTGGCTACGTGCCCGGATCGAATTGTTCTTGACGCGCGCGGGCGCGATAAATATAAATCGTTAGAAAAAACACATCAAGTTGACGTGCGTGGACAAACGTTGTAAGTTTTTTAACGAACGCCGACAAGTCGCGCGGACACGTTTAAATCGTGCGCTTTTCGTATATTATGTGATGGCGGGTACACATTCGACGTCGCGTGACAACCGTGCTCGGACTCTGCTAATGTTCGTTAGCCGAGCGGAAAACAAAAAAACCTAACCCGGACCGGACGAGACGTACGAGGGGGCGTTATTAAATTTAAAAGCAGTAGAAGGCGGCGGCGGGGGCGGCATTTAGTCGTCGTGAAGATTCGCGAAAAAAAAAAAACCCCGCGCTTCCGCTGCAGACAGAGGACCTTAGAAATGCCTGGCTCGAAAAATGTGGGTCGAGACCGTTCGCGAACGACGACGGGCGGCGCGGCGCTCGGTGAATTCCGAGCGACTTCGTTTTGGAATTTTTGAAATTTTCTCCGAAAAAACGAATAAGTCGTATTCCGCCCGCAAACAGGACGTGCACCCACTCCGGTCTAAGGACGTATACAAATTATTCAGAGAGGCGTACGAAACTTTCTCGGCAGCCGACTCACTCGTCGTATGTTCCCGGCGGGAAAAGTCGTGTATATACACGGCCGCGCATTCCCCAGCAGTCGTCGTGTACATACACGTTCATTAATTAGAAAGTCGCGGTAACCGTTTTCCACGGTATCTAGAAGTGAATTTTTATTTTTATTTTATTAATGATATACGAATAAAAGCCTCCTCTATTTTAACGGGATTTAAATATAAATTTAAAATATCATTACATCTACATTATGTATGGGTAATAATAATTAATGTACTAAAATTCGGAAACCGATTGAATTTCGATATCCGCAGTCTCAAAAAAGTGATAACACCATAAAATATTGTTGAACTATTTTTAAATAAATTTGAGAACAATTTCATTGGAAAAATGATTCGCTAATTCCTGAATTTCATATCAGCCCTTATGATAATATAATAAAGTGATAGATTTGAACGAAAAAAAGTATACCTAACAGAGAAGAACACTTACTTCTCAGAAACGCTGCTTCTCTTGCCCCACTCCCGGCCGCCTCTGAATTTTGCTTTAGATAGGGTTAGTGCGACGAAAATTTGCAAACGCCATTTGCGAATACACGTGGGCGCGTGCGTGTATTATTATTATTACGATTACGCGATACAACAAAGCGTGTGTATACGTTGTCCGCAGACAAAACACCCGGGTGTGTCCCTACGGGAGATTCACCCTCCGGGCAACGGAAAACAGGGGTTTATACTTAAATTTTTCGGACCGGGTGGGAAATAAATTAAATGTAAAAAAAAAAGGAAAGAAAGAAAAAACACCGCGGGAAATGAGCGTGAATCTGTTATGCGGCGAGCTCCGGCTTTCGGGTGTGAAAACCGCGCCACAAATAACCCCCGCATCGCGACGTGTAACGATGCGACGATCTTATCGCGTGCGAAACACGGCCCGTTTCGTGTGGGCGCAGGATTTCGCAGTAGTGCGAGGACTTCGGCGCCCGATCGGAGGAGATCTCTGGTGGAGCGTAAAAAATCTTTATCCGTTTCGTTTTATATGTCTTCGCGTAATCTCGTATTTTCGTAGTCGAAGAGCCAACGTGACCCACAAAATTGGCGGAATGGCTTTCAATTTTATCGATTATTGGAAAAAAAATAAGAACACCGCGTATGTTAGCATGTCATGGTTAAGAGTAGGATTTTAATGACCTAGAAAACTTTAAAAAAAATCCTTGAAAATACCCGAAAAACAATTTTTCATACATTTATGATAGTTAATAATATGTATTGTTATGTTTATGTTTTTATAAATATTACATCGCGAAGAATTTAAAAACTCTTTACTATTTAAAAGCTGTTCTTAGTAACCCATCGATTATTCACAAACGATCGGTATTTTCTACTGTGGACTATTTTAATAAAATCATAATCGCATTAAAAGTGTTAAAAATACCATGAAAATTAAAAAAAAAATTAAAAGTCATAAAAAACCACACGTTCGAACTCGTTTACGATTAAATCACATTTCGTGCTCGAACGGTTGTGAGTCACGAGGAAACGAAATGAAATTCAAAATCCTATATTATCCTCGCCTAGGTTTTAATACTTATGTCCTAATATTATATCGTAACAGTATAATCGTTTCCAAACACGTCTGGCGCGTAAGATGACGTCGGAAACTCGCGCGACAACGACTTTACGTCGAGACGAAAACCGATACGAACGAGAGAGAGAATGCCGCGCCGTTTGATCGAACGTGGCGGACGCGTTTTGAAATGTTAACGTCATGTTCAGGTGGTTTACTCGTTTACAATAATCATTATTATTGTAATTATTACGATCGCCGGCGAAAACAAAACGAAACAGTCGAACACGCTGCAATAATATTATTTCGCAGCCGAGCGAGTGAATAATACCGAGAAAATAGCGCACTGCGGTCTCCGGGGGCTGATGAAAAAAATAGCAATAATAATAATGAAAATCGTTCGAGCCGTCGAGACGGATCGAATCGCGTCCGGAGGATAACGTCCGAGTGGAGGAGAGGTTATTTACGTACATAATAAATAAAATATGTTGTAACACAATGTGCGTTTGCCAAACGTCCGCGACGACGAGACCGACCGAATATTAAACCGCACGCACGCCTGGACCGGAAACGAGTGCACTCGTAAAATACAAGTGTATATTTCTTCGTACGACTGCGTATTTCATGCGACCCGCCCGCGTTCGCCCGACAAAACGTTTTTCCGGCCCGACGTCGAGCGCATTTGCGGCTCAATCGTGCGCGACCGTACTCACAACACACACGACGGCATATAGTAACGCGAAATAATAATATCTCATCTGGCTCCGCGGAATTATAATAATATAATGCCGCTACGTTTGCGCGTGTGTTTTCGTGTTTAAAGGAAATGGGCGACGGAAGTTTTCGGGGCCAGGTGCCGTCCGAACTCGGTTATTCGGGTTTCGAGAGGGATTTGTGCAGCGCGCGCGCGCGCGCGTTTCGTCCGGGTGGAAAAAGACAAATAAACGGTAAGCCGTGACACAATCGAACGGATCGAACGGTTTCCGGTCGTGCAAAACGTCGGGCTCGTAGTTTCGGCACTCTACCGCGGGTAAACACGAGGCGCTACACGGGGGGGAAATCGTTCCACCGCCGGAGAGCGAGAGTCCGAAAAAAATCTTTTGTGCACGGTTTTCGTTATGTTTGCACCAACGGAACGCTGCGTTATTTATTGTCATTTCGTGTCGTCGTTGCGCCAGTGATTCGAGTCTTTGACCTGGTCGGGTGTCGCGACGTTATTCGTAACACGCTCGGTCGCACACGATCTTTTTGACCGTTCACGCGTATGCCCCGTCGTCGTAATCGTGACGCTATACAAATGCGAATACTTTATACGCGTATTATCGATTAGCTAAATGCGAGCCGTATTCATTTCGTTTTTCTCCGTTATTTTCATACAATCAAAACCGATATTTTTTACTCACGAATCGAAATACGGTTAGGTTTTTCGAGTACGTTGTCAATGAAAACATAACTTCCGAGCGTTTTCTACGCGCCGTGCTAGAAAAAATAACTCGGTCGTCAGACAGATCGTGCGATTTCGTACGGATGCACATTCCAAGAATACTATGCTTACAAATCGCGGACCTGAAGTATAGAAGTTATACTCGCTTCATACGCCCTTTTTCACAGATTATTGTTATTATTTTATTTTGTTCACACGTCGATAAATCCGGCGGCAAATGGACGCTAATTATTGTTCTATAAAAATAGTATTCAAATATAGCGACGACTATACGTACACATGGAATTACACGGAATCGGCTCGCGCGCGTGTACGTGTCAGACCCGTATTAATAGGGAGAGCGCGGTGGGAAATTGCCCACACGGGCGGAACTTTGAGGACGATAAAATGTTCAGACCTTTTTTATTTTTATTTGTTTCTTTCTTTGTACGTATCGTTTTATCGATTCGTAGGTGAAAATTTAAGAAAAACCTTAATAGCCGACGTTTATTATTATAGTGTGTCGGTAGGTACCTCGAAGCTCGGCGTTCGATTTGAATCGCGTTCTGTTACTCGGCAACTTCATGGCCCTAGTCTACGGTTCCATAGTACGACTGCCCGGAATAAAACGATAAACAATGCATAGGACAAAATAATCAAGCGCGTGAGATATAATTACACTGCTGTAACACGGTTCCCTTAAAAGTAAACCCACGAATATCGTAGTAGCCACCGAACGAGATACGACCGACCGATTGTCACAACCGAAGGCGACGCCGACACACGCTCATTAGTAATATACTCGTTTTACAAACAGCTATTATTCAACCGACTTAAAAATTCGCATAAACATTGTCGGACTGTAAATCTTACGATTTAAAATTTAAAATATATCATTATCATAGTGTTGTAGCGGCGTAGAAATTATCCTAGCGGAAACGAGAACCGGTAGACATCGCTCGTGTTTAGATGGGAACTATTATGGACGCAAAATCCATACTCTCGGTGGAAACGCGTACCTATACGCTTACCGCTCGTCGGGTCAATATACCGTTACGTGTTTATGTTGGTTTTTTTAAATTTTTCGACGAACGAATTCAGACCCTCCGCTAAAAGACGGCACTTTGTTTTCGAGTACGTCCGAGCGCTTACGCGATCGCGAGTATTTACGCGCATACAAGTCGTATTTATACGCGAGCGATATTATTATAGTATAACGCGGGCCATGAAATGTTAATGCGCTTTATCGACAATCAATAATCCGCGCGACGTGGCGAATGAGCGTGCGCGTAATAATTTTTTCACGAGTGTTTCTTCTTTTTTTTTTTCTTTCTGTACATGCAGCAAGTGTAAACGTTTTTTTTTTTTTTTGCTTTTCTCCGCGCGTGTTTGTTTGCTTTCTACGACTCGAAAATATATCGAGCCACAGGTGCACGGCGGAACGACGACGACGGGGCCGGGGCGACTGTGTTGTTAAAACACAACCCGATACGCGCGAGCGACCGCGTGACGGCAGCGTTTCCGAATAAAATAATATTATCGTTCTATATTGCGACGTAATATCCGATACAGTAAGTGCGCTTTTCATACGCAGTTCACGCGCGGCCGAGAACGGGCGGTCGCGGCGGAAGTATAATAAGTATAAAAAAACAACGGGGAAAAAAAACCAACACAAAAATAATGAAATTAATGATTGCGCGACGGCGGCGCGGCGTGCTCGAGAGAAGAAGAAAACACGCGTCGAAACAGACCCTGTGCTGCGACGACGTTTACGCGGAAACACTCGTACGATTTCTCGCGGCGGCGAGAGCGTATTGAAATATTGTGGCTCGGAAACGCGGCGTATTATGATATTATTATGTTTTCCGCGCACGTTACGAAAACGTGTCCCGTTTCGATTGAACGCGACAAAACCGTGGCGAAAGTTTACGCGGGTTGATAATAATTATTCCTGTTTCACGCGTCCTTCGCGATGGCAACGACGCGCGCGTTCACAATGAAATAAACGTTCGGAAACCAAACCTTTTGGCGACATTACGTCACACACGACCCTCTTGATATTATTATTAAAGTAGTTCTACGCGGCAAACGAACGTTTACGAATTCGCTTTCTTCGTCTGTCATATTTACGAGTCGTAATACCGCGCGCTGTATGTAAATACATACACGCGTATAAGCCATTTTATAGTATGTACGCGCATGTCTCGAAAAGTACTCGATGGATTTTAGTATGGTTCTCATTAATCGATTGGCCAAGTTTCGAGAAAGGTTCAAAGCTATAGTAAGTCTCGAAAATTCAACCCCTAAGTGGGTGAAAAGGGTTAAATTAGAATAAATCGCCTAGCCGGAACCGCTGGAGCTTTGGGAATGAAATTTGATCAGTAGTCTCGTTTAATATAATATAGTAGAGAACCCCGAAGAAAAGATTTTTAAAAAAATCGCATATCGTACGATATAATAGTCCTTAATAAAACGAAACAAAACAAAATATACCTATCTGTGCAAAAATACTAGTATGATGTCATAAAATATGGTTAGGCACTTACCGTTAACTATTGGATTTTCTCCGATTTCAATTGCACGTTCGAAATCTGTTTTTATTTTCGTCTTCTTTCGATATTGCGCTTCGACTGGCACTTTGACGTATGGAAATATACGTCGTCGATGGGATCACAAAATCACTACGGTCACATGTGTTTTCATCGACGACGATTGTTGTCTTCGATCGAGCTTTCGTGTTATTATTCGAGATTAAAGAAATTAAAACGCGAGAACAATAATTATTACTATCGAGGCAAAGGAAAAACCGAGTCAGAGTATGAACATCACTGAAGCAACGATACGACAACACCGATTGCGATTTCATAACGAATTCGCGGCGGCACTAAACTTTTACTCTAATTGTATACGTCACGGCCGATCGTAAACTACCGACCAATGAGAATATATTTACATGCGATCGTATTCGATCGTCCAATGAAAAAAAATTCTATTGTATTCGTTCTATTGTTTGTCGCACGCACGCAATTTTGATAAAAGTTATGCAATAATATGACTGCATAATCAATACCATTTGCTAAAGATCGTCGGGTTTTTTTAATGACATCATCTATGTAATATGTATATAGATATAAAATCCAAATACAACTGACTCACTGATCGTTGCATCACAAAAACTACGCGACGTACGGACTTTGAATTCGGAACGATGATTTATCTAATGCTCTAGGCGTGCAATAAGAGAAAATATTTGAAAAATCAACCCCTAGAGGGATTAAAAGGGGTAAAAATGGAAAACGTTATTTCTCGGTCGGATTTTTCTGAAACTTAGCATACATACTCTGTAATAAAAATAATGAAATGTCTTTTACCTCATGTACCGAAATTCAACCCCTATGAGAGGTAACAAGTATTAAAAATTTGGAACGTTATAATTTGATCGGATTTTTTTTAAAACTTAGTATACATACTTTGAAAATCAAATAATGAAAAATGTATTAACTTATTTTTCAAAATTCAACCCCTAAGGGGGTTAATAAAGGTTAAAATGAAAAAAATAATATAGCTTAATTATAATAACATTCAGCACTTGACGCCTTTACCCCCCTTCCCTCATAATTCTAAAAAAAAAATTCATAAAATTCACTGTTCTCGTTTGCCGCGTGTATTTCATGTCGAATCGAAATCTCGCGCGTACGCGAAGACGAGAGAATTGACGCGAGTGTCCAAAACGGACATCTTATCGACATTCGAACGTCGATGTGTATATTATAATGTCGTGTTCGTTGTTCCAAAACAACTTGAAATCCGATTCAAAACCTAACGTCACTCTTCGCAATGTGTACGCACGATTATGGTTTTATTTTTGTGGAAGTCGAGAGGAGTCGCGTCGTATTTTAATACGTCGCTGACGAGGACGCGATAAAGTGATTGTAAATAAACTACAAAGGTCGACGTTAAACGGATACTATTAAATAATAAATATTATAATGTCGTATTTTTCTGTCGTCCGACGTTCGTATTGATTCCCGTTTTTCGCGGAACGAGAGTATAAAATATCGGCTCACAATATTGCACGCGTAAGACTGCGCAAAACAACTACGGACAACATATTCGAATCGGAACGTCCTGCGGACGGTTTTAAATCATTATGCACTATACGCCGTCGTGTCATTTATTTATTTATGGCATGATGTATGTACGTGCTGCGTACAAGTGCTTGCTCGGCGATTGAATAGTTTTCGTAAAAAATTACGACGTAGAAGAGCAAACGCCGAACGGTGTAGTTGTTGCAAATGAGTGCGTGGAATTCATGAAATTCAGAACTCGAGTTGGCCATTAGGGCGGATATCATTAAATCCAAAAAACAATAAATCATCGTCACCGAAAAACGATTCTGAGTGCGGGTCGTTTAAAAAAAAATTCCAAGTGCTCCTGAAAGTACACATGAGATATAGAACTTGTCGATCGGATACTTTAGATAAAGTTATAATGTAATCGAATAAATAGTTAGTTATACTAACCGCAGAATACTGAATGTATATTGGAAAAAAATAAATAAAAAACCTATTCGGAACAATATTGTACAAAAATAATCGTACAAAAATGTTTAGATCATAAAACGCGTACTTAATACTCAATTACTTATTCGATCAAAAAATATATGCATGCTTAATCTCGGACTCGTTTGTAAAAAAATATTCAAAATTGAATACATTTTTATTTCAAACCGTCATTCCGATTTTAATGAGATTCATAATAATACGTCACAGACAAACAAGCTAATAGTGAAATTCCGGGTTCTCGAAGATTAAACTGTCGATTTAATAGAAGAAGAAAAAAAAAACGTATAGTAATATTTCCAAATCTCTACGCTAAACTCAAACATAATATTTGTTTGATAACTATAATATTATATACACCAATTGGATTTATTCTACGTCATTATTTTGCTAAACATAAAATATATTCGTCGAGTGATTCATGTCTCTGGGATTTCTGATTTAAAATCCCCGGGAGTCGTATGAGTTGGAACAAAATAGCCGAAATCGATTTCGACGAACACGCGCTGAACTTGACGATTGCTCGCCGGGTTCTCGTGAGCGTTTCTCAAACTCTTGGGAAATTAAAAATACTCAAACGCGCCAACTAGACGGCGGCGCGGCGCTTCCCGATCGAGAGAGGTCCGCCGCGCGAGGAGAACTTTTAGAGCACTTACATATTATACGAAAACGTCGTCGCCACGCGTTCGTCGAATAACAAAAAAAAAAAGAAAGAAAAAACAACCTTTCGTTGCGAGGCTAACGCGTAATATGTATATTATTCACAACGCTCCGCGGATTCTGAAACGCGCGCGACTCGATCCTTGCGAACGTGGCGTATAATATTATTAAGCGTAAAACATATGTCATTTTAAAACGTATTTCCACAGACTAGCAACGTTTTTTCAACGTGTATAAGACGTTTTTATTGGAACTTCAAACACTATATATATATATATATAGGTAATGTGTGCGTACCGATTTGGGTTTCTTCAAATGGAAAAACTCGTCAGACAATTTAATTCAATCTGCGTTCGTCGATTGGTCACGTTTTTCCGTAGTCGCTCTATCTCTGGTCTATTTGGTACACAATATTGTATTCAAACGAAACACACACACACACACACACACACAGAGAATATACATTTATAACTACTGTATTCTGTACAATACGTTATACGTATTGATCTGCAGAGGCACTGTATAGTTACGTGTAGACACGACGAAATTCGCCCGTCATATGAAGTTTTGATTTTTGTTTTTTTTTTTGAGTCATTGAAAAGCGGCGAACGCCGAGTCGCCGACTGAGATGGACAAAAATTTAGAGTTAAAAACATTATGTTCGCGTTAAATTTCTGCACGTTCGAAGCAGAAGTCAATTATTTATAAATTATTTTTGAAGCTCGGACGAGTGATGTGAAGCGACCGCAGTAGAAAATATAAGTGTCCGGTCCGTTTGCGCTTTCGCGTTATTAATCGAAAGGAAAATCCACCAATGGTCCTAAATTCGACTTTTGCGTATCGACGTTTCGCTATTTGACGTAGACGATGTAGTGAGATTTAGAAAACGTTATATGTTATCAAGTCGAATATTATTCGGTATAGTTACTACTATACGTATAGAAGAATTTTTTTCGTCGGACGTTTAAATCTCGTAATTCGTCTGAACTGTGATCCTTTCAACATATTATTATTGACAATAGGAGAGAAATACAATAAAAATGAGTTTACCATCGAATTTAGTAATAATAAAAAAAAAAAACGTCGAATAAAGAGGATAAAACTTGTATATACTTTGACACATTGAGTCAGGACTTAATAATATTGTTTTGACTCACCTGCAGGTGTCTGATTTTTTTTCCTTCTCGATGACGCCATCGCTTGTACATGACGTTTGTCGAACTGAATCCTTCGTCGTACGCGCGTGGTATATTTGGCAACGTCGTCGTCGTCGTCGTCGTCGTGTCGTGTTTAGGCAAAGTGCGTGAGCCTATAAAAAAAAAAAAAAAACCCTCGTTGGATTATCCAAAATAGCATATCGCGCTCGTTACAGCTACCATATACGCACCACCCAGTCTCTTTACGGTGAAAATAAATTGCGAATAAAACAACCGTACCGACCAGTCCGCCGCGGAGTCGTAAAATATTATCGTCGACAAACCGAACCGAAGAAAAACGCGTGTACGCGACGGAGCGAAAAGAAAAAATAAATAACAACACACATCGCTTCCGATTCGCCCGACAAACGCGCGCGTGAGTATTCGCGCAAAGTGTGAGATTCGCGATGGCACGGAAACTTTGGACGGAGCGTCGTCTAATGTGACGCGCGATTCATGTGATTTCTTGAAATCGAGACCAAAACTTCGTGTCGAAACAACAATTCGTCCGTTTGTTTTCGAGGCGGACTTTCTCTCTCTCTCTCTCTCTCTCTCGGAACGTATTAATTTTACAGTAGACGATACTCTCGGCGGCGGTGGCGAGGTCAGACGTCATACCTCGAAAAAAGTAAACAGAGTCGTCCGGAACGAATGGACTTTTTTTGTTGTTAGTTTTTCCGAGAAAAACGTCATCTCTGTATACGTTGCACAATGTCTTGGACGCGTATTATTTTCGTTTCATTATCAAGTACCGAAATGCAAACAGGCGAAATAGGTCTCATACCTGAGAACGTTTGGGGCCGCGCGGCCAGTAACGTCGCGTTATAAATGTCGGGACGAGAACGTTTTCGTGTTTCGCGTTGGGAAATTTAGTCTCGAAGAAAGTTGAAACGTTCTTTCGATGTACGGTAATGCGGTGACGACCGAGCGGCTCGAAATCGACTAGTTCGGATAATCTCGAATCGGACAAACTTAATCGTGCGATTAATTTTACAACTCGTGCGACGACGATACAGGACGATTGCGGCTAGATAAATATCGTCGCACGCACAGTGACTATATACGGGTAGGTCGTCGCCCGTCACCAGTGCGCGTCATAATATAGCTATCTTCATGGCAAATTTCAACCCGATCCGTCCAGCGGTTCGAGCTGTTGGAGGATTTCAAGAAAAAGCACCTTACGGTTATAATATAATATACTCGTATAGAGATTTCATCGACGGATTGTTCTGGCCGTTGTTGCTATTTATTTTTCTTCGGATATGTTTACGTCCCGTCGGCGCGCGTATTGTTTCGAAACGAATTGTAACCGCTCGTTTTTTCTCACTTTCTCGGTCGCGTGTAACGCGCGACCATAAAATCCGATTTCAACGATGATTTCGACTAATAAATAAAAATAATAGTTTTGCCGTCGCGGACGTAATAGAAAATTACGATCAAAGTTCCGGACGCGATGTATTTCAATAGAACTGACTTTTGGAAAAAGAATCTCGGCCAAAGCGTTGACGAGTATAAATCACGGCAAAGTCCTGCGAAAAGTAAAAACGGGTTTGTTCGTTTGTTCATTAGAAGAAGAAAAAGAAAAAAAGAAGAAAAAATCCAATTTTAATAATTATTAATGTCGTGATGTCTTTTCCAGGTTTATCCCGTCGTTTTCACTTGTCCTTTTGATTCGAACGCTATTATGACACGCGTATAATAATATTATTATAATGTCGGGTTTATTTTTGACCTAACCTTTTTAAACATCAAACAATCGAGTTAATCACATTTTTATTACTTTTTGGAATATCTCTCGGGCAAAAGTGCATAATTAAGAAAGGTTATGGCGGAAACACTTCACATAACGTGTAGGTACGCGCGCGTTTTAATTTCGAGATTCGACCGCCGCCCAATGTATAATGCGCGAAAAGTTTTTTGAAAACTTTCATACTTAGTGCAAAAACAGTAAAATTATATAATTGCAACAATCCGAAGTATTTTAACCGCGCGCGAATTTCTTAGCGAGTAGAGACGAGAAGTTCAAAGCGAGAGTGAGAGAGAGTGAAAAAAAACGTCGAGATGTAATCATTATTTTAAGTTCTTTACGGGGGGGGGGGGGCGAATTAAATACCATTGCCACTCCGACGCTAATTGCAAATCGTTTCGCGTGAGTGAGTAATACTCACCGAGTACACTCTGGTATTTACGATCTCTTGAATATCGATTTCGAAATCATTTTCATTCATACTCGTAATGCGAACTACATACGTGTGCGACTAAAGGTCTCCCGTGTCAATTGAAAACCAATCACGAGACGTGAGTGACGACGATTCCGATAGGAGGGCGGAAATTTGGACCGTTATGAATTTAATTCTGTGCGGCTGTCAATCGACTGTAAAATCAAATAATATTTTTAGATTTTCACAAAAAGATTAATATTTAAGTATCAAAATATAATCAACGATTGCGTTATAATATATTTTTAGAAATCTATACTATATATAAAATTGTAAGGGTTTTTCTTTGACCGCGCTAACCGAGAAAACTACTGGACCGATTTGGCTGAAATTTTTTTTGGCTGAAACCCGACACTCTGCTGAAGGTTATAGTACCACTTTTGTCACTAAAAAAGTTCATAAAAGTTCATAAAAAATTAAAAACAATTGTACCTATATTGTGCGGCACGGCGGGATAGAGTTATTATTGCGAGCATAATTTGTGCTTAGTTATTTTACCTACTTTTTGATTATTCTTATGAAGGTTTATTGGGCATGCTAATAGAGTTAAATTTTGGGTAAGTGGCCAATTCATCATCATGCCGTGAACCAATCACGGGCGAAGCTGTGACAGGTCGGCTAGTATTTCATGTAAAGCGATGTACGATTTAGTTCTCGATTTAAAAATCAAATGCGATTCCTCGTAAATCATTTTCCCTACGTAATTTGATAGACGATCACAATATATTGTTTCGATACAGACGTGGAAACCGTAGACTTTAATAATATATGCACGAATTAAACCTAACATCCGGCCCATCCGGGTATTATAGTTCCGCAAACTGAATGAGTATCGATCAAAACGTACGTAATTTTGGCTCTTTTTCTTTCATCGCCTCGTTTTTTTTTTACCGCGATTTCAGCTTCAACTTTTGAAACGCGGACATTATAACACACAAATTGCCAAACGAAATTAATTCGAAAACGCTATAATAACTTAAGTCTAACATTGGAATCGTTCACTTTATCGACTGACCGCTGTCTTTGTTGAAGACATACCACGTGTTCTATTCGAGGCGTAAAACTTTACCATTTTTACTCGTATTAAAACGATAATATAAAAAAAAAAACAATATCGTATAAAATAATTTATGATTTCGACCATTCGCGTGAATTGGGACGAGGGAGGCGACAGAAGGTTACCGTCACTCCGATGAAAATTGATTTGTTTGTAAATTAAGAAACGAATTAATTATATCTAAAAGACGAAAAGGGAATGACTGGTGTTTTGTTGGAATAATTCAATATAATAATAATAAAAATAATTTAAAACAAAAAAACATAATGTCATAACTAGGGCAAGGATTTCACTGCATTAAAAAATTACTTCATTAAATATATATATATATATATGACCTTAAAAACTACACAGAAATTCAAAATACATTTCTTTTAAGTTGATGTCAAATGAAACGATTTTATGCTTCAAAAGCATTGTTTTAGAGCTCTTACAAAGAAATTTAATTTTTATAAAAATTCACTCTTTATAGCTATAATTTATGTATCAAAACAAGTAATTAAGTATACATAAAAACAAACAAAAAAAAACGGACTACATGTATGTTTCATGTTAATTATTTGTAATAAAAAAAATAAACACGATTTTTAATCTAAAATTTAATCATCTCAAACTATAAAAATAGCGTATTATATTTTATAGCAGTTCTAGTGGAATTTCTTTTGGGCGAGGTGATTTATTTTAATAAAAATTTCACGTCGAAATTATGGAGTATAAAAGTATAATTATGAGTGAAAAAGACGTATTTGATCAGTTACTGGAAAAAACTTTTTAAACTTATTTTAAATTATTACGTATTAAGAAAAAGATTACCTGTTTCGAGAGATAACATTCATAAAAATGACGTCGAAACGGCGTTTTCAACAATACAAATGTGACGTCCATCACGGCTGGATTCATAATGATAATTCAATTTAGATATTTAAAGTTCTCAAAACAAACAAAATCGATCGGCTGAACTAAAAAAACAAAAAACAAACCACGGAGCACGCGAACAACGACCAACAAGTCACAACAAATATTTCGGATGACACTGATTATATTGTTTTAAGTTTAGTATTATTAAAATAAAATCACACACCGAGATAACTAAAAATACAATTATTCTCATACTTCTCTGAAGTAGTATGTTTTAATTTAATCAAAATATTCAATTAAATCGCAAATAGAGTTAAATATTTTTTTGGCGTTTTTACCAGAGATTTATAGCGAATAAAGACGTTTTTTTCCCTTTTTTATAGTCACAAACACTGGCTTTTGTCCAAAAGAGAACTACTGCAGTTACAGTGCAATTAAAGCGATACGGATCAGGCGCGCGCGTTCGACGCGTCGTCGAAATGGCCGAAAACGTAGTGAAACGCATACCTGTTATTATCGGCGTTTTTATCGATGGTTTTCACATCGGAGGGGTGAGGCCGGACGCACGATATTACTGTCACGAGCACGCGTACCCGAGCGGTATCCAGTAGGTACTAAGGACCCAGGACTTACAATTTTCAATTTTTCGTACTATACAGAAAATATTTAACCACTGACGCCCCATATCCCCGCAAACAAAATAGGAACTCGATCAAATGTATTTTAAATTTTACCCGTTAAATTAATTACCCTTTAAGATATCATCATTCTGTATGTATATTATATTCGTACCTAATATACCTATTTTTTGTGACTATAATTAATTAGATTTAATCGATCGAAAACGATGTACAGAGATGAATATTGAAATCATAATTGTTCATGAAAATAAATATATTTATACAAAACGACTACGCGCTTTCAAATTTCGTATTGCACGCTCGACTTATCGTGCTGCACAAAACGTGTCTGGGTATTACAATCGAAACTCTCGACTAATGTCTGTGCCGTTGTCGCGACGAGGACAGTTTCTCTCTCGAGGGCGCACTCGTTTTGATAGGAAAAAAAAAGAAGAAAACCGTAAGACTTCAAAGAACACGCGCGCGATATAAACGCCGAGACGTTCCTTTTCGGCTTGCGCGGCACATATTATATTATTATACCTGTGTCGCATACGTTTCTGCGAAACACATACCGTTCGCCCCGACAAAGGACTTGGCCCCGCGGCCAACTATAAACGCGTCTTATTCGCTCGTCGGGCGGTTTTTGTTTTGTCGATTCCTCGCGCTGTCGGCAATTTTCCGCGCCGCGTGTTCGGCGATGGAAAAATAAATACTCTGCGCGCCACGACGTTATTATAATAATATTACCGCGAACGGGTTTCGGCGGTAGAAAAAAAACAGAGTTTCGCGAATATCCGTCGCCGCGCCCTATCGTCCGTCGGTTTGTTTCGCCGGCTATACATCAAAATCAAAAATACGTGACGTTTTCGCGTTATCATATTTCATATACGGGACGAAATTAATCGTGAATGTATCGGGATGATATTGGAGAGCGACGATAGATCAACCCTGCCACGCGCGCGCGTCGTCGGCGGCGGAAAAACGTATTACAATAAACACACACGTTTACTATAATATAATACGTGTATTCGTATACGTATCGATTCGGACGATCTCGTCGGAAAAAATGTAAAACAGTCCGCGTACACGAAGCCGGTAAAAATGTCCACCTTATTACACGAAGTGTTAAACCCGATCGAACGCGCGCGCGCGCGTGTAAACTCCCCGAAAAATGTACGTTTTATTATTTTCGAACGGAGCTTTCGCAGTGAGGAAAAACCGAACGAAATCAAAAAAAAATAAAAAGTAAAAAATTTCCAATAGGTTTACTGAAACGAGGCGAATGCGAGCGCGGATCGTCGACGAGACTCTCAAACGACTGCCGCGCAAAATTAATAGCGCCCCGTGCGCGTATTTTTTACACGAATTTAATAAGACCCCGTCGCCGTCGTTTCTCTTTGACGGCGCTCCGCCTCATCGTCGAGCCGAAGTAATCGAACGCGTTTAACCTCTCCGCTCATGAACCCCCGGGCGAGTCTGTTTTCCTTTTAATCCTCCGTCTCAATCTCGGCTCGAACAATTATTATAGTCTGCGGGACCGACCGATTTTAAAAGCTCCGTCTCCAGTGGCGTGTTCCCATAGGGAAATTGCTGCTGCAGTGCTGCAGCGTATTCTCTCAAGTTTTTTCTGAATAGTAATCGGCGGCCTACTGCGTGTTTTATACTCACGAGCGATTTTTACTGCGTTTTTGAATGAAACCAAACGATCAACGATCGGTTTTAATTTCGATAAGTTTTCGGAAAGGATATAAAATTTATCTCGTAACGTTACGGAACGTGACAAATCGATTAATTTTCTACTAAACATATTTTATAATAAAAGCGCACAAATATACACGTTGGTTATTAACGTAAGAAAACAAAAGTTAAAAATTAATAATTCACTTTTGGTCCCATCGCAAACATAACAAATGGATGGGAAATCCAGGTTTTACGTGGATAATACGTGTGTTGTCACGGCAAACAAAACATATAAGCGCTTTCGGATTTCACCTGTGAATAATATTTGTAAAACGACATGCGCGTGACGTGGCACAAGCACTCTACTTTTTATCAATTCAAAAAGACAAAGGAAAATTTATCGGTCAAACAAAAAAAAAAAAACAAAAAACATCAGAAAATGCTTCAAGTCCTGAACGTCATAATAATAAGGAACACCCTTTTCGCGGCAGCGCGCGTAGAGACCACCGCCGTCTCTCGTTCGATCGGCCGAAACGTTATTTTACAGCGTGTCGGAGATTTTCGATCGCGCCGACGCGTCGTCGTCGGTTTCCTTCCGTTTCTTTTGTGTTATATAGTTTTTTTTTTCATCCAAACTAATTCAATCTATCCGCCGCCGCCGTGGCGGCGTGATATCGTCCTAACCTTTCGGTCTCGTTATATTTTCTCATCTGTACGCCGCGACGATGGCGAGCTCGCGCGCAACAAAGTTTCGACGAATCGTTATATTTATCTTACTTCCGATCCGTTCGACATTCGTATAATACGACCCCCGAAACACAACAGTTTAACTCCGGCGACGCGGAAACATCGGAAACATTCTGCCCCGCGCATTCGGCTAATCTTCCGTTCCATCGAGTTCCGCCCTCGCGCGCTCGCGCACACACACACACACACACGTCCGGGCGCAAACAAACAAACGCGCGCTAAATACCGATTCGCCCGGTCATGCCCGCAGTTTCACGGCTCGGATTGTTATATCAATAAATTAATGAATAAAAAATAAATAGTTCTTGCCCGGAGTGATGTAATAAAAAAAAAAAAAAAGGTGCAAATATTTTCCGCCTGACGATGAATTTTATTCCAAAACGGCCGTAATTAATATTTGCAAATTTATTACAATAATAAATAGATTGTTTTTTTTTTTCTTACGCAGATAATTAATAATACATTATTTTAGTGACTTAATAATACTTAATTATTTTTTTATTTTTTTTTAACAATCGTTCGTCACTTCGCTCTCGTTTCAACGTCCATCGATTTTCCATCGCTCGAAACACATCTAAGATTACCTATTTTAACGATGAAAATATTATTACAACAGCGATGACATTTTTCTTAATAATTTAACGTTATCGACAAAGTCAACTGTGACTCATTTAAACGAAAAATAAAAAAAGTCACGTGGGGCCTAATTTGTAGAGAAAAAAAACCGTAGTCGGCGAACTACACATTATTTTTCACTGTGGGAAAATGTATCTCGACAAAAAACTTAGTTTTTCTTATTTCGCAGTGAATGGATATAATTTTTCTTTTTTCTTTTTTTTTTCTGTAAATGAACGCGTACAATTATTTCCAAACACATCATAAGTTTTCAAATAAAAAACTTTTTTCATGCGCAATAAAGTCAAACATGGAAATTCCCCCTCTCTCTCTCTTTCTATATATATACGAGTATATACAAAACTACTTACACGTATATTTTTATACTGCTGACGGACGAATAATATATAAACATGTTTATTATAGGTAATTATTACATTCGACACTGCGCGTATGTGTTTAACAATGGATATTTATTTATTTTTTTGGTTTTTCCGAGTATGATTATAATATATACTCCGTGGTATATGTTAGTTTTGAGATTTAGAATCTGAATTTAATAACATTGTTTTATCAAAATCAGTTTATCGCGATGCCGAAAAATGTAATTTAATTTACATAATGTGCCCAGTCATAACTTTGAAATAGCTCGAATCTGTCTTAAGACTCGAGATTATGTGGATATCCGTACAAAGTTGTATACAGACCGTTTACATTATAACTTCTTTATAGCTGCAGCGTGATATAATAACGGCCGGGACGTAAGATTTTTCGATAAATAAAACCTCTATAAAGTATTCTAATGGGACGAGTACGTGACGGGTTATTTATTTTTTCCATCCGACGCGCGACGGTCAAAACAATTCGCATCCGAATTATTGCGTCGGAACTCGGCATTTTTGTTGGTAGTGATTAAAATGTCGAATGTTCCCGGGATTTCACGAGTGTATCGTATTTGAAACGTCAATCGATACACTCGAACGTCGAAAAATATCAGGTATATTTTAAATAGCTAAAGACTGAAAAAAAAATATAATAATAATAATAATAACGTTCGTATTATATCGTATTGTCACGATGACAGCACAAAAACACGAGCATTTAATGTGTGCTGAATGTCATTATTATTATTATTATTCTTTTTTTATTTTATTTTCTCCTAGCATAGTGTGTTGTATAATTTAGTTAATGGTATCCAAACGTACCCCGACAGACCCATGTGGGAATAAATTAGCTCGTCGTTATTCTCATTAGTTTATCCGTGAAAATAATATGGCGTGTCAGGTATGAAGGACGAGAATTTTTCTTTTTTCTTTTACAAACACACGAGGCGATAAGACGCGACATTTTTCATCTTCGTTTTGGTTCGGTCGGCTTGATTACGATCGATTTTCTCTTGACGATTCAAACTCTGATTGTAAGAAAATGAAAAGAATGTCGTAGCGAAACGTTCGCGTACTTTTGGATAAACGCGTATATATTATATACGTGTACCGATCGCGTCTAACCGATGACCTCGCCGCGGACAGTAGATTTCGGCCGTAGAATTAATGTAAACAAACGGCGAACGATACCCGATTATTGTTATCTCACGAACGTGTTTATCGAAAACGTAGTCGCAAATATTAACGGCGATTAAATCGTTTCGTTGCACAACTGTATAATTATGTATCGCGTTGCGATATAAATCGATAAAAAAACATAACGCGTGTTTGCGACGTTTTAGTTTCTTGCGCTCGCGCGAATCCATATAAAGGTTATATAGACGATATAGCGGGTTCCAGTGTAAAACAGGGGTAAAAATTTGGCGGGTAATAATTTCCCATGACGCCGGGGCAAGAAGTCACGACGAGCAGATATAGGTCGTCCGAACCGGTGAGTGACCGTGAGCGTCGGCACTGCCGCCTTATTTCCCTCGATTTCGCGATCATTATCTATATTAATAAAGTTTTAAGTGGTTCTCATTGAACATAATTATATTATTGTCCGTATGAGAAATACTATTAAACTCATATACGTATATGTATAATGTAGAAAACGTCACCGAACCGACGCAAACCGAATAGTCAGAAACTTTTATGGATCCGTTGGATTCGCCGTAACGCGTTTTGGCACAAACTTTCGAAACGAAGACGTTTCAGCGCGTATTTCTTCCTAATAATATGATCCTTTATTGTAGCTGCAGTATAATAATGATATGGCGAACGGTTTGATTTCGATCGATTGCGTTCTCTCGGCCCGGGGACGCATTATCGTCGCAGCGTACAGTTATCATTATTATTTCTTTTTATTACGCCAGAGTCGTAAAAAAACAAAACGAAACGAAACGAAGAAGAAAAGAGAAAAAAAGAATCGAACCAAATCACTGCTGCGAACGTCCAGCGGATTTTATGGCGTTCCGATAAGCGAACGGCGACGGGGCGACGTGTAACGGCAAAATCTATACACACGCGGCGTGTGTATCTATTGAATATCGGCGTCGCAAGCGAACGAAAGCGAATCAAAAAGCAAAAATAAAAATATGACGTGGTCGATGGCCGTTCGGTCGAAAAGTGTGTGTGTGCAACGTGGGGTGAAACGTGCGTGCTACCGTTCAATTAAGTCAATAATTTATGAGTCTAGGTTACGGCGGCGGCGGCGGCGGCGGCGACGGCGACGGCGGTACATCGTGTAAAAAAAAAAATTATATTCCACCGGTATTGATGATTCCGTGAACGAGGCGAAATAAAAGTCCGAAGAATGGAAAAAGAAAATTAATAATAATAACAAAAAGCAAAACCGCAGGCCGGCGCTGATCGATTCATAAAACAGCTCACGGATGTCTTCATATTGGATTATTTTCCATTCTTATAAATGTATTATAGAAATTACGGTCTATGTGGCTGAATATCGCGAACGACGCTCGATCATTGTATGGAAACGTCCGATTTTATCCGAGGAAAAGCTCGATACGCTGCCCGGATATTGTACATATAATAAGGATCAAATGTCGAATGTACATATCACTATTGTAATAAACATTTATAAGTTGTTAATTAATTTTTAATCTGAAAATATATAATGAAAAAGTAGAAATAGGCGTATGATGTGTGTCTATGAAAAATCGCCGAACTCGTGGCTGATGGTCATCCGCGTGGATAAGGCTTTTTATTTATTATAATTTTCTCGTCTTACGGTGCATTTCCGGTCAGCCGCCGGAGTTTTTTCAAATGTTATTTTCGCGACAATCGCGGCGTTTTTCGTTGGCATTGCTGCTTTATTTTTGAAAACAAACGTCGAGCCTTTTAGATTGAACCCGCAGACTCCTCGACAAATCCACCGCAGTTCGCACGCGCCTCTTTTGAGCCCGGGAACGACGCGTGCCCCCGTAACACGTGCGAACATAAATCGAATATAGGTTCAGACGTCCCGAGATTATTTAAATCTTGTTTGCCAGGAAAGGTCGGAATTGCAAATTCTATTCGATTTCCGCCGCGAGTCGGTGGTAAAATATTGGCGGCGGCGATTCGATGTTTGCGAATTTCCTACTCCTCCTCGTTCCCTCCCCCCCGAAGCGTATCGAGTCCTCTCGTTTTTTAACAGGAGAAATTAACGTCATTTTATTATTTCGTCTACAGTGTACCCAATATATGCACATAATCTATTAAAAAGTTATAAACTGTGTTCGATGATTTTCATTAGTTTTCACCTAGTATGGGTATTTGTTTATATAGTTATCCTTTATCTCTGTGGCAAATGCGGTTGCAAAAGGTGTACAACTTTCGGGACATTGCGGCGTCACTCATCAAGGCTTGCTGTCCCGCGATTCGTTAAATCGTGTTACGTCCGAGATTCAGAGTCTGGCAGATTGAGCACGATCGTTCGTTTTCCAGCAACGACTGCAGACGAATCGTCTTCACCGTTTCGCCGTGGTCGTCATCGTCGGCAAAAACAATTATCGTACGAAATTAAAACGGTTTTGAAATAAAGTAATGTTAAAAATCAATATTCAACGTAACGCACTGTAAATGGTTATCGTCCGAATTTGTCTTTGTGTCTACAATTATTAATAGAGGGTCCGTAATAAAAAAAAAATGTATTCAAACGTCGATCGTAGACTTTTAAAGATTGTAACGAGATATACGAATGGTGGACATTTTATTTCCTTTTCAAGAAATGTCGTTCAAAGTATTTGATTAAAATTAAATTTTTCAGATATTAAACTTTTATTATTTAACGAAATAAAATAAACCATTTTACAATTTAAATACGGCTTATTATATTATATAATATACCATTTTTTTTTTTTTTTTTTTTTATTAAATACAATTTCGAAGTTATTGCGCCCATTATTGTACAACGATATAATAAATTATTATGTACACTTGTATTAGTTGTTTTATTTCAAAGATAAAATGAATCGATTTTTTTCCAACGTCTAAATGGTCTGACGTCAAAACGGCGAATGCGAATTAGTTTTACGGCGAACTGCCCTAGATCGATACTCCAGAATGCGTGCGCAGACTTTTTTCAAAGAGGATGCCGAACTTTCTGAATATATAACTCGATAGTTATAGAACAATATTTGTATAGAACGTACTTAATAACTTATTTTAAAATCATTTTTCAATTAATTATAATTTTATTTTATTTTTCAAATCTATAAGTACACGATATTATGTAATGCATAAAAAAATGTCCACCGTGTTTACGTAAGAATATAGTTTTTACTTTTAACTTTAATACTAATATAACTAATAAGTAATAATTGATATTTAATTGAATATTAAATTCTTTTTCTACATTAAAAATATAGTTCTCATTTTTGATAAAAAAAAAAAAATGAATAGATCCTTAAGGATTATTGGAAGTTGACTGTGTCGCTGTACTAAAAAAAAAAAAGAAAAAAACAACCATACCATCGTTTTTAATGCCCGATTACTGTTCTGTCCTACTCTATGAACCATAACGTTTGTCTTGCGAGTCGATAATAAACGCCGATTGAAAAACACAAACCGCCTCGTACATTATGTTTAATTAAAACACGCCCTGTATAGCTATATCCGTGGTTCGGCCGACTTGTATTATAGACTGCATATTGCAATACTATATTTTCGCAGCCCGCCGCCGCCGTCTGCTGTGAGACATGCGGTGGTGTTGCAGCGTGTTGGCTACAGTTTCTAATCTGTTGAATTCCACGTTGCGTTATTAAACGCTACATCAGCAGTTACGAATAAATCCCGCCTTGCTGCGTGATTTATTTTCCTCGGTCGCGCGGGAACCGGTCGGTTTTTAAGACATTACAATCATCGTCGTCAACACTATTTCACGCCGTAATTTATTAAAATTATTATTATTACTTTTTTTGTTTCTTCCCCCGCCGCCGACGTTTTAGAGCAAACGCGATTTTCAAACACGTTGAGACGACGATGACGTATTATTATTGTTGTTGTTTGAATAAAACACGAAACACATTAAATTTTTGAAAACTTCATATTTGAAAACGGTTTATTCACTTTCGCGAGTTTGACATAAAAAAAAAAAAAAAAACATCCGTATTTTAAAATCTAAAAAACAAACAGTCGAGTGAAAATCTTTTGAGAGCAAAGAATTCGCGTGCACGTATACCAAATACGAACGGTGAAAAAACAACAACGCGCGACGCGACGTTTCGAGACCGCAATACACGCGGACATTTCATTCGCTCATTTTTCCTCCCTTTCTTTCGCGGAAAAATGTTCGTGACACTTGCGTTCTGCCG
This sequence comes from Drepanosiphum platanoidis, assembly GCA_948098885.1. NCBI lineage: Eukaryota > Metazoa > Arthropoda > Insecta > Hemiptera > Aphididae > Drepanosiphum > Drepanosiphum platanoidis. The sequence continues at coordinate 8,072,022 of OX402535.1, forward strand.
TGCCCGTGCTGACTCGCGCGCATGACGTATTGTGCGCGCGTTGAGTACGACGGCCGTAATAACGGCTTTAACGACTCGTATTTTATAGGTTTTGGAAAAATCAAACGCATTAAATTGCGTTTTTCTTGCCGGGTCGCTCGGTAAAAGTATATTACACGGACATATTATTACGTATACCTCCTATTTTTCGAGGCCGATCGGCGCGAAGGATTAACGTTTTAATCGATGCCCGGCGCCGTCGAATAATAACGGCCGGTAAAACGCGAACGACGATTTCTATAAAGAACGGAAACGGCGTTCCAGCACAATGTCACGTCTTCATCGTACGCGTGCACTTATTGCGCGTGCAATAAAATGCATTACCCTGGTCTGTGTCAGTGGGCCTAGTTCACGAGATGCAGTAACATCAGCCGACCGCGTGTCATAAAGGCGCTCGCTTTTCTCGGCGTGTTACGAAATCGACAATTTTCCGCACGGACGAAAGTGAATTTGAAAAACTCGCGCGAAAACATGATTATTAATAATATTGTCGACGTACGAACGGCAAGAACGCGCGTTTTTATCGTCACTATATTGTTATTATCTCGGTAATAAATCGTAAAATTTGTTTAAATATAAATATATTTTCAAAGTAAAAACGTTGCATTTTTTTCAAGAACTTCTCGACGACAGCCCGCGCCCGACTGTGTTATACCGATATCGATTACGATAAGCATGCAGTTGCCGAATGAAAACGTAATATTATTTATATTTAACACAAACTACCGTATACACTCTATAATTACGATTCGATTAAGGCCTTTGTAGTATTTTTAAATGATTATTATTTACGATCGTATATACGTATATATATTTAAAAAGGAAAAAAAAATGTTTCGTGTATTTATATTGAAATGGGGACAGAAAAGTAAGAAAAATATAGACATCTAGTATGCGCCGAACAATTTATATTAATTTATTAAAAAACCGTTGTAGAATACACGGAAAAAAGGTCGCCGGCCCGCAGTGTGGTCTGCCGACGATCTACGAATACCTACACAGACAGAGAGTCGATTACGGAAATAATAAATCACAAACATTTATTTTACTTGAAATCAAAATGAAATTGACGTGTTCGATTATTTTCTAGTGAAAATTCTTAGATCCCACCCGGAATATTGGTATGGTTTTTTTGTAAATGTATCTTGACTTTTAAGTAGATATTCACATTATTTCACTGATTTTCAACTCGACGCCTCGAACTTTTTCCCGTTCCCCTCGGGATTCGACGTAACTATGGTTTACTGTAATTCACTTACCGTCCGCGGCTTGTCTGCGCGTCGGGTGTGTGCGTGTCTCACGCCCAGATGGTTGTATTCGTTCGGAATGTTGCATTCGTCTTTCTTTCTTCGGGCTCGTAGTCGTCGAAAAGTGTTCAGAAACCGAAGAAACGACGACGTGACGTCTCGTCGACCGTCTTCGTCTCCGTCGCAAGTGCATTCGTGTTTACACGATTTCGTTCGCGCCTCTGGTCGGCCTGTTATATAATAATACTAGCTGACCCGGCAAACGTTGTTTTGCCATATATTTCTAGTGAACGTTGTTACGATTGAAAGAAGAATGGAGCACGCACGCACGCAATTTCGGCAAAAGTTATGTAATAATATGATATTGCAAAATCAATACCTTTTGGTAAACATCGTCGGGTTTTCGCTTTAAATTGTATACGCCTATCGAGCTTATCGACCAATGACGATAGATTTGCCTGCGATCGTATTCGATCGTCCAATGAAAAAAGTTCTATTGTATTCGTTCTATTGTTCATCGCACGCACGCAATTTCGATAAAAGTTATGTAATAATATGATATTGCAAAATCAATACCTTTTGATAAAGATCGTCGGGATTTTCGATGACATAACAATCTATTCATATAAAATGCAAATTACCACGCACTCGCTGATCGTTGCATCTCAAAATCTAGCCCGTGAAAAGTTTTTCCCGGTATGGGAGAGAAATAGCGTTCTTCATTTTCTACCCCTTTGACCCACTTAAAGGTTGAATTTTGAAAAATAATTAATAGATTTTTCATTGTTTGATTTCCAGAATAGTATGCTAAGTTTCAAAAAAATCTGACCAAAAAATAACATTTTACATTTAACAACTTTTACCCCTTTTAAGGGTTGAAATTTGAAAAATAAGTTAGTAGATTTTTCATTACTATGTATATGCTAAGTTTTGAAAATTCCGATCGAGAAATAATGTTTACCATTTTTAATACATTTTACCTTTTCTAACCCCCTTAAGGGTTTAATTTTAGAAAATTCTTTCTTAAGGGACCTCTGCTATATAAAACGAAACTGTTGACCAAATTTAATACCACAAAGCTCCAGTGGCTCCGGATTTTTTCCATTTTTACATTAGGGTTAATTTTCTTAATTTTTTTTCCGTAAGATCCTTCTCCTGACAATAAGAAACACAACAAAAAAAGAATTAGCTAAATCGGTCCAGCCGTTCACGCGTGATGAGGCTACCTGGTAAATAGTGATTCATTTTTCTATAATATTATTTTTACCGCTTTCAATCCTATAAAAGGAAAATTTTTGAAAATCGGGCGACGCGATGACACGCACGAAAAGGTATTTGGAACAACTCTGTGAAAAAAAATTGGAAAAAAGTTAAATAGCGTCGTCACAAAATGGGAACATAAAAAAGGCCTGTTATTTTATATAATATATAGCTGAATAACCCGGCTTTGCCCGTGTGCAGTATAACTTTTTATTTTATCAGTTTTTTTTTCATTTTTACCCCTTTTACCCCTTTTAACTCCGGTAGGTGTCGAATTTCGAAAAATCCTTTCCAATGGGGTCTCCACTATATAAAACGAAACTGCTGCCCAAATTTCATACTCAAAGCTCCAGCAGTTCCAGCCAGGCGAATTTTTCTAGTTTCACCCTTTTTACCCCTTTTAACCCCCTTAGGGGTCGAATTTCGAAAAATCCTTTCCCATGGGGCCTCTGCTATATTAAATGAAACTATTGACAAAATTTAATACCACAAAGCTCCATTGACTCAGGATTTTTTCCATTTTTACCCCTTTTAACCCCCTTAGGGTTAATTTTCTCCATAATTTATGCTATAAACCCGCTCCCCGACATTCTCTATCATTTAAAAAAAATTTGAGCCAAATCGGCTCAGCCGTTCTCAACTGATTCAATTTCCAATTTTTTGTCTCCATTTTTATATATAATAAATACAAAACTATTCATTCTAAGTATGTTCGGGCTATCGTAAAATATATCGTACAATATTATATCGTACAATTTTACTTTAAGTTTAATTTACTAACAATTATTATTGATGTAATTATTTAAACTTTTTTTTTTTTTTCTCGTATAGTGTTTGAAATTGTATATAATATTGTATTCATGGTTACAGATAGATATTATCGCGGTCGGCCACGGAAAAACCCGAAATACACCATGCAATCATACAAATTTATTAAAAAGTTAATTAAAATATTTAATGTATTAAAAAATTTGAAATAAAAACTATCCTATCTTTTAAGTTGGACCAAATTACACGCGGTGTAAAAAATTTCATCAAAATCGGTTAAGTGGTTTAGGAGTCCATTGAGGACAAACATTGTGACACGAGATTTATATATATTAAGATCGGGCGTCTGCGATTGGACGAGACAGTAGTTGTTAATTATAATTGTCGGCGTGGTGTTGGAATGACGTCGTCGTCGTGCGCGTTGTTTCGTGTTACTCCTCCGAGTAGCATTTCTCATAAAAAATCTCGTCTTATTTCAACGCGTTGTGGCCGACCAAGTCGTTTTGTATTTCCGAGTATAAACAGACTCTGTGACCAACCGTGACCAAAGGAATCATAATAATACGCAGTTCCGCTCAAAAGTTAATATACCGTTGTCAAACTTTGTGCATAAAGACTAGTCATTTTTATGCTCGACGTAACGTTTTACCTTCTTTAAGTTCTCTGGTCGTTCTCTGCACGTTTATCTCCGCCCTTTACTCGCCGTTGCGATTTCAAACAATCTGCGGTCCACATCACAGTGTCGTCGGAAGCAAAATACGAAGACGACGCGCAGAATAGGACGAAATACCTGCTAGTACACACTATATGTATGTGTATATACTGTATATAAATATATAATATATACGTCATACGAAATATATTGTGTTGTACGTACAATATGGACCGAACAATCTCGAGACGAGATTTTGCACTTAGCGTCGATGCGGGAATAGATTTTTTTACGCTCGCCCGTGACCGCCCTTAAGCCGTTTTCCGAGTTCGATAAACATTCGTGTTTTTCGATACCCCGTTCGCGCTGTCGTTTACCGTCCGGAGGACGGCCGCCGCCGCCGCGAAACGTATTTCGTGTAGGTACAATAAACGCCACGTCGTCGTCGTTCGGTGGAAAAACAACCGACCGGCTCGCGCGCCGCATTGTTTCGTCCTGGTCATGAGTGTGTAACACTATTAAATATATTATTATGTGTGTATAGTGGCCGTTGTTGTGTGTATAAAGTAGTCGTCGTCGTCGTCGTCGTCGCCGTCGTTGCGGAGGAGGCGGCCGGCGGCGGCGGCGGTCGATCGATTTTATTCCGTCAAGGCGCGTAGTAGGTATGTACATAATACATACGTATATAATATATATATATATGTTGAACAATAATAATAATTATAATAACAGTGCGTATATATAAGGAGGGATACGTGTTGACATTTACATAACGTCCTTTCCCGCCGCCAGCGTGGCGTCGGCGCACCGGACTTCTTAGCGTGATTGCAATGTTCCCGCCAACGACGACGACGGTGCGATAAATATAATATGCGTGTGTTTATGCATATATACGTATATTATGTTTATACACATATATTTAATATGAGTAGTTACGGGGACTTTCAGGTGAATTAACGTCCGGCTCGAGTGTTGCGAAGAGAGTGAGAGAGACTTGGATATGACCGCCACGAATCGATAAGTCAATGAGCGCTCGTTGCGGCGTCCGTTGTATATTATATAATTTCGCGTTGAAGCCTACAATCATAATAAATGACTCCGACGATTACGGGGCCTCCGAAGATCCTTTGTCTTTGGGATTACCGGGCGATCTCGAGCGTCCCGTCTGAGCGACAGCGGTCGGGTTGGATCGGGTTCGGCACGCGCGAATAAATTCGGTTTGTCGACTCGAGTCGATGAGTAGTTACGGTGCACACTGCGAGAAGACGACGATTTCTAAAGAAATAAACACGGCGAATTCAACACTTGTGCGTTTCGAGTTTAAAAGTGAACAAGGAAAAATATGATATTCACAATCGGCTACGATGATGAGAGAAATAATAGCCTGGACACATGGTTGTTCTCTAAACAATAATAATTCTTATATAAACCATATGAACCAAAATATAACAAAAAATTATAATACAAAGTATTATCATTATAAAAAAAAATAAAAAAAACCCTCGTTGAATTGTTTCACCTTTAACACGTGGTTACAATTAAACGAAACATATAAAACTGAAGTGTCTATTAGAATTATTGCAACGTTGAAATGAAACTATACGTATTAAAAAAGAGCGGACGAGTGGGATAACGAGATGAGATACCATGATGACGGGCGATTTGGTCTTTTAAATTTGAGACCGTCGTCGGTCTCGAAAAAAAAAACGATTCTGAATGAAAGAGGCGTAAAGGGCGTATATTTTTTTATCGGAAATCGATGGGACGGGTTGGCCGTTCGAGCGCGCGATAACGGTTTATTTGCCGGCGAAAAGGATTCCGATCGGAGTACCTTGGAATATCCTTGCCCGCGTCTACGACGTGTACGCGCGCGATTTACGTCAGTCTACTGCCGTTTCGCCCGCGGCCCATCCGTACGTAAAACCGCTCGTGATGATCATATTTCTGCCCCGTCGTCGTGCGCGTAGGTGCGCGCCGAGAGTAATAATGGGGAAATTAGATTCCGACCGGAGCGAGAGTAGATTACGCCCTCTACGATAACGGTACAGTATGTTATTATGTAAATAGTCGAAAACCAACATGCGCTCGCGGACGCGTGTAACAAAACAATGTGCTCGCGTCGATGTCGGAAAGTTTATTTTTTATTTCACACGATACGATCGCAAACGTGAAAAAAAAAACAAACATTAAAAACTGGTGACGTCCGTAGGTATAACGGAACAGGATTTCGACGACCTTTGCGCGTTCATTTGATTTATAAAACGTCTTAGACCGAGAATGTTATTCAAAAACACGCGAACCTAAACGACGAGTTTTTATATTTATTATTTTTTAAATAATTCGTCACTTCCAATAATTATTTCCAACGACCACCACGGCCCGACATTCGTGCCTGTATCTATTTCCGTCTCTGTAATATTTTAATGTGATTTATCGGGGACAATGTTTTCACTCGCAAGGATTGAAGTTTTCGGAACGAAATCGCAATTCGACGCGTTTATAGATATGATTAAGTGCGGTTTTGAATATTTTTAAATCTATTTTAAGTACTGATACGGATGAACATATTGTTATTTCATAAATCAGCACTACTATATTATTAACTGTTTGTACTTAATATATAATATTATAATATTGTAATTTGGGCATGTCCCGTATTGTTATAAAATAAATAAATAAATAAATAAATAAATCACGAACCCGAGTTATTTTTTCTTTTATTCGACTCTATTTTGTCTTCTTCATGTAGCAACAAAGTAATCATTGCTAGACCTACCGGATCAGCCGAATCATATGTTTTTGGGGCAGTCAAATATTTGTAATATAAATTATGTAACATTACAACGAAGTAAACAATGACAACGTGACGTACGACAAAACACAGTCCAAAATGAAATCGATAGAAAAAACACCGACACGAGTAAATTGAATAGCACTGGCCCCGAACGGACGGTACGGATACGGATCGGACACGGGACGGGGTGACGTGTGTAAATACACCTTTGTCGAGCATTGTTTACTCCAGAAATCCAGTGCCCGATTTATCTGTACGACCGACGCGCATTAACGAATAGTTATTTGAATTCGGGCGGAACGTAACGAGTGAAATGTAATTAGGGCGAAACCATAAAACACGGTTTTGACAACTGATATCGATGTAGGTAATTTAATTCGAATCGGATGTTGACATTGCGATGACGTCGGGAAGTTAAGGGAGAAGATGGAAGAGGGGGTGGAAATGTTTACGACAAACAACGGTCGTTTTTATTAAATTATATTACGATCAATTTGTGTTTTTTTTCTTCTAAATTTATGCAAATACTGCGTTCAATCAGTGTGTTTAGTAAACAACCTGCACCTTGTGTATGTATATAATATAACATTACTATATTCTTTTGACATGCAACACAATTAAAAAATTTATATATCTATATGTAGTTTTTAATTCATTTAAATCCCTGTTTTTATCGTTTCGATACAACAAAAAAAACGGCAGAGTTTTATTTTTCAACAATAAACGTTTTTTTTTTTTTACACGGGTTTAAATCGTAAATTTCTTGTTTCTTTCTCGGTATTATTATTTCTTTTCAAATTAACAATTAACAACTCCCATAAAAAGCACGTTTTAATATTTAAATACTATGTAAACGGCGGCGTAACATCACACGGCGGTATACGCATATAATAATAGGTGCCTCGTGAACTACTCTCGTGACGTGAACCGTGGCTAATGGTTATCTTGTGTCGGGATTTTTAAGTAAACTCTGACCGGAGAAACTCGCAAATCCCATTAGCGGTATCGAAGACGAACAACACGAACGATTTAAATAGATTCCCGTACTCTATTCGGACCGATATAATAATTTAGTATACGATTTTACCCGCGCGTTCGCCGACACCGTTTCGCGGAACAAACACGTAATTTTCAGCGCCGTAATATATGATTTCGAAATATTAACCGTAATACGGACCAGGTCGTCGAAATTAATTTATATTCAAAAAATTCTCACGCGTACGACACGCTTTTCTTCGCCGCGACGCATTTCGTTCGATGTCCCGTGTAGGACACAATACGTTGAAAATCAACAATGACCGACGCTGTGCTCGTCGTCACTCGGTTTGTGAACACGACGTTTCGATCGCACTCGAAACATAGTCGCGCGGAGACCGTTCGAGTTCGAGATAGTTCCGCGGCTGTCACTATACGATCGGAGAGTTTCTTCGGCGAACTCTGCGCCGGCCGCCGGCAAAACGATTGCAATGCAATTCAAACTCGACACGATCGACCAAACGACGTTCGTATACTCAAAGTACAAGGATACACGTCCTGCCGGGTGATGGGAACCGGTTTCGGAGTCTTTTGAAGATTTGGAAATCGGGACTTGATTTTCGAGCATAGGACGCCGATTTCTTTTGATCGTCTTTGAATTCAGACGTAAAGAAATTAAACTTTTAATATCAAATCAATAAAACGCGTACGATCGACGAATAATCCGCGCGAAGAACGAATAAAACGAATAAAGCGCAGACGGACTGGAGTTTTTTTTTTTTCCGAGAACCGATGCGAAACCGAAACAATCGAATTTGAATTTTCTGAATTCTGAAAATCACGTTATTCGCTACGTCATAATGTATATATCGTACGGTATGTGTTGAGCGTGGGATAAATGTCGTTTCGACGTTCGTTCGCATGTAGACAATATAATAATTGGCGTTGTTTGTTCGTCGCGTCGGTTATTTATTTTGTTATATTTGCGAGTAAATATGAAATCGAAAACAATGGAAAGAAAATAAATAGATCGGGCGACAACTCTATCCCGGCCCACGCAAAGCGCCCGATTTATCCCGAGGATTAATAGGTGTGTTATATTTTCCGGATGAATGAGATTTACGTCACCGCCGCGCCGCCGCCGCGTGCCCGAGCGTAAATTGATGTTCATTCTCGTCATATTTCTTACGCGCGCGCGAAAAAAATAAAATAAATACCATCATTTACTATTCGCGACGACGACGTTCCACGGTTTAGGATAAATTGCTTATTTTAAAAGTTGATAAAAAAAAACGAAAAAACGATTTTACCGGTGCCCTCGAGTTTATCGAACCGACTGCGATTTCAGACGGTTGCGTTTTTGAAAAAAACAAACTCTGCAGGAATTGTGTGCGCAAACAGTCACATGTTCATATTGAAATGCCTAAATAAATATAATATATAGTACGTCCGGCTGTCGGAATATTTAACAACGGATTGCGTGTGCGTAAATACCGAAACGCGCGCGAAAACACGGTAATACTCTTATGTTTCCAACGGCGTTCATTATGATATATGTGTACACCTTTTCGTTTCGCGGCCTGCGACATAAATTCATTTGGGACGCGCGGCGCGACAAACCAAAAATTATCGAACGATGTTTTCAGTCCGTTAACACCGAATACATACCGGAGAGCGTAATTAATGGTTTCGCGTTCGAGTTGGTTTTTTGAATTTATGTTTTAGTCGCACTAGAATACATTTTCGCGACGCATATGAGAGGCTCGGCCCCGGGGACAAATCTAATTTCTGACATTTTTCAAAGCGAGAAAATCAGTTCCAAACGGTCGCGACATTTTATCGAATAGATGCACTCATAATACAACACTGTCGGTTATGTTTCTTCAAAACTTCTTATTATTACACTTTGACACTTAAAATGTATAAACTTTAAACACTATTGTTTCGAGTTTTTTTTTCAGTTTTCCCCAAGTCGAGAGACGTGTTTATCCGTTTACGCCTACCACAGTATGATAGCCTTTTATATTAGCACTTGGGGAATTTACATTTTATTTTTTCCATACAACAAGAATTTTTACTGTTTCTAGAATTATCAAGAAACGTCTCGAAAGAGTTTTATAGGACACGATAGTATTTGACAATATTTTCAAAATCAAAATAAATCCATTTCTCCAACAACCGCATTCGCCTGTTCGTTGAATCGGTTTTTCGTACGGTTCGAAGAAAAAAAATCTTCGCTGTCGTTTTCACGACACCTAACACGATAACGTTCGAAAACTTTTTGCACGTCGTATAAGAGTGACTCGATATATTTATCTACAGGCGAATCGCATAGCGTGTTATTTTATTCGTAGAAATATTATACTGGCAGATCGCGATGATCGACGCGTCCTCTGCCGCGCGTGTGATCGAAATGTAAATTTCAATACGACGCGATTCGTTAAACAATTTTAATAAGACTTTCGGAAAATCGCACCGGAGCGGTACCCAGTTCGTTATTTATACGCGCCGTACCGTTTTGGGTCGATAGACCAGGCGAGAGATTTGAAAAGTTAAAGTTGAGTTACAATGACAAAGTCGCTTAACGAGTTTTTTTCTTTATATATAATAATTTCTTACTTAATAAGTTGAATTTTTTCCACGAAAATCACTGACTAATCAGTTGGATGTCACTTCGGGTTCATTCGTTTTCCCTATACTTTGATCCGCTTCGTATTGATTAACACAACGATATAATACGTAATTATAGTCTTCATCGAGCGACGTTGTTTTTTGAACAAGTTGTTCGACGATTAAAATCGAATTTAAAACCTACTAACAATATCGGCGTACCTAAACTTTAAGATTGATGTTCACGTGTTTTGCTCGATCACGCGACGATCTATATAGTGTTGAATGGGGGGGGGGGGGGGAAACGAAAAACGACTATGAACTTTGAAAGTAACTTACGTTTTTCTCGACCGAACGAATTAGAACAATTAGTTAGCTCGCCTTGCCATTTATCCGGCTGCAATATTATATTTTATGTTCCGTGTAATATGACCGAAAAATGTCACGGCGGAGCTGCCGTCGTCGGTACAAGTAAGCGCGTGGGCGTTTAAACGTATGCGAACGACGAATACAAGTCGAACACGAGAACGTATCGCGCGATTCGTGTCCTCGGCGCGACAGACATTATGTCATTACGCCGCGGCGCCGTCCAGTGAAATCGGTCTGCGTCGTCGGGGGGGAAAAAAAGGCAATATAAACGCGTAAACATAACCGCAGGCTCGTGGCGGCGTGGAAAGGGGGGGACGGGGGAGAGATGGAAATCAAAAACAACAAAACGACTGGGAGCAATAACGATGAAAATAATAATAAAAGATGGAAAAAAAAAAACAAAACGGAGAATATTGTAATGTATGATGCGGGCGGACCCCCGGTCGAGATCGATGCGAGCGCAACGACCATGTTATTATTACGTATGCTCGTATTATAAGCGCGTCGTCGTCCTGTGCTCGCAGGGTACGTTCCGCGAGCAGGACGAAACCATTTTTATCGTATTTTCTTTTTCGCGGCCCTCCCCGATGTATTGTCGCGTGCCTTTTGGCTCTACCCGGGGGAAAAAAAGAACATCGGCAAAATTGAAAAACGGTTTGTAATAAATGACACTCTTCTATTTAGGACGTCGCAGGTATACCTCACTAGCCGCTATTTATTATTATTACATAACATTATTCTGTTTTCACGTTTAAATTATGCATTTATTCAAACTCACAGAGTTTTTTCGAGCCTTTATTTTCGCAACCGTTCAGAGAAAAGTCGATGTACGGAAGCGGTACGAAAAGTTTATGCGCCGAAATCAAAATACACTGTTCGAGCATGAAAACGACACACGAGTAGGCGCCAAAGGAAGGATGGAAAAAAAAAACCTCCCCGTATTGGTTCGCCACAATGCATATTATTATAAAATAATATTAATTGAATCCGTCGGACGAGCGTTTTTCGATAGCGCGTCATATTGACGGCAGGAAGTCGGATATTATATTTCGTTTGAAATTAACGCGCATGGGCGGGATGCTGGCGTAAAAATCCGGATCGCGTGCATTGTGTTATTATATTTTGTTTGTTGTTTATTGTTTGGACGTCGTGGTTAATGTAACGCATGGCGAGGTTTAAAAAGGCCAGCGCGACTGTACGCGAGTCAGACGAGTGCCTTTGTAGCGGACTGAAAATAAATTAATCATCGACTGGAATAAATTGACGTTATCCCGAACCTCGTAAACGCTCCGGTAAATCTGATATAAATCTACGACTCTGCGGGCGGCTTTGTGCGCGAAATTAAACAGAAAATAAATATCGATCATAATCTACTGCCGTTTGAAATAAAGTTAGGCCGGTTGTCAAACAAACGCGCGCGGATAGGTAAACATTTTGTTTTGTTTTCGATTTATTTGAGCGCCACGGCGGCGCGGCGTCGTTCCGTGCGTAAATAGCTTTGGGCGAGACACATTTACAGATTCTCAGCGAGTTTATTGATCTAAATACGGCGCTTGTGTGTCATCACGTTTTCGACTGTTTGAAGAATTAGCGCTGTTACGGTTTGTGGTAAAAATTTCGTCTGGTTAGGTACTTGGTTTGGTGAGTCGTATCGTTTGATGCCGTAATGAGCTTTCTCGGATATCGTGTGAAAATAACTCCGGTACATTTAGAAGCATTAAAAATTAACAGCAAATTTCTCAAGGATTCTTCCACGCGTGAAAAAGAAAATCGAAAATCCGATCTCACAACTTTGAGCGTTTGAATCTTATATGTCCACAAAACTCGACAATATATTACGAACATCGACAAATGTTTTCGAATTAAAACTCCATAAAACTTTCAATTTCAACACTTTAGGCTTAAAATGTCGTCCGCACACGGTCTATATTCAGTATTAGCCCTTTGAAAAACTTACTGCAAAAAAAAGAAAGGCCCGCCGTCGTCGATTTCTGATTGTTTTCAAGTCACGCCGTGATTATAAGATAAATTATTTTTCGCGACGCGGTTTTTACGCCATTTATATTTATTACTACGACGACGCACGCGGACCGCCGTAGACACGAGACAGTGTTTAATCGCCGTGCGACGCCAAACGCGCTGAAAAGTTGTCCGAAGTCGCTCGAAGACGACCATCGTCTCGATTCATCGGTCGACTCTCCCCGGCGAAATTAATCCGAGAGGCGACGCGGAACTCGGCCAATCGAAAATATAATTTACGAACAATAGCCCGCCGTACGTCTTCCGGCAGCCTAATAATAACGGGGTCGACTGTATGAGCTTTCTGGCAAAACACTCGCCTCCGCATGCCAAATGTTTTCTTAACTTTCGATTCGTCGAAAACCGCCCGAACATTCAATTCACTGGCCGTAAATGGCGACTTGTAATTTAACTGTAAAACAATAAACGTATACGTATATACGCGCGCGTCCGGTCCAAGAAAGAAGAATAGAAAAAGAAGGGAAAATAACTCGGGCGGGCAACCCGAGCGAGAAAACACAGTCTTATATTATTTCCATCGATCGCGCGGGTCTCGAACAGTGTTTCGACCGTACGGAGACATGATGATATTATCCGATTAACCCACATCGCGATGTGTAATTTCGACTTTCGAATCTCTCTCGGTGCGAATTCGCTCGCATTACGTCTGTCCGTCCGGTAGAGAAGTACTCGACTTGATTCGAAAACCAAAACGCCGCGAATCATTCATATTCGACGATTTGTTCGTCGTCCGAAAATCGTGTTGTTCCCGAAAAGTTCTGAAAACGTGCCGGTCGAAAGACAATGAATCGATAAAAATAGTGCCTGTATACACACAGTTTGTATTTCGATGCAGTCAACCATCAGGTACTTACACGTCGTCATAATCGATAGTACAATAATGGGTTTCTGCTTAGACAAAAATGTGTGTTGTTTGAGAGTTTTCCACGGCGTGGACCGACCCTTTGACCGGGTTTGACACAAAGGATTCCTATTCAAACTCTTCGAACAATATCGACTCGGAGATTTTTTTTTCTCTCGATCTCGCGTGTGTTTTCCATTCAGGACGGCGCACATAAGGCCAATTCGCTATATTACGACGACAAAAATATAAAACGAATTTTTTTTGATATTCTGATTAGAAATGTTTATGAAAAGACTTAATTATCTTTTAAAAAAATAGTTAGTGTTCGTTGGGGACAAATGCTATTTAGTATTATAAATATAAATAATTTACATTTAATTATTTCTGTATTTTAAATTAATGATATAAATAAATAATACGTATACAAATTATATTTTACAATCAGACTTTATTCTACATCCATATCCTCATCGTCATTATCGACCTTCTCATTATCTTCATCATCACCAACATCATCGTCATCACCAGCGCAAAATGAAGGCAGTCTGAGCATATATTTCTATCAATTCTTTATAAATTCCACTTATTTGAGAAACAAGCAAAGGATTCTTAAAAAATGTTCGTGCCGTGTTACCATCGTTACTATTACCTCCACCTTGTTTTGGCTGATCAACAACGAGACCCATTTCTTTGTAATAGTTAGTCGCTATTTTACTTTTTCTTTCCTTTACTTTTCCTTTTGCATAATCCCCTCTCGCTTGCCACTGTTGTAATTCTAATTTATATGCTATATGAAGTAAATATTCATAACATCTATGATGTGCATGTAGTATAGAAATACCATATTTGAAGGTGTTTTTATTAAAAGAATGCGCTCAATTTCACAAAGGGGGAAACGGGGGGACGTGTATTTTACATTTTTATACTCGTTACAAGCTATTGTTTTGAATGTGTCAAATAAGTCAGTGGAACTCGGTGGAACTTTTTTTATAACTCTACTTTAAGTTGATATTTTTATATATTTGTTAAACAAAAACAATATTTCTTAAAATAGATATTATATATAAAGTATATATATTATGCTAACAATAATTATTGCATATTAAAGTACATAACTGATGCTTCAATATCCATATTGAAAAATTTGTGATCTTAAATTTTAAAATGAACAAATCGGGTGTAATATTATGACATCAACGTATGTTGTAACAATCGGTATTGGCCGAGCGTCAGATAACCAAACTTTAAGTACACACACAGGCTATTATGTCACGATAACAAAATAAATTATTACGCTACATTATGGACTGGTTTATAGACAACATTTTAAAGGTATTTTTAATAATTTTGAAGAAAATATTTATTTCGATTTTTGTCGTCGTAATATAGCGAATTGGCCTTATGTGCGGCGGCGTTCCTTAATCACGAAACCTAATCAACGTTTTACGAAACGGCGACTATGAATACAGTTCGTCGAGATTTCCTCTATACCTTCATCTTAGTTTCTACTTTAAAATGTATTTTATTTAATTGTCCTAGTACACAAACCGGGTCCCTATTTATTTTACGTAGATACGTATACGTATTATGCGAACATTTCCAATTCGATTAAATAAAATCGTTAAATTATTAACGGCGACAAAACTGTTGTGCAACAGATAGTAACGCGATGTGAACTGAACTCGAGTATCGAAACAACCGTTTTAACCAAAGTACGAAATTTAGGTTTGAAAATTAATTAACTATTAATGAGGGTCCAAAGTTTTTCGTCGTATTATTCCAACTACAAACCCGACCTGCTCCGGAGTAAATGTGTACACGGAGCGTTATTAAAATCGATTCGAACCAACGGACATATAGTAAGAAAAACTTTAGTACGCGAAAATAAAAATAACGTCCCGAAAACAATAAAAGTTCTTCGCGTTTTTAACAAGTGTATTCTCGGTTTATGTCTTATCGAGATTCGTACGTACGTATATTATGCCGGTGTGACGGAGCAGCCAACAACCAGTTATAAAACTCGAACGCTCGGTAAACTGCTGCACAGACGCATAGAGTAATCGATAACGACTTGTTTCAAACGCCGCGAACCGCCAAGACGTTTCAAACGAAACTAAAAGAAACTTTTCTGCAGAAAAGTAAAAAAAAAACACTAACCTTTCACGATTAAATAAATAAATAAATAAATAAATCAGACGCTCGAGTTCTTCCGATAGTTGTTTATAACATAACGCATTGTTGTATTTTTCAAATATTTCGAAATATACGTCTAAATATATAAAATATCTATCCAATTATTTTTATTCTTGTATGTACCATAATATATTGAGTATGAAAAAAAAAAAAAAAACAGCCCACGAAAACAGTAAAAAATATTTCTACAACGAGTAGGTAACATTTGAAGAATGCTTACGGATTATTCGCGCTAGAGTAAAAACAATTATGACCCGAATTAATAAAGACGACGGAAAATAATATTTAATCACGATCGAAACCCAACGGGTGTTTTAATAATATAATATTCGCGCGAGACATTGCGAATTTTACACGACATCCGAGTCCCTTTGAATGTCTGTAAAACATCTCGAATCGAAACCAAAGAGGAAAAGTTATACTCGTACATTCGATTTTCGATATTGGAAATGCATAAGACAGTATACGACATGTACTGTACGCGAATTCAAAACTTCGGAACAACTTAAATAAAAGGCTTTGTCGTGCATTAAAAATAAAAATAAAATTGTATGTAACTACTGAAGAAAAAAAAAAGAAGAAAAAAACGTAATAATAATACTCGAATGTAATATAAGATTTCTTGTTTATTTCAACGTTCAATGTAGTTTTTTTTTTTCGAATTTCAAACGCGTATAAATAACGAAAACCTCGAATAAAAGCTCCGTATTGCTACCGAGAGTATGTCTCGGATTTCAAACGATGACTTTGTAATAACTTTCAATAGACGAAAAAAAAAATGATTTTATTTTTTATATTTTTATAATGAAAATGGAAAAAAATAAATAATCAAGACAGGTAAGATATCTAATGAGGTCTGAACACAATAATACCATAAAATATACTCCGTCCACGATGGATAAGTATTATTGCTTTATGAGTAACGCTCGGAAGTTATATTGCATTGAAAAAGATGATTATTAGCACTTTATTTTGCCCTTAAAAATACCGGAAACATGCGTTATAAATAGTGTGAAGCAACTTTTCCCCCTTTTTTTAAGTAAATTCTTAGTTGTAATTTCATATATTTTTCCTCCACGCCACACAGTTTTGCTAACGTCTTAATTACCATTGATAAAAGCCGAGAACATTTGTGTTGAGCAAAGTAAAAAATATCAATAAAATTGGTTTATTATATAATGGATAAAAATATGCTATTAAATAAAAACAAAAAAAATCCCAAATCGACAAAATAGCGCCTAAACCGCGAATAAAGAAAAATTAGCAAAAAAAAAATAATAGAAATAATTAAAATCGTTTTCGACACCATAAATAATATTGTGAAATGAATTCGAATGTAATTTGTAATTTTCTATTTTATTGAATAAATTTTCAAATGCTACAGGTCCCCTTGTTTATTAAGCGTACCTATTACGAGACACGGTAAACGATTGAAAATACATTTCACGTTTAGACGTTTTACGATGACGTCGTCGCTCTCGCTTCGTATTAATATCGTTGCGATACTGTGACAGAGGTATAATATTATGTGAGTGGGAGATGATTCGGGCGAGGTTTAGAGCCGACCGCGTTTCTCGGTCAATGACTGCGCGCGCGTCCGAGGGATATCCGCGTCGTGACGGATACGTCATCGCGCCGGGCACGCGGTAATACTGCGCCGGGCTCGACGGACCGAGAGGATCTGCAGACCGTTCGGAATTCGTGGGCCCAAATGGACCGTTAGTAATGTCATCCGTTAAAACGTTTCCGGTCCGTATAAACAGCGGCGACGAGGGAATAATAATCCAGCAGCCGCGGCGGCGCGGCGGTTCGTCGTTACGCGTTCGCTCTCGGCGCGCACGATTCGAACGGTCGTTTCGAATCGACCGATATCGCGTCGTCGGACAATGGACGCGGTGACACGGCAACGGTATCGTATGAATTTCGAGGTGCGTTGTGTCGAACGTAATAATTTTGACTGATCGACGCGCCGAATATAATTCGAGATATTGAGAAATCCCATGTCGACAGGCGCACTGGGAAAGGATTTTTCGAAATTCGCATTGCAAAAATTGAAATGTGCGTTTTCGCGTTTACGTCGACGTGTCGGTGAATTGAAAAGACGTAACCGCCATACCGTTTATTATGTACAACAATTTATTCACGATAACAATAATGATATCTATAATGATGACGGCTTGTGTATAAAAAAACGACGAACACGAGGAAATCTCGTGGAAAAGTATTTTGATGTGTTCGTAAATCGAGCGTGCTGTTGAAATCGCGGTAGGCCGCGCGGAAATAAACTATAGTGACGCGTGATTCACAGTATAAGTTGCCGTTTAAATAGCGACGCGCTCGTAGAAGACGAGTATAATCGTGTATAAATCACGTTCGAACACGAGCCGTTTGCGTAGCGACATTTTCCAAAGGCCTACGTCGACTTTTTCTTTTCTCCGCGCGGCGGAATAGGGCGAAGAGCGACCCGTCGTCAAGTCGCGCAGCCAAATGAATGCGACGTTTTCGATCGGCGGAAACGGAAACGGCAAAAAGCGTGCGGTTAAAAAGCGACAGAGTGAATCGCAATAATAGCAGTAGTCTCCGTGCGTGGCGCGCGCGCCGAGCTTTCTCGCGTTATTTATTTCTATTCCGATCGATGTGGGTCCCCGAGACAGCCTACGCCGAATCGAAGCGCGCGCGTCACGTCGCAAACAACAATATATGCACGCGTTTCCTTTTGTCGCAAACCCGATAGCGCCAGTACACCGTCGAATAGCACACGTACACCTCCGCACGCCGCCGCGCGGTCATGATTCCAAAACTAGCCCCCTAGGACGGCCACGGCGACATCAGTTATTATTCAGTAGGTTGGACCTTTCGTCGGAACCGCATACGCGCGTGTACTCGTCCGCCTCCGTGTCCACCAGGGGTGGCCAACCTTTTTACGCCGTACGCTGTGCCGGATTATAGAATAAAAAAATAAAAATGAAACGTGCCATAACGAATCGACACCAGCGTATGCGTTTCTAAACGCGGATTGTTTAGATCGAAAATATTGTTTCAAGCGATTCATTCGAATTGAAATTATATTCAGTGTATAATCGAGGGCAAGTGAATGCAATTCTTCGACCGGGTCGAGTTGAGACAATTATTAGTTAAAAAGGTCAAAAATCAATAGTCAAGGAACATTTTTATCAACTAAGCTTAGGTTAATAATCGAGTTAATGAAAAATCAAATTAAACAGTTGAAATTAACTAAACTTTTAACTCGACTTGAATTATTTTAACCCGTTAACGCCCAGCCTCGTGTACAGTAATACAATTGCGTTTGATGTTTTAATTTTAATGAATCCTGTCGAGTAATAAGTAATTATTAATTGCATCGGAAAAAAAAAACAAGAAATCGAATATCGCGTGTTCGATATACTATCAAATGAAATGAAATGTGTCGAGAATCGGACGTTAGAAATACTGCTTCGCGGCCGGCCCAGTTCGGCGTCGTCTATTTAAATATATACTCGACCGTAGTAATACGGTATCGCGCGTTGTTTCCGTATGACCCGTGGCGTGGCGATGGTTCGCCGCACACAATCAACGCTACCTTTGTGTACAAAACGAGTCTAACCGACTTTAATAAATCGCATAATGAAATTACATTTAATCGCCCGTTGTATATTACCTATTACCGGTTTGCCTTTCAAGAGCAGTGTCGACAAAATGCCCGAGAACAAAGCGGACGCGTGCCCCGCGGCGGCGGCGGCAGCGGCGGCGGCGACGACGCCGCGTCGTTATTAAATAAACAAACGCCCGGGCGCGGTAGAAAGCCGGAGAGCACTGCCGAACGTACGTCGACGGGATCAAAGTGTCCCGCGGCAATTCCGACTGCATATTTACGTTATATTCGGTCGGTATGTGCAGGCGGGGCGGCGCGAAGACGAGATTCCCACCTCTCTCTCTCGTCCTGCGATCCGAATGATATTATTTATATTTATTCGGTACCGTACTCGAACGTCCAACTCTCCGGACGACGACGCGGGTGCTCCTTGGGCGCTCGCTCGCTCGCTCGCGACGTGGAATCCTACATCGGCGGGTCGAGAAAGATATTTCGCAGACGAGCAAACGCCCGGATGCGGCGCGCCGTCTGCGATGAATTCGTTATGCGCGTCAGAGGCTCGCTAAGGTTTCCGTCGACGACGTCCGTAATGAATGTAATTTCTCGAGTACACTATTATTATTCGTCGCGAAAAGCAATCTAAAAACTACCCGTACCTCTCCGAAACTCGCCTCCGGTCGCCGTCATCATCGCGTTACACATTGCGCGTTACTATTTCATCCGAAAGCAATAAACGCGTATTGTTATCGACAGTCGTTCGGTATTTTTTCGGACTCGAAATATAATATTTGCGACGAATTGATAACGTCATGCGAAATTTATAATATAGACGTCGTGTTTTATCGAAGCCAAATCTCTCTCTCGCTCTCTCTCTCTCTCTCTCTCTCTTCGTCTCGGAAATATTAAATTCGATAGTCATTTCACGGCGAAACGTTTAAAACGTGAAATCCGACGATTGCAGCCGATCAATAATACTACGAACAGTGTATGTAGTTTGGACAGATGACGTTAATATCGTAGCGCTAACAAGATCGAGTGCCCGCCATTTTAATATCGGGTCGCGATTATTCATTTTTTTTTTTTTTTTTTTTGTTCAAGTCAAAATAAGCGTTTTTAATTAATCATAATTGATATATTATAGTCAAAGTAAAAGTCAATTATGAAAAGTCGAAGAAAATAATAAAACACGGCGAGAACAGACAATTAAAACTTTAGCCTACAAAAAGTTTGAAATATCCACTCGATATTATAATAATGTATTAGAGTTGCATGAAAATTAAAATGGAAAAAAATTATATTTCAGGTAATATCGCAATTAAAATTTACAATGCGGTTTAAACTCTTTGGTTCGAAAGAAATCATTTATTGTCCGTCGTTATTAATGGAATATAATCTTTTATTGCCGTCTCGAGGCCATCGTTATTATATGAACCAAGTTTTTATTGTCTATACTTAGCTGTACTTTTTTTACTGCCGAACGACGTAATAATTATTAGAACTCAAAAACATCGAACAATGGAAGATCGATCCGGAACAGGAACAATGCGTTTATTGTGATAGTTATGAATAAAATTTTTTTTTTTTTACATTATTTATGTCTGTATTTTTATATGATTATATTTTCATTAAACCGGGGGGAGGGGGGGGGGCAGTCATTTCGAGAGGAAACGCTTTTCTTCCGATACTCGAATCTTTAAATCAAGTTTTCAGACACAATTTATTATAAAGCGAAGAAGCTATTGATTTTCCAACGAGTCGGAGATGAGGTCGTTTAGAGTAAAGGTTGCAACAAAAGTGTTTTACGATTTTTTTTTTTTCTAGTATACCGTTTGATTGAAAGTAAAAAAAGATTCCGTACGAACGTAATGATCTAATAATATCACGTGTTTTTCGCAGCCATTAGTACCAAATCGAGTGTAAGACGACAATTCACTTATACAAATTTAATATTATTTATCATTCCGCCTGCATGTCGCATTATTAAATTTATTATTATATATTTACGGTACATTTTCCTTCTCATACTTTATTCAATGGCAACTAACAAACATAATTTACAAACCGCGGATACATTATAATTGACATCGTATGCGGTACATTTTTTAAAATTATTTTCTAATTAAAAACTAACATCTCGTTTAGATTTACCAAGTTGAATTATTACTTTCATAACATTTCGAAAATTTATCTATTTACGCGATCATTGGTAAGTATGTCATACTTTTTCGAATTCAAATTATATTTTAAAGAAATTCGGGTACCTTCACACACGGTATATGGTTTTTTTGACATTTTGATTCTTTTAAATAACGTTTAAGTAATTTTTAATTTAGAGTAAACAAATTGTATCCCGTTAATTTACTTTTTTCATTAAACTTATCCGAACAACATTGGTTTCGTACACATTAAAAGCAATTCGCAGTTTAACTTTACTTTTAACTATTCGGTATCGTTATTTGTGTTGTCTATGAGAGATGAGTAGATGACTATTCAACCGTATTCCCGAGATTCGCTTCGATTCCCAGTTTCGGCGTGCTTTTCAAACTGCGGACGCGCGACCGAAAAACATTTATATCGTTTTATCCGAGTATTATGGGTTGATAAAGTTGAGAAGAAAAAAAAAACGACAATTGCCGATTCATCACGGTGAAACATACACAAGCCCGTCCCGTCAAATCGTGAAATGGTCGAGCGAAATAATACGGCGGCGGCCGGCAGTGCACCGTCATCGGTTCGAACTAGGCCTCTCTCCCCATCTCTCTGGGCAGGCGACCACTGCGCACAGGTAACTCAGTCTGGTACACAACAGTCTACACTGGCCGTTAAACGAACGGACATTTGTCAGACGCACCCAGAACCGTTCGCAAAACTAAAATAAAGAAAGTTGTTATAATATTTCTTCGAGAACAATGTAAAAACTCGAAACAATTACTGTCGGAGGCAGTATTGAAACAGTCGTTTGCCTAGTACGAGAAACGTACAGTTCCAGTCGAGAGACGGGGGTGTGTTTATTCATTTAAACGGGCGTGACGCAACGATCACACGAATTGGATTCATAATAGAAATATTGTACATCGAAATCGTCTCGACGCCCGGTTCGGTAAACACTCCGGTCAGAAAGCGATATGACTTTATGTGAAAGACGCAGATTTTTCGAGGGCGACTACATTTTCGTCGAAAAAAAAATCGGCGTGTCCGAGGAATTTTAAGAAATCTCGGCCCGGGGACACGCTGCCGAGTTACGGCTCGGCACGAAAATAGCGCGCGCCCGTGCAATACGATAGCGATCGACAGCGACTCCTCGGTGTCACGTCGTACCTGACCGCGTGTTGTTGTAGTTGACTTTTTGAAAAAAAAAAATATAGGTGCCCGCAGTCTGCCGGCCCATCGTGTATGCATGTGCGCACGAGAATAGCGCGCGCGCCACATGCGAACGGATCATTATTCGCAAATTGGTTTTTGATAGCGCGCAACGAGACCCCGAAAGTAAAACGACAATTCCGAAATAAATATCGAAAAAAAATTAAAATTAAAAAAACACGTCTGCCGGGTTTTCTGCGGCGGCGTATAACAAAAATAATAATTACACGTTGTTGTGGAAAAATACAGCGGATTAAACGCGTCCGAAAGCAATACTTTTTCTCGTACGACCCGCGCGCGCGCGCCAACACGACCGCCACGCGTCGACGAACACTGATGACCGATCGACAGTTCATAAAGTCTCGGGCTGATCGAACGGTTCTTAAAATCGAGAAAAGGTCTGACTAGCAAATAATTCCGTCGACCGTGATTTTCGTCGGGCGTTTCCGTTAAACCGACCGTTACCTATCACATTATTATAATATACTGACCGACGACGCCACGATATCCACAATGGTTTGTTAAAATTTTTAAACAAAATACGCCTAGATTTTGGCGATCTCGAGCTCAAAGTAATTTATCATAATATCGTCCGAGTAGTTTGTTTTTCTTCGGAAAATTACTTAATTTTGAAATGATATTACGCATTAGTAGAACAAGTAGAGAGCCATAGGACACGCAAATACTCCGCTTATACGTTAATTTAGATCTACTCTTTGTGCCTATTGTGGTAGCGTTACTCGTACATTAGTAATAGAAAAAAAAAATGTTTTTACTGAAATTGTTATTTGTCTATTCTCTTACGACCGGAACGTTTCGACACCATCCAATGATGTCAACGATAACTTTTGACAGTGGCGAGGTTTGATATCTTCTTGGAAAATTGATCTTCGACTCCGAATATGACGGAAAGCACTCTATAATCCGATCAAAACTCGTGGAACGTTTCCGTGAAATTGTATTTTCTAACGTAATAAACACAGCGTTATCGTTTTCGCCGCAGTCTAACTCTGAACTAGAACGCGTAATTATCGATTGACTATGTCAGGAAATATAAGAGTTTTTTTTTTTTTTACTTAACATTCTAAATGATACCGATGTGTTGACGTGAATAATAATGAACAACACGGTTTCAGTGGATTTAATCGATAATAATTCACTATCGTGCGCGTTCACTATGTATAATAATTATACGCTATATGACAGGTATACACAGTTAAAATAACGAATAGATACGCTTACGGACACGAAGGACGGTGATTATTTTATTTTTTTTATCGACGATTTAGGAATCACGAAAATATTGTGAGGAGATACGTAAAAGCCGAGAGTCGGAGGTTGGTACATTTTTTTCCCGACAAAACGTAAAAACGCAGACGTTCGAGACGACAGAACGTACTCGATTCCACCAGACTATACGATCGCAAAACGTATTGTAGCGCATTGCAGGGACGCGCGACCAAAGATTAGGTAAAATCGCGATGTCAGGCTCGACGGGGAGTCGCGCGCGCACGCGTGTGCATTACACCGTTATATTATGCGTGATCGCGCGGAGTCCTTAAACGGCGAGCTGTACGCGCGTTTCGAACGAAAGCCATTCTAAGCGTCGAATTAGTAGTCGACCGTGACGCAACGGCGGAGTCGGGTTGGCAAAAACAAAGGTTTGATTAGCGCGAACGCTGGAAATCCCGTCACGAGTATGAATAATTATAATATGGCGTACGGTTACTGCAGACTTGTTACGCGCGCACATTCGAAATGAGTTCCTGCGACTCGCGTGCCGTTCGAATATTCGTGACATGTCCGTAACGCGTCGGCGAGCGATATTGCGACGTGTCGTCTGGCGGACAGCACATTCGTTCGAGTTTTCAAAAAATATTTCATTTCAATCGCATCCGACATGACGTGGTGTTTTTCAGCGACGACGGTTCTGGCTGTGTTTTTTTTTTGAGAGAGACGTGACTTGTTTCGGTCAAAACAACACGCCAAATTTTAACGCCTAGTTAAAACGAAAAAAAATTATTTTCAATGTGACTAAAAGTTTACGCGCCACTTCGTCGACTACACAAATCGATGAGAAATTAATAATAACGAGAAAAACTTTTTTCCCAGCACACACTGATGTTATAATGCCTATCCGACGCGCCGTCCGATTTTGTACTACCCGTTACGATACTGTAAACAATATCGTGTTCGTTCGATACACAGCACGCGTTTGTCCGACGATTTCTGATCAAACGTTAATGACGGTCGAAACTGACAGCAATGAAAAATTAGTCGCCGACGTAATCGAAATGTTCATTACACTACAAATACAACGAAAAAAAAATACCGGTAAAGGACATTGACTCGAAATGAGAAAAATCAATAAATATCGCGTACAAAAAGCATATAAATACTTACATAAACAAAAAAAAGGAATATCGTTCTTAAAGTACATCGATTTTCAAATAAAATGATATTGCCCAGACATTGTCGGGTACAGCCAGAGTTATCGAAGAGTTAGAAGTAAAAAAATGTCGGCGCTGACGGGTCTTACTTCTTAATTTAATACGTTTGTACACGTCTCATCGTTGTGTAAATAAAACGTACAGAAAATATGGTGTCGTACGTACACGAAATGGTTTTTCATCTCATGTTTAATGGTTGTTTTTTGTTGTTTTGTTCTATAGATAGTTGGAGAATCGGTCGATCGCGTTCTCTAGCGGCACCACTCTCAAAGGAATAATCCCTAAACCGTGTGAATAATAAAAAAAGACACTTCATCGACTATACAACGTGCAGTCTAATTGGGCTTATGAGTGTTGAATTCGACTACTAATCCAAAAGTAAGTCGACTTTATTACGGTATAAAATATAGCGGATTAGTATACGTTATAAACGTTACGAATTTTCGGCCGTCCGATAACATTCACGAATACATAATATTATTTTCGACAATTTACTATTGGACGTACAGCGAATTCCGTTAGCGTCGTCGGTCGAATAGTCGACCGGAATTCCGGATCGATCAACGTATAAGTAATTTGCGACACCATACGATAACAGGACGTTAATTCGACCGCGGGTAAACTGTAACGTCGCGTGGCGATTTATTTCGGTTGAAAAACGAAAAGAAACGCGCGCGGCTATCGCGAGCTCGACAAATCGCAAAGTGTACGCGACGGGTCATCCGTGTCGTATTTGTATAACGTCGTCTCGTCAATCCGGATGTCGCGCGAATATTTGCGATAACCGCGGATAAAGAATAGATTTACAACGGAAATACGTCACAGCCCGTGAAATCGAACGTTTCCGATCGCGAAATCCCGAAAACCCCGATACGGCTATGTCGGCCCGTCAATAAATCTGCGACGAAAGTAAAGCCGCGCGTTTTATCGCGTTGCCTGCCGCCGCGCACGTCTTCTTGACGATTTCTCCTTGCCGTGTGTGTTCGCGTCGCGTAAAATTGTGGTAAAAACGATCACACGGCTCTGGTAAACAATAAAGACTGCGATTGCGTCGTCGGTAATATAGATAAAAGATGACGAAAGGGCGAAAAGACTCGTGCGAACAAACCTGACGACGACGGCGCCGCCGCGCCGTTTCTTTTGGTCGCCAGCTTACTCTCTCGGAGCTTTTCCCCCTTTTTTTTTAAGCCCGAACCTCGAGGATATCGGACTGGGCTGAAACCCTTCTCTTTATTGTATTCGCGTCCGGGAACACGGTTATAGCGGCGCGCCGCAGAGCAGCAGTACGGAGAATGTAGCGTGTGCCACCGACGCGCGCCACGGGTGGCGTGGCGGCCGACAGTCTTTCGGCATAATGATATTACGTGCATTTAGCCGGGGAATAAAGTCGGGCGCGGGCGAGAGATAAGAGAACAACGCTTTCATTCCGTTAATGCTGTTGTGATGCTTCGGCTGTCTCCACCCGTTACGTCGTTCGGGCGGCGACAAAAAAAATAAAAAAATAAAAACGTCTGTGTACGGTGGTTATACGGTTTTCTTTATTCTTCTTTTTCATCATTTTTTCCCCTCCTTCTAACCGTCGTTGTATAAAATCGTATTCCACAACGACGAACAACCATCAACGGACGATTTGTCTTCGTCGTACTTCTCCGCGAGATCCCCCCCCTCTCCCCACCACTGATATACACCTCGCTGCCCGTCCTGCCGCTCTCATTGTGCCTCCTGACGCAGTCCTTCGATTTTTCTGCCTCTCTCTCTCACACAACAGACGTATTTTACACACGCGCACACACGCCGTATTTGCCATAGCTGTTAACACGTACACGGCGTACAAGAGAGACAGAGGTGTATAAAGATTGAGAACAAGGAGGGAGATCGTATGAGCCGACGCGAAAAAGGCGGTAAAGAAGAGTAGACACCACAATAGGCGCTCGCGAGCACGATCGATCGGACGGCGTTCACGAGCACAATCGATCGGACGGCCCGAAAAGAACCCATACATGTATACACACACACATATATTATATAAATACACACCCGAAATCTCGGACCAGACATTACGGTCTAACTTCTTTCTTTTTCTTTTTTTAGCCCTTGTCTCACGCACGATTCGAGAGCGCAATAAAGGTTTATTTGTTTGATAGTTTTTCGTTTTTTTTTAATCCAAAGTACGGTATAACACGGTATATTTCTTATCGAGGGGGACGACTCGCACGCGCGCGCGTATAAAATACATTTATGCGACAACGTTTACGTCGCGTATGGGACCGCCGCCGCCGCCGCCGCGCCGCGCCGACAGAACGTCTCACGAAACGCACACCAGTCGACGCGTACGTAACGATGACGTGTCACGGGTAAAATCTTAATAAACGTATATAAATCGTTCCTTTATGCGTACATGACGTGTCGCGCGTTCGAGCATCTTCGTGCGTACACGTTGCGGTTTGAAATTTACGACGCGCTGAATTTGAGAATTTAAAACCTAAGTACCGCGAGACACGCCGGTGTCACAACATTATACCGTTTTAATATCTGAGCTGCGCCGTACCTGTTATAACATTCTGTGCATAAAACGGCATTTTTTTCTTTCTGTTGTTTCGTCGTCGTCGTCGTCGTTTTTATATTCTCGGAATACAATGCGTTATTGTATTTTCATCACACAGACTACACCGCGGCTCGCTTTCCGCCGAAATACGAATGCGAAGAATCTAATTACATTTTTAGAATCCGGTCCAACCACGGTGTTGTGTTGTGTTTTGTTTTTTTTCGCCCCATATTTTCGCGATCTGTGCGCGTTTTGTCGCTTACGCGAGCGAACATCGATGGTACGACGGACCGTGAAATCAAAATAATAAAAAGGAATAGTGACTACATATCATAATGTAACTGAAATCTCGGGCGAGAGAGCCGTCCGTCGCGACGATGGGATGACTGCATTCCGCGGATACGGTCGAGTTTGTTGGATTGAAATTATTCAAATATCGATCACGGCGACGTTTTCGATTCGAAATGAATACGCGGGGTATTGTTTGTTTCCAGAGTTCAATAAATAACGGAATACATGTTACAATACGAGCGCGTTGTAAAATAATATATGTTATCGTGTGGCCAGTCTTATCGTTTTAATAGGGCGGATTCGTAAACAAATTATAATTGTATTTCATAATTTATTTGTTGTTTCCGTTTAAACGGCCTTATTACACATACATGAATAAATATTTACGCCCGGAGGCAAGTAGTTGTTAGTTCATCGCGAAAGACGTGTCCGAAAACGTATACGAATACAATATATTTATATGCCGTGCACTTTGAGTGTCGTATTTTTAATGAACGCGATTTATCATTCGTCGATACGCGATGACGCCGACGACGACCTCGCGTTGTTTTTGCGCAAGACCTACGCGTAAGAATTTTATTTAAAAAATCATCTCCAACATTTTAATTAAATTCATCGAGTAAACCATGTAGCCAATTGTTTTTTAGAGAGCACAAAGGCATAAAAACTAATTAATTTCAAAAACTTTCGAATTCAAATGTCCTCGAAATTGCGTCATTTAAATATAGGATAATTAAACAATTATTCCAAAAAAAAAAAAAAAACATTACAACATATTTATTAAAATATATTAATGTCTATACCTTTCGAAATTGGTTACGATGCGTATGGGAAAATCGAGCATTATTGTGACACTTTCGAGTGTTTTCGAGTAGTTTCTTCGAGATAATTATACACTTTTACGCTATTATAAACATGCTTTTAAATAGGATTTAATTGGAAGAAACTCAACACAAAAAATGTTGAACTTATATTTCAAAAACACTTTTTTTAATTAAGATTTTAATAATTCATTTTCTAGAAAAACGTAAGTGTTTAAAACTTTTAATTAGACTAAGCCGTTATTTGTAAAACAATTTTTCAAGATAATTAAAATATTAATACTTTGTTTGCTAGGTAATCAATGTTATCAACTATCGTTACGTAATTGATTGTTAATTTATTATAATTTAAATTTTTGTAAACTTAAAAAATTGACGAATAATCGTTAAAAAATATATCTTAAACTAAAAATGTTTTCAAAAATATAATTATAATATATGGCCAAGTATTTTAGATTTTACGTAAAAATCGAAATTAAATAAATAAAATTTTTATTTTCGTTCAAAAAGTATAATAACTGATGACGTATGATATAGAGTTCGAGTAAGTTACTATAACAACAAATAAAAACTTAAAATATTGAACAGAAACGAGTGAGTAGTAGATAGTTAGCAGTCCGGGCGGCATTTTTGTACTTTTGTTATGTTTTCCGAAAATTATAAGAGAATATAATACAACTCTGAAAAGTTCCGAATTTTCACACGTTACAAGCCTTATAAAATACACCGCGGAAAATAATTTTTTTAAATTTATATTTCCATCATTTTCAATATATTGTATAGTACTATAGTTGGTAATAAATTATTATGGGTAAAGTTTTCTCGAGTATATTTAATTCTATGAAAATATTACGAGATACGTTTTAGCGCGCGCCAGTCAATATAACGATATTAAATTTAATTTAATTTTCAAGCCTCGATACATTGAAACTTTTACTGCGTGAAACTTTTTTTTTTCTTCAAACTCCCGTTAGAGCCGCTGTACGTTATATACGTTACTTGTAGGTTTTATAATTGTGTTCAAAAGAAACTATGGTTGCATTCAAAAGCTAACGGGGGTACACACACACACACACACACTATGCTCATTGAATCTATTTTATTATTTTTTCTTATAAAAAAAAAAAAAAAAATGGAAACTATGCGTTACTCGAACACGCCCAAAATGTGTATAATGATTTACGTTCAAATTTCAACCCAGCACGTGGGGCACGCTGCGCTGCGTGTAATAATTAAAAAACCGCAATCGTAGCGCTACCTATTATAATATCGTTATTAATATTTTGGCGACACGAACCGTTAAAAATTCTCACTTTACTCGCGGGTGAAAAAAATATAAAATAATAATCTGCGAGTCACTGCGGCGGCGGCGGCGGCGGCGGCGGCGGCACGAGGCCTAATGACGTGATTTTTTTTCTTTAATTATACGACCCCGTAAGATTTGTCGAGGAAAAGCGCATCGTTATCAGCACAATTCAATACGAGAACCAAACACTTTTTACATTTCCTTTCACATTTGTCGTTCCTGCGAGTTTGTAAAATATCCATATTTTTATACAAGTTGTTGAGATAATTTCAAAACATAGCGATTTAAAATCAATTATAGACCATGTAAGTTTAACGGCGGGGGTAAACGCGCCCGGAGGTAATTTTGGCTAATTAATATTTAAACGGATGACCATTTCTACGGTGATAATATCTGTTCAGCCATCATTCATTACTGCGATAGTACGTGCGAATCGTGCAGCCGTATACACGCCTCGGTATAAGATGGTTAAACACGTCGTTGACCATATAATTTTAAGTGATTTATTAAACAGCCGACATAACTATACGGGTACCGCTTACGCTTTCCTATAAACTTGCATTAGCTTGAGTATGAAAACGAATATTCGGTTTTCAATATTGCGACACGTAGAAATTTCCACGACAACTCGTACCGAAGAAGAACGCGGCTTAACGGAAATGAACGATTGAAAAGTTATTTTCATAGACAGTTTGAGTGGGGAAAAGTACGTTTTCGGCTAAAAGTATTTAACGCCCCCTCCCCACCCCCCATCCGCTGTCAAATCGTACTGAAACAAAAACGTTCAAAAGAAAAGTCAATACTCGCGGAGATCTTTCGGTCGGGATATCACGGCGGGCCACCCTGTATGCGAACAATATAATATTACACGTCGCGCGTGTGTCACGTGTTTTTTACCCGACCCGGTGAAAAAAAAATAATACATAATGTTTTCGTGACATATTTCCAGGCTTGTGACGTGTACCGTTTCCGCCGCGCCGCCTTTACGCACCACAATGGCACAGACCGGGGGAGGGGGGAGACTGTGGCGCCCCAGACCTTAAATTTAGCACCTCCGGGCGGCCAAAGTTACACCGGCGTCTTTGTGATTTCAAATAGTTAAAAAAAAAATTTTAAAAAAAAACGACTTTTGATTTTAAACTCCTTATCGGTTGACATGTTTTTCTCCCATCTCGCGTTCCGCTCGTACCTGTCGTGGATCTCTGTGAGTTCAGCGATTTCAGAACGCGGTTTTCCTCAATTGAGAAATCTTCTGAGAACCAGTGTATGCTATAAACGTCAGTATGACAAAGTCTCGCGAACGCTATTGACTATCATCAGCGAACACGTTTCGAACAAAGTTGCATCGAAACATAGAGAGTTATGTTCTCGACAGTTTAATTTGAAATACGGTTGTTGAAAATAAAAATAAAATAAGTTGAACGTTTCTACGAAGTATATTATAGAATATAATATAATAATAATAAAACAGCGGGAAGGGGTGAGATGGGATTTTTTTTTTATAAATTTAGAAACGAATTAGTGTTATCGAAACGACGACGAATAGGCTACCATTTGCATTTTATTAGAGGAGGTAGTTGAATATTTCATCAAAATTAAATTTTTAACTCGCCTATACGATTTTTTTTTTCTCGCTACACGATAGGCCAAATGATTATCGATTTTTCTATTGACTTTCTGACTGTTTCCACCGATATTGTTATCGATAGTATGTATTTTTAAATACGAAACTGTACAAAATGCAAAGTCCCGATATTTTTTATGCCGCAACAGTAGTAAAGTATGAGATTAAAAATAATATTTAAACGTAAGTAAGTAAGTTCTGTGTATCAGATAAATATTGTACTCGATAAGATAAAGTTACTCTAAAAATGCATTTGAAAATATTTAAACACGCTTTTAAGACGAATCTGTTTTTTGTACTCAAACGCATAAACTTTTCTTTTTTTTTTTTATCATTACTTTTAAATATTCATAATGCACGTATTTATACTAAATACTTGTGAAAATCAAAATCTGCGGCTGTCTTTGAATGTTTGTAAAAATTATTTTTTTACGAACCCGGCCCATGTTTTATTACTAGGTATAGTTATTGTTTTCTCGACGCATACGAGGATATTTCGGTTATGACACACGCAGACTGAACCGTAACCGAAACTACCTACGTAATAAAACAGACGACGACGACGGTTTCATACGAATTTCTCGTCATCGCTGATTTTCGTGTTTTCTACCGCAGCCAAACGGAAATTAAACAAAACTGTGTACGATTTATGTTGCGGACGAATTTATACTCGTAGTTATTATAAACGGTCGACGAAAACGAGACCGATCACAAAAATACCGTTCGACATGTTGTACGAGACATTTGAATACGTTTTAAAAAATATAATCGATCAGTATTATATTGGGAAACTAAAGAAAAGAATTCTACAGCTTTCTATCCGGCTGCGACCATTATCCGAGGTGCACTTTAATGTCATCGATTCCATGGCAGTTGACTATTTAATATGTACCTTTACAATGTTCTTCTAATAATAACGTCTACGTCGTCGTAAAGCAGATATGGCGGTTTTTTTTTTCTTTTCATATCTTTACCCTTCGAAACATGTATAAGAAATATTCGACGATCAAAGGTTAGTTATAAATATTATTATTTTTTCATATACCCTATAGTAGATAAAATAAATTCGGTTTCGCATCGTCGTCGTTCGTATTTCGTCCAGTAAAACGTGAATTATTAAATTTCATAAAAAAAATAAATAATATAAATATACCATTTGCTCCGGAGACAATATTACTACGCACGAGACATCGATTAATACTAAATAATATACAGGATGTCCCACAGAGATCTGACGAATATAAGTGTGTCATAAGTTCTTTTAGTTTTTGTTAAAATACGGTAACTTCTAAATCGTATAAAAGGTCAATCCAGTATGAATTGTAATTAAATATATGCGATAACAGCTTAGGTTCTAATTACGCGTTTAAAAGTTTTCTTTTTTAAAATAACTATTAGTTCTGCGCTCTAATTAGCATATTTCCAAACGAGTTTTGACCACGACCAGAGACTTGTAACAAAATAATGTAAAACTTTATTAAAATGTTCAAAAAAGAAATCGAGATACTTGAGCATTTTGTAGATACATTGTACGACACTCGTGTATTTTGAAAAATGTTAACGAGTCGATTTATGAACGATTCTTCGTGATGTTTGAGTATTCAAATCCGTAATCGATTGGAGATAATATGATTTTCATAATCCTCAAAAATTGTGGAAAACTAACAACTAATAAATAAATATTTAAACAACACGTCTAGTTAAGAAAACTATAAAACATTTACTTTGGTTATTATATCGAACACAAAAAAAAAAAAATTGCTTTATTTAAAACGTAATTTAGTTTAAATACAATATTATAATATTACGGTTGCAAGTTTGTGCGGCGCTGAGCTCTTGTAAAAAAATACGAAAATATACGTGATTAAGAAAAGAATAAAAGTTTATTATTACATTTGTTAGAGATCTCCGTGATACACCTTGAATTTTTTATAGAAGAGCGTAGCATTATGATTATTATGATGTTATGGTAAATGTTTTGTGCTCGGGAATCGTGTTTATTGTTTCGATTTATTTGCGAAAAGGACAAAAAAAATATCGCAATCAAGCCGAGGTGGTATTACAATAAAACTCAACAAAGACGGTGTTTTTTTTTTTTTTTTACACCGCATATTTTAGCTATGTAAATGTAAAATATGAATATTAAATACTCGACCGTGAGACAATAACGACTTGGTACTTTGGATGCCAACATTTATATTACCGACACTTTTGCGCGAAACGAGTGTTGAAGTTTTCGGCTTATAAATTCGGCCACCTATTGTGAGTGGTTTTCGTACCGACTCGTACGAGAACGACGCCGCGCCGCTTAGACGAATAAAATAGCAAGTTGATAATCGACCGCGTTCCTCGCGCGCGTGCGGCGAAAACCGTTTATGCCCACGTGCACACACACAACGAAACGACGAAAGTAATAATTTATTCAAATTCGGAACGTCGAACGCCGAGTTCTATATACGTATTTATAACTAACTACGTATACTTCGCACGTTACATTGCGTTGTCAATAATAATTGTTGCGCGCGTACGATTTGACGTACACGTAAACACTTGCCGGAATCTTTCGATAAAATCGAGTTGTGTTGTGCAACAATATGTACATGAAAATATTATCGCCGTACGGTAAACGTTCGTTTCGCGAGCGATCGGACCGTCGTCGAACAAATAAGCACGTACGCGCACGGACGAGGGTCATTACCGCGTCTGCATAATATATTGCGTAATGTAAATCCCATTTCCCTAGCCGCGTCATCGTCGTCGACCTTATCGCGGCTTATGATACCTAGTCAATACAATGTTATATTATAAAACACGGGTTTCCCTACGAACAAAACAAGCGGACGATGATTTGGAGTGGAAAAATGTTTTCTTTTGTTTTCGTTTTTTTTTTCTCTTCGAATTGACCCGAAAAATTAGAGTTCTGTTTTATGTTTTACGCCCATGGTCTGTATATTTTTAATAATAAATAATAAGTAGAAAAGTGACGAGTTATATGTATACATACAATAATAATTGTTAAACTTGCGAGGGAGGGTGTGCGGAGAAGTCCTTTCTTTTTTTTTGCAAATTCTTCTATCGACCACTTGTGATAATTTTTCGAAATTGTCAAGACTTCTTTTTATTTTTTCGAATGCAACGGTTTTTCAATATAGTCTTACTATATAGTAAATAGCAATCGTTATACAAATCGATTTATAATCAACGGTTTACACACATATATATATATACTCGTATACGCGGCGTTCGAGGCTCTTTGTAGTAGGAGCGACACACACACGCGTGTATAAAAAACAAATTGAATTTCGAGATAAACATGAAAGGCTTTAAAATGATTTGATGTATTTTGAATTCCAATAACTGACCGGATAACTTGGATGTTCAATGCGGCGATATAATAGTGTTAGGAGATTAGAGTGACCAGATTTCATTTATAAGCACACGGACGGGTCTGCGCGATCGGGGAGGATTTGGGAAATTCGACGATACAAAAGAATATTCGAGGACACCGATGTCTTCGAAGATATAAATAAAATCCGCTTTTAACTCCACGGTCGGGGCTATAACGATTTCTTTGTCGGGACGCGAACGATCGTTCGACGAACAATATAATGAACATCAAAAATAAATACTGTCCGCCATCGAAACGCATACGTCGGTACATCATGTGGAATATATTATATATGAGTGTTTAATAATTAATTTAATTAATTTAATTATTTAACGACCGCGTTGGACCACCTGTTCGATTATTTATACCAGACCGACACGTTAAGAGTTATTGGATAGAACGCGGCAAGCGAATAAATCGCGATCCAAGTAAACCGACGAAAAAGATACGGATAAAAATACGAATGATTATAATATTCGTTTATAAACGATTACGGACTTATAAGTACGGGTTGTAATTAGAATTTCCCTTGTCGATGGGAAAAAAAAATATAAATTTTCATTTCTAGGCATAGCTCCCCCCCTCCCACCACGAACCGATAGGACATTTACGTTTTAAAGAACTTCGATTTTCAATATCCGACGGTGACCCTCTTTTAAGTTTTCTTTCCGAGTAGTCGACTGTACGGTTGAATAATTAGAAACACGCCGCAAAGTGCATGTCGTCTACCAGAGTTTGTGTGTTCGTTTGGAAATCAGCCGCAGAGATCAAATTGAAAATTAGACCGGCGAGTCAGAACTATATCGAATTGACCTACGACGACGCGAAAGAGCTTGTTCGGTCGACTCCGCGGCGTGTGCCTTTTACGGTCCCTTTTCTGAACAGCCGCGTCCGCGCGAGACTAGGACACCGGTAAGAGGAAGCGACCGCTTTTGCGCACAATACGGTCCCGTTCGCGTTAAAATACGATCAAACGACTGTCGGCCGCGGGCATCGAAATTCTTTCCCATTATTATTATTATTAATTATTTCGACGATAGCGTCTGAAAGTTTGAATAATTATTATGATTCGCCGTGTCGAGAACGTCGTCGCCGCGCGAATAACGTAAACGCGAGCAAAATCACCGTCGTCGTCGCCGGTAAAATGTACGAAATCAACATTATTCGCCGTTTTTATATCACGACGTCGTCGTCGTGTGCATACGTATACATACAAATAATACGAGCGTAACGAAACGTGTAGAGTTGAAAAAATAACAACGGAATTTTTTATCGAAATTTCGAGACCTCCTCCGGGGCGCGAGTTAATCCGATCCCCGATCGTGCAGTCGAGTTCGTAATGCTGACAATGTTTTTATTCCAAATCGGAAACATGCGATTGAAAAAATAAAAAATAAACAGAACGTCGAAAACCGAGGACCACTTGTGGAAACAAATAATATCCAGTAAGTCCCGGAACGACTATTCGAAATCCGTGGCTCGGAGGGCGGTTTAATTTTTTTTTTTTTTGTGATATATAAATACACACGCTTATGAGTTTTGATCCGCGAGTTGTTATGTAGAAAAATTAAAATCGCTTCGAGAGTAATTCTTTTTCGTTTCGAATGGAATCTTAATCCGTACATTTTTACAGACGTGTAGTATTTATAATTATTTATAAATACGAAAGGAGCCAATAGACTTCCCGTTTACCTGAACTCGAGACTTAACACGGGACGAAATGGCAAAGGATACCGTGATACGCATGTTATTGACACGACCGTCCTAAATATTATGCGACTAGATGGGTCGCATTGATTTGTTGAATCCGAAATGGTTTTTTGTTTTTTTCGCTCGAAAGTTCACTTGCTTTGTTCGATACCTCGTTAATGTACATTTTTTCATTTTTACAATTGTTATTACTGATTATTCAAAAGAAATTTTAGATTCACGATCTACACGAAAGTATAGTAAGTAAGTCCCGACGACAGTTCACCAATTAAAATCTTCTTTTTTTTACAAATTACATTCACAGAAATAATCCCAACGGTGCCGCCCGAGAATGTCGAGTACACGTTTTGGAGATCGTTTGTTTAATGTTATTTTGCACGTACTATTTGTTTTCAAAACACATCTAGACATAATATAATTATTTGACACTCTTTCGTCTGTTGTTACGTCATCTCGACCGAAAGGATGATCCTTATGTCCATTAGTCGGTACTTCTAATCTCTAATTTATTTAGTGCTCTTGCATAATATGAATTTAATTAACATGACGTATACATTTTTCGTTTTTAATAACAATTTTTCAAACCAAATTCAAGCACCACTCGTCCAGAATTTAAATCGAACAAATGATTTTATACGTACGTAACAAAATTTTTACACTCTTAAAAGCTAGTGTGTAAAAAGAAAAAAAAACAATAAAAACGAAATTATTGTTTATTTTCATTGAGATTATTTCGTATCGTTAGTTATATTATATTAAGTTTTTGCCGCCCGGACAACGGATAAAGCCGATAACAGCTTCTCTCGATATTATGTGCGCCAATAATTTATTATTTAATCCCTTGGGAAACCGTGTAATAAACACTAACTTACGACGCAATCGTAAATCACATGTTATTACTACTCGGTATGATAAAATAATTTTTTACAAACTGAAATTATTTGATGAAAAACTAAAAATAACATCTGACATTTGGAAAATTACTTCGACGGCGGTGAAATTATTTCAATTAAGACCTATTGTTTTGAGAAAATATCGTCGCCGAGGACACGTCGTCGCCGTCGATCAACAAAACCGGGGTGAGGGAAAAGGTCCCTTAACGTTATTTCACGTTAACCCATAACTGTTCTACTCGTAGTCTCTTGCGTATAAATTTACGGCGTCATTTGCAGGTTTCCAAGGAATATGTAGGTTGCAATTATTATTATTATTATTAGTAATTTTCCACGTGATATAGCCGAGTATGAGATTAAATTTTAAATTATAAAAAAAAAAAAACCCGTCACGCAAATATACCAGGTACATACTCGTATTATACAATAAATTAATATATTCAACAAATCGAGCGTACCCACCCCTGACGTTATATTTTATTCTATTATCAGTGCAGATTCAATTAGATCAAAATATGTGAACAATTCGGAATTAAATTTGCATTTGAGTAATTTTACAATCGCACACGGTTTGTCTCGGCGAAATTAAACTAAATGTAGATAAGTGTTTGTGTCGTTTGTCAAAACAGTCTCGGGCGGGCGTTCGTATGGCGACATATTATTATATGGACGGAGTAAATACTTCGTTAGCAGACGTCGTCGTTCTCAATTGAGACGAGAGTTGGGAGGAGGTGTATATACTATAAGCTAATTAATTTGCGTTTGAAATTGAAATTTAGCGACTCGTTCTTCCGCCACTGGTTCCTGTCCTTGCCCCAAGGATATATTGTGGAAGTTCTTTCTTTCTACAGTAAATCCTTTTTTTTTACCAATAGCTTCAACGTCCTATATTGTAAACAAGTATAGGTGGTAAAATCATTATATAAGATATATATTTTACATGTATTATGATGTAATATTATATATATATATTATATATATACTAGCTGACCCAGCAAACGTTGTTTTGCCATATATTTCCAGTGAATTTTGCAGTATAAAAATAACTGACTTATTGTAAGTGCGTGGCGACGACGGCGTCTACGATTGAAAGTAATGGTGCGCGCACGCACGCAATTTCGGTAAAAGTTATGTAATAATATATGACGTTGCGAAATCCATACCTTTTGCGTAAACGTCGTCGGGTTTTCGCTTTAAAATTGTATACGCCTATCGAGCCTATCGACCAATGACTATAGATTTGCCTGCGATCGTATTCGACCGCCCAATGAAAAAAGTTCTATTGTTCATCGCACGCACGCAATTTCGATAAAAGTTATGTAATAATATGATATTGCAAAATCAATTCGTTTTTGGTAAAGATCTTCGGGTTTTTTGATGACATAATAATCTATTCATATAAAATGCAAATTACTCGCTGATCGTTGCATCTCAAAATCTAGCCCGTGAAAAGTTTACCCCTTCTTTTAAGGGTTGAATTTTGAAAAATAAGTTTGTAGATTTATTTATATCCCCCTAGGAGAGGTGCTCAAACGGGGATTTTGTATTATGAAAAATTACTAACCTATTGTAAGTATGTACGTATATGTGAAAAGTATATGAAACACATATATATATATTTTAATTGAAAATGGTTCGCAAAAAAATTTATAAGCAATGATAATGGTCACTATGGTTACAGTATAGGTATTCGTACATTATATGTATAAATGGGTTATATGATATAAATGGGCTGACTTTTTCCTATAACCAATAGCAACCATTTAAAATTTCAAAAGTACATCACAAAATTTTGGTTGTTTTTTTTTTTTTCGAGATCATACGGGATTATAGTCGTGCGTTTTTTTTTCTTTCTTAAAGCCGGCGTGTTTGGTTTGTCTATTTTAGAATTATTATCGATTAATAACAACCGCTATGCCGGTGTATTTTATGTTCTATAGGTAATATTGACGGTGAAAATTTCCGAGTATATTATGTTTTCGAGTAACGACGTAAAAGATTTCAAAGAAAATACCGCGCACACTTGTACGTGTTTTATTAGGAAAAAATATCAGATATTAAAGAATCGCGCTGCGAGAACATTATTTCTCGTCGTATTATAATTCAAATCGAACAATTACAAAAACGGTATTATAATAATAATAATATTATATACGTATCCTATTGTTGGTCTGAAATTCGAATCACGTGTCCACACGAAAGTCATGAATCCAGGTCAACAAAAGCCGTGTAATTCGAGCGTCAAAAATAAATTACATCTCGTAATATTTTAATAATAAATTAAATATTAGGTCAACGCGACAGCGCATAATAATATTTTTACGTTTTTCATTATTCTCGAAATTCAAGAGTGTTTGACTTATATATTATCAGACCTAACCTGACCTGGTATCGGGGTGAGTGCTGATTAACTCGACGAGACGCTAAGAATTTCATCGAACCCTAAAAACCGAGGGTGGTCATAATGTCGCAGAGGCAAACTCGATTATAAACGAATTCATCGCTCGTTGTAATCGGCGTATACGACTCGATAGTAAAACTGTGTGGGTCAACAAATTTTTAATTTTAATATAATCATTTCTTTTTTTTACGAAACAAAAAAATTGATTATAATCGCGTGCGCTTCAGTAAAGAATTATACGATATTCATTCGTTTGTAGTTGTACACACGTTATATTATTTTAGTTGAACTATAGATTAGCTGTAGTTGTGGTAACTCTGAGTCAGCTTTTCATTTTGTACGGACATACATATTTCGAGTATGTATAAAATATTGTGCTATAAATCATCGACAACGTCTAAATAACGAAAATTAACTAAAACTCCGTGATTAGTTAAGAAAATCAATCAAAGTATTTAATGCGCGCGTACTCCATTGGTGCGATACCACTCGGAGTTTTTTTTCTACTAGAAAATCGTATGAAACGTATTATTTAAAAAATCGACTACATATTATAATAATCGACTTTATGAGCCTACTTTGAAGGGGAAAAAACCCCCCCGTTTGACGTGTTCAGTCGATTGAAAAACGCACGTCCACGATGACCGCGCGCGCACGTTATGCGCGACCGACGACTTTAGACTGTCAAATTTAAATCGAATATGCAAACGTTTCGATCAAAATCACCGAGATAAATGGCAAAGTCCATTATTATACCTAGTAGCCGCGTGTTTATTTTCTGACCGTTCAATATTTGCACGTCGACTTCTCAATTTCCTCGGCAACAGAGAGCCCCACGTGGTTAACACATCAACAACACGCACACACGTAATATCTACGCCGGCCGATACGTAATGCCGCGTAGTAAACGATTATACGAAACTGTCCCGTCTACTCTCAATCACGGAAATCCACTCGTGCACAAAATACCATCAGGGTTCAATCGACCCTCCAGCTACCATGCGGTGTCGTGCAGGTGTTAAACCGTGCGATCGACCACTCCGCCCGTGAGAAAACGCCACAATGTACATATATTTATACATCGAGTGACGTCGATCGGGCCGCCGCGCCGCCGTGAAAACGACGATTATGTATGTAATCACGCGCGTTGTGTAAATAAATCAGTCGGTTGATGATATTATCGTTGTGCGATACACGATGAGATTATAGCCGGCGCGTCTGTACGTACAAATTTTGGACGAAATCGAAGCCCCTAAAAAAACTTCGCCTTTTTTCG
The DNA here is from genome assembly GCA_948098885.1 of Drepanosiphum platanoidis. NCBI lineage: Eukaryota > Metazoa > Arthropoda > Insecta > Hemiptera > Aphididae > Drepanosiphum > Drepanosiphum platanoidis. The sequence continues at coordinate 8,113,470 of OX402535.1, forward strand.
TGTACGGTCGATATTGAATTAATTGACGAATCCAAGTGAATAATGTAACGTGGTTTTTCATGACAAAACACGCTTACAAATATGCTATTATTTCATATATGTATTTTAATTCCGACGACCACCGATGAATTTCACAACGTTATCGTGACCGATTCGTTTATGGGTAACCGTCATCGATGACTACTCGCATTTCGTTTTGAATAACAGCGTTTTAAATAATTAATTCGATTTTATTTTTTTATTTAGTTTCACACGTGTTCACGTTTCAGTCGCCGAACGCGATTTCGCGACCACATTAATGTAATAACAACCGTCGATTAAATAGTTTAAATAGTTTAACATAATATGAAATTAATATAATACGACTAAATCATCAAACGAAATGGAATTTTATCTCACTGAAACGTCTTGTGCTCGAAATCCACTTTTACGAGTATTTCAACAACTATTACGTAACGCAACGCACGCGCTCGAATAGTTTCGGAAACAATTTGATTGTTCCGTTTGAACGAGCGTTGTAATAAGAATTATGCGCAAATAATAATGTTATGTGTACCTAAAACGTTTTGATTTTACACGCGTAAACCTTGGAAACGCATTACAGAACATCATTGGAATAATGCGAATTTGAATAAGGCCCGAGTGTTTTAATTCGAATACAACACAATACCCTCTCTAGTCGCTCGTTCGCGTTCTCTCTCCCTGCCTCCTTGTCCTCCCAATTATAATCAGCAAAGCAGAATCTACGAGGTGTTCCGCGAGGATTTTCTCCCGGTGACGATAAAGACTTTGAAGTTTTCTTTTGTTTGTACGTTTTATTAACGTCGGATTATAATATTTCTATTTCGAATGCGTCCACAATCGCGAAAAAAAACTGAATCTGCACATCTCCGTTAATATTGGTAAGTAAGTACACGCGAGTCTCCCTGTATAGTCGTAATAAAATAAATATTTTCTCTAGAATTTTCGATCGAACCGTTGCAGAACTTATGCACGCTAGATCTAGATATTCGTTGAACAAACTAAATATTTGACACCGATGATATTATGTTGTAGTCACTGACTATTTACCGGTTTCTATAACTGGCGCGATTTTCAATAAATACAAATGTTCGCTTTAAACGTCGTCGATTTAAAATTCAAATTCTTTCATTATTCGATCATTATTAAAGGGATAATGTACGTGAGAAAAGAAAAAGAAAAACATTAAACGACAAACGTACCGTCCAGGGCGCGAGAATCGTCATCGTATATAATTTTGATTTCTATCGTTCCCCCGAGAAAAACTCACCCGGTAGAGTGTTTCGAAAATACTCGTATCGATCAATTCCTAACCGAGTGAAATTCGCGCGGCTCGACGATGACGTCACGACGACGCAGTGAAGGAAATACGGCGGTCGATACGAAAATAACAAACGAATATTTCTTTATCTTTAAATACACATATTTTTAGTTCGTTTATTTCAATCACTTAAAATGAAATGAAAAAAAAAAAAATCATTTAAAATCCAAACAGGTATACCTAGTCAGCAATTTCATTATAATAATGATAAAGATTCTCCGACCCGAAACGACGAGTCCCTCGGGACTTTTATAAACCGTGTGCGTATATAATATATATATACGTATATATCCACTTAGTGATTGACGTCAGAATACTCAGTACTGGCACACGTACTTTTATAAACTTAAATTTACTTTATATTCTCAGCTTGCCTATCTATATATTATATACGAGCACGGTCCAAAAGTTCAAAATTTACAGTTATAGACGCAGTTAGTCGCAAAATGCTTACGTGATACTTGTTAGTATTTGTAGTACGAAACACGGACAACTCGGGCACACCAACGCCGCCGCCGCCGCCGCCGCCGCCGCCGCCGCCGCTTTATTGACATCAAAACTGCAGACTCGTTCGTATTTTATAACAGACTCTTGCCTATGTACACAAAATATGTAGCAAACAAACGCATTTTATTACATATGCGCGGCGGACCGGTTATTTTTTCTTCTGCGTTTACTTAGTCGCACGCGACTGTCGATTATGATTTTACTTTGAAAGTTTTCTTTCGCGCAGAATATACTCTTTTATTTATTTTACGACTCTTGGATTATTTTACCGGAGTTTAAATTTTTACTACTAGCGTATATACATGTACATCTCGCAAGAAGACGTCGTCTCGCACGTATTGTGCTAGACGACTTCTCGTGTTCTACCGGTGGGGTACGTTTTGTTTGTCAAACAATTTATGTGAAACTCTCTCTCGTTTGATCATTTACTCCTGCGAAGAAAACTAAACTTATTATATTATCCTTAACTGTTTTTTGCACTGTGAAAATGAGAAGAACGACGCTATTTTCCGAATCGTGTTTCGACGACATTAAATCGAAATAAATGATACGGATACCAATGTCGTCTTTGAATAAATAAATATTACACCAATTTTTTTCCGGATATTTTTTTAAGAGCTTGAATTTTTTTTATAAAAAAAAAAACGCCTCATTTTTTTTAGATACTTTTCGATTAGAACGTTTCAGCAGGAAGACTGTTTGCGTAATGAACGGTCAGAAGAGAAAAACACCGCGCTAACTGTTTGGTCGCTACGGACTATCAACAACGTTCGGATATCGGCTAGATATTGAAATCTCGTTCGATAACGTTTTATTATTTATTCAGTCTTTTTTTTTCCAACGCGTTTCGCTTCGTTAAATTATTTTACTTGTACTGTGATAATCTCATCCGCTCGACGTGACGACGTCGAGTGCGCTCATAAAATTTATTCTTTTGTATATACTTCGGAGGCGCCGAACAGCCACTGTTTATAAACATTTGACATTTTATTTTTGAGTTTTGTGAACTTTATTTTGTATTTTTTTGAAATATTATTCTACTGAAAGATAAGTTCTTTATACGTGGCTTTAACAAATACAAATAGATTTTATGAGCGTTTGAAGTTTAAATAAATTTTGACTACATTCGAGAAAACAATCAGCAACATTTTGAGATTAATAATTCATTAAAATGCCAATTTCAATACTTAAGGCTTCAAATATGTATACAAGATTAAAGTTAAGTTGCTTTTCTAGTGAACAAAAAATAAAAAAATTACGCAAAAAATATTAATTATGAGCGATGAGAAATTAAATTTTAACGAGATCGAATAATTCAATGCATTTCGAATGATCGATATTACTTCATTAATTTCTTGTTATTTTTTTAAAGTAATCACTTAATATTAATTATTCATAAAAACTAGACATTCAGGCTGTTTTACCTGTCCTCTTTTAATCAACATTATTTTTCATCAATATCAATATCAATCACCCGTAAACTGTATCTTATGCGACTCCAATGCCGTGTGCTCTTTTAATATGCAATAAACGTTTATATAAATTACTCGTGCAATTAAATTTTACGAATATGCATTAAACAGACAAACAAATACCCAAAAAGCAACAAACAAAACCAAACAAAATAAAAGGCACGCGCGTAAAATTATAATCTCACTAAATAATAATTATGACTTTCCGCGCGTAATTTTATCGACATATTCACATTTTTTAATTACCCATTATATAATATAGATGTGTAACTCATCAATGTTTTGGATTAGTATTTATTTTCAAAGTTAATTCGAAGGTCATCGCGTGGATTGAAAATTTTGAACTTGAACCGAAATCATGTAAATTCGTAAACGCGCGAGACATAGGTACTACGTAGAATGAAACCGGTACTACGTATTTCGACTAGACCCCGATTTACCGTATCGTGCACGTTTACCGTCGGATTTCAAATGGCACAATAGATTTTAACGTACTCGTTTACAAAATATAAATCCGTTTCTCGATAATAATCGGGGGAGGGGGGGGGACCGTTTCCGTTCGCGCAATCGTCACCGTCGTCGTCGGGCAAACGCGCGCAGATAATACGTCAGTGGACGGAAGCGACCGCGATTATATATTTTCTATTACCGGCGAGCGCGCAAAACCGATGATTATCGTACGTGATAATAGTAATAATATTGTTATGGCACCGGTCGCGAGATTTTCGAATCGCCGCGAGATCGGAGGCGGTCGCCGCATGAATTCCTAGTCGGGTTCCACGCGAACGTTACGCAACACGTGCGTCGCCGTCGCCGACCGTGGTCAGAGCCGCCGCCGCACGGCGAACGTCTCCCGCGACCGCGTACCCCCCACATAGGACCCTGATGTCGAGGGAATTGAAACGGACCCGGTGCGTCGTTAAATACTTGCGCAGTCTCAAACGGGATAATAAAAACAATAATAATGGTAATAATAAAAATATATTATAAAATTATATGCCAAACGCGTTATGTAATTTTTTTTAATTTTTGCACTCCGGTAATAACGAACTGATATTTTAATAATAATAATCGGACGGTTATTGTCAATATAATATATTAAAGAAACGTAATTTTTTCTTTCGATAAAATTTGACAGTTTTTTTTTACATTTTAAATCAATTTGTAAATATTTTAGATATGTGTTTTTTAAGGATTTTAGAGCTTTGTGTTCACTGCAATAGTCATAATTGTATAAAATTATTTAATTTCATGAATTCATAATGTTCAAACGCGATCAAATATAGATAGATACGGTTATTATTTTATTAAGCCAATTTATCGCTTTTAACAAAATTCACGTCTTTGATAATATTATTAAGATACGAAGTTTTACGCGCAGGGTTGAAACCTCCCTCTCCCCCTCGAGATCCGGCACTTATCAAAGGCGTATTTGGCAGTGTTCGGCTCGGTGAGAAAGCAGGATTACCTCCGGCCCGACGTACAATACACAATTATTCGGTTCTGTACTATTGTATTGATCAAATTACAACATAATAACGAAATACCTTTGCATTTTAATATACTAAATTTAATGATACGAAATAATATGATTTTCAATATAATAGCCATTAATTTCCAATTTTATATTGAGCTCATCGTTATTATAGAATAATATTACTGAAATCTTGCGGGCCGACGCAACCGTTTCCACCGTCCCCGCACAGGAGTGCACTACACTGGGCGCAAACTTTCACCGGGGGCACAAATGACGGCTTACTGACATGACACGAGTACAGATAATAAAATGTAAAATTATTTCGAATTCATAAATAAGAAACTCGCGTCGCCATCGCGACAGTAGTTACCCATGTTTTTTTTTTTTATCCCGTCATAAAGTACCACATCTGGAGGACATCGGAAACGCGCGAGAACGTCCGAATCGGAGTAGTCTTGTTTCTGTCCGAGAAGTTATACTCGCAATAATATCGAAAACTACTACAGCTAATACGTTCAAGTCGAACATTTTTCGCGAAGGATTTCGTCCTGTGAAATATTCGTACGCGCGCTTATGACCGGCCATATTTGCGTCTTATGACGCGAAATCGAAAATGTCGAAAATGAAAAAAAACTATAATCGGCGAAATCGTTGTTTTCGCGTGGCCTCACGCGCTCGCCAAAAACCGCGGCGGCGGCGGCGGCGGCGGCGGCGGCGGCGGCGGCGGCGTACCTCATCGCTCGACGATGGGACCCTGATACCGCGCAGTCGATCTATGTCATAACTCCGTGGGGCAGGTTAAGACGACGCGCGCGAAAACAAATAGTAAAAAATTTGGCGCAACACGTGTGCCGCGGCGGACGATTTTTCTTTATTTATTTTCTTTTTTTTATTTTTCTTTGTTATAATTTTCTCTCTCTCTCTCGCGCGCGCTCTCCGTCTCTGTTGTTACGCGGCTCGAAAGCCGCCGTCGTCGTCGTCGTCGGTGGCGGCGGCGGCGGCGGCGGCGGCGGCTAGCGCTCTATCGATTGGACGAATCCGCCGCACAGTCGGCTGCCGGGGAGAGACCTCCCGCGTGCTCACGACGGTTTCGCGGGTTCCGGTAGAGGGGGGACCCTCCGGAATTCGAAGAGGAGGGGGGGGAATCGAATAATAATAATAATAATTTGTCGGACATCTCAAAATGGCATAGGTTTTTTAAATACGATTGCGATATTTTTTTATAATATAGTCGGCGCTGATGGTACGCGCTAATCGTCGGTCGTCACCGCGAGCGTTTAGTGCATAACTGACGGCAAATTCTGTCGGTTGTGTTAGTCATCGTTTCGGTACTTAAATTTTGTTATTAGTTGATTTCATTGAGTTTTTAAATACTTAAAGTTTTAAAATGAATCCATTCGTTGTAAATTCATTAATATGTGCGTATTATTTACGCAATCGACGGTATAAAAAAAAAATATTATTATATTATTAATATATATTATTATTATAATTATGTTTATAACTAATATAATAAACAATTTACAACACAATAGGTAGGTAAATTGTAAAATAACAGTTATCGTCGCGATTAATATTGACTAGCGGTCGCCGCGAAGGACGCGCGTTTGAATTTTTTATTCTACGTTTTATCTTCTTTGTTTTTGGACATTTTTTTTTTTTTTTTGTTTCTAAACTCACGACGGTTTCGCGGGATTTGCGCGGAGCATTCCGGGGGGGAAGGAAGAATCGTATACGACCGATAACGATATTATAATAATAGGAACGTTTCGAGAGCGCGCAGTGACCGCGTTTAAACAAACCACGGACGCGTTTAACTTTTTTTATTCCTTATATTTTTTTTTTCAATTTTAGCATTTTTCCCAACGTTTTCCGCGACGGCTGCGATTATTATACCGACTCCCCTCTTGGCTCTCCCGCGCTTTTCGTGGTCATCCCTGTGTATAAACATTGAACATACATATACATACGTATATTATTATACATAATATATAATATATGTGTAGTATTATTTTTTTTTTTAAAGTTGCAGTTAAAATGTTAAAATTGGTCTGCTCGCACACCCGGAAGAACCCGAAATGACTCCCGTGAGTATAAATCGCGCGGTAAACGCAAAATGTACGTTGCCGCGAACGCCGGCCAGCCAACGCTGGCGCGAAACAATTCAATTCTAAACGCCAAACCTCGGGCATGACTCATCGGTATTTTTTTGTATTTTCGTATTACACGTATGAGCTATAATATTATTATAATAATTATGTAGAACTGCAGTTATAGTGTGCACTTGCACCGGTGAAAAATTAAAGTGTACCTACATCTCGGCGCAAGGTCTTTGCGAACGAATCAAACTTAGAATTTTTACGTCAGAGAAACCGATAAACTCTCGCTGTTTTCGGGAGGTTCGTTATAATTTAATATTACATTGTTTCCTACGTCACGATGTTTGATGATATTTTCCCACTGCGGATTAACGATCTTTACACGATCAGTCGTTGAAAATACGATCATTAGACCGTAGTCACTGTAGTTCTACGTATGATACTCAAGTATAACGATTCGAAACGTTTTAGTTTCACAACAAGAAACTACACATTATCTACTTTTTTTTTTTTTACTTTAATTAAATACTGCAAAACCTACGTTTAGCGAACTTTCGGTATATAAACTTGAAAAGAGTAATTGCATTTCTATATAATCTGCGAGTTTCATCAAACTACTATGAGGATTTTACAACTTTAAGTATTGTTTATATTTAAGAAAACATTTTTTAATTACTATAAAGAAAGTATAGGATTACTGAGTAAGAGCTAGTTTTGTTTTATACTGCAACTTTTCCCGTATTATAGATATTATTAGCTATCGGTGAATATTAAAAACCATCATCAAACAGACAATAATTAATTTCATTTTCCAAAGATTATCAAATCATACCTAATTGATACCTTCCCCATTACGTAATTAAAAATGTGAACAAGTCGATTTGATGAGATAAAATAAACAAATATATGAGACCCTACTCGTATATAACTTTTGGTAATACTGACAAGCACTATTCGCATCATACACGTTTTGTTTTCTCAAAACTCTTTATGAATAATACGCTTGCGAACACGTCACACAAATCAATAATTTAATACAATATAATATCTGTTTCTATTATGGGAGGAATACTTGCGCATTAGTTATTTTAATAATATGAAATAAATAAATATTTTGTTTTGACTATTTTTATTCGTATTTCTATATGACTCGAACATTTTGATAGCATGCATTAATATCAACAACGGATTTACGCGTCAGTGATGAGATTTTATATCCGCTTAGACTTTGACCTATTATATTATATTATATGCGTATTATTGTGGGTACCCAATAACCCAATGAGAACTTTTGGAACATTTCCATGCAACCGTATATTATAATATCACAATTATCGCTTTCCGATTAGTCTTTGAAGTAAAATAAATTATTAATGGACTTTGACGGGAAATTAGATTTTGTTTTTTAATGATGCCTACCCAAATACTAAGATAAATAATAAAATATGAGAGTTTTATATATTATATTAATGGGTATAACGATGGGTTCCACTTTAAAAAAAAAATCTTACTTATCGCCTGCGTTTATGAATTATGGTAGTTTCTAGTCAATCGCTGTCATATCGTGGAGATATTGTTTTTGTTTTCCACTGGTTTCAAAATCAACTGAGTTTGGCTTGCGTAATTACACGTACGCTTTTTTTTTTTGTTTTATGTGAATGTTAAAACATAAGGGAAACAATGAAGGTCAAAGGGATTGTTGTTTGTCCCACCACGCGGTAATTAATGACTCTGAAAGTTACGAGACCAATGGAGTTGAGTCTTCTAAAATGACAAATAAAAAATGACCAGTTTAATAACATCTATTATGAATAAGGATATAGTTGATATGGATTGTCTATTTCTAGTTTATTGTCAAACTAAAACGTGTAATTTACACTTACTATATAATATGTACATATCAATTGGAAAGATTTTTTTTTTTGTCTTTGTGAAATATAAAATACGAATATCTGTCTAAATTAAATTAAATTAATTTGTTTTTTTTTTTTAAGGTGTAATATGAACGTTTATATTTATATACCTACGTATTATCATTGATTATAAACACTAGTATTAATAATCAATGGTATTATACACGAAACGTACTGATATCAGTGGTATGTGATTAACGATTTGTTCTTTATTTTACTAATTGTTTATACTTTATACGAATAAATGGGAAACGTTGGTTATGTAAATGAATAGTTTTAATTTTTCAATCTAACCATTGCTAAACGAAATAATGTTGGCGTCGAGAACCTGGTCAAACTATAAAAAAAAAAAACTATTCTGAATATTTCGTAGAAAAATACTTAATAAAATAGTAACATACGTAATACCCACGATCTTTACCCAAGCTAAATTATTTTTACAGTCGAGTGAAAGTACAACGGGATAATATTGTTATATTGTTTAGCAAATTAAAAAAAAAAAAAAATCTCATTATTCAATTTTATTATTCTATATCCTATAATAGTCTGCTATAACTCCTATAATACCTATGTACCGAATATACTATACTGCAGCGTACTAAAACCAAATCAATGTAGTAAACGATAAAGGTCCAATGTGTAAATAATTGAAGTTTAACCGACGTTAAATTTTTGTTTGCAAATGGAAATCCCGTTTTTATTGCCGATAATAAAATTATACTTTTCTTAATCAAATTATAGCAGTTCTAAATCTAAATTCGGTCGAGCAATTGCTTACGTTTAAAGTTTAATAATGCCGAAATTGATACAAAAGTGATTTTAATCCGCAAATAATGATGTCCTCTCTTATACTGTATTATTCCAAAACATAACAATGATTTTATATATATTATATACGTACACTATACTCGTATATAGTAAATTGCGATCGAATCGATGATCGTTTATTAATATTTTTTGGGCGAGTGTACGTGATGCGAAAGAACTTCATAATAATGAGTCTCTTACAAAACAATAGACTCGGGGAGCAATAAAAAATTATAGAAGAAATAAATCGGAACGTAATAGTTACTTTTCTGAAATTATATTTCGAACACCGCGTGACATACGTAATTATTTCGAACTGAATTTTTCTTTTGTTCGGATAAATACTAAATGTAATATTTTCATAAAGCAATACCTGCGCGTACGAAACATGTAGATCAACTAGTATAAAATAACATTAAAAATATAATAAAATTAAACGTAATTCAAAAAAAAAAAAAAAAAATCCTTTATGACCGACTGCCGCAATAGCCGCCGACTTCTCCCATCATATAATAATACATTGTTCGTGTCAAGTGTCTCTTCTATTATAGTAAGGACTTATAGTGAGCATGTGTTTTTTGTTGTTGTGCCTATAGTTTATTATTTTATTTTTTTACAATATAATAAAATAAAAATTAAAGTAAAATATACTACGGCATAAAATAACAAAATATAGTTTGTCTATACAAAACGAATCTACTCGACTCTACGTTTTCATTGGCATATTGTTGAATAATAATCAAAGTGTCTAATTTTTATCATTTCTCTACTAAGTATCACTTAAACTCGAATCTACTTGTTTCGACAACTAAATAGCACCACGAGTATTCGCGACTCGATAAATATTAATTATTTATCCATAGCTGGTAATAAATCAACGGTATCCGTACACTGTGCGATGCGCATATTATTATATACGAATAACTGCACGTCCTTCAAAATGGTTATCGTAAGCGTGGAATTTATAACAGTTTATTCTCAGGTCCGTGTTGGAACCGCGAAACGGTGTACGATATAATAAATGACCGAACGTTAAAATTTTAAATAACACACGAGTGTAGCACGACTATTACCTCGCAATCATTAATAATATAACGTGGGGGCGGGCGCGTGTATAGGTCTATACATTTTATAGCCTTATAAGGTTTTGAACATTTTACACGGAAGAATATCAGTCCTTTTTCAATGAAAAATTAACAACAGCGGAAAACGATAAATGTAATTTGGAAGCTAATGGACCAAACCGCGCTAATGATTACCATGGGTTTTTCTTTCCACTCGCTATTCATTATGTAGTCTTAAACCGAGTTCTGTTGTAAACATTGCTATTTAATTATTTTAAACCTGTATATACGTATACCTTATATTTTATACCCGCCCAACCTTTAATATACTAATTAGTAATTAGCCTGATAAATATATTATATTTAATTATTCCGCCATCGATAATAATTTACGAGCGATTTATTTCGCTAATAATTCTCATGTTCGAATAATGGCAATTCACAAAATTATGACGTATAATAATTTCGAGTTCCAAATGCGCGCAACTGAATTAATTTCACCAACAATTACCATTAGTATGATGAATGATGAGTAACTGGATAAAAATTTAAGTGCAAAATGCTAATTTGTTTCGTTATATTTTAAAATTAAAATAAAAAGTAAATATTTTCTTTATGAAAAATGAAATATACACTAAAAACACTTATTAAACCCTAAAAAAAAAAGTGATGTACTTATAATATTGTGTTTACTGTTAAATTATGTGAATAAACTTACGTTTAAAAATTTTAAACATTGAAATTTAATAATTAATATCTTACTCTTGCTGATATCTAAATATGTATATTAAATAATATTATATAATATCTGTAAACTATTAAAGAATATTATAAATGTAATGTTAACCTTTTTATATTTTACATACCAATAGAGGTCTGTTTGATGTTAAACTTGATTAAAATTATTAAAATGAAAAATTATACCAATAACTATTAGGTTAGGGTATATTAATTAATACAGGAAGAACAGGATAGCTCAATGTTTGAAACTTTCTTTAATTAATTTTCAAAGGTCAAACGCATATATTTTAGATAAATTTAAAAGATGATAAAAACGTTCTAAAACGCTGAAAACGTTGGCCAAATTATCAGACACGGAAATTTAATCTTTCCCGTTGTGTCTGTTAACCACTAATAAAATTATTTAATTACAAAAGCCAAACGCAGGGAAGAATGTCAAATTACGGTGCGTTTATTCTCCTTAACTGTTTCGATAATTTTTAAGTACAGAGTCATTTCGCCCACCTTTATGGTCCCGTCCTCCGGGGTTCGGACGTTTTTTCGTGGTTAGTTTTTGTCACGCGGAATTACCATCGAGTTAAAGCCAAACTGTTTTGAATAAGACGCCCCGCGGGCCGTTCTCGCTGGCGCGCTCGCTGATGTCCTTTGTTTTTCTCTCGGCTTCAACGAGCTCGATTCGCGCATGGGCTTTTTCATACACCTATTCGCGTGCTGTCCGGACAACGCGCGTCACATAATAATGGGGTTTCTCTGTGTACACGATTCAATTAATTTACGAGTGTCTGCAGACGCGCAGCCCTCGTATAATAATGTTTTTTTTCTCTTTTTATTGCGCGCGATTTTTCCGTTGTAGAATTTTAGCCGTCGAACTAGGAGAACGAAATTATACGAGAACCGGTATAGAACTGAATAAAACCGAAACACACATATATATACAGCGCCGTCGCGTGAACTCCTCCCGGGGCCTCGCGAATGTTTTCGTTATTCCTAGGGCCTCTCGCTTTTATTCCGATTTTCCCCCCGTAATCTGATTTATTGAAAAATAGTTGTCCCAATAAAATCGATAATTCTGATATTAGGATTTGATGATTTACATTTTTGTAAATTATTATATTTACATCGTACGGCAAATGACGTGTTGCGTGTTGAGTGAACCCTATTTCTACTGACGTTCGATCGGATATTTCATGAATAACAATGTGAACTTAACGAAACGACGACGTATCAAATAGAAGCGTCTATGTGTCGCCGCGTGGCGTTTACCGACCGAGTCGTGGATTCCTAAACACGCTAATTTGTCAAATTAGTTTTAGAATCGGTTCGCCTTTGCTGTTTGTGTAATTTGTATTACGTGTGGCACAACAAAACATTAAACGCGGCTCCGTGAAAGTTTTCGCCGCGGTCGCCCTTTCCACGACGTCGTCGGTCTTAATGCAACGATTCAATACAGTAGGTAATAATATGGCAGCTTTAATATTTTAACACGCTAATTATTCGATACACGACGTAATCGTTTTAAAATTGTTTTCTCCGTTATTTTATAATATAAATATAATATAATATAATGTAAATACTATAATAATAATAATAATTACGTTATAAAGCGCGGCGGCGAGAAACGCGTCACGTCGATTAATCAATCGGACGGTTTGATGACGGCAACTAGAGCGCTGTAAATTATTATTTTGTAATTATTTCAAACATTCGCGGCCGACGAAACGTTGCGCGATGTCCGTTGTACGTATTATAATAATGTTTACACGACAATCAACGCAGATTACCCGCCGGCGGCGGAACAATGAGCGGCGCAGTGCATAATATGCATAATACACGTGAAATATCGTTCGACTTTTAATCCCAGATTTCGCTGTCGAAGCGAAATCATTTATAATTTAACCAAAAATCGAACGGCGCGCCTGCCGAAAGCTTACGCCGCGTGTAGTTTCGCGATATAAAACCTGCACTGCGGCGCGCATTGTTATTACATATTATTATAAATGTACCGAAATAAAGGGCGATTCTTTTGTAAATAGACGGTTTTGAATTTTTATGTTCACCTCTTTCTTTTGAATACTGTTGTACTTTCCGAAAATGTTCGTCGTGTGCTCTCTATTGTGTGCCGATTATAAGAATCGAGAGGAGGTTAATTAAAATACAAGTTTAAGTTTTTTAATTATAATTGTTTATCATTAAGCCCATATATACGTAAAACGGTTGTTCGGACGTACCCATACGAATCTCACGAAAACGACCGCGAAATACAAGTGCAAAACAATCGTATTGAAAATGTAATACTTTTAAAGTACTTTAGAACCGAATCGTAAGAGAACCCGAAGTGGAAAAACTCGTTTATATAGTCGCGGGCGGGTTTACGATTTTCAACAATAACGATACCGTTCAAAAGCCAACGGCCGATTTAGAAAATAAAAATAATTTTAACGTTCAGATGAAACGACTGTTGACAGTCACCCTGTACGTATATATAAATGTAATAACGCACTGTTCGAACATTTCAAACGTCCAATTTCATCGCAAAACGTTATTACCATTTTCGCACGGAATTAATAGAGTTATTATTAAACCTGCACAGAAATTAATTCAGCGTCGAAACGTTATTAGTACAAATAATCGTTTGGTGAAATCCGTTTATTCGAACACGCGCCGGCCTCGCAATGACCGCGACAATAGCAATATTCTATAGGCCATCTCATATTTATATGTCGAGGAGACGAGGACGCGAACGTTTACCACCGGATTCGGACGCGTAGGTTATAATATTTTGGTAGTCTCGTACCGTTGACGTAATTTTCTATTCGATTTCAGCAGGTGCGAGCCGTTTATTGATTCAATAACCATAAAAACAAATGATGTCGTCTTCAAAACTTTCACGTTCAACGGAATTCGTAATTTTATATTCCGAGAGGAAACTATTGGTTTTACCATTGGAATGCGATTTATTTTTTTTCCGTTTACGGACACATTTAATGTAAAATTCTAATTAGATACAAGACGAGTTAGTCTATCTAGTGAGTAAAAAAAAAAACAATATAAAAGTTGGTCGATTATCGCAAAAAAAAATGTTAAAAGCGTTGGAAAATTATGACGAAATCGAATATTTCAACGAGTTTCGATTAAACCATATACAATTAGTTATTTTGTTGTTCGGCTGTTACTCGGCCGAACCTTCCATCACTCTTTTAATATTTGATTCAAATATGGCGAAAAAAACCAACTATGATCGTATTTTACTCGTCCACGCAGCGTACAGCATACCGTATTGTTTGATGTGCTTATTAGCTTTTGTTTTCATGAACATAAAATCGTATAACGTAATCACTATAGTGTTATAGCAGATAATCAAATAATCAAATAAATATGAACAACACGTATAATATATCCGAGGGTTAACGAATCAATCCTACGACGGGGATCAAATGAATAACGATAACGTTATACCGCGACCGAATAACGAGTTATTATTCTGAAATCGTCGTTTCATTATTTGTCCGTCGCTATATGTGATGTTGAATATAAAAATTCAACGAAATGATATTATTTTTCGACGAGGCCCGAGGCATGGTGTCCAGTCTCCGCGAGGGTGAAAGCATAGTGATTCGCACGACCGCGAAATATTTTAATCACGCGGGGTGCAAGGCGCGACCCCGCAATTACGCCGCAGCGACAACAAATCGTCGTGAAATTATAATGCACCTTATCGTAAAAACGTAATCCGCCAGCCGAACGTAATCCGACGCGCACTACTACGGTACCTAAAGAGCTAATTATTATTATTTTCACGATTACATTTTTCGCCGTTCAACAAATACACTTTTAATTATTATTCGCCCGCGGTACACGCGAAATGCATTCCAATCGTTATGGAATATACGATGGCGCGTAATTGCACGATGGCGTGTCGAGGGATTTTTATTTTTATTTTAATCACCGATTACGCGTTGATAACGAGAGGAAAAACGGGCGGAACTCTGTGCGAGTCGACCCCGATGGTCGGCGCAAACTCAAATTAAAAAACACATATTACAATGCCCGCGTGCAACTACGACAGATCAACAGCGGCACATGCTATTATTAAATTACGCCGGCAGGACTTTACAGGACTTGAAAAGTTGAAATCAACTCGACTTGTATTTATCTTACATTTATCGGCTCGTTAATGTCCAGCGACCACTGTTGAAAAGTGGTTTCTTTTTGAAAATTGTAATTGAGGTTTTTGAAATACGTGTTGTCGCCTTCCTAATCGGATTCCGACCTAGTTAAATCGATCAAACGATAAGCGGCGTTTGAAAAAATGTACGAACTATTGTGCTGCAACAGACGTCGAGACGGTTCCGTATGAAGTAATTTAAACGAGACGATTAAAGTTCCATTGGCACGTCATAGCGCCGCGAGCGAGGAGGCGTCGTCGTTGTTCCGATGGAGAGAAATAAATTATTAGTACCGCGCGCCACCGATGACTCGGAGCAGTGGCTCTGATACGTACTAACAATTTAACTGTTGCGACCGTTCAACGTTAGATTTTTTCGTGTTCCGAACACGTGTTTTGGACATTTTTTTGAATTACTGTACGCACGACCGATCAGTTGATGTTATAATAATATGTTATACAGCAGCACGTCGTCGTCGTCGGTATATAATATACGCGACGAACAACTGCGGAATTTGCACGGGACTACTATTTTGACATCATCGCGGACGACACGCGTTCGAATATGTACGAAATTGCACGACGCCTCGTGAAAAATATGCGATTTCAGAACGACGCTACAAAGAGAATTCATATTTTATTCGCGATTCGATATTTTGTTTGAAGAAAAAAAAAATAACAAAACAAATAAATAAGCAAAATATTGAAACAATATTTGTTGGCGGCGAACGACCGACTGACGCGATAATAAATTGTGTTCGGCGCGCCGACCAGAAAGTTAAAATACGAGAATTTTACGTTTTACCGGTTTTACGTATTCCGCGACATGGGTTTGATTCGCTTGTTTGTTTGCAATTACGTTTTGGTTTTTAACGGGTCGCCACCGTAGACTTTTCCCTCAGTCGATTTCGCGCACGTTATATAATAACGGAACGCAGTTCCCGTATCCCCGAAACAATGGCTCTCTGATTAAACTCGTGGGGTATAATTTAAATCCGCGATAAATTGTGTAAAGAAAAACAATTTCTGCTGTGTTTTTATCTGATGATGTTTTTCACGCACACACACACATATATACGACGATAAATGAAAACATTTTAGTATAGATTGTTGAATTAACTCGTTTGAAATCATTCGGTACAAAAGAAAACGTTAATCATTAGGTACGATTCGTAAAGTGTATAAAACTAAATCTGCTTTTATCCTACGCAACGGTATGGTATAAAATGTTTTTCAAAATAATAGTGTTTTTATCTATACGAAGCCGTTTTAAACATTTATAAATACGTACGATATCGTGTACACTAGACTAATACTGCGTTCGGGTCGCTTAAAACTTTTAATCAGTTGATAAAATTAAAAAAAAATAAAATAAAATAAAATCGTGAAATATTATAATCCCTACTTGGAAACGTATTGTGTTTATTTTAAAGCAATGAAAACATAAAATAAGATTATAAAATCGTTTTTCTTGATTATCACATACCGTGTTCGCCAAGAGTACAAAATTTAATACATACGGTTTTTTTTGTTTTTCGTTTTACTTTCTATTAATACATTATTTTAATATGAAAATCAACTTAAAAGAGTAATTACAGAAGCCATCTAAAAATGTAAAAGCCGCCTTGATTTTTTCGTAAATTAAAAAGCAAATTAATATATTCGAAAAGACAAACATGCAATTGTATACATTTTTTTTAAGAGTAATTAAATTTTATTCAAAAAATGTAATTTTATAAACAAAAAGCGGATTTTAATGAATTCAACAAATTAATATATTAAATAAAGGATATACGGCTTTAAAAACAAAACAAAATTGAAAAAAATAAAATATTTACTTATATATTTTTTATTAATTCTATCATTTTTGAAACGAAATCATTCGAAAATCGAAGTTTTTGAAATCCTAAAAATAAATTCAATTTACTTTTGAATCCATTGTCTACGGCAATGACTTATGTTTCAAAACAATTACCTAATGACATGTACAAAAAAATCGACTACCACCTACCTATACATGCAAGTTCCATATCGATTATTTTAAAATAATAAAAAAAAACGTAATTATTTAATCTATAATTTAATTATATCAGACCATTATTATAGCATATTATTTTGTATTAAGTGGCGATTCTAGCTGTACGTTTTGAGAGACGCGACATATTTTGTCAGACAAATAATTAATAAAAATAATTAAAACGGTGGCGTTTAGAAAAAAATAAAACATTATCAATATAACGTCTGTTCCCGGTGGCTTTAAACTGAATTGATTACGTAATTTTTGCATAATAAAATTACGAAATATGAATAGTTTTACGTGCTTTGAGAAGTATTTATTTGTTTCTATCGCCGGACTTCCGACGTCAATACGGTGACATGCAACTGTGGCATCCATTACAACTGGATTCATCGCGACAGTTTAATGTAGACGTTTGACGTTCTTAAAACACACGGAATCGATCTTCAAAAAAAAAAAAAACTAAGGCGCACGCATGCAAATGAACCAAATACGTATTTAGGACGTCCGCAGTCGACGACGATACAAACAAGACTGAACCGACGGACTAATTAGAGATAGCCGACGATTTTTTTCGAAATCGTAATCACCTCATTATCCCTACTTCCGGGTGTACCGTTGTTATTTGTATTGTCAGGTGGTGTAATTGATAATGGTAATTGTGTTAATTATGTTTGTTTGTTTAAACTTTGAACGCGGTTGCATCTCCATTTCATCGTCATAGACGAAAAACTAAGTTTTCGAAATTATTATTCCTAAACTCTATATTACTTTAATCAACGATACACTTCTTAATAATCGAATAAAAACGATAAAATACAGAAAGATGAAAAACTATTCAAACATTTGGATGATTTAAGGAAAATACTTTATCGAGTATTATTTAATTCGAAATTTTAAATCGGGCACCGCTTCCCTTTCTTCATCCCCAAAGCGATAAATATAAATATTTATATTAAGTTGATAAAATGCAATCTCTTATTGTTATATTTATGAAACGTTTAACCTTTTTTTTTTTTTTTTATCATTAAATTATGCATTTATTATTTTTTAAGAATGATTAAAAAAGGTTCAGATTTTTACCGAGCTATCGGGAATATTCCAAAAAGAAAAAAATATCTAAATAATTATTTTATGCACAAAAACAATCGGTTTGGCCAACTGATTATATAACAATATGTTTATTACATAGACCGCAGACGTGGTTTCTTTCTCGGGAATGTATTATACGTTTTGCATTTAGTCGATAACGCTTTAAATAATCGGAATTACATATTCATAACAGCGAGCATTGCAACAATAACGACGTCATGATAAACACACTGCAATAGTTACTGAGGGAACGTGTTATTCTCTCGCTCTCCTCTCATAATCAATCTTTATATCCTTATATGCTCTATTGACGGTGGTTCGGAGGGAAATGTTTCCGAGACCGGGCCGTCGGTAAATACGTTATTTTTGCGGCACCGAAAGGACGCCGTCGATGGAAAAAATGTGTTGCTTCATAATATTAAGTTACCGGTGTTTCTTCTAGTGTACGAAACGTGCTCCGTATTTCCGAGCCACAGTGACGCGAGAACATTGCGCCAAATTAAGTGCGTATAGCGAACATATTAAATTCTATTATATGTTCTGAAAACCGTACGCGGGGCAGATTCGCACAGTTCGATAATCGAGGGGGGGGGGGGGCGTCGGTATGTGTCATTCTGCGAGTCGCGCAAAACGAAGTAAACGCATTTCACGAATTGCACAATTCCACGTGCCACATACCCAAATGCGCGTACGGCGTACAAAAAATAAATATAAAAAAGGCCGGTTCGTAGCGCATAAACCGAAATTGAACACTCCCGAGGGAGTGCGAAATAAAAAGCAAACTAATATTTTATGTATTCCAATATCGCCCGGGTTATTATCTATACGGGAGCGAACGAGCTGGTATATAGACTGTACGAGGCGTCCTCGCCGCCTTTGTCTCTCTACCTATAACTTTTTTTTTCCTAAATAATATTTTCGAAATGTGATTTGATTTATACTGTTGCTACAGATTTTGTATATTTGAATAGGTGAATTTCGATTAAACCGTAACTTTGCGGTTCACTTTCTTCCAAATTTGAAAGAAAAATATAAATTTTACACGAACGTAAAAAAATAATAATATCAGATTTCAAACGTTTGCAAAGTTTTCGACGGGGACGAATCGAGCGAGTCACGTGCCGCGAAAATAATACGACTATTGAAATGACTTTTGTTTTGTTCGATAATTTTTAATTTTTCGTAATAATTACAGAAACTCTGCGCAACATTTTTCATATTCTTTGAAAATGTTTTTTCAAAAGCTCAAGTTGTTTTACGATTTCGTTCTAAAAAAAAAAAAAATCTCACCACATCTGTCGTAAATAAATACAGCGCAAAAGTTTAAAAATTAAAAGAAAAAACACAACTTTAAAACTCGGAACGAAATTAAAGTGCGAGTCATCGCATAATCATCTGAGATGTTGGCGGCACACCCTGTATATTCATTCATGGGGAGGCAGCACGCTGTGCGTTCGATCGGTCGCCTGCAATTATTATTAATATTATTATTGTCCCGGGCCGAGCGTCGCTTTCGCATTTTTCATCGTCGTCGTCGTCGTCGTCGCACTCTCTCGCGACAACGGCGCACCCCACACCGCAAACACGCGATCCTTTTACGACCTTCGTCGCAGTGCATCACACGAGGAAACCCGCGCCGGTGATTGAACCCACATACACGTAATACGTGTCGGCCATCGGTGACTACATGCATACCGAACTCTATACGGTATTTAGGTGCCTATATACGTATATATATATAAACGTATAAGAGATCGATACGAATGACGAAGACTTAAAAGACAAACGACTCGTTTCGCGAACTCATATACTATATATTATATAGTATATACATTAAACACGCGCGCACACACGCACTCACACGCGACGTTCTTGTCCCTTGGTTTTATAGTATCGGCGTTGTACATATTATACGTGTTTCCGCGGGTTGACGGGCTCGAAATTTATTATCGAAGTGCAAAAGTTGCAGTTTGCTCGAAATTCCTAGAGTCGATACGCCACTGCGCCGCCGCGCTGCTAAATGCAATCGCCGAGAAAAATGCTTTGTTTCGCAACACACATATAGGTCAAACTATAAATGCACATAATTTACATGTATATATATATATATATATATATATATATGTTACGTATGATAGTATTATAGTTCCGTGTCGATAGAATAAATAATAAAACGATGAAAAACTAATAATCCGGCGTCGTCCACGAATCCGTCTCTGCGGTGCACTTCGTACGTTATCGTAATAATAGCTATTATAATAGTCATCGGTATTCGTGAATATCGCGCGCCGCCCGCTATATTACCCATGCGAATCGGTAGGTATTGTATCGCGATGACGTGCAAGCGTTACGTTATCCGTGTGCGAGACACGAGACCTGCGTAGAGACTGGATTTCGGTTTATACACGTAATTGTGCATCCTCGGCGGCGCACGATTGTCCATATTATTTGCAATCTCTTCGAAAACCGAACAACTTGGTACGTTAAACACTACGATTAGTCCTCTTTCAGTTGAGAAAAACCGGTATCCCGTCGAATTGACGCTGTTTTTTTTTTTTAATAACTTTTCGTAAGGTTTTCTTGATAATGTATAAAAAAAAAGTGTTGAAAAATTCCAAAACTTGACTCTCAAAGCATCGAATGTAGACGATATTTACTATCAGAAACTCTACCGTTAAGTTAAGATCGAACCGATTCTTCTAGTCGAAAACGTGACGACAGACCTCAGAAAAGCACCCCCCCCCCCACTTCATACTAAAATCAATTTCTCGCTTCACTCGGAATCCAAAATGTACTCGTTAAATTGTCGCGATAAAAAAATTAAAGTGAACTGAACAACGACCGTTTGATATGTTTTTTCTCATTCGTGTGTAAATAATCAATTGAGTATGTAAATACAATAAATAACGACGTTAAAAACAAAATGTCAAGTAAGTAATGTAGTAAGTATACACAGCATAATGTTCGAATACATTCAAATACACAATAAACACACTTTCTGATGATATGCATCGCGCACAGACGTATTCACATTTTCTGACTATGAAAATAGCCATCGTGCCGTTATTGACTTTATCGCCATATCGCGCACTAACCAAACGAATAAATACCAATCTGTTTTCTCCACCGCTGTGTAGACATTACAATATGTGTGTGACGTGTACATACGAGTGCATATTATAGAATATACGAAACACATCGTTCTAAGACGACGGATCGTTCCGCCGCTCCGCTCCGCCCAGATTCTAAAACTAAATTTATAGGTAGGTATTTGTTGTTATTTTCGAACAAACTCGAATTACTCGACTGCGTTCATATGGGAAATAAATTAAGTGAAACGAAAATAAAACGAGAAGATTAAACCCATGAGGGTCCGCGTCCGTTTCACACCGTACACACGCGGCGTTTTGCTATCGACCACAACAAAACAATTAAATATTTGATTTGTTGTTGTTGATTATGATTTTGAATACCGATCGGAAAGAATACATATCCGACGCTATGTCCAATGTTGATCTTATTCAGATGGTTTCGATCCACGTTGAAACTAATGAAACGAGTGTTTTGACTTGAATCTGTTCTCGATGAATTTAGTGTACTCGACGGTAATTGAACGCGCAGGAAATTATAAACACAAAAACGCTTAGAATCGACGGATCCGCTTCGAGCCTGATCTCGGTCGTTTGAAAACACGCGCATTTTACCGAAATAATTATCTATGCTACTATTATAATTTCTGATGTTTCGCGTACGATCTGGTTACTGTAATAAATAAAATATACGTGTTGATACTCTAGAAATGCAGACAGGATACGTAACGCGTTCCTCGGTATGCGACCTATCTGATCGTGCGATAAATGAAAATACCATCACACACGCTTTGATAGATCTCTAAAGCGTCGCTGCAAGCGACACGACGGGAGGGCACAACAAAAGTCACTTGAAGGACCGTTTTAATGAGCTGCCCAAATCTGATATTCCAGCCTCTTCGGGCGAGCGTCGTTATCCCGGAATATTCTCCGATTACTAATGATAATATTAGTTTATTGTTACACGTTCGCCAGTAAAGAAAAAAAAAAATGAATACACAATTCGCCGGTGTAATAATATTATAATAGGAGCTATAAAATTTTAAAATTATTATCACGTTTTGAGACATGAAAATACCTATTAACAACATGTATTACTTTTAAGGCGAAGCGGAATATAGATGAAACCCGCATATGAGAAGGGTTATTATAATATTATGTATTTCTGTTTTTTTATGTCGACGTTTTCGCACGCCCCGTAAATGTGTGCAAATCGATTTCGTTCGTATATTATGATAATAGTAATAATATAATTTTTTGTTTAGCAGAATTGATGTTTACGTGCATTATACATAAATATAATATTATATCGGTCGTATTAGTCACAACTTTTCACTAAAACCGCGTGGTTTTAATTTATAGGTCGCGTCTCACGTGGTTTTTTTAATCCAACGGTCATATTGTATATGAATGATTTCGATTTTTCATCGAAATACTTTTGGACAGTTTTCCGATTGATAGATGTGTCGTGTATCACGTTGAGTTACGACGACGACGCTGTGTATTTTTTGATTTACGGCGAAATCTGACTATCGACAGACCTATTGAATGAAACTGAAACTTTCGAAAACAATATTCATAGACCTTTTCCTTATCGCCGTGGTTCACGCGTTGTGCGAATAATATTATTAGTTATGGTACCGAATAAAAACGCGTCTATATCAATCTGTTGTCGCGGGGGGGGGGGGGGGGGGGGAGAATAGTATAATTCAACAAAATCATATCGATATTAAATATCACGAAATATTTCGTCGGCGATATATGAATAAATAATAGACGTGAATTTCAATAAACTCTTCTGTCGGCATAGTCGTGTGTAGGTACGTAGTGTAGTGCGCGTGTAGTACGCGCATAAACGTATAAAATATTAATGACTCGGTGTGTGTACGAATATTACAAATCTCGCGAGTCGAATGAGAATTTAAAATACGTTTACACTGATGCATCGATATTACACGGGTTTCTGATGAATTATAAATTTCAATTGAAAAGTAATCCAATCGACGGTTAAAAAGTTTCCAAAGTTTTATCACGAGCTCGAGTTTAATTTGTACCGGTATAAATCATTTTTATAATACCGTACGATTTTCGTATACATATACATTTTATACATAAACTTTAAATCGCCGTGATTTATTTTGTAAAAAAAAAATAATCGATTATTTCGGTTTCCGTCAAACTCGCAATAGCTGGTTATACTTTCCCCGCCTTGATTCGATTGTCTCGGCGGCGATCGAATTATATTATATTAACCATCGTCGACGGTTCGTTAACTAGAGATCGATATTCGCGTTTGTGATTCTCGCGAGAACGGTAAATTTAATCGAAACCCGATGTCTGTTCCGCGAGAATATTAAGTTCATACTCGTTATTATTATCTTGCGTATGAAAACACAATTTAAAATAGCGAAAACATTAGATCTGCGGGCATATTAAATTACATAAAAACTATGGAATATAAAGTTGAATGTTTATAGCTTGAAAACACGAGTTCGGTGGGTAATTTTCAAAGTGATTTGAACCTAATAGTTTGTAAAGAACATTACGGATGGGTGTTGACTTTAAACCGAAACGTTTTATGTAAAAAGGGAAGAACATATTTTTTTATTTTTTTCGAAACGCGATCATAATAATTTTACACGATTTTCGGTTCCGTCCAGCCGTCCTTGTGTGTCTGCTTTAGATTTTTTTTTTTTTTGATAATTTTTTTTACACAATCGCAAGAAGAAAAACTACTTAAAACGTTTTATTCGCAGCTAACATTGCCAGTAAACATTCGACGTATGCAAAGCCAAAAAGTGAGAAATCGTCTGAATTCTAAAAACAACAAAAAAAAAACAAAAATGTGTTTCGAAATTTCTCTGAGGATTTGTGAAATGCGGCGGCGGCGGCGTCCGGTCGTGAAAACTGATCGCGGTAATCGTTTCGTGAATTTATTAAATTTAAAAAAACCGGATATTTAAAAACACGGTTCCCTGAACGATCGAACGCTATATATTGTCTTACAAGTGATAACTTATACGACGCGCCTATATTATTAACCTACATTGTACTAAATTCCGGATTCACCGAGAAATATATCGAAACCTCGTGTCATTAATCAATCACGACAACAATACATAAATATATATATATTTTATAAGTAAAAACTTTGACGTGCGCAAACAACAGACATAACGAGTCAACTCGACCGAAAATTGCCGCACACATAATGCTTTTATGATGGCTACCGCCGTGATAAATATTAATTTTTTTTTTATATATGTATATACGATTCGATGGAAACAAAACTAATAAATAAAACGAAACTACCGCCGCCGTACGAGTTTCAGGGGGAAAAAATCAAGCGGAGATATAATTAGTTTTTGTTATATGTAACATAATAAATCGCGAATATCTATTCGGGAACAACACGTACACTACTGTAGTAACATGATAAAAAAAATATTCAAGGATAATTTCAGTATACAAATGATTTCTAGGTATGTATTTTGTTTTTTTTCAAAACCAGAATGTACACCGAGCGAAATCTTTTGTTTCATTAAAATATGCAAATTCGTGAAAACCGTTCGATTCCGCCGATGATAAACCCTGTAATAAAATAAAGGCAGACACGGATGTCAACAATCACCCTTCCGAATGGCGTGTGCTCTCTCGATTTATCATTCTAATTTTAGCATTTGCATATTCCTCTTGTTCGTCGGGGGAATTCGAAAATTGCATTTCATCATTTTAATTACTACCGCGAATCGAATATCGGTCTCGGTTCAGATGTTATTATTATTCGCATTTATAAAGATT
This sequence comes from Drepanosiphum platanoidis, assembly GCA_948098885.1. Classification (NCBI taxonomy): domain Eukaryota; kingdom Metazoa; phylum Arthropoda; class Insecta; order Hemiptera; family Aphididae; genus Drepanosiphum; species Drepanosiphum platanoidis. The sequence continues at coordinate 8,139,056 of OX402535.1, forward strand.
GGTTTACACTTTGAAACGCATTAAAGTACATTATTCATCTTAATGAATTTCATTACAGAGATATTATATAATATTTGAGTAATGCGGTTTTTTTTTTTTATCATAAATAATCGTCGGGTAAAAGTTTTTACACGTGGGTAACGTGATATACAATATAACGCCGCCGCCACCGCCGCCGCCGCCGGTGAAATACGAGGGGTGGGAGAAAATGTTAATTTCGTTAGAAAAAAAAAATGAAAAAACACAGTGTATACACTTTTATTGTGGAAAATATTTTTCACTTTACGACGGTTCTCTAAAACAGAAATAAATAACGGCGAGTTAGGCGCGCGCGGCGGCGATATAATGCGCCGCGCGCCTCGCCTCCGTTCTCTGTCGATCGCCGAACGTTGCCAAATTAACTCGTCGGAAGCCAATTGTTCTGGAACAAATCATATTCATCGGCCAAAAACCATCGACACTTTTCTATCTCGCGGAGTTAAACGGGAAAAAAAAAAAAAAAAATAGGGGAAAAGAGAAAAAAACTTTTCGCCGCCGGGGACACGCCCCGCACACCCGTCCGTGCCAAATCGGCGTGTTCGCGTTTCACCGTCCACTGCCAAGATAATAATAATAATAATAATAAAGATGATAAAAACAAGATTGACCGTACGCCTCGTACGTAGTCCGTCGGCTCGCCCGCGCAAAAGAACGTGTGCTCCGTCGTCCGTTCGCCGTTAACAGAGTTCGCACCGAGGACGTAGCGACACAACACACGAATACACACGGGCAATAATGCGAGAGACCGGGTAAGCATCGATACGAAAACGAAAAACGCCGCCGACGACGATTCGACTTTTTCGACGCGTAAAGCCGTCTCGCGATGACGATCCCGACGACCCCACCCCTGCTTAAATTTTACCGATCGTCGTCGTGACCACGAGAGCAAAATTATTACCGCTCGTTCGATCCACTCGGTGTTTGCCTGAATAAACGACGCGTCGGCGTGTTGTGCGTGAAAATAAATAACGTCTCTTGGTCTTCAAAAAATAGCCATGATAACTCTCAATTTGTTCATAAAATATTCATACCGTTTCATATCGTTTTCAAGTCATAACACGTGTGTACTTAAACGTTATTTTGAAAAGGGTGAGATACAAACATAATATTATAACACTCGGATGAGATACCGGTGATTATGGTACTGCGAGTGAATCGGGTCTTTCGAATTTGAAACCAATGTACCTATGCTCTCGAAAAACGACTCTGAGCGAAAGAAAACTGATGGATCAACCTCTGTTCCTTTCAGTGGCATAGGTTGACGTGATTTTTAACATATCATTATGGTGGGATTCTAAGGAACAAAGTTGAAAATTTGGAAAAATCGTTCTCGCGTTGGCTTCGCAAATCCGCTTTCAATAATTTATTCACATCATTAGATCGACAGTCGAAAACAAAATACGTTTAAAATACTATATTGTGTGGTGTGTATATCGTTATATAGACGGCAAATCACTGCTTCCAATTAATCTCTTAACACTTTGTAATACATTACATAGGCCTAATCTTACTATTGCAACGCGCGTGATTATTTTAACTTTTTACCAACCATTTAAACAAAATATAACTCTAAATATCAATTTTTATCATGTTAAAAAAATTCATTACTGTAAAACGAATAAAGAAACAAAGTAATTTTAAAGCTTTAAATCTTATTACGAGTATATTATATAAATACGTATTAATAACGATTCTCGGTTCAGTTTGATTTTAATTAATAAATTCACTAAACTGGTAAACACAATGATAATGATTATAAAGCAAATGCGTGTTAACGGACAATGCTATATATTTTTCATGGCATCAAAAAAAGAATGAAAAGTAATCGAATACGAAATAAATAAGAATGAAAAACATTTATTTTATATAAATATGCTTATTATAAAAGCAAAAAGATTTAAACTTATATATTAAGACTCAGATACAGGTTTAATACGTATAAAAAAAAAAGAAGAAGAATATAACAAAACCTGCAGTATCAATTTCATAATGAAGACAAAAAGTTTAGTCGAGTAAAAGTTTTAAACTGTTTTTGGTATATACGTATTATATACGTATTTTTATACTTTAAACTCTAAAATTCTAAAAATCCTAAGCACATTTGAATAATCCTGCACCAAGTTTCTGTAATACTTTTCATACCCACTACTTTTATGAAAAGTCAAAGAGATTTGAATGTATTTAATTTAAACACCTTAATTCTTAGTTCTATTAAATGTTATTATGATAATGATTAATGCTTCTTTTGAAACAGTGAAATTATACAGTAATTTAATATTGCAAACAGAGTCTGTTAAATAATTGTCATTCTCTTTATTTATTGCATTTGGAAAGACGATATCTTATTTTGTATTCGAATGTAAAAATAAGACAAATCTCACGAAAATTCTCGGTAACAGTAACATAATATCTGTACAGAAATGTCTAAGACCTCGAGTTGTTTTTATGAGCACCGCATTGCTCCGTTCGCTTTGGCGTCGGGTAGTTTTATTATGTTATTATTCAAAAATGTACTATCGAATGTTCAAAAAACCGATTCGAACCTTAAGTCTAAGTTCGACTCGGTCGATATCTAGACCTTAATAAGGATAACTTTAATAACAATAGATACCTAATCGAAAATCATAACCAGACAGTGCGAAAAAATCTAAAGGCATACTTTGCGTTCATTGCGTCGAAATGTAAAAAAAAAAAACAACGATTTTTTCACGCCATTATTAGTTTATTGCGACGACTTTTTGCGCGGAGATCCCGATCATTTCTAGATATTTAATTGCGACTCCGACTGGCGTGTATTTACGCGATACATACGTGTACATAGATGTTTCGATTTTCCTTTACATTAAACCGTAAGTTATATGTGATAATAAAAACAATTTCGTATTGATCCGTACCTTCTGAACGAGTTCTTTGCGAGTTGTTTGAATATATAACTACGTCGCGCCGAGAATGAGAAAATACTGGTAATGATAGGTGTGGCTTCTTTTGCGTTTTTGTTTGCCTTTCGTTACCTTTGATGCCCGGAAGGCATAATGAAACCCGCATAGGGCGCGCAGATAAACAGATTAATCCGATCTCTGTACTTGCGAGTTTCTCGAAACGTATTGGATCGTTCGTTGGTCGAGGTTAAAACGTTTTAAACCGTAATATTATGTCGCGTGTGTTCTAGTTTAACAGTCGATTAATAATGTATATAACGGTTTTATATGCGGTCTTTAATTTGGGACGGTTCCCCCTGGCGAAACTTTCGGACGAAACGAGGGGATATATTTACGATCATATTTTTAATTGTCGAATTTCGCGGAAGAAAGTGTATAAAAAAAAATGAATTACGAGTACTTGCGCGCCAAGACATAGTCTGGTAACAGCAGTACGTGATTATTGTGCTTGTCTGCACTTGTTGTTTTGTACGTATTGTCGAGTAGGTTTTTATGGAGACATTTTTTTTCGGCGCAAGAACATCAGCGTCGAGTTTCCTCACGAGTAAAACGAGCGAGTTTATAGAAGGAGTTTTATAAAATGTTTGCGGCGGCGGGGCGCAAATTTACCGCTCGAAAAAAATTAAAGACTAATTCGCATAAAAATAATTATTATTAAAATATTAACAAGTCGAGGACCGCGGTCGACGGGTAATCAAGAACGGCGGAACTATACTCCGGAAATCACGGAAGTCGACGCGTATTTTTATTTTTTACGTTTTTTTCAGCTTGGGAAACGGCCCGTTTGTTTTTTTTTTTTATGTTTTATGCCCATCTACGTTATATATGTATCTACATGTATTTATAAATCATAAATAATAACGACGAGTTTTTTTTTACATTTTGTTGGTTTAAAAAAATAAGAAAAAAACTTATGAAAACAAAAGGGCGGCAAATTTCTATTTCTTTCTGTTTGTTAACGGCATATCGCTTAGATAGCCGCTGCAAAAGGTTTTTTTTTTTTTTTCATTGTCCCGGGGCACCTACGACCATGGTTTCACACAAATTCACTCTCTTCTATGATATCATATTATGGCAATAATAGTTGTGGTACTATAGAGTATAAGAGTCTTTCGAATGCCACGCACACCCCCGTTCTTCAAATATTTGTCAAAACCCACCCGTATTCGTACGGTTCACGACGTATTGAATTGGACTTATATATAAAAGTAACCCAAAATTTTATCCAGGAAAGATTTCATACTTACAATACGTTTTCGATTCTCTTTCTCGCGATAACGCATATTTCTCGCTCATTCTCCTCTTTTCCGATTCGAGTCACTGTCGAGGCTTGTCGTTGTCGTGGTTTTCATATCCACGGTAAGGGAGGGAGGGGGGGGGAAAGTTAATAACAAGTTATCATATATATTACTACTGGAGTGTTAAAAATAATATTTAGATATGGCAGTTTTCAAGAAGCAAACACACCAGTTTATTCTCGAGACAAACGGCTAACTCGAGGCCCCCGCTTAAAAGCCCAACGTAAAGTACTCGATTGTCACTTACATTATAACCACATCCCACACCAAATCCCAACAATTTATACAAACAAACAAAATAACGTACAAGCCACCACTAAGACCCGTTCGGGCTTATACGGCGTCCGAATTAAGGGCGGTGTCAAACCTTACCGGATCCGTGCCTTCCGTGTATTTCAGTATTTTCGTATCGTCGCATAGGGGGCCCCCGCCGAAACGTTTTAAATGACTTCTCTCTCCGAGCGATCGAGAAAAATAAAAAAACAATATATTAATCGATCATCGAAAACAAATACAATACAAATTTAATTCCGATATCATTCTGTAATTTGACCTATACAGTCGACAAACTAAACGACAGCGTTTAAACGCCTATACGAATGAATAAATTTAAAAAATTTTCGATCGATATTTTCGTATTTCACGAAATGTTATCGTGTGAAATATGAATGCCGCGCTAACGACTCTTTCCGTCTCTAACGACATAGGTACATCAGTCAACGTTTTTATCAATCGTAAAATATCTCGCCGTGATAAATATTTTAGAATACAATACACTTGTCTCTGCTTAACGATTTATGGACAACAACAACAACAAAAAACCACTCTTTTTACGCATGCGAATCGCAAATATTTTATTTTTCCAAATCCCAAAGATAATTCTATTAATGCTAATATATTTTATGACCTCGTATTAATTTCTACCGTATTATTTAATATTCATATTCACGTGTAGTATTTCGCATCGTTTCCATTCTATACAATTATGTCAACAAAGCGTTTACTGTTCACTTTACATACCATACTAAACCATTATAATATAGTTTGAGCCCTTTGTTGAGCTGTGAAAAAGGTAAAAAGTCTTTCCGGAGCGCGCACGGGTCACCTCTTCCCGTCATACATCATTCGAGTAATCTGACATTCGCCTATCAACATTTATTTTATTCGAATTTACTATACGCGGCCATTGTATTTTGCTTTGCTTGAATTTATATTATACCGCACGGATAAAAACGTAATAATTTAAAGCGTGTATTTCGGTTCGATTTATACTATGCAAAAAAACAAAATCTGAATAAACATCGATATTTCATACTATCATTGTTCGAATAAAATAATGATCATTATCATCATGCATGTGAAATATTACAATACACGCGTAACGCAACTCCTATGTTAAAAGTATCAAACAAACATGTGTTATGGTAGTACTTACTCATATCTCTATTTTTAGAAGTACTTAAGTAGTAGACTCATAGTTCTGCAAACATATACAATGACTGAAATAAACCTGTATCAATAATGTTTTTGGTTTGTTACGATTATTTTACGATTTCTGCGAATACTTTGTTATGATTGCACTCGAAAGTTGAAATACGATATCTATAAGAGATTAAAATATGATAAATACACACAATCGTGTAGGTACGTTTTTATGTATTTAGACATGCAACATATCAAAAAGTTTGGAAACGGTTCAACTTAAAACATGTACTTAGGAAAAGTGTCCAAACTTTTTGAACACCTGTATTGTGTTTATCAGCATAACAATATATGTATGTATTCGTACGAGAAACGACATAATATGTATTATGTAGGTGTGTACGTTTTTGTAATTTTATTTTTTCTAACTGTTGGGCTAAGATTTCCGTTCGAGACAGCTTATCGTCCTTTTCTTCGTATCAACAAAAAGTTCTAATAAATCGGCGGATTTGGTAAAATTTGTCTTTGTCACAATAGATACAACATTCCGTCGCGACCACTTAAAACGTTCAACGTTGCCGTTCGTTCATTCATCAACATTTTGATTCCATTTATTTCTCTCTCTCTCTCTCTCTCTCTCTCTCTCTCTCTGTCCGTCTCTGTCTCTTTCCGTCAGATCGATCCGTTTCACTATGGCGTCAGTGGCGGTATTTCACATGTTTATTAAAACACGCATTCGACACGTTTTCTCCAAGGTCGTTTTCTACTAGAAACTCATTAAAAGGAATTTTATTAGTAGCTAAACCCGCCCGCGCCCCGTCGCATACGTCTTTATGTAGGGATTCTCGGCTAAAGTATGGCGCCGGCCAGCGAAATGTGTCTGATGTCGATCTGTTCAGAGTTAATCAACTCACAACGACGTCGCATGCCTTTATTTTACTCCTTATAGCTGCAAATAGTCCGAAGTTTTTAGTACAAATGTCGCGTTTAAATGACGTCCCGAAAACTCATAAAAACGTTTATTCAAATAACGTTGCCACAAAATAATATCGCGTATACCAGTTATATAATCGAGTTAGAATAAAATAATAAAATCGAGAATTCGCGGAGAATACATTTTTTTTTCTTCTTCTTCTTTAATACGTCTAAACTACGGCCAGTTCGTTTTGGCGAGATATTAGTTACATAATACCTAATATTATTATTTTAAAACGTTTTAATCAGATTACAAAAAAGGTAGAGACGTGCATGTGTATCGATTACCCATCGAAACGTCTATATATTGCATTGACATAAATGTAAAGGAGATAATATACGGACGAGACACGAAACAATGAGGAGTAGGGTAATTGGAAATCCTAGTATATTGAATATTCTTTTGGTTACGCTCGCCTACGCGCAAACCCGTATACATCGTCTAAATTCAATAGCAAAATCTATAACCATTGTGTTTAACGAATTAGTGTGACACGAAAAAATATGATTTTTTTTTTTTCCATTGCGCATAGTATTGATATAAATTTTAAAACGGCTTCTTCGAAACACCGCGTGTACACGTATGTGAACTACAAAATACTATAAAACGTAGGTCTTTCTCTCGGCTAAACGAATTTTAATTTGACACGCGTATTTATTAATTTACATTAATAATGTATACATAAAATATAGTTAAACATATTTATAACACATCTGTAACAACTGTTCTTAGAATAATCTTCAGTGAGACGCGTTTAATTAAAATGTTTAATATTGAATACGCTTATTAGGTTATAAATAATTTATAAACACCGGTATGAGAACCGAAGAAACGGCGTGTTCCATAACGCATACGAAATTCTGAACGCCGCGGTACGATGTAAAATAGATGTAATTATGTGACTGCCTGTTGTATAATATCATACGAAAATAACTCGTTTGAACGCAATTAATCAATATAGTTTTCAACGTTGATATCGAGTGAACACGAATTCCAGAACAATATATATATATTATGTCATTATGTAAATCACATGAACTTGCGAGTACTAATTAATTAATATTGATTGTTTGAGCGTTCTTCACGCCCTTTATCTACATTTATAAAACTACAATACAATCACTTGAGTTAATTTACATTCGATTTTTTTTTTTTAAATTTATTTATTTTTTCAATTGTCACAGGTCACCATGTTGGAAAATTTCAACGTGACGAACGAGACGTCCACGGCCATCGTCGAGTCGGTGATGAGCACGACGATAATAAACGATGGACCGCTGGTGGACAGCGATGCCGTGTCGCCGGTCACTCTGAGCATGGAATGGAGCAGGGTGGCTAGGCTGTTGATCATGATCGGTCTATCAGTCATCGGCAGCATCGGAAACGTGTACATGATCAGCTCGGTAATGATCGAAGATCATCTCAACAAGAGGGGTAAATACACACACACAAACAATATTATTTCATGCTCGAGGGGGAGGGGGTTGCATGTGTAATTCATAATGTCAACGTGAGATTTTCATACGAGGTTCGCTTTCGCTCGACATCGATCGTCGGGAAAAATTAGAAATTAACACTTATAAAACGAACATAATATCGTGTTACGTTGACAAACAATTGTAAATATGTAGTTAATATTACCGGATATTGTACGATTGGTTCCTTTCCAGTACCTCCGTGTTGGTGTCGTTAAAAATCATCACACATACCATGTGCAATATGATGATAATGAATGACAGTAAAACTATAAAATTATCGAAGCTTTTGCGGAAAACGTCAAATTATTACGACTCGAAACGTATAAACGTCGGTTTTTCATAAAACTACACGAATATCGCCGAAAATATTCGATGAAATAATTTTACAGTCATGTAATAGGTGCTCGTTTAACGAAAATATCGAAAACTAACCGCCCAAGTATTTACGAATTATTTGTCTAGTCTATTTCATGAATGGCATCGGAATAATCAAAACGTAATAAAGCGGACAAATCCAAATCCCCCGCATTCTCAGGGGAAAAAAAAAAACACTAAGTTACAAAAATGTATATCTCGTGTTCGCGCCGGCGTTTGATTTTTACACTTGCGAATTACGAGTGTATAATGTAGCACATACGTTGTCGCGACACACGATAATTAATGAACTTCGTGTAATGTGGTGGTAACACTTTGCGACGTTGTTTTTCAGAATTTCGCGGGGTAAAAGTGAAAAAACCGCCTTTTGCATTTAGGTTTAACTTGTCCCCCCCCCCCCCATTCGCGGTCGGTAGAAAAAAATATGGAACTGTGCCCGCGTGACACTACACACCGCGACGACGGTGTCGCGAGACGGTCTAGCGTGTCAAGGTGAACATTTTTCTCGGCTGTTGATTCTATTATTCATTATCGTTCAAAGTTTCATTCTCTACAAAAATACTAATAAATATAGCGAAGAAAACGCCGTGTACGAGCATAATAATATCGTCTCGTTATCTCGTTGACAATTTAACGTCGTGTGTACGGGCGGATAAATTTTCCAGCCGCCGTTTCCTCGTTCACGTTTGTCCGGAGACGAATTCTCTAAAACGCAACGAATAGGTAGGTACGCGGGGAATCGACGTTTCGAAAGGACGAGCGGCGATTTACGATGACGATCCACTCGCGCATCAGAGCTGGTAATAATATACCGCCTCGAACGTCCTAGTCCGTCGGGACTTATCATAATCGCGAATCGCAGCGGGCTATAATACTATTATCATATCGTGTTCGGATCGATGGTTACAACAGATTTTAGTAGATTATATATATAATTAATCGGGTATAGGCATAAACTGGGGGAGGGGGAGGCGAGAGCGAGTGGTTAATTATGAAACAGATTAATATTATCGAAAAGACGAGAAAGCTATTATTTGTATTTTTTCAGAGCGGTTCAATTTTACTCGGGAAAATTATACTATAGTATAAATACATAACGACGTTGTATATACGTATAATATAGTAATTTTCATAAAGTAGCATTGTAACAGTATTACATAACTAAGGCACGAGTTTTAATGCATTAAAACAATTGACTTTATTAAAAAAAAAAAAACCATTCTCTTGAAAACAACAAAACGAAAATTCAAAAGATGTAAAATAAAATTAAAATTTTTTTTAATTCGAAGAATAAAACCAACTGTGTGCTCAAACGGCATTGTTTTAGAGCTCTCGTAGATGTTTATAATAAAACGAAATCAATCGGTTAAGGTTAAATGAAAAAAAAACTATGGCGCACGCATGCAACGGCGAACGAATTAACAACATATTTCGGACAGCAACGTCGCCGACGACGACGACGGTACGAACATTACTGTTTTCAGTGATGATTAATATTAGAGAAAGTCAACGATTTTTGTCCGAATCGATTACACTTCATCCACATGTGCCATTGTCTCACATCGTGTAAAAGGCGGTGTGATCACAGTGACAACCCCTGATTCGTTTTATTTGTCCATTCGAAGGAAAAGTTGTTGAGTATTACTTTTATTAAATCGTTTTGTGCAACTGCTAAGTTTGAGACTAATGTAATCGTATTACAATTTACAACCCCCACCTCCAAACGCCTATCCCATACTCGATTGAATAGTTGCAAAATAAGTTAAGTATTCTGATTGTGTCATGGGATAAAAATATTTAAGTTGTCTTAACTTTATTGTTAGATTATTATTAATATGAGTATTCCGTTCAAGATTTTCGTCTATTATAATAATTCCAAGCACTTCACGTTTGAATATTTAATAAAAAGTCCAATTAAACAGAAAAATCAATCCGGCTGATATTAGTACGCCGCGCCGCCGCTTATACTACTTGGCAAGACAATAGGGGCGAGAAAAATCTAGTCGTACGAAAATCGTCGATTTTCTCTTGTCACTCTTTGTCGTTTCAATCGTTGACGATCGTCTGTTATTATTATTTTCATGATTAATCATTACCAATCATCGTTCGAGACCGCATACCTAACCCAAACGTGTGGTAGGACGTATATATTATTCTATCCGTAATGACTGCTACCGGATTCGGGGGATTCGGAAGGCGGGGGTAATGGATATATAATACTGACGACGGGGGTCTCCAAGCCGCGGTATTTGTGCCAACACGTTTTATAACATCGTGCTTTGGTCGAGAATCTATATACGTACGCGCGTATATTGTGAGTGTAATATTATTATTATTCGTCGAGTTCGGTCCGTGGGTATAAAATACATCGCGGTGGCGGACAACCCCGTGGGAGATCGAAGGGATTAGCGAATAGGTCGACGCACTGAAGGACCTATGTATATACGAGTACATGCTCACACACACACATTCGCGCATATATATAAATGTATTATATACTATAATGTGTATAACGTAGTGAAGGTTTTTGAGAGTATAAGAGGGCCGTGGTATATAGGGTAGGTGCGCGATACGGGCTCATCGGAACGACCTGCGGGGACTTGTGTATTTTATATACGTGTGCGGTGTATTATAGTAACCGCGCTAACCAGACGTTATAGCGTAGTATTACGGCGGCTGTTCCCCGAGCTCTTATTACCACGCCGTTACGCCGTACACGGCCGAGCTTTCAGGCTAATAATATTTATATGAGTTGTGAAACGATATAATGGAATGACGTCTGAGACTCGTGCAGGACCGTTTCGCGCGAGGGGAAGAAAAATCTCCTTTTCGGAAATGACCGCCCGCGAGTGGTGCGATATATCACCGTAACACATTCAAATAACGTATTCCCTGTAGGAGAGCGCGCCGGAAGTTTAGCGCCGTCACGGCGATAAAAAAATAAATACATATGATATTACCGTAGGGCATAGGGGTAGCCGCCGCGCACTTAACGTTACTGCGTTTGTTTTAAACGTTTGCGGCGATCTCGATGTTTTTACACCTACACGTCTCCCGTTTACTCTCTTCTTCGCGTTTTAATGATTTCAAAATTAAAACCGCACGACGAGATCCAACTTGATATGCAATCATGCTGCGAGAGAAACACTCGGAATGTCTCGTACATTAAACCCGATAGATGTATACGATAAGTGTACATCGTAATAATATATTGTCAGACTACAGTTTTTCCTTATGTTCGCGTGCAATTGATATCCGCCGCCGATAAATTAATAATAATAATAACAACGCGCGTATACACATTATAGTCGGTCAAATCGATACCGACATTTTTGAACAGTTAACAAACGTTTTTAACGTCAAACCGTAAACATTTGCAATTGTAATTCTTAATCGATAAACGCGTACCCGGGCACTCCTCGAGAATTGCCCCATCTTTATATCAATTTTTAAGCATTTTCATGATTTACGACCGATTTAACAGTGCAGTAGCCATTGAATTATTCATGTAACATGTTAATATTACACTGTAGAAAATTTGAAACATTCGGTATAGCTTCTAAAAAATAATAATGGCTTATCGGAAACTCAACGGTGCCGCCACAGTATAAACACATTGAACTGTTACTTTTCGTTGGTATTCGCGGTATTTCTTTTCGCCGATATGCATGTATACGATTTGAATAATGAGTTTTCATTTGCGATGAGCCCGGTTGGCTCAGAAAATACATGGCTCACGTTCGATTGGAACAATATATCAGAGATACTGACATTATTAACATAACGTACCCGACGTAATTGTAGTCGATTACCCCCCACGTGTATATGAGTGCACAAACAACCAAATATAATAGAATCATAAATGATAATTGATAATAATATAATACGGTACCGAGAAATACGTTGTTGTGCAACAGTGTTACATCTCACGAGACAATTTCCTATTTCTAAATCCTGTAAAACGTCACGGAATTTTTCACATACTTGCCAAAGACAGTGAATAAATTTCCTTCAAATCGAAGCGGTATATGCGAAAAACCCTATAGATTTTTTTACTTCCTACGACTCGCGAATTCGAATAATTTGTATGACTTGAACGCGACAACGGTCGATTATTAATTTTCTCACGTGCTCTCGTCGCGCGACAAACTTGTACTTATTATGATCGCAACTTTTACGACAACGTCGAGCTCTAAAACAACACTTACGCGCATAATATTCGAGTCGGGGTTATTGTACTTTTGACATATTATTTTCACGCGTCACTATTACTGGTCGACTCTAAGGAACGCTACGAATCGACGTTTCTCTTGCTTTGCCCGCGTCCGTTATTCACACGGCCGGCACGCATAACTCTATAGTTTATTTGATACGCCTACGCGCGAGTTGCGCGTACTCTTGAAAACACGTCGATTTCAATCTGATGACTGTGAAACAAATCAATGCCCGCACGGCAAACGCTCGTTGCCGGACGAGTTCGGCCGTGATGGAAACAAACTTTGAACGGTCGTGCATTATTACGAGTACATACATCGCGCGCACATATTATACAATCGTATGTCGAGAAACTCGCGCGCGCCGCCGTTCCATCGGAGCTCGTGACGAGGTACGGTTTGGCGGGGCGGTATGCGTAGCACTCTCGAACAATAAATAACGTCTCTAACGGGCCGAAAGGACGGCCTGCAGGACGAGTACACCACATTCGTTTCGATGTCGTCCCGAGACGTAAAACATAATTGAAATGACTATAACGCGTTTCCACTGCGTCGCTGTTGTTTGCCGTCGTGTGCACGCGTATCGTAATAATATACGTGAGAAGTGATGGGAAAATACACGGTAAATAAATTCAAGGCAAATAACCAAGGTAATTATTATAAATGCCCAGTATTTTGGGCATTTATTTCAAAGTGTTCAAAAACTGAGAATAATATGTTTTAGTTGTGATTTTCTTTTTAAAAACAAGTTTTGATTTGATGAACGAAACAAAATAATAAACAAAAGCATCAGCCGACCTCAGCGTCGGGCCAGTGTTGCCGAAATTAAAAAAATACCTGACTTTAGGAATTTACCCGTGTGTTTACCCGAAACAAATAACTTCCCATCGGGTATTTGTCGGCGGAAATCGCGCGAATCGAAGGACATCGAATTCGAAACGGCGATTTGCGGTCGGACGGCGGCGTTCGATGCTACTGCCGACGACGACGTATTAGTAAATATACGGTATTACCCGACCCCACCGATCGATGATTTTTGAAAAAACAGACCCGAACTCGCCGCGAAATTCCGCTCCGGATCGACTACCCGCCCGGAAATTTCGATTAATTGTCGATTAAACTAGACGCAATACAAACGGAAAGGCGGAGAACGATTGAAGCGACGACGTGAGATTTGAACGACCCGGTAGAATTCCCCGTACATACACAATACGCGTATAACATGTATAACTCGCGCGCCAAGACAGGGACTGCGAAAACACGGAAAGGAAATCGTGCCATCTGTTATGTAATAATAATAGTAATAACAGTAACGATGATGATAATAATAATAATAATAATAATACGTGTAATACGTCGTCTCGGGCGACTGATATTTCGTTGTCAACCGCGTCGTCCGTATACGCACGGAAAGTTCCGAGCCGACGAGCCACCGGCCTGCGGAAAAGATAATAAATAATATGCGTGTGCATGTGGTGTGCGGTGTGCCGCGCAGACGGCCGAAAAAAGCGCGTGACCCGAATGCGCACGCGATTCGCGCTAGGAAATGTACGAGAACGTGACTGGCGACTCTCCGAATACGTCCGTAAATGCCAACCCCATCGTTTGTCTCCGATTTTCGTATTTATATATGTATAGAGAGAGAGAGAGAGACGTATAGCCAAACGCGCGTATAATTCCGCAGAGATACAACAGAATGGCTCAGGACCGAGAGTCCGCCGCCGCCTTTTTTAAGGACGGTTATCGTTTTTTCCGGTGTTTTTTATTATTATTATTAATAAATATCGTTTTCGCAGCAAGTGCCGTGAGGAATCGACGACGTGTCGCGTACGAGTCTTTGACACATTTTATCGAATAATTAATTACTCGTCCATTCGCGGCCGTGTTCCCGAGAGATTTCCCGACGAAAGGGAACTAAAAAAATCGTTCGCGTTATTCAGAACTTCCGGAGCAATAACAGATGTGTATAAATTTAATACCGATACTATATATTATATAGACGTAAAATGGAAGACTATGGCTGTTTTTAAATTGTATCGTATACAATATTTTTTTTTATCATTATTAACTTAAGCGATAAACTCCAGTCCCCGCGATTGATTAGGGCTATATTCGTGCCCTATGACCGAGTCGTTTAGAATATATTGTTTCCTTAACAATAACTCGTGTCCAACTATATTTAACATTTTTTTTTATCAAAATACTATTTATATTTTAATACTACAATGTTTGTAAGGATGCTCGGGGGCACTTAATTCTTGGCAACTGAGCCAACCAAACTTTTAAAACGCCAATATCCGACTTATTTGCAATAGAAGCATAACGATATTTTTATTTTTTTTCCAACAAATTTATACGATATTATTTCTTTGCGTGTTGGGGGAAATACAATGAATCCCACGAAAATATTATAACAAAGTATAATAAATATAAAATATAGAAATACTTATTATGAACTGAAATATTTGTCTTTAATATTTGAAATATTTACGTTTAGAAATAAAATCGATTCCGGTTGGGATAAAATAGTTTATAATAATTTTACACGAAGTACGACAAATCTAGACTGAATAATAAACCTACTGCATATAATATGGACTATTTAAATAAATAAAATCGGTACTATCGTACTCACCGGATGAGTTGCATCTGAGATTCGGTATTCGTTATTCGCATTGTCGTATTGGCTTGAGAAGTAAAGTAACGGATACGAAAGTCACTGAAAGTCCCTCGATAAAAACAATTGAAATAAGGAAAACTAAATAAAACTCGCGATTAAAAGTTTGATTTGTCGTTGGCGAAATGAGTAATAAATGAGAAAAATAATAACTGAAATATTTAAAACAGAGAAGAGCTTTCTGAACCGTTGCCGACAGTGTCGACTCGATGATACTGTTTTGCTTGGCTGCTATACTTTCGCGTCATAGGGTTGCGCGCGCGGCGCGCAGCTCGGCTGTCATTGGCCGGATCGCTCACGTACTATTGGACCGACGACGTGAACTTTCACTTTTATTCCGATTTCGCGCAAACACACTTACGTATTGCAGTTATTACTGTTACTATTATTACGTAATTATTATACTATTGTTATATCATGATCGCCGTTATTTGCATGGTTACATAATTGTTATATTTTAAGTAGATAATTACCCATTACTCTATACATACTCGTATATTATGATGATGGCAGTTATTAAAATAATCCCTGCGGTCGAGATAAGACGATAACGTAATAGATACGTCGAGTACGACCGCGACACGTTGAAATGGAAAAATATCCAGCTGAATTTGAAGGGAGGGGGACGGGGGTTCTTTTCGGTCCAAACTGAGGACGGGCTTCCGACAACAGGCCAGCCCGCCGCATTGCAGTGAAAATGTCCACAGAATAGTGCTCTCGGCCGCAGGAGTAGAAATATTGCGGTCGGCGGCGGCGGCGTGCTGACACGTACGATACGTACACTGTACAGGCATTGATTTTATAATAATATACAATATACTGATAGGTATGGCGACCTATTGTCGAGTACGGCGGCGGCGGGTAAAATACATTATCCACGCCACCTTTTTCTACATTACGTATTCAACAATAAGACTGGCACGCAGACTGTTATAAAATCGATGACATATAAGTGATAACTAATAATAGGGCGTCGCGTGGTCGCGGGTGCGATACGACGCGGACGAGCGACGTGGACTCTCTGCGAACGACGGACGGTCGAGTGTTTTTATCTCGAATTATTAACACGCGAGTTTACGGTTTTATTGCTGTACGTTCCGAGCTTAAGCCGTTAAGTCGAAACGCTGAAATTCGTCCATCCCCCGCCGTTTGGGCCGAAAGAAAAACGCACTCGTGGGAGAGCGAAAAAATGAAGACGCGCGGCCTAATCGCACTCGCGTGCGTCGTATAGTTTTATGCGCGGAAACGCGCGACATCTCGGCACACGACTAAAAACGCACATAAAATTCGGTACGACGCATTTTATGTATTATCATTATTATCATAGAGCGTAAAGAACGTTTTAACGGGGGTTTTTTTTTTCATTATCTAAGCGTATATTATATATGTATAACTTATGGAACGTTTCGCGCGGATTGCGCCGCCGACGAGCGACGACATTATCGCGAGATTTCGGTAGAAAATAAATATAAAAAAAATATTACACACGAGACTCGGACGTGGCTCGTCTATTTTCGATATTTTTGAATAACGTAACGAGGAATTCGATATTCAAATTTCCAAGTCTTTTGTCGTACCAAAATTATTTTGTCGATATTATGCGGGAAAAAATTAAGAAAATTTGTATATTTCATAACATTTTCATAAACAACACGAAAAATAAATATTCAGATCTTTTGAAAAATGTATGATTACGCGGGAAATATACAAGTTATATAAGAATTCGGTGAAGATTTCATGCCATTACCATTTTTTTTCTTTTGAGTGAAGTAGAACAAAACAAAAAATTCGATTTTATCGAAAAGATTTTATTTCATAAATTATCTGCCGTTTTAATCGCGCCATAATTTTTAATAATTGTTCGTCAACTATTGTTCTCGATTATTAAATTGGGAAAATTCTAAAAACAATCACCTCGACACGTCTACTAGACACAAAACGTGTGTCTTATCATAAAACCCATTGTTTTCTAAAATACCATCGTCCAAGTAGGCGATCAAACAAAATCTTCTAGTCAAACCAGTGATAACAGACAGAGGAGAAAGAAAAAAAAAACACCTCGCGGTTAAAATATTAAAACCAATACATTCCGAGTTTCACTCGGGATCTAAAAGCACCGACTTAGGTAGTATATTCAATAAACCCACCTATATCATAACGTAACGGCGTTATTTCGCGAAACATTTCAAATATTCACAAAAGTGTACATTATATAGAGCAGCAGCGCGATAACAATCTTCGGCTTTGAGAAACTTAAATGCGTACGTACACGTAGGTAGCCGGTGCGAGGGGTGTATATGTCGATATAGCCCATATCGAGGCGTGTTTCCATTTCCATTTCCAATTCCTTATTCATCGCGAATAAATATTACATAAATATTCGTATGCGTACAATTTATATAACACGGACTCGAGAACAAACTTATCGGCAATCAATGCACCGTACATTATTCATACGCGGGGAATTTTAAGTCGAGAACTCGGTTCAAAATGTTATCAAACATTGAAATTAGCCGAGTTGGCGCGCGACGCGTCGTCGGTACGATAATACCGCGTACACACTTGTATTGGATCGTTTTCACGCGCAACGCGATCGTAAGTACACGTGACAGATACATATTATCTGTTTAATGTACGCCTATATCGTATGTATTGTATTGATATTCGACAACGCTGAGTTCTATCGCGATTTATCGATTATATTTATTTGAGCTTTTACTGTATTGTCGATCACCGCCAAAGATTATACCGATGACACGGAAAAACTGTTAAAATGTATTTATATGTTCAAGAAATAATCGATCAATAGTCAAAATACGTATTTTCCTATTTTAATATTACTATTATATTGATAAATGTGTACCGTAAATGTGAGTAATATTAATTCTACGACAATGAAACACTTTAGTCGCTTAGATTATGAATGTGTCAGCCGTTTTTTCGGAAAACTTATTGCTGCTACACACGTGAAAAACTTGAATGTTACATATTGAGTGGAATTCAGATTTACTAACTAATTGGCAATAAAAATACCTCAATTTAATTCTCGGAACTTTGCAGAATGCACCTCAGTTAAACGTATTTCCTTTCATTTACTATTTTAAAAACTCTCAGTAATATAATTTATTAAAAACTATTCGCGATTAAACGACATTAAAAACACTACGTATTTTATTCAATCATGTTTTATTCTCATTCGAATGTGACGTTAAATAAACTACGGGAGAAAATATTTCCGTGTAATGTTTTTTTTTCTCCTTCAACTCCTCAGCTATGACAGACGTACGGATTTATCAACAAGTCTGATAATATCGATTTCAATACAAACATTTTCATAAAAAGTGTCAATTAACGTTTCAACGACGCGTCGTCGCCGTTCACTGTACCTTGCAAGTCGTCAGTTAATCGACAACTAAGAGTTTTCAAAATATCTAATTCGTATTTTATTACGTCGCGCGTCGTTACTGTTTTAATTTTGTCAATGGAATGATATTAAAAATCAGCTTCAATTATTACGTTTTTAATTTATTTAATTAGTTATCAAAAGCCAAAATGTTTACGTTTATAACGATTAATTTCAATGTACATTTTTAATGACTTCCGTTACATGTTCGCCGGCGCGGCGGCGGCGTAGGTACACCGCATTGAAATAATATTTCATAAATCGTATTACAAATTAAAATATCCACAACGGTGTAATAATTTATCGTCAAATTCGACGTATTTACAGTAAATAACAACAACCGAATAATGTTTGATGACGAGGACTGGTCGTTTAAAAACAAAAAAATATAATTTCCATAAAACGCGCAGTTTTATTACGAATGTTTTTCGCATCATTATGCGGAAGACTTATGAATACGGCGCAGACCTTTTTTTTTCCTTCCGAGTTTTAATTTAATATTACTCTCGAGGTCGGGGTATTGTCGGTATGCCGGGTTTCAAATTTCCACGTTAGATATTGTCAATTTGAACAATCAAATGATAACCCATGTTACGCGATTTCAATAGATGTGCCGAAATTAAATTTACAAACATTTATTACGAGACGCAAGGGAATGAATTTTACCTACAATATTCTGCGACTCTTGGAGAATTTCAATATAACGTCCCCGAGAGTATTCTTATTTTCGACATCCCTGCCGCGGCGGCGAATTATTAAGCTCGTGGTGCTTTATTGTACTTTCGCTCCGTAACATGTACTATATTTTAATCCGAAAACCAATTTTTTAAATAAAAAAAAAAATAATACAGTCTATTTCCCTTTGAAACGCTCGAAATTGTTCGGCCGGAATTTTAATAACGCGAGAAGAAAAGAAAAGAGAAAAAAATTATTAAAATACATTCATCATTTAACCTCTAAAGTTTAGAGTCTAAACAATATAATATCCTTATATATATATATATTATTATTATGTATGCATAGTGTTGTTTACCTATATTCATATGATGTATGACTGTCGTTACACTCGTTTTCCGACAATAGTCCTTCCGCCGCCGACGTCATACAAAACATCCACGGAGGGAAAAAACGTCGAGAAATATAATAGATTTTCGGAACGCATTCTATTTATTTATTTTTTCTTTTTCTATGGCCAAGAAACGGCGAAATATAAGAAATAATAGGGTATCAAAATCGAATTTCACCATCCACTTGTGGGGGACATGTTCAATAACTTTTTGCGCGACGTGACCATTAAACGTCGCGAAAATGTCATATCTCCCCGCTATAATATAATGTCAGTAAACTGTGCGCTCGTTAGCGCCGTACTAGTATTTTTCGATTGCGCCGTTCGAGTTGTCAGTACTTTAAAGCCGCCGGCCTTTTTCGGAAAAATAAGGACGCGTCCCGGCGCGGCGGCGCGCAAACCCTGTAGTCGTAGAAATCCAAATCACGATAAGACCAACTGTTCGTACCAAACAACAAAAAAAACAAAACGAAACCGCACTCACTCGCATGACACGTAAGTGTTATTATACCGACGCAGCGGGCACCTATACAAAAATAATGCGTACATTTGTGCGCGAATACGTAAAACGTCGTTTGCGAGGATCAAACAGGTATGAGAGAAACTTTTTCAGCGCAAAAGCAAGCACGACTTTTGAAAAGATAATGACGTTCGATTCGTCGAATAATACTACGGCCGGGTTTTTTGTTTTTCGTCATTCGATTCATATACGAACACGTATAACTTTGAATTCCGTTATTCGGGGAGCGAAGCAAAAAGAAAAAAAAATTTGGAAACGTAGTATGGCAGAGGTGTGCGCGCGTTACAATGCAAATAATAATAAACTTATCGTTTGGCGAATACATATGTATACCTCCTATATATGCAGGTGGCATATACCTTTTCTGACGAACGCGTTCGCTCGCCCATAGTTTTCATCATCCAAAATGTATTTATTCCAAACACAAGTACGTACGTACGTATAAGGAATGATTGGTAACCCAGCGTTTAGTATTTTCGGAGTACTATATTAAGCTTTTGAGAAGTTTCGCTGACCATCGAAATGCATTGAATATGTTTAATCAAAATAATCAACGAAACCAAATGAGAAAACTAATGAAAACGTCTCGATCGAATAAAATAAAAGCGCTAAATTTTGTGAAACAAAACATACGTAAATGTCCCGATATCGAATCGGATAATAACACGAATCGCCGAATTTTATGCCGGTGCAAATGCCGAGTATTGAACAATTTATGCATTACATTTATAAAGAAAATTGGTCGATAAAAAAAATAAATATTAAACTCGCGATCTTGGTGTTTCTCATTTAGAGTGAGCCGTTAATTACGGACAGCAAAACAAGTGAAAAAACCAAAATATTCTATCAAATAAAAATCGTTTATTTATAGACCCGTACGCAATCGGAACGAATTTTTAACCAGCAAAACACGGTCCGAGATGTATTAGAGAGAAAAAAAAAGTAAAAGTGATCCGACACCACCTGGACCCTATTAATAGCAATAATAATAACGTGTTTAACATGCGCGCACACCGTACACGCGTGTATAATAATCGTTCCCAGAGCATATTACACGCGTCGAGTCGCCTTGTGTACGAATTACTCACATCCACGGATCCGCGCATTATTTACATATCAATTAATCTAACGTAATATGCATACGACGACGTATTAATAATAAATGCACGTCGTCGCACGGAGACAGTGTCACCGGACGAAATTCTCGACGAACGGTCTAGTAGTACAGGAAACTCATTGCGATTGGAATTCGCCAAAGGCACTCCGTACAATCAATCCGCGTGGTTACGGCGACAAACGATGTAAACTGAACGGAAATAATGAGCGAATTCGAATTTACATTAATAAACCGAATTGATTTCGTCGCAATCGTACCGTAATAAATGTACAAAATGATATACGCTTATTATTAATATTATTATTCGCGAGTCGCACTAATAACATCACGCTTCGAGTGCACGCGAGTATCGTGCTGCAGTTATTGCACTCGCGGGCGATACTTATTAATTATTATGGTCCATAGTCTAAACGCGACACGTGTGTTTCACCGAACAATGCATAATTTAACGACATAGTAGGCAAACTATGACATTGAAAACACGGAATTATTGAAAAATAAGGACCTCTAATTGGCCAAATTATAATATGCGTAATGTACCCACTACCCACACATCAAATGAAACGTTATTGCATACGATATGGTATGTTATATATACACATAACTACACTTTATCGAACGATCCGTTACGATACAATGGATACAAATAAGAAATAATAATGATACCTACCTAAATACGTTTTCGATATTGAAATAATAAATATTATACAGTACAAACGAACCGTTCGAGTAAAAGGAAACAAAAATATAAAAGAAAAATACTAAAACATTTATACATTTATGAAATACACACAAATTAAAACGAAGCGAACAAGGCGAGTTTTGTTTTTCTACGAGATCATAATAATTGTTTTGGACAAACACTATGCTATAGTATACTATTTTCTTGCGAATTTCCAACTCCGACTTGTGTTATTTCACTTTTTTCGTTTTTACTTCGTACTTTTTTTATTTTTCAATTTGACTACGATCATCTAGGTTTTGGCCTCTTCCTTCAAACTAAGCCCCTACTCCCTCTACCTCCAAACCGTTCGCCCGTTGCCAAGTAACCAAAACAATATTGAATGTTGAATAATTACGACGACAATGAGTCTCCACGAACAACCGTGTCGTATAATAATATACAGTCTCCTTGACGACGAAGTCGAGGAGAAGGAGAGGAAAGGACGCGGGAACGAAGGAAAAGTAGGATGTTTGTATTTTAGTCACACCGCGGCATCTCATCCGCAGGAAAAACAACACGATTAGGCGCCTACTCACAACTGTTTGCAAAAGCTTTTCGACTAATCCAATTTATTATATTGTCGCGTTTCAGGAAACACGTTCGTGGCGAACGTAGCGCTGGCCGACCTGTTGATCAGCGGCTTGGTCATTCCGGCGTCGGCCGTGGTTATCCTGTCCGGTCTGCAGGACTCGCCGCCGGTGTGCCAGTTCCAATGGTTCCTATCGATCCTGTGCTGTCTGGTCACCGTGCTGACCATGACCGCGGTCGCGGCCGAAAATTACGTGAGGCTCTGCCTGACGCCCGAATGTTACGCCAAACTGACGGTGACCAAAATCACCACGCTCTTGTTCGCCATATGGATCGTCAGCTCGATACTGGTCACGTTACAGTTCGTTTACAAATTGGGACCCGACTATTGCGCCAAACGGGTACGACGTGTGCGTTTGTATTAGTATATTTTAGTATTTTTAGTATTACCTACCTAATTTTTAAGAAATTAACAAATTCGACACCTCGAATTAAGACAATTATAATTAAGTATTTTAAAGACAAGAAGTATAGTATTGACATGAGACTGTTTGCCGGCCTATAATGTTTACAACGACGACGCTGTATCATTAATCAGCTGTCGTTAATTATTATTTCATTACAATATTTAATTGGGTAGCGGTTTAAACGTGGTAAATGTTAAAACTTGGCAAAAGCATCTCGAATTTTCTAACGATTGAATAAACCGAACAAATTGTTGCTATTAAAAATGACCGTTGCTAAATGGAATAATAAAAAATTGGTAAAAAATACCGGTTCGACGTGGTAAAATCGTTGATAATTATATACATGCTGACCCGGCAAACGTTGTTTTGCCATATATTTCCAGTGAATTTTGCAGTATAAAAAATAACTGACTTATTGTAAGTGCGTGGCGACGACGGAGTCTACGATTGAAAGAGGAATGGTGCGCGCACGCACGCAATTTCGGTAAAAGTTATGTAATAATATATGACGTTGCGAAATCCATACCTTTTGCGTAAACGTCGTCGGGTTTTCGCTTTAAAATTGTATACGCCTATCGAGCCTATCGACCAATGATTATAGATTTGCCTGCGATCGTATTCGACCGCCCAATGAAAAAAGTTCTATTGTTCATCGCACGCACGCAATTTCGATAAAAGTTATGTAATAATATGATATTGCAAAATCAATTCGTTTTTGGTAAAGATCGTCGGGTTTTTTGATGACATAATAATCTATTCATATAAAATGCAAATTACTCGCTGATCGTTGCATCTCAAAATCTAGCCCGTGAAAAGTTTACCCCTTCTTTTAAGGGTTGAATTTTGAAAAATAAGTTTGTAGATTTATTTATATCCCCCTAGGGGAGGTGCTCAAACGGGGATTTTGTATTATGAAAAATTACTAACCTATTGTAAGTATGTACGTATATGTGAAAAGTATATGAAACACATATATATATATATTTTAATTGAAAATGATTCGCAAAAAAATTTATAAGCAATGATAATGATCACTATGGTTACAGTATAGGTATACGTACATAATATGTATAAATGGGTTATATCTTATATGATATAAATGGGCTGACTTTTTCCTATAACCAATAGCAACCATTTAAAATTTCAAAAGTACATCACAAAATTCCCGTTTCAGCAGAAAGCTACACACATCGAGTGATTACATGTATGTGCATAAGTATAATAAACTCTTATAGACGTATTCTCGCCGTTCTCCGCGTATTTCCTCGGACAACGGTAGGGGCGACATTCGCGTCGCGAATTTAAAACAATACGGACAGGTACTGTTTGATGTTACGTTATATTATTATCACGCGAACCCTTTGGAATCGACGCGCGTCGCCGTCAAATTAATTACGTTAATTGAAACGCGAGCGAAACAATTTCGGATTATACGCTATATATATACAATATACATATACTCGTACATATATATATTTAGACGGACGAATTTCGAACGGTAATCCAAAGTGGCGTGTACGCGAAACGCCACCGTATCGGTATATTTGCACGGCGACGACGCGTGTATTATATTTTACGAATACATCGGTGTGTACGACGAGCGTTTCGTAATCAACTTAAAATTAACTGCGCAACAAAAACACGACGTTGTGTACAATAATTACGTATTGCAATATACGGACCCGGTAGTGTTATAATACGCGTATCTTTTACGAAGAGTTCGCATCACGTTTGTGCGTTTGTCTGGTAAAGGGGACGGAAAAAAACCCCCCTGGAATTCTTATTATCATTATTTGTCCAGTATCTATATAGCCCGCGAGCGTTGTATTGCTTTTGATCTCGTCTCGCGCGTCGAGCGTATTTCACGTCGTGAACGAACGTTTATTCAATACGTTTTGCGTGTAATTGATAACAACGTAAACGACGTGCCGTTCGAAAGGAGAAGAAAAGAAAAATTAATTCGTCTTTGAAAAAAATAACCCGATGCCCATATTATAAATGCTATATAGACCTACTGAACGCGCGCGCCCGCCTAGGAGACGCGGTCTCTCGAAGACGATCCTTTTCCGTTTTATACGCGAACAAATGAAAAGATAGGAAAAAAAGAAAAAGAAACCCGTCGGTAACTATACGGGATTCGCGCCGCTTTGTTTGACCTTTTAGAGACGATTTTTTTTCCCCCGTTTTTTTTATTTTTTCTTCTTGCGTTTTGTATTTTTAATATCACTTCAAATCCCCTTTTTTCTCGTTACCGGTGTGTCGGGTGTCTGCCGGTCGAGGAAATACGTCGCCGCTGCTGACGAGATTATCGGGGAGGGGGAGAGAGATTCTTTTACGACCGAGTGCGCGGGGTCAACCAATTCCTGTAAGTCTGCGGACCGCCGGGCTCCTCGCGTGGATAAACTAAGCGCGTCGGGTACACTAGCTGCATTATATTATACGCAGCATATACACCGTGTAATTTATACTGTGGATGTATACGTGGTGCCTACGTGAAAAACAAACTGACGTTTTTATTGATATTCCAAATTCTAATAAATTACAGTGTAATGTTATTAAAACGTATATATACAAGTATTAAAAGCCCGTAAAAATGTACACGAGAAAATTCGCTCTTTCTTTCTTTCTCCGCGCAAATAAATAGTAAATATTATGTACAAGCTTATCGTTGATACTTCGTTTACTTCCCAAACGTTTACCTACCGATCACCAGGACTGCTGAGAGTTATAGTATAGGAAAGTGCATGTTTTTCAGCCGATTATAAAACGAAGCTTTCTCAGAACAAAATTTGATTTTTTTTTTAAAACAATATTTGAAATGCATAATTCAGTACATTTTACACTAAATTTCAACGAATAAAAATGCATTTTTTAAGGATCTATACGTTTTAGAATCATTCGGCTGTTGTACAATAGTTGTACGATACGATAATATAATAGTGGTATACGTGTTTGCGTGCGACGCGTATCCAATTAAATCGCTGCAACATAGACGCACGCGTATATTTATTCGGTCACTATTATTATTATCATTATTACTATCGAGGTTTCCAAAGCTTCGGATCCGTAAAACCGTTCGTTTCCCATAATACACACGCCGTGACGACCGCGTGCGGTACCGAGAGGTTAGTTTGCGCAGAACAATGCGCGTATTATAACGATGCGTACGCGTAAATAAATATTTATTCGTCGGCGCAGCGTCCCGCGAGGGTTAACTAATTTACACACGTATACGCGTATAAATCATCGCGGGACAGACGCGCATCTATATATGGCTCTACACTGACTCTCGAGAAATACCGCAATAATAGTAGCTAGAGCTCGGGAAGTGACCGCGATAAAATGCGAGAGACAAAGAAAAATCCGCGATAACGACTCGAAGAATAACTCGACAACTCGAACGCAATTAAGGGTTAGTCCGCAGGCGCTGCGAGGGGAATGAGAGCTTAGGCGGGCTTAGCCGATTCGGCGATAGTATCTGTAACCCGTTCGGTTTTCTAACGCGTTTCAATAACCGTATAAAGTCAACGAAAAATACGGTTTTTTTTTTTTAACAATATAGATACTTTATAGAAAATCTACCGATATCAAACGCGAGACAAGACTGCTGTTTTGAGTATTTTCTTCCTTTGGGTATAGAAAAAACCAATTGAAATATTAAAATCGATGTGGACATAAATATTCTAAAAAAGACGGCCGAATAATGTTTCGTTGATGATTTCCAAGAAATATGAACAATGCAGTGATGGCAAAATAAATATGTCAACATTAATAACGACAAAAAATCCGTGGATGGCAAAATAAATATGTCAACATTAATAACGACAAAAAAATCCGTGTTGTAATCGAGATCGATTAAAAAATTATGCGATTCGTGTTTTCCTCGCGCCACATAATTACTCTCGCGAGATCTCAAACTATTAACACCTACTCCAATTACATCAGTTTTCACTGAATTCTAATGCTTTTTGTTTTGTTTTTCCTTAATTATTTTAATACAACAACAATCAAAAAGTTGCAATCTTTAAAATTTCGAAAACTAAATAAATTGCATTTGAATAAAAAACTTATATAAAACAGTTTTTTTTTTTTTTACCTCGGTTACTCGGAAAAGAAAAGATTAAAATCTTTGAACAATTTGATCCGTATGGCAACAACGAATTACATTTCTGTTTGGATTACAAAAGTCCCCGTGCAGATCCCTCGAGCTATTTCTCATTAATTACCTAGCAATTTTCAGTGTATACAAATTTAATTTGCTTGTAAATACAGCTATCTTCATTATTTATTTTATACAGCAGTTGGAACGATTTCATGCGATCATATAGTGTTATGTGACAGTGATACGCAAACACAAGGATTAGAAAGAAAACTTTGTCCTTTTATGTTGAAAGAATGTGACTTGAATTTGGTTTGTTTAACAAAATACATTTTGATGGGGTTTAAAAATTGTTCATGTTTTGTATTTGTTTTTACGAGATGGGTATTTACCGTTATACGTAATTAAATAAAAAATGATTACGAATTTACGAGCTATAATAATAATATATGACAAACAAACCGGAAAGGAATATTACTGCGTCTACGAACAAATCAAACTCGTAAATTAAAACACGCTAATTAAAAATAAATATATAATAAATTATCAGAGCTCGGGGAGGGAGGGCTGAGAGGGAGGGCGGAGAGAGGACAAACAACAACGCTAGGGTGTAACAGTCGATTATTACGATGGCTTTTTTAACTGTTTAAAATATTTTTGTAAATTTTTAAATATTAAACTTATGATTTATACATTTCATTACACAATACGCGCGACGGCGTGCCTATAGTCTGTGCGATTTTAGCTAAAAAGTCAACAATACGTCACGCCAATAGCGCGCCGGACGACGTTAGATACTACGTAAAATTACAAACGGGTACTCACCGGCCATTTTGTTTTCTCCGTTCGCCGAATTTCCACTGCCGTCCGCGTGCACTGTATAACCGCGAACGATTTTCTTTCCGTCGCGTTTTCGTACACGATCCGGTCGCGGTACTCGCTGTCGCACAATTGACGGATCGAAAACAATCGCACTCGCGATTGAATTCGAACCACCGCGGTTCGATAAAAAAAATCGGAAAACGCGAAGACGACGACCCAGACAACGGCAACGGCAACGCGATACCAAAACTACCAAACGGTACCGCACAGTTGAATAATAATAACTTTCGACTGTAATTGGCCGCATGTTCACCGGCTGTCTGTTCGATGGCGGCCATTTTAAAATCTGTAACAAAATTATGTATCGTATTAACATAGGCGTGCGCACGGGGGGGTTGGTAGGTGGACGCGCAGGTACTTGTCAGTTTTATTTACACCACTGAAATTGAATTTGAATAGCAAATTTTTTTCATTTTTAACTCTTTTAAAAAAAAAAAATTAATGAAATCGGTAATGGCGTTCTCGACTTCTCAAGTAATTGCGTGACCAAGGGAATATATTATTATATATATATATAGATTATAAATATATAAATATATTTTACATTTCAAATAATATTATAACATAAACAACAAATAACTAAGAAGAAGAAAAAGCATCCAAGTAATATAACATAAATTTATATATAAAGTTTAACAGTTTATCATTTCTATATTATATCTTTTAAATCTAACAACCAGAAAGAATTTTTTTTTTTTTTAAATAATGCAAGAGGAAGATTTATAATATCAGAAGGTATTTTATTTATTATTTTGGTACCTATTTATTTACAAACGTCTTTCTGACGTTATTTTATTCGACCGATTTATTAAACAATTGTTTTTAGCATACCTATAGTGTTTATGTGATACAAGACTTAACGTATTTCTTTAGAAATATGACGATATTATACAGTTCAGTGGTTCAGTGGGATATTCATTTTTTACTTCACCCGTTAGAGGACGGGTTAATGTAACCCGAAAACGGTAAACATTAAAAACACACATTTGTATTTTAAACTACCTTAAGATGGTATTTTTCGGCTTAGATAAAATCGTCCAAAGTGATATGACCCCATCCCCCCCCGTGAGCACGCCACACAGCTATATTATACTCGTATATAATATGTATACATTCATATGTAATATAAAACCGACGTTCTGTGCCCGCAACAGGTGAGCGGCATCAAGGCGACGCAGGCGCTGGCGGCCGGCGCCATTGCGCTGGCGCCGCTGATCATCACCGCCGGGCTGTACGTGCGCATCACGTACCAGGTGCACGTGCCCGGCTGAACCCCAGCTTCAAGCCGCCGCTGGCGTTCAACTGGGACTACTCGCTGATGCTGGCCAACGCGTACAGCTTCGCCATGTTCGTGTGTTCTGGGCGCCGTTCGCCGTCGTGCTGGCGCTGGCCACCGTCCAGAAGCCGTCC